>OZ010788.1:457192411-457839710 GCA_963932465.1 Maratus speciosus
CTTTGCTGGGGGGATTTCCGCTATATTGTCCTTTCGGGGTAATGCGGCCACCATGGCAAAGAGCGACTTTTTCAATTTGAGTTAAATTGTAAGCTTATCACATTAATAAATCTAGTTTAAGGAACATTGTAATTATTCATTATTTTGCTAAATTATTGCATTCTAAATATTTTAAGTAGTTTATGCGTCTCCTAGTATACATTTTATGTATTTACTAGGTCATTAAAGAGTGGCGTCATTACCCCGATACAGTGGCGGAATTACCCCAGTGTCCTGGGTAATCCCGCCACTGTACAGAGGTTGAAAGAAATTTTTTTATGTGTGCTTACTTTACAGTTATGATTACGATTAAATTTATACAGATACTAAAGATAATGATTCAGCTTTGGAATTTTTACTATTAAAAAATAAACACTTTTTTGAGGTGAAAAAATTCAAATTCCCTTAAGGTGTCGCTATTCCCCCGGTCTCCCCTACTAAGCATTAAAAAGTACATTCTGTAAATAATTTTGAATAATTATAAACACATTGTACAAAGTTTAGTTGCTAACTGATGGCTGAAAAAATTATGATATACTATTATTTGGAAGAACAGATCTCTTGATTATGAATTTTTTTTTTCATAATTAAAAGTTGCGGTCTCGATTTCTCTTTTAAATTTAAGATTTAACAGTGAAGGACCGCATTCTATTGCTTTCTCAACAAGTTGTTGTTGAAGTTTTAAACTTTCTCATGCAATTTTTGCAGAAAATATTTCACCTACAATAGCAACTTTAAACTTTAAAAAATTTACGATTTTTTTTTTTTTTTTTTTTTTTAGCATTAAGTCATGTTTTGAATTTCTCGGAATTACTGATCTGTATTTTGCCTGAATACAACGGTTCAAGTTCTCGAAACTTAGGCTATACAGTACAGTGCAGGTGTCTAGAGTCAAATAGTTTATGAATAGGTTAAACAAGCGAGTTTATATTCTTTATAAAAAAAAATTCGCGAATGTTGAAATGTTCTTCTTTTTTCTTTTTTTTTTTTTTTTTTTTTTTTTTCGTGAATAATCAAAACTCGCGAATGTTAACGGATAACTGTATAATATTATTTATATTTTTAAAATACGGTTTTATCAAAAGTGGCTGTTTCATCCCATTTTTAGGGTTTCGTACTTAAAAAGTGAAAACGGAACCATTATAAGATCACTCTTGTGTCTGTCTGTCCGTCTGTCACAGCCATTTTTTACTCGTCAACGATTTAACGTGGAAATTTCAAATTGGCTGAAGTAATAAAGGCTATAGACCAACATATTTATAGATTATTAACCATTCACATATATATTTAGGAAAAATGTAGAGGGACTAATTAAATTACTTGAAAAGAAAATACTTTCTATATATATCCTGCGAAAGCTTTCGTAACGCCAAACTCAAAAATACATTTATTTTAATTTTCGGTATTATATTTTCATAGCAACCGTCGAAAATGTAATGCAAAAATATCCCCCCCCCCCCTCTATTTCTAAATCTACTTAAACTAAAATTACAAAAAAATGAGGGGTAGTAGAAGTTAAACCTTGCAAGAAAACTACATTGATTACTCTAGGACACATAGTTTTTGAGAAAATAGCATTTTTCCTTTAAACATAAATTTCGATTTGCGGGAGTTTAGAAAAGAAGTTGAGGAGCACTGGAAGTACCTATCGTCCCAGAAGTATAAAAGGATTGTTGATAATGATTTTCGAAAACAACTGTCGGTAATAAGTCGATATATTAACCCTTAAAGACACGTACAGTTTGGACATACATAAAGACACGGGCGGCGTACTCTATGCGCCATCGGCTTCTAAAGCCTAGATATCAACTTTTAATGGTACTAGGTAATCGAACCCGAGCTCTTCGGGTTACAGAGTATAGGTGAAAACCATTCTTTTCTTTTTAATTGTAATTATTTTTTTATATGTAATATATATTTTAGATTGTCCACTAACACCAAAAAGAATTTTTATCTGAAAAATATCAATTATGCAATCAAATAAAGTTTTAAAATTTATTAAAAGCGATACTTTCACATGCAACCGCATGCCAGGAGTTATTAGCCCAAGATTTTGCGACTTACGGCAGTCTTTCCGATCATTTCAGTGCTTTAAGCGCGTGGTTCAATACCATATCTGTTAAATTTGTTTCTTATTTACATTATTTTTTTTTCTTCTATGGAGGAAGTTTTAATTTTGTTATGGAACATTAGACGGAAACAAATGCTGAACTTTTTACATTGTTTTAAGAGCAAACGGTTTAATCTTTCGTAATCGAGCTACACGTGATAGATAGATTTTAAAATAATTCATGCTTGAAAATCTATATATATTATGCTATCGTACGTGGCACAGAAATCGCGATTATTTCTTAATTGTTTAATGGCAACACCTGAATGAAACGCATCTCATTGGTTATTGTGCAATATTTTTAAAAAGGGAATAACAATAAATAAAAAATAATAATTAATACATATAGAACAAAACAATTTATATAATTAAAAAAATAAAATAAAAGTAAATAAACAATTTATTAATAAATAAACAACAACATCCGTGTTACCATATCAAGCAAAATAACGGCACTTTGGCGCCAGTTAAGTACCTCGGTACGTATATGACATTGGCAATAGAAAAACATCACGCCAACGTGGTGCGTATATGACATCTGTGCCGTCTTTTATTCATCTCATTTAAAATACAATAAATAAATAAATAAATAAATAAATAAAGGCATTTTTCCAGTAGAGGTACTTGGCGAAATAGAGAAAAGGTCCTTGGCGAGAAAAGAAATTTGGAAACCTATTTCATCAAAATATTTTTTTCGAATAAAGCTACATAAAAGTTGCTATGATCGCAAAAAGTTTGTACTTTTATATTAGCTGGGCGCAATTCTCGCCAATAGCATTTTTTATTTTTCGAGGGGTAAATTAAAACAATGCTTTGATGTTGAAATTAAATTGTTTATGGTATTTATTCTTTTCTTTTCTTTTTTTAAAGAATTTTTTAAAAGTGAAATTCATGAATTTGAAAAGTTTCAGTTTTAAATTAAAGTTATCCATTTTAAAATGAGTGAAAGGATTATATTTTAATCTAAATTAATGAAATATGAAAAAATGCAACGGGTACAATGTTTAGCGATTTATCAGCTGTGCCCGAATAACATAAAAATACCGAGTTCTTGATTTCTCTATCAGAATCTTCCGATTTGACGAAGGACTGAGCAAGTAAATTAAATGATGAATAAAAGTAACATGATACAATGCCTAGCATATATTTAAGGGAGACCAAACTGATCGCCACGGGCGGCTAGTTATTTTTAAAAACTATAATAACTCAGTCAATTATGATACAATTTTCAAACAAATTGCATTTGAAAGTAGATTTTTTTCTCTATTTGACGGTGTAAAAACTGAAAATGTGCGATATTTGGAAACTTAAAAAATCGCTGACATAGCACACATTATAATTTGATTTTTTTTTTCCGTTTTTATGAGAAAATGGCAACAAAAGGTACAGTAAAATATTATTTTCTTTCCTCCGTGATTATTTTCCCTCTACTTTCAACCCTCAATGACTTTCAACAAAAATGGAGTACTTCAGTTGCCACAATTACAAAATTGGTACTAAAAACTATTAAAAAATTAATATCTCAAAATTAAACTGAGATACAGCTTTCAAACTAATTGCATTAAAAAGTACATTTTTTTCCTTATACGACGGTGTAAAAATTTAAAATGTGCGATGTTTAGAAGTTTAAAATTTTGCAGTAGAGAAAATTTTAAAGTCAAAATTTCATTTAAAATTTCAAAGTGTTCCCATTCGCAAAATGACGTATGCGTTACGCACAGATATGTTTGTCCTTTATAATATAGATACTCGTATTTCTGTAATGCAATGCGCAGTAGTAGTATAAAAGCAATAAACGTCAAACTGTTAAGAACAGACTAATTAAAATTAATCACATAATTATTATGGGATTCTCGACTAGTTTGCATTGAGTGGCTCTCTCCGTACGTTACCTGTGTCTTTAAAGGTTAATTTAAAGGCCGCTGCGTTGCAAATTTGTGATCTCCTTTCCGAGCGCTCTTAGCACAATGCCAAGTTAAAACTTTGAACAAGGTTTTTGTTTTAGGTGCTCTGTGAAAAGAAAAGATTATTGCTACGCTGAATTTGAGTTTATGAAATGCCAAATGAAGTTTAAATATGCACTATTTTTATTGTCAGTACCGAATTAATTTCATCATAAACAGATTAGGGTAATATTAAAAAAAGACATACAGAATAGCAATATTTGATACTGTTTAGGCTTCATATCTCTCAGAACTTTCATGGTATATCCAGTTATTCTTTTCTAGTATATACAGCTATACCCAACTCTATGTTGTATAGTTTTTACAAAGTCTTGTTATTCTTTTAGCAAAGATTTTTTTTTGTAATAATGCAGTTACTAATTAATATACCTATTGAAGGAAACCTTTTATGTGCGAGTAATACCGTTGCCATCAAAATGTTCAAGGCCAGATGGCACGAGTTGTGACATCATCACTAATCGACTGACTTCTCACTTCACACAGGAAAATTTTGAATAGCAATTTTATTTTATTTTATTTTATTTGTGGAATATCTATCATCGTATAAAACAATACTAACTATTTAAACTTACTGGTGAGAATTCAGAATCCCTAAATAAAAATTCAGCCAGATGCAGAATGCCACAGTCTTGCCACATCAGGATGATTTTTTATTGGGAGATTCCAAATTCTCACCAGTACGTTTAAATAGTTATTATTGTTTTATAAGATAATAGATATTCTACCAAAAAAAAAATGCTATTGAAAATTTTCCGGTGTGAATTCCAACACTAATGAGAAGTCGGTTGATTAGTGATGACGTCATCACTCGTGTCCTCAGGCCTTGAGTATTTCGATGGCAACGGTAATACTTGCACTTACTGTTTATTTAACTTCAAACTACTTTCATTTGCATACGCAATATACTAATACATACACGATATCATATAATTTAATTGTTAATTTAAAGAAGTAAATGCAACCAAGAAAAGCAAATTTATCGCTTATTTCATTAAAATAAAAGATGATATTTGATTAAAGAAATTTTTCATTTTATACACCTGATGTGTTTCAGTGAAAGAAATGCGTTTAATATTAAATATTGCATTTAAAAATCTAATGTATGACTTATTTTCATAAAAGTTTATTTGCATAATAAATTTGGAAAATTAAATACCAAACAATAAATTTAATATAAAGGTATAAAAAAAATACAATACCTGATTAAATATTTTCTGAAGTGTTTCTAAAGTATAGATTAATCTAATAAAAATTTCAGACACTTTTGATTAGGTGTAATCATTTGGGATATAAATGGTTAGATAACATTCAATCAAATTTATTAAAAATATCGTACAAACGAGAATTGCGAAATTGCGTATAAAAAGCATATAGAATTTTTTATCCTACTGATACTTAAACATTTAAAATTAAATAATTAATATATATATATATTTTTTTTAAATCTTACGTAGCATCTTTTGCTATATGTGAACCAATAGTACTACTATTCGCTATACAAAATAAACGAAATAGAGAAATATCTAACGAGTACCGTAAAAAATTCAAATATAGATATATTTTAGTATAAACGAAAATTGCTAGATATATAGAGTGCAGACCGCTAACTGCTACTAAAAAATCGTAGTTTCTACGATTTGTAACTAAAAACTACGATGCCACGAAAATCGGTCTAAAACTACGAGTTTCTGCAATAAAATACACGCTGAAAAAAATCAATTTCGTCAATCGTTCGCAGAAAAAAACTTCAATTTCTTCAAAAGATCGCGAAAAAGCACAAATTTCGTGAAAGGATCGCGAACCAAAACGCAAGTTTGTTCAAGGGATCGCATAAAGAACCTCGCAAATTTCGTTAAAGGATCGCTCAGAAACGCAAATTTCGTCAAAGTATCGCGAAAAAACACGAATTTTCACAAGGGATCGCGAAAAAACACGAATTTTCACAAGGGATCGCAAAAAAACGCAAATTTCGTCAAAGGATCGCAGAAAAAACGCGATTCTGTCAAAGAATCGTGGAAAAAACGCAAACTGTTCCAAAGGATCGCAAAAGACGCGAGTTTCGTCAAGGAATCGCGAACAAAACGCAAATTTCTTCAAAGGATCATGAAAAAAACACGAATTTCGTCAAAGGATCGCGGGAAAACATCCAAATTTCATTTAAGGATCACGAAAAAAAAACACGAATCTGTCAAAGGATTGTGAAAAAAAACCCAAGTTTTCTCAAAAGATGGCAAAAAAACACTCCAAATTTTGTCAAAGGATCACAGAAAAAACGCAAATTTGGTCAAAAGATTGCGGGAAAAACAAGAATTTCTCCGAAGGATCGTGGGAAAAACGCGAATTTCATAAAAGGGCCGCAGAAAAAATACATAATTAGCGCCGTGAAGATATCCCCCCCCCCCTCCCGTCACTGCTGTAACCTTTCAGAAAATTTTCTGTGAATTTAAGAATTTTTGTTTATTTTACTTAGAATCTGTGCTTTGAGCTCTCTTCAGGAAACAGTACGCACAGACAAACAACATTGTTTATTGTTATATTACATATAGTTTTTAATCTGAAAGGATATACTGAACTAACTTTTGAAAAATCGTGTTAACCCGTACCCAACCTGCAGGAATCTAAACTCAATTCAAACCGAAAGCAATCAGAGTTAACCCGATTTGCAGCGTAAAAAACAGCAACCAACCAACCTTTAGATTAATTTCAATTTTGGGTTCTACTATTTCTCATTTTAGAAGGTTGGCAGGTTTGAGAGTGTTCCAAAATTCGACCGACAAATTAAGAGGGGTAATAGAAGGCATCAAGAGGAGGAAAAATTACAATAGAACATGGGGTCGCAAACCACGTATTTAGTCAAAAATACAGGATGTTCTGTCCTAATTCAATTTGTGTTCTAAGAGTCAATATAAGATTGATTAATTATTGTAATTATTTTTATGGGGTTTTTTTTATAAATTCAGTCAGTCAGTTTTTTTAAATATTTTCATTCGTCGAATTCGACTCGTTTTTTCTTAAACTACAACGTGTTATTCACTTCTTTAAAAAGTTCGCATGCATATTCGGTTAGAAAGTAAAAAATACGTTTTGAGTGGTTCATTGTCATCCGAAAAGAAGTTTTAAGTACAGTTAATATTTAGTCATTATAGTTAAGTATTTAAACACATGTTAATAAAACAAAAGTCACTTAATCTTTAAGCAAAAACTTTTGAAAATTGTTGTTCATTTCACGCTAGCAAAATTATAGATTTTCTGATTAATTGGCTTCATTAAATTCAAATTTAACTCTATTATTTCCAAATATTTGGAAAAGTTCCAAAACGGATAGAAAGCAGTGAATATTTTTTTAAGAATCAATAGTTTCAGTATCATCAATACATAAATTTAAATTTTGCAACAGATGCTGTTCTTTTCACTTCCCTATTCGATATCTCATTATTTGTTTTACTAGTACTATTTGAATGAGATTTTGCTTAATGATTTGAGAAAAATTAAATTATATGTTACTCAGATACATATGCATATACAGGGTGATAAAAAAAAATAGGAATGTCGACTATCTCTTAAACCGCTAATGATAAAAATATACTTCCAAATGCAAAACGTATACAAATCACATACAGCTTTTATATATGGTACGAGGATGGATCAGAGGTTACAAACAGAAGCATTTGAAAAGCAATTACTGTGGAGTGAATATTTTATCCCAGAGTGGAGACAAATGGCGCTAGTTATCTTACAGTGTTTGTACTAGTAGACAGTGTAAGTTCGAAAACGCACCAGAGCGATTGAAATGGCAAGATATTTAGAAAAGTGGTCTCGCTTGTGCCGATTTGACAAGGTTATGTGAAGCCATCCAACGCAAACGCCCTGGCATATTAAATGATGGTGTCATCCTCCTGCATGACATTACCAGCCCGATACTGCTCACCAAACTCAAGAATTACTGCGAAAGTTCAAGTGGGAAGACTGTAGCCACCATCCTCTTCCCCCCACTCCCTGAAAAAAAAACAGCCATGTTTTGGCATCCAGTGACTGTTTTCTGTTTCCGAAATTGAAGGAAAACGTGCCTGGAACAGGGTTTTCTTCAAACAGTTTTGATTATGTGAAAAAGGGATATGCTTCTTAATTCCATTTTGTATTTTCTGTCTATTTTAAATAAATAATTTTTTATTGCCCTTGCAACCCTTTCTGCTGATGCATCCTCGTATTTGTTGTTACAAAGTCTGTATACATATTATAATACGAAGGTTAATATTTTTATGCTTTGCATATTTCTTGTAAGTTATATTTAGAAAAATGTTGTCCCGCGTCTAAGAAGGATATTTTTAAAATCCTATCCTTTTAGAACCAAAACTTACTGAGTTATGATATTTTGAATATTATAAAATATCAGTGTTGACTGGCACTAAAATGTTTTGTAAAGGGATTTCAACATAGGTTATTATATCAAGTTTTGGAGTTGCTAAAAGTTGATTATATATTTAATTGAATGAAAGTACGAGAATGATTCATTATTGGAATAAACTTTTAGAAGATTAAATTTGGTTAACTTTAGCATTGTTTTTTCACCGTTTCAAAAAAACATTTTTGCTACGCTTAAACTCTACTTGTGAATTACTTAAGTCTTGTTATCAGTCTGGATGCAAATTCCCTTCTCTTATGTTAAACCTATGTGTTTGGAATGCATCCGTATTTTTCAAATTTCATTGAAATTTTTACATTTTGTTTTCTGTACGCTCTTCTTGAAGAATGTTTCTTTATTTATTATTTTGAGGTATTCAACCAACAACTGGGTATAAATATAGAATTTTCTATTTTAAATAGATTTTCAGGTAGGGGAGATGGGGGCACATGTGAACATCGCAGTTTTTCGATAGTTACTATAAGCTTTTTTATTTGAAAAAAATTACTAAAGATGATAGCATCTGTAGACATATGGTAAAAATTTTTTGAAGCTCTATGACATTTTGTTTGTCTTCTGTAGCCAAAACACTGTTTTTAGATCTCAAAAGTAAAATCATTGCTTTAAGTTCATAAGCGAATAATTTTATTTATTTATTCATTTATTTGAATTTGAGTGTTTTACCATATACTATGAATACTAATAAACATTTTTGATAAAATTCTTTTTCTTCTAAAATTGAGAAATGTTAATTATTCATCAATTTAACAGAAGCAGCAATGTGGGGCACTTGTGAACAGGCTAGTTGGGGCAGATATGAACAGTTCATAAGTACCCCAATAATCATTCTGTGATTCTGTTTCTTTCAGTTAACTTAATGAGAGATAATGTCAGTTCCATTAGCTACAATTTTCATGAAATTGAAGATATTTTCCTCTCACAAAGTTGATTTTGTATTGAAACTTCCACAAACACATCTTTCAGCAAATACATAAAGAACAACAGGCTCGTCTACGTTCAATTGTATTTTAAATAAATTTAATGTTTTCTAAAATGCAATAAGTGTTATATATTATTTTACTAAACGGTTTACAACAATATTTTTTATGCATTGTTAATACAAAAGTATTACTTTGAACAACTTTGCAAATTTTTCTTTTACATTTGTTCTAACCTTGCAATGATGGCTTACTTCCATCTCTAAAACATTTATGTATATGATGCTTTGAATGGAGATACATACCAGTAATATTTTAAGAAAGTACAATTTTTAAACTGATAACTACCGTAAAATCCCGATTGTACCCCCCCCCCCACTCTTTCAAAAGCAAAAGAAGTTGGGGGGGGGGGGGTTATAGTCGAGATTTTTTTTAATCATTAAAAAACCCTTCTTTATCTATAATTTACAAGAAAATAAGGCAAATACAGGAGTGAGAATCTTTCGTATTTCGGCAGATTTCCGATAAATAGTATGTAAATGCCCCCTCCCTAAAATTTCCCCCAAACAAAAACCCCTTAAACAAAATTTAAAAGTTTTAATTTCTTTTTTTAAATTGCTTCTTTATTTTTTTATTTTATTGCAACAATACTTAATGAATCATCTAAGACTCTCCCCACCAAATCTACTTATTTTCATTTTATAATCTTTTGCTTAAACATATCACGCAGAAACTAGAGAAATATACATATATATTTTTCTTTATGGTGAATTTAAAAGGTAATATAACTAATGATTACTATGACAAATGAATAAAGGAATAAAAAGCACATTAAAGGATATTTTTTCCCTGTGTTCACATGTGCCCCACGTGTGTTCACAACTATCCCGCTGATGGGGCACATGTGAACAATTTTTTGATTTTATAAAACTATTAAAAAATGTAAGAAGAACTATACAGGTGATTTTGAAAAAAATACCATGTGCAAAAGAAAGTTCTGTTTACTATATTAAGTAGTTTTTGTTTATCGAAATTAATCCAGTTATGAGAAAAAGCTATATTTATGCGAACTGTTCACATGTGCCCCCATCTCCCCTACATAAAAATCACGAAACGTTTTCATGAGGGAGTATTTAGGATTGAGATTTGCTATCAGTAGGAACGAAAATTCCCCTCTAACCTAAACCTATGGGCTTGGAATACATCCGTATTTTTCAAATTTCTACTTGTGAATTACTTAAGTCTTGTTATCAGTCTGGATGCAAATTCCCTTCTCTAATGTTAAACCTATGGGTTTGGAATGCATCCGTATTTTTCAAATTTCTCCTCGGAAAATTAAAATTTTTACATTTTGTTTTCTGTACGCTCTTCTTGAAGAATGTTTCTTTCTTTATTATTTTGAAGTTTTCTACCAACGACTGGGTATAAATACAAAATTTTCTATTTTAAATAGATTTTCAGGTACATAAAAATCGCGAAACGTTTTCATGAGAGAGTATTTAGGATTGAGACTTGCTATCAGTAGGACGAAAATTCCCCTTTATAAACCTAAACCTATGGGCTTGGAATACATCCGTATTTTTCAAATTTCTCCTCAGAAAATTAAAATTTTTACCTTATGTTTTCTGTTCGTTCTTCTTGAAAAATGTTTCTTTCTTTTTTATCTTGCAGATTTCTACCAATGGCTGGGTGTAAATATAGAATTTTCTATTTTAAATAAATTTTCAGGTACATAAAAATCACGGACCGTTTTCATGAGGGAGTATTTAGGATTGAGGCTTGCTATCAGTAGAGACGAAAATTCCCCTCTATAGTGCTAAACCTATGGGCTTTAAATGCATCCGTATTTTCAAATCTCTCCTTGGAAATTAAAAAAAAATTACCTTCTGTTTTCTTATGTGCTCTTCTTGAAGAACGTTTCTTCCTTTTTTATTTGCCAAAATGTTTCTAAAATATATATTTAATTTTATATTTTAAGTGTTAAAATCTAAGTAAAGCAGGTGTAAGTAAGATTTTAACACTTTAAATAAAATTAAATATTTTTTCCAATAAAAAAGAAAAAAGCATTCTTCAAGAAGAGCATGCAGAAAACAGAAGAAAAAAAAATTAATTTTCCGAGGAGAAATTTGAAAAATACGGATGCAATCAAAGCCATTAGAGAGGGAAATTTCGAGCCTGACTGATGAGGAGCCTTAAGTCAGTGTTTCTCAACATTTTTTATGTCACCTCACACTCGAACCCATGGTTAAACTTCTGCAGCACACTAAACTTATGACGATTGAAAACCTATGAAAGGCATGTACACTGGTAGACAAAACTTAAGGACCACTTGTTATTTTCAACGATTACAGTTAGAAATAGATCCACAGCATCACGTGTAAATTTTCATGAATGCGGGATGTGCTCTGTTTTGTGAAACTTATGCAAATTTTGTACATCCGCTTTTATCGATCACGTGACAGCAGAGATAAGAGATTTTAGGCAATCGGCAGATGCTATGAGTTATCATTAGATGTAAAAATTGAGAGAGATGGAGTGAAGCTTGAACATTAAAATTATGAACATGTCTTCGAGGCATAATTTAAATGATATTACTCGTTGTAGAATAATCGGAAAGTTGGAAGAAGGATGCAAAATGAGAGATGTTGCCCGTGAATTTAACATCGTGCACAGTATTGTTTCTAGGCTATGGGTGCCATTCCAAAAGAGTGAAATATCTACTAGGCGCACGGGAGGAGGTCGTCCTAGCAGTACGATGTCCCAAGAAGGTTGCTATATTGTTATTTCACCAAAAAGGAACTAACGCAGCACCATCTGGTCAATTAGCAAATCAACTTTGCGCTGCCACAGGAGCTAAAATATCGCGGAAAATAGTTGCAATGCGTTTGAAAAAGGGTGGTCTATACGACCGAAAATCTGTTGTGTATGTGTCCCACTCTCGAGACGCCAACGTAGTGCCCGTTTACAGTAGTGCGTATGCATCGCAATTGGACTGATGACGACTGGTCTACCATGCTCTTCTCAGATGAGTGTAGATTCAGTCTATCGTCTGATTGTAGACGTAAAGTGATACGGTACGAGGTTGATAGTACTTACTGTCGAAAAAATATTCTAGAAAGAGATCGATATGCGACTTCAAGTATCGTGGTGTGGGTAGTTCAATGGCCACACGAATCTCTATGTGCTTGACCAAAAATCCATGACCGGTAGACAGTGGAGACATTGAAGACGTCCTGCTTCCACATGTTCGACTTTTTCGAGGTGATGTCGGCTAAAAGTTTCGTTTTATGGACGATAACGCACCTTGCCATCGCAAACAGTCTGTACAAGATTGCCTTGAAGTCGAAGATGTCCATCCCATAGACTGGCCAGCACGTTCCCCTGACCTGAATCCCATTGAAAATGTATGGGATGCCTTGGGGAGACGTATTGTTGTTCAACAATTTCTTCCCACTAACAAGGAAACTCTCATACGTGCGGTGAAGGAGGGACGGGGCAACTTGCTTCAACAGCTACTGAATCATGTTGTTCTGAGTATGCCACGCCGTGTTGAAAGTTGTCTCGCATTACACGGTGGCCACATCCCTTACTGATATGGCACTGACAATTGTTAATTGTGAGCATTTTGCTTTCTTTGTACAGTCATGTTTTCGGACAATATTCACGTTTCAGAAAAAGAACCTCTGGTAAATACATCCTTTCAACAAACTTTTTATATTAAATCTTGCGTAACATTTTGTTAATACTATTGTTTGCTTCTTGTACCAGAATCTCATTTAGTTTCTCATTTACGTGCACATTTCTCCTTGGTCCTTAGTTTTGTCCACCAGTGTATGTCTTTTTTATTCTATTTAAGGCTGTTCTCAAATCCAAAACGGCAACTTTATGACATAAGTTTGAATTTAGTTTTGGTCGGAAATGCATGAAGCTAGCAGGTGTTGTTGTTCAGAGAAACTATGTCATCAAACTGTGTTTTCCGTTTTTTTTTTTTTTTTTTGCAAACGCAATAGATTTTTCAGAAAATAGTCTCAAAGTGGGCATTTTGAACCGAATTTCAGAAAAAGAATAGAAAAATAACCACTCAATTAAGAGTGAAAAACGTCTTTACCACGTGAAAAAAATCACTTATAACTCAATAGGTAATTCATTTATCAAAAAATGGAAAACACAGTTCGATTCCAAATCGCTTCCATAGTCAGGCCTTCCAATTTTATATCTTTCTGTTAAAAAATTGATTTGTAAATGTGCCAAAATGTTTTGCGCTCGTTAAGTAGAGCAGTTGAGAACAGCTTTAATAATACAAAGTATTCCATCATAATTACAGAAGATAAAATATTTTGTTCTTTTTCGTAATTTAAAAAAAAAAGTACACACTTTTTTTATTTAACTTTACTTGGTTTTAATATGTAAGAATTTTATAATCAATTTTTCACTATCTTCCTTGCATGCAAGAATTATACAAATTAGGTACATACATGTGTTTCCGAAGCCAATACAACTTTTTAATATTTTTAGAAATTAATTATAGATGAAAAAAATTTAAATTTAAGACATTTTTACGTTACCGGCCAAAGGGTATAGGTCACCAAATACTCTTTCTGGTTGCAACTGTATATGAATTGCAACAACGGAATTCATGGTGCACCCAAACCACGCACGCAAAACATAGGCCAACTGATTGTAAAATGCAACAACGAAATAATTCAAATACAAAAAAAATATAGACAATATAAATAGAAATTAAGAGTATAATAATTTGTTTAAAAATACACTTTAATCAATTAAATTAATAGTTAATTAAAGTATGATTATACGTTGAGAAAACAATTTA
Source organism: Maratus speciosus (assembly GCA_963932465.1). Classification (NCBI taxonomy): domain Eukaryota; kingdom Metazoa; phylum Arthropoda; class Arachnida; order Araneae; family Salticidae; genus Maratus; species Maratus speciosus. The sequence goes on from OZ010788.1 coordinate 457,206,696, forward strand.
TAAATCCTCAATATATACTTTAAAGTGATTTTTTTTCTGTTTCCGTATTTAAAAAGTGAAAAAGAGCAACAATGATAGAATAATTCCGGGATTTATGCAGCACATTTTTTTTTTATTTGCGTATAAAGTCCCATGGTGGAAGTAAAATTTAAAATTATCATGCTGTTCTATTTAATGTTAAATATAGAACGCGTGTACTGCGACAAAAAAATTCAAAACAAATAATTAATAGTTTTTTAACAATTTTTTTTCTAAAACATTACACTGTGGCTCGTCACCCGTACATTTAGACTGAGACGTACATTTAGGCTGAGACGCCGTACATTTAGGCTGACCCGTACATTTAGGATGAGACGCCGCACTTGTGCGGTAGTTATACAGCGCTTGTAATAAGAACAGAATGAAATTATAAGTAAAGATACAGTACAAAGTCTAAAGTTCGGAATCCTCGGGACTTTACTAAGTCCGAACTTCGGATTTTTCCGAACTTTGGGTCATCAAATGTATTGCTTTTACAATAAAAAGGAAAAGAAAGTTCACTACATAAAAAGGCAAAGTTACGACGTTCATCTATTAAAAATTGCATATAACAACTATTAATACTAAATTAAACATTTTCATTAAATAAATCATAACAAAATGAAAAGTAAAACAAAAACATTTATTTAAAGCTGTTCTCAAACCCAAAAAGGCAACTTTATGACAGAAGTTTTAATTTATTTTTGTTCGGAGATGCGTGAAACTAGCAGGTGTTGTTCAGAAACTATGTAATCGAACTGTGTTTTCCGTTTTTTTTTTGCAAACGCAATAGATCTTTCAGAAAATAGCGTCAAAGTGAGCGTTTTGAATCGAATTCTCGCGCGGAAGAAGAATAATCATACAAGACAGGGGGAAAAACGTTTTTGTCACGTGATCAAAATCGCTTATAGCTCAATAGGTAATTTATTTATCAAAAAAATGGAAAACACAGTTCGATTCCAAATCGCTTCCATAGTCAGGCCTTCCAATTTTATATCTTTATGTTAAAAAATTAATTTGTAAATATGCCAAAACGTTTTGCTCTCGTTGAGCAGAGCAGTTGAGAACAGCCTTAAGGAAACAAACAATTAAGACGAAATTGCAACTTTCTGAACTATTGGAACATTTTAGTTAATGTGGGCTGCTTTATTAACTTAGGTATATCATTAAGAAGTTTTTCTTTTATTCTCTACATAGGCATAAGTTATGATTCAGTAATAAAGCTTCTTTGTTCAAGACCTTTTTTTTTTCGTTTCAACAAGTTTGTTTTTTCACTTCTTTCTTGAATACTGTCGCTTGAAAGTCCGAACTTTGGAGAATTCCGAACTTTGAGTATCCGAACTTTAGACTTTGTGCTGTATTCAAAAAAATATTCCTATCTGGACTATAATTAACGATGTAATAACAAAATGAAACTAAATGAGTACAATGAAACGTATTAGTAGATTCAAATTAATAATTGTTTGCCTACTTTCACTATTAAAATTATCGACTTATTTTTTACATTCAATTTTAATTGTTATTTCAGCAACAACGTAACATCAATGTATTAGAGAGGGAAAAGAAAAAAGTAAAACTGTGTTTACATAATTTATTTGTTAACCCTTTCGGACCGGTGGCTTTTACACAAACTAATTCGGTTGGCACCACTTTTTTAAAAGAAGTTACCTTTACTTAAATAATCATTAAAATACTCTAATTAAAGGAAGAAAATATTACTTTTCTTTTTTACTGGTGCCAGAAACAAATTTTGTATGCTCTTTATGAAGGTGCTTATGCACCTATGGTCCCGAATGGGTTAAGAGGCCTGTTTTTTCGACTACAATCTACAGAAAAAGTGTCGAAAAAGTACAGTCTTTACGTAACAACATTTGACACATGATGCAACGAAGCCAATTACACTTCCTCTTTTTGGAGCAGTTTTCTAAACATTCCTTGCAAAGAACGTCTGCGTTACGCGTAATCCAATTTTTCCTTATTATCATCTTGACTTGCATCTTTTTTGCCCTTCTTACTTTTTATTTTTCCCTTTTTCTCCTTTGGTTTTGGTAAACTTGATAACATGCCTAACATGGTTAGTCTGAGCAAAAAGAAAAGAAAAAGTTAATAACACTTAATCATCGCGTACAAAAGAAACTGCGGCATGTATACCGGAATTGTAGTGCGGCATGTATCTCATCCACGCCGCACGTCAGCAGCCATTTTGCATGGTGCAGACGTCGGCCATCACAGTTACCTGCCATCGCTAACGGGAATGGCGTAACCATACACACAGCATTCTATACAAATGCTACACTTAGTTTTGACTTCGAAATCATGCATGCATTGGTATGAAAAGTGTATGAAAGTATTAGTGTATGAAAAGTATTTAAACATAATGTGTTTAAAAGTTTGGACAGTGAAATCATGCACTTACATCAAAATAAGGATTGTACTTCCAGAAGTAAACATTGAAATGGGATTCACGCTATACACTGTTTAAAATAATCTCGTTGCGCACCTATACTGTGTGTTTGACGACCATCTATGTGAAAAGAGAAGAAATACAAGGGGTGCTTACAATTACGGATTGTAATGGAAATTTTTTTTAATCGTGAATTGCAGCCATGAATTTAGGCGTGATTTTTAAGATAAAGAATGTGTGCCTAGAAAATAGTGCTTTACAAAATATATTTTTACTTTCATACTTATCTTTTAACATCTTCTTTACAAGGTAGGATTTTTCTATAGGCAGATTAGTTAATCTTCCTGCAAGGATCTAGCCAAAATTTATTTGCATCTTTAACATTATTCGCCGCAGAAAAACTTATTTCGCGTAAGTGGGATACTGAGAGAAAATTATGTTTTCTGCAATAATTGTATAGTTACAAAAAACAATAGGACTTAGGAAACTGAGGAAAAACAATAGATTATATAATACGGTTTTTTAACTATTTCCAATTCCGCTTCTTATTGAGAATATTTAAAAATGGAAACAAAATAACACTAAACTTTACTAGAAAGAAAACTACAGAACTTACAAAATTGTACTTTAAAGTGTTTTTGTTAGTTTGTATAATCTTGATGTAACTTTAAACTTTACTGGAAATTTTCGCAGCACATCTGAGGCCCTCTCACAGAGCACCAGTATGTCTGGCACACCGCGCCGGTTCAGAATCCTGATTTACACTATACTCATGAGTCACAAAGATAGGGAAGTGAGATTTAAATCAATTTCCGGGCTTTGCATATCCATTTAAATAAGTTAATGTAATTTCATTATTATTAATGTGATTGTTTTATATCTAACACGTCATTAATTCTCATAGGAAATTCTGTTGAACATCCATAATATCTGAGTCGATACTTTACTAATTTTCAATTCTTTTAAACTTATTCAGCAACAAACAAGAAAACTATTACTAAGATCAAAGTAAAAAAAAAAAGAGAGAGAGAGAGAGAGAGTACGATCTCCAATAAAACAAAAGAATGATGTTTTGTATTTCGGAAGCTATTTATAGTTATTAAAAATCTTCTTCTATATCAATAATACGTTATTTCTTTCTTTAAATGCACATATTTGTAATACTTAGAGACATTATTTTTGGAAATAATCAATATGAAACGCCACTCTCTCCTTAGCATAAGAATGCAATGAAAAATAGCAAAGTAAAGCTAATAATAAACGGAATAACTGTTTAGTTTCGAATAATTGAACTGGAGAGCAGTTTGTTTCACCTGACTAGAAACATGACCAATTATGATTTCAGATTTATGACTTACAAACTTTTTCTTTCTCTAACTTTTACCTGCGGCTTCACGGTTCTTATTTGTTTTTACTACAATTTTTACGCTTTTCTTGTTTGTTTGAAACATACTGAAATGAGAACTTAAAAAGGTTAAAATAAATGTTTTCAAACATGTGTTAAAATATCATACATTTTTGTTTTTAAATTTCCCATTTTGTTTTTGTTTTTTTAACTGAAAACTGCTAATACAATTGTAACGAGTCAGGAAAAAAAAGGTGACGGAATTTGAAGCGAAATTTTACGATATTCAAAGTGAAACGATAAGGGGGGGAAAAATCAAAAGCGACAAATTATTTAGAGATGAAAAAAGAAGATTTTTGGCTTCACAGCGTAAAGAGTCTATTAAGCGATTGTAAAAGATCTGGCAACTAGAGAAAAATTTGAATTGTCTTTATAGCTAATTGAACTAAAATGGTTTTTGTTTCACCTGATGAGTAACAAAAACAATTACAGTTTCAGATTTAAACCTAACACTACCTTTATTTTTACGGCCGTTTGTTATGTTTTCTTACTTGTTTAAAACGTACTGAAATGAAAATTTAACTCTTATCTTTTTGTACATGACTCTATTTTTATATTCTGTTAGCTGATCCACCCAGCGTTGCCCGTGCCCGTGAAAATAACCTTAAATGAATATTAAATTTGTATGTAATTACATCAGGGACTCAAATTCCTATGAAATTTTCCTAGAACAAACCTGCCAGCGCCACCGTTTAGCAAGCGTGCTGCGCACGCTCTGTAAAATATGTTAGTCATTCATAAATTAAGGGCTCAAAATGTTCAGTACTTAAATCAATACGGGTCCCCGTTGACTTCGGCACTGCATTGCATGTGCTGCGCACACGGTGCAAATTCCGTTAGTTCCATTTTCCACAGCTAGGGGACGCACGCTATTCTAAATAAACCTCTGTCCGAACGAAACTCCTTTATTCAACCTATCCGATCAGTAGATACATTAGTCGAGAGGGTGGGGGATTGAACTAAGAATTTAAGAAATTTGCTGAAATTACTATTCTGAAATAGTGGTAACTACCACTCATACACTAGCTGTAAGATTGTGAGAAGCGATAATTAAAATATTAATATTATTTGGGAAATTTGCAGAAATTACTGTTCGAAAATAGTGGTAACGCTCATTATTTTTATCTGTTGTAAAAACAATTTATACGTAATCTCGTATTTCCACCATTTTTCCGAAAAACGAAATTCAAACCGAGCAAACCTTATGCTCGGGTGCACGCTTTGGATCAATATAAAAACTTGGAAGTAAAATAATTTTTTTTTTCGAAATTACGATTTAAAACTACTACTACTCATAAATTTACTTTAATGTTATAGACAGTGATTATTAAGTTAATTATAATGTTTGGAATCAGTTTCGTTGAAATCAGAAAGATAGTTGCTGAGTTACGGAAACGGGGCACAGCCTGATAGGAGGCGAAGCCTGCTAGTCTCTATCATACTTGAAATTCAACTCCCCCTTCTTTAAAAGACGTTCCATAAAAAATCGAACTTAAAATAATGATGATTAGTGAAGAAACGCTGAGATTTAAGTAATTTGCCGTAGTAAAACATTTATTTTTCCTTTTAAGAAATCCCTTTTTTGATAAAATAAAAACTCATTTATCGAATTTCTCCATTTTTTAAAAATATGAAATAGAATGTTGTTTTACGTATGTACCCCAAATTTGAAATCGCTACTTCCAATAGATTTTAAAATTTGAACTTATATTAAATTTTTACGCTATGGTTTTTACCCAATCTCCAAAAGGAAAACAGGTGTTTTTCAAAGCCGATATAATGGACCCATGTTGCTTTTCTTCTGCAAAACGCTAGCCTTCTACCACAGCTAGTGAGATTTCAAGGAGAGCATTTTGATTTGAACAGTCGTGCGCGAACCACGTATTGTAGTTCAAATTTGGTCAGCGTGTGGTTTTGAGGAAATAAATACTTTTTTAATTGGAACGTTTGATGTGTTTTTAATTAATATTCCAGCTAATTATTAGAAATTTAAAATTCCGAGTCTCTCAGGTGCATTAGGAGAGGCATTCGACTACCTTAAAAAAAATTTTCAGCCTCGTACGTGCCGTAGATTTCGCTAGCCATCGCAGACACGTACACAAATAGACAGACAGAGCGAATTTTTCTTTTATTAGTATAGATTCGCACCACTATATTTTAAAAACAAATTTTGTAGTAGTACATTTCGCTTGCACATGTTTTCAAAATACAAGTAATAGCGTGGTTAAAATTGTTAAAAGTTACTCTAAATATACAAATATTCAAGCATGAGTTAGAGTAGCATATATTTTCTCTAGTATTAAAAGTTAAAATTTTAAATGAATAATTCTTATAAAATTGTAACAAGTCAAAAGCGAACTGGATAATATTCAAAGGGTAATATAATTAAGGATTCTCTTCAAAGTAAAATGATAAGGGGAAAATTAAAGGGAAATTCAAAAAGAGAAAGAGAGATCGTAATTTTGTGGTGAAGACGCAAGGTTTTCGGCTTCAACGTCAAAAGTCTATCGAGCGATTATGGAAAATGCTGGAACTACAAAAAATTTCGAACTAATTTAAATACAATTTTATATTTACTAAGGGTTTTTATAAACTTTTGCTTCACGACCAAGAATGCTGCATTCTGACAAAATAGACTAGTTAATCGATGTAAAATAATCGCTAGTAAATCGCAGAAAACACTCTTTTCCGATATATTATTTCTAATTGCTAAAAAGACATAAGATTAAAACTTTAAAAAACAGTAAAATAGTTTTACTGCTAATAATAATAAAATATTTTTAATAATAATAAAATAGTTTTATTTGACTGTTGACATGTTTAAACTCATCCACAGTCATTTTCAAAACAAATAAATAATGACATTCTGAAAGTGCACGGTCTATGATGCAATGAACTGAGACGCCATCATTCAGTTTTTCATGTAACGCACGTTACTTTTTTTATTTTACTTGGATGTTTATTTTTATTTTCTATTTCTATGAAAAACTGAATGATGGCGTTTCAGTTCATTGCATCATAGACCGTGCAATTTCAGAATGTCGTTATTTATTTGTTTTGAAAATGACTGTGGATGAGTTGAAACATGTTAACAGGCAAATAAAACTATTTTACTGTTTTTAAAGTTTTAATCTTACGCCTTTTTAGCAATTAGAAATAATATATTATTTATTACAAGGTGTTAAATTGTTATATACTCTTTTACGAATTGTCTTATCAAAGAAAACTAGTCGGATGTGCCAATCCCAAAACTTTCTTCTTTCTCTTGCATGTTAATATTTCAAAACTTGTTAACCTTGTTAATACTTCAGTGTTATTACTTCAATACTACACCAACTTTGATTTTCACCTTAAGTTTCTGCTTCATTTTACTAATCGGAGTAAAAACGAATTAATCTCAATCATAATATTTAATAAAATCAATATTTTTCGTTATTCTGCTGTATACTTCAGCTGCTTGCGAATCGCCGGGTTAGTAGGATGCAAAGGTCTCGTCGCTGCACGAGCCGTTGATGTACAACAGAACTACAAAAAAAATCGAGGAAATACGCAAAAATCTCTATTACACCGCCCCCTTCCAGCAGAATATTTCCAAATTCACTTGGAACCTGCTTTTCATAGCCGAAAACATATAGATGAAATTTTATTCAATTTTATTCATAACTTTATACACTTTTCGATCGTGCAATAATGAAAACGACAGAAAAATCGCTATTACAGCGTACTCCTTCAGGCGGTATACTTCCAAATTCAAGGAGAATCTGCTTGCCACAGTCAAAATCATATACAGTGAAACCTCCTTGAACGGTCACCTCTAAACAACGACAACCTCCGAACACCGGCCACATATCGATGGAACCAAACACGTTCCATAGCATTAACATTAGTACGAACCTCTAAATAAGGCATTCCGAACAACGGTCGCTCAAATGTCACGGGAAAAAAAATTTTAACAGTTCCTGATACAGTTTCATACTTATTTGCAAACCGAAATCTGAACCAGATCGAACAAAATTTACTAAATATGCCAACAAAAATCCACTTATTCTCTTAAACACTAAATCTTTTTCCCAAACCTAGTCATAGAAAATGAAGACATTAATGATGATGGGAAAAGTTTAGATAATATTCTTAAAACGACAGACATAACAAACACGAAGACCAGTAAGTTTGTATGCCTGGACAGAGACTTGGCAGTTACTACCACATTTGATTCATACAGCAAATGGTGGAAGGTAGGAGAGAGGAAGAGAAAAGTGATGAGGGAGAGGAAATGGAAGAGATTATAGAATCACCTAAAATTTCCAGTATTAATACATACACCAAGTTTTTGACGAATCTTCGTGAAATCCAAAAGTTTACATTAAATCATAATGATGATGAGTTATACAGCGAAACAACCCATACTTTTATTTCTTTGGCGAAAGATATTTGCAGAAAAAAAAAGCAACTGCAAATCGCTGATTTTTTTTAATGTATTAAAACAATGAGGATTAATTAAAATGGCTGCGTATTTCTATTTCTATTCATGTATTTATGTTTTTTTACAAATGAAACCTATGAATAACACCCACGTCTGAAGAGCGGTCATCTTTCACCGGTCCCATTACTAACCGTTATTCAGAGGTTACACTGTATATGAAATTTGGTTTACTTCTATGCGAAACTTCATACACTTTTCGAAGGTACAATAATGAAACTGGCACAAAATCGCTATTACAGCGCCCCTTAAGGGTAATATTTCCAAATTCAAGGAGAAACTGCTTGCCACAGCCAAAAACATATGCAAGAAATTTGATTCAATTCTCTGCATAACTTCATACACTTTTCGATGATACAAAGCGGCTATGCGAACACAGGGACAGACATTTTGTATAAACATGTTTTTTGGAATTTTTGACCCCTAAAACATGTAAATCGCTCGAAAAAAAATTGATTACAATACTTCCTTCTTTAGAAAGAAGAACGTGAAAAGGCGTCTATTGTAAAAAGGTTAATTTTAAAATGCATATAATAAAAGACAATCAAAATGTTATTAAATTCATAATACTACTATTAATTAATTATAATAAATATCGAAACAATAATTTAAAAAAATCATAGTCTTAAGAGCAGCAACACAATTTCCATTAGAATTTATCACAGTAATAAATCAATTCAATCAAACAATCAGCAATTACAGATTTGCTTGCAAATAAATTATTTAGCTAAATTTTATATAAAATGAGCCATTGCCACATGTTTTCGCTTTTAATAGAAAAGAATTTTCTGCTGTTGACGTTTCTGAAAAAATCAGGTGCCCTTTTATTTCATAATTAAAATCATAGATATTTTACTAACATATCATAACTTAGATTAACTTTACTCGTTTACTGCATTTCATGGATTTTTAAATTAGCTAAATATCGCACTATTATTCAATTTACGTTATTCTACAATTTGATTTTGATTTCTAAGACTTCTTTTTCGTCAAAAATATATTTAATATGACATTACTTCGTTTGAATCATAAAAAGAAAAAGGTCAGCTATTGTATTTTCAAGAATAGTCTGTTATAGACAGTTCTGAAAAAGTCAGATGTCCTTTTATTTCATAATTAAAATCGTAGATATTTTACTAACATATCATAACATAGATTAACTTACTCGTTTACTGTATTTCATGGATTTTTAAATAAGTTAAATATCGCAATATTATTCAATTTACGTAATTCTACAATTTGATTTTGATTTCTAAGACTTCTTTTTCGTCAAAATATATTTAATATGACATTACTTCGTTTGAATCATAAAAAAGTCAGCTATTGTATTTCCAAGAATATTCTGTTATAGACAGTTCTAAGAAAGTCAGATGTCCTTTTGTTTCATATTTAAAATCATAGATATTTTAATAACATATCACGACTTAGATTAACTTCCCTCGTTTACTGCATTTCATGGATTTTTAAATAAACTAAATTCCGCAATATTTTTCAATTTATGTAATTCTGCAATTTAATACCGATTTCTAAGACTTCTTTTTCATCAAAAATATATTTAATATAACATTACTTTGTTTGAATCGTAAAAAAAAGTCAGCTATTATATTTCCAAGAAAATTCTGTATTTTTAGATAATAGTATGAATAAAAAAGCAAACTCAGCAGGTTTCTCTACATTTCTTTGAATCATTCGAATACCGAAGAAAGACACTCGTTTTCGGCTGATGCTGCTTTTACTAAATCTTGTACCTTTTTTTTTTTTTTTTTTTTTTTTTTTTTTTTACGATTTTTAGTTTTTCACGTAGCTATAATATTCAGTTATCTAGCAGAACGCCCACAATTAATATTTTTTAATTCCTTTAGGAAATTAGATAACATAATCACCTTTTGTCCTTTTTAAGACATAGGGCACTTGCCCTATTTCGATTTCTTTGAGATAGAGGAAGAAAGCGACATGAAAGAGCTTTATGAATTACTCGCGATATGAAAGAGCTTTATGGAATACCCTTTAACACTGAACATGAACTCATTCCCTAACCTCAGGAAGAAAACCTGAAAGATAATAGATCTTCATTTAATAATTTTTTTACATAATTTTCTCAAATGCTAGGGAGCTAATAATAAATTTAATAATAAAATAATAGTTGCAATTACCTATGTAACAGAAAATGATGAAAATGTTCTCTCACTGTGTTAAATGACTATATTGTTCCTTTTCAACATTTGTGTGCATTAGTGTAAGCATTTCACTCATATTCGTGAAAATGTTAACGTGTCTGTGAAAAATTCAAAAGTTTTTTTGTTTATAGCATACAAAATTTTCAACCAAATTTAACGCAACTTTCGGAAAACCTGACAAAGAACAGTAGAAACAGTATGTTGCAATTGAAACATGAATATAGTGAATATTTGATGAGACATGGACATTTGTATTAAATAATTTTTAACTGCGCATAAGTGGAAGATTCCGAAATATTTATTTCATAATTTGGTAGTCAGATATTTTGATCAACCTGTATAAAAAGTCCAGTCAAATATTGTCAAAACTCAGAAAAATACAGCCAGCTGATTGAAAAATTGTAGAAAATTCCTTGTAATAAAGCTACTTTTAGAAAGCAACTCACTATATTGAACTATCTTTCCGAATTTTCGCTGTATTTTGCTGGACTTTTTTTATAAGTTGCCCTAAATAGCTGACTACCAAATTGTGAAATAAAAATTTTGGAATCCCCGACGCATGCGCAGTTAAAAATTATTTCATACAGATGCCTCATCAAATAGTCAATATATTCCTGTTTTAATTGCAGCATACTGTTTCTACTGTTCTTTGTCATGTTTTCCGAAAGTTGCGTTAAATTTAATTGAAAACTCTGTATGCTATGAACAAAAAACTTTTGAATTTTTCACAGACACGTTAACATCTTCACAAATATGAGTGCTGAGCTTACACAAATGTACACAAAAGATGAATAGGACCCAAATAGTCATTTAACACAGTGACAGATCATTTTCAGCATTTTCTATTACATAGGTGATCGCAAATATTATTTTATTATTAAATTTATTATTAGCACCCTAATTGCCCTACAGACTAAATTTTCACTGAGAAATATGAAGTAAAACACGTTCTTTACATTCTAGAAGTTCAAGAACAATTCGACAAAAATTTCAGTGGCTATTCGACAAAATGTGTAAAATTGAAAGCGTCCGGTCAGTTACCCTTAATTTTTGGACATGAGTGTATGTCAATGTTTTCGTTTTAAATTTTGGAACGTTATAATGAATTTAAAAATTTTAAAAATCTATCAGTAAAAAATCAAGTAAATATTTACTGTATACACACTATATTCCTTTAATAATTTTGATATTGAATTATAATATGTCATATGACTTTACATTGTTGCTCCTTCATAAAACCTGGCTTTTAGGCTATATATTCATTACACTCAATGAAAATCGCTCAAGAAAGTAAGAAGACCGGAAACAAAAATCTTAACCAAATGACATCTAGTACATTAAAACATTGGTTGAAATATGATAACTTTACTACTGCATTGCCAGTACTTGTTTGTTATCTATTATTTAATTCTATTCAAAACAGTCAAACATTAACATATGAGGACCCACGAAGACAAGGGGTATAAGTGACAAAATTGAAAAACTGAACTAAGTAACAGACGATGTGGAAATATGCTTTTTTCTTTTCAGGTAAAGAAATATAAATGATTTTCTAATTATGTGTAGTGTTTTAGAGATCAACTACTTTTGCCGAATAATGATCAATATTGATTAATTATAAATTTAAAGAAAATTGCGCTCTACTTTTTTCACATTTATTGAAATAAGAGTTCAAAGAACACTGTGAAACAATCACAGAGGTGCCAAGCTCGCACTAATCTTCCGTAATGCGTGGGTTAATTTAACCCAGTTTAACGAAGTTTCGAACCAGAAAAATTATTTGATGAATCTTTATTTATTTAATTCCAGTTTTCTACGTGGAACTTATTTAATTACATCTCTGAAAAAAAATTCCGGTACGAAATGTATTAAACCAGGGTTAAATTAACCCACATATTACGGAGGATTAGTGGCAACTTGGCACCTATGCAATCAGCAGTTTCCTATTTCATTTCAATCAATTATTATTGATGTTCAACTTTAACGTGAATTTTCTTTGAACTCAATTTACTCCAAATCGAAATTTTGTCACTTGTACTCCTTGGCTTCTGATGTCCTCATATAATACTAATTTCAACGTGCAAGTTTTGTTATTTCTGCCTTTCTCAAGAACAGTTTCATTGAAATACGTTATATTCCTTGAAATACGTTAAAGAATTTTGAAATGTCATTAACAATAGGTTTGAGGAAAAAACGCTAACATAAAGTCATATCACACATTATAACAAAAGAGAGAAGATGATTTCAGTGAAAAAAAAAGTAAAGCGTACTTATAAAAATCCTAAAATACTGAAAAATTCAATCAGCTAAAGCTTTTTTGTTTATGCATATCAGTCAAAATTTCATGTGGAATTTGCTATACCTAGATAGTATCTTCTAAGCGCAAAAGTTTGAAAAAAAAATCGGAGTGTAATACTTTGGGGCTATACATATATAACGGTATCAACTTTTTGGAAATTTTGGACCCCCTCCCCCACCCCTTACGATATCATACGTGGAACCCCCCTTCCCCCCGTAATGACATCATTATCAATGTCTAAAAATCAAATTTTCATTTTTTTTTTTTTTTTTTTGGACTGATGTACTGATATGGTTGTACATTTATTTTTTGCATATTTTATGTATTCAAATGAGGAGAAGTCAATAAAATATCACTTTGCATATGAAATAATTTTATATCAAATAACACTTAAAAGAAATAGTTACTATTTAAAAAATATTTAATAATAGCTTTTTGTTACGTAATGCATTCAACGTAATAATGTCTTTGCACTTGCCCCTGTATGGATGAAGGTAATGGGGCAGACTGAACAGGTAGACAACATTCTTTCTCATTTAATTACCAGTAAACACAACAAGTATCATTTCAAGCATACTTTACAGTTGGTTTCTCGAACAGCAAATTATATATTCATCACAAATGACAGAAGAATAGGAATGCCAAATCTTGTAGTATTCCAGATTTTGGAATTAAATAATTTTATAATAATTTAATGATTTTAATAGTAACTTTGTATTTCCATAAAAATAGATAACAGACTGAAAAATATAACAGGCTATTTTGATGTAAAGAAGAAATATCAAAAAGAAATTTTTGGTTGGATAAAAAATGATAACGATATCAAAACGCAACTCCCCCTCCCAATAGAGATATCTTTCGATATCATTTACCAGATTTCCCCCCTCCCCCCTAATATGATAACGTTTTATATGCAAGGTCCTTTACTAGCTCTCCTTGGCAGAATAAAATTATCGCAGTAGCTCCATAGGCAAGAAAAATTCTCTCTGAGAAGTGATCAGTGAGTTCGATTTCCATCTGGAGCAAAAACGTCGCAGACCTGCCTGAACTATAAAATCCTTGGATCGATGCGAAATATCCTACAAAGGAGCCAATCTACGTGACGTCATTTGAAGTCACAATCGGCACAAATGTTTGCAGTCACAACAAGATCTCCTATAATACTTTATCCTTATAGGATTCTTAGTTACAACGATGACCAAAAAGGTGGCATCTTTACTTCATCGCATAATGACTCTCATGTGACCATCACTTCGGGGCTCCACTGTGAAGACACCGTGACCATATTTCAGTCATTTGTACCGGGTCACAAAATTCAACATATCAACTTCACAATGACTCATTTTCTACGTCACATAACGACATTGTAAACAGTTACATTTGAGTCACAATGCTTTCAAGTTTTGATCACTTTCGGTTAACGTTGCTGTTAGGATATTGTCGTAGGGGGGATAACTGAGAGGCAAAATAAAAGAAGAAAAATAAGGAATTAATAAAAGAAAAAAGCAAAGCAAGAAATAAGAAATGCACTATGGTTATACTGTTTAGAACAGGGGTTCCTAAACTTTTAGACAGACGTACCACTAAATCGAAGTTCATATTTCCGCGTACCGCCAAATAATAAACTTAATGCTAATAAAGGAAAAACTGCGAAAATGGAGCTTCCCATATTTTCTTTGATTTCATATCCCAATTTTGAATAACTTTACTGCGTTTAAAATGGATTTCCATGAAACACAAAGAAACTCACAGGTTTGATACAGAAGAGAAAAATGTCAGTCCACAAACTTAAGTAAATAATTAATTATATTTGAAATACAACTTCAACACCTTCTGTGTCAGATCTTCCAATACAAAAAAAAGGTGTTATAAAGTACAATTGGAAAAAAATTGTATTAACTACTCCTATTTTAACAGGCCCCTTCTACTTTAACGCATTCAGACTTATTTCAGATAATTCAGTTTAAAAAGAATGTTTAACCCTCTCTAATGCCCATGGTAGGATATATGCTACCATCAGTGTTTCCAATTTAGTGGATTTTTTAATTCAGATAGCCTAAATTCATACCAGAAATTTAAAATAGCAATATTTTCTTTATTTAATAACAGTGTTGGCTTAACAGTGTTGACACTTTAAGGGGCTTCCGAGCTGTCGTCAACTTTACGTCCAGTCTATTGATGAATGTCTTACAATGAATGAGCCATGAAATTTCGTCATTAAATAAAGCTAAATTTATTATTGAAATATTCTGGTATGAATTCAGATTCTCTGAATAACAGAATTTTTAGAACGTATTCTACCCTGGGAATTAGAAGGTTAAAAACGATTTTTTGCTAATTAAATATGTTTCATCGATTAATTTTAAAATAAGATTTTTATTTACAAATTTTAATTTTCCCTTTATTTATGTAATAATTATATGTATTCTAGAAAACTGATCGTATCATACACGCCATGTGCGGATTTCAGAGTGTGTTTGTGCTAATAAGAATATTTTCTAGTAATAAATAATACATGGCAAATAAATAAATAAATAAATAAAATTACAATCTTTTAGTTGCATTCGAAAATTTCTAAAATAAAAAAAAAAAAAGAAAAGAAAAGAAAAGAAAAGCGTTTGCCGTCTCTTATTTCCATCGGAAAATTTCTAGGGCGATAATTTCACTCTTTTTTAGAGTAATATGCTGTATTTCATTTTACGTATCAGTATCGAACTTTAGCGTATCAGTACTGGTACGCGTATCATAGTTTGGAAACCTCTGGTTTAGAAGAAAACTAATGGTACGGCTTAGTAGCTCAATGGATAAGAGCATTTCTCTATACAGAAGAGGTCTTCGGTTCAATTTCCGATTTAGGGAAGAAACATTACAAACTTTCAAATAACTATCAACATTTTCAACTAAAAATGTCAGTTCATTTTACCGCCAGGAACCCAACGAGTAACTAACTTTATATATAAATAAAGCAATCAGTAAAAGCAGTATACTATTAAAAGATAATTCTATTAACAACAATTTAATAAAGCATTTTACTAAAGGTCAATCGACATATTGCAAATATTTGATGATCAGTTAGTGTAATTGAAATAATATTGCCATAAAACAATAAACACAATGTATTCACAAAAATATTCAATATATCAATAACTTCCTAAGAAGTAATAGCTGATAAATACCAGCATTGCAGTAACAACTCACATATTGAATTCTATTTCTATAGTTAGCTTCTTCAGAGCATATTCGCAATTACACTCATAAAGTCATATGTATTAGTTTCCCTATAGAAAATGAAATATTAAATATCTTCAGTCTCATATCTGTTCAATATCCATCTGCCGAAGCAAATGTACGAGACTATTTGACAAATATAGCATTTCTTACTTACCGCTTACTAAGTAAATAGTGTATTAGATAATATTTGCCGACAAGTATCAATTTTATTTGATAAAATAAATATATATATGGGGAGCGAAGCCGTTATTAAATAAATTTATGAGAGTTAAAATCTATTTTCTCTCACAAATGTTTTGCGATTATGTTTTTTAAAAACACATTGGGTAATTTATTTGTAGAAAAAGTAAAAAAAAAATATACCGGGTGTCCCAAAAAGGACTGACTGATTTTAAAATTCAATAACTTCCAAACGGTGACAGATATTAAAAAAATTCTTGCAGGAGGGTTATGCATAAAGTCAAAAGTTTTTTACAGTGATTTTCGATTTTAGTTCGAATTACAAACAATACATGGCGCTGCGATCAATAGAGGCTAAATTCAGGCTCGAATTTTGGTACTTCGTGGCCCGGATAATACATTTCCATCTCCTTTTTCTGCATGGAACAACAGAAAAGACAAAAAATCGAGCCTGTATTTAGCGACTATTGCTTACAGCGCCATCTATTGTTTGTAATTCGAACTAAAATCGAAAATCACTGTAATAAAACTTTTGACTTTATGCATAACCCTCCTGTAAGAATTTTTTTAATATCTGTCATCGTTTGGAAGTTATTGAATTTTAAAATCAGTCAGTCCTTTCTGGGACACCCGGTATATATAAATTACACAGAGCACCATATTCTGATGTATCCGTATTTTATTAACACTGTTTTATATGACATATGAAAAATCTTTATAAGCAATAATAATAACATTTTTCTTCATCTAAATTAAATGCACTGTTCTCATTTTAGAAACATCAGACAAATAAATTATTTTAAGAAAGTAATAGATAAATTATATATAAGATTGACAAAGTACATATATATATGAGTGTATATATAATTTTACATTAATAATACTTTAATAAGGTAAAATTTTTGTCTGTATTTTACTAAAAATATTTTATATGACATATGAAAAATCTTTATAATCAGTAATAATAAATTTTTTCCTCATCTGAATTAAATGCACTGTTCTCATTTTAGAAATATCAGACGAATTATTTTGAGAAAGTAATAGATAAATTATATATAAGATAGCCAAAGTATATGTATATAAGTGTGTGTATAATTTTACATTAATAATACTTTATTAAGGACAAATTTTTGTCTGTATTTTACTAATGCTAATTTATATATTAATATATATATATATATATATAAGCAATAATCATAAAATTTTTCTTCATCAGAATTAAATGCATTGTTCTCATTTTAGAAATATCGGACAAATTAATTATTTTCAATAGTAATGGATAAATTATATATAAGGTAACCAAATTATGTGAAAGTGTATATAATTTTACATTAATAATCCTTTATTAAAGTCAAATTTTTGTGTGCATTTTACTAAAACTATTTTATATGAAATATAAAAAATCTTTATAAGCAACAACAATAATTTTTTTCTTCATCTAAATTAAATGCATTGTTCTCATTTTAGAAATATCAGACAAATTAATTATTTTTAAAAAATAATAGATAAATTATATATATGGAAGCCAAATTATGTACATATATATGAGTTTGTATCAAATTTTTATGTAAATGAAAAAACTTCACAGACACTAGATAAACATTTTCTTAAAATAAATAAATAAATAAATAAATAAAATAGACCGATATAACCCGTTTAAAAGTTAGTGTATAAATGAATTATTTACAAATTAAAAAATAAGATTCGCAAATAAATTCATAAAATGTTTAAAGATGGATTTGCATGGTGTTTAAATTTTATGTGAAATATGGAAAATCTTCATAGGAAATGTTATTAAAATTTCCTCTTTTCTTTAAATATGACCTATGCTTAACGAATATGATAAACGAATGTTTAAGTTCTAGTGCTAAATTCACCTTGAGTAAATAATTAAAATTTGTATAAAGCATAAATAAAACGTACCAAAATTGCTTTCAGCTGCATATATATAACATAAAATTATTTAAAATACATTGAAATACTTTAAAAACACATTAAAAATCAAATCAAATTCCCAAACGTTTTCAGCCAAATTCACCGATTTTCTTTATATAGGCATCACAATAAAGAAATTTCGAGATAGAATAAAACAATATGAAGCAGATATCAGATTAAATAGATCCCATACAGCGTTAGCAAGATTAGCTCAAATTGAACCTATAAATATAGATTTCAGTTAATCAAAAATTAGTTCCTGGATATCTTGTGTACAAGCAATTACCAGGAAGCAATTATAAGAGAATCCCTCGAAATAATTTCCATTTAAGATAAAGTATGTAACGATAGTAGATTTTTAAATAGTATCCATATTACATTTTTACACTTTCTAATCAAAAAGTTTATGACAAGTGGATTTACCCTCTACTTCTGTCCTATAACTAACCATCATACCGTATTTACTGAAATCTTTTCTATTTATTTGTCATTAAAGTGGAAGCAAAAAGATCAGGCGTCAACTAGCCTAATCCGAAAATTTTCAATGCCTATGCCGCCTTATTATAGTACGGTTCTGGGCTTATCCAATATCTGCACCAAGCCTTATAATTTCTGTGCACACCCCTGTCATATGACATCCATGGAGTATGAAAAGAATTGTTGCATAGTAGATGAAAGCTTGTTTTGTTAAAATTTGAATACCTTTTCCTCTCAACTTGTCTTCCATACCACCCTTAAATTACAATGGTCTCTCCTTGCCGAATAAGCGCAAAGAGAAATAACAACATTTAAACGAAATACTGTCGATAGCCATATGAATTTGGCGGAAAACGTTTTGGGAATTTAATTTGATTTTTAATGTATTTTAAGGTATTTTAATACATTGTAAGTAATTTTACAGTACATATATGCACTTAAAAGCAATTTTAGTACATTTTATTTGTTCTTTATACGAATTTTCACTTAAGATTTTGGGTTTTTAACAACATAAAACCTTTAATTAATTCTATTAAAACTGATATGACTTCACAAATTTATTTATTTAAGCATTAAAACCAAAAGATTTTGAATCTACAGAAAAATAAATGTGCAGAGTTAAAAAATAAGATTAAAAACTAAACAAATGTTTAAAACGACATTTTCTTTAATTATAATTATTTCTTTAAATCGTGAAATATAAATATCTAATTTATTAAATGAATAATTTTTTTATAAGAATATCTTCTTTTTAGAAATATGAGGTAAATTAACTGTAAAAAGATAAAACATAAATTAAATAAAATCCCAATTATAAGAAAGAACATTTTTATTTTTCGAAAGTTAAATTTTTAACTGAAATGCAAAAACCTCCATTTACAATATGTGTATTTTTAAATTGAATTAGATGGAACTATCAATTTCTTTTACGAATTCGCCATTTCAACAATATTAAATCATTAATTATGTGACTTTTGATATTGTTAAAAATTTTTATCATTTAAATTTAAAATCATAAATACTTAAAACTAATGAATAAGATTTAAAAAGAAAATAAGTTTTATTATTTTTTTGTTTTGTTTTGTTTGAAAGACGATTATTTTTAAAATTTAGAAAAGGAAAACTCTGTTAAAATATCTAAATTATGTTTAATTAACAACTATGTTATGAAAACACACAACGTTTTATTAATATTTTTCTGATAAATTTTTCTTAATTTAGGTATCTTGATTAATATGTTTAATAGACTGACACTGAACTTTCCGTTTATACCGCGTCAATCATCGGTGACTGACATTTATAGATTGTGTAACAGGAATCTTATTTCGTGGCCCAAACGGAAAGACAGGCAAAATAGACTTGGCAATCAACGTGTTAACAATGACACTTTCTTGAACCCTTTTATCCTGACGGTACTTTGAAGTACTATTAAAATGACTTGTTATAAAATTCATTTAATACATCGATTATTAGTAATACAGTTTAGAATGAGTTATAGATATAATACTTTATCTTATATCAAAAGCATTATTGTTACACAAAACAAAAATATTTTTAAAAGAATGATTTCTTTCGCCTTTGCATCCCTTCAGCTTTCATGACGCTGAAAGATTAGGGGGGTGGGGGGTTCAGTTGGGAATATTTCTATATTTCTATTGTAAGAACATTATATTTGTACATTTCCTAATTCTACAAAATATTAAAAAATATATTTTAAATGAAAGATTTGAGTGGAGTTATAAAAATTGCACAAAATCCCTATAAATTCAAATTTAATTAATTAATTTTAATTGGCAAAATCCTTCTAAAATCTATTAAATGATTATATAAATCTTCTAATGTTGTTTTAAAAATTTACGAAAAATGCTTTAGAAGATGAAAATTTCACGAATTCATAATTCAGGATGTAAAGGGTTAAATAAGATAATATGCCATCATAAACATTAAATATAATCCATAAACTCTTTAAAAATATTTTTATAATTATCAGGAAGAATTTTTTTTTCTCCGCTTTATAAAATATTTTAAGACAAAAATGAAAAGAAAAAAAATGACTGTGAAACTTTAGTTTACATTTTTTTTTTTTCAGTAAAGTCTCTTGCCATGGAAAAGTTGTTATCTAGGCTAGCCGATGGCGCATAGAATATACTGCTCCTGTCTTTATGTATGCCCAAACCGTCCGTGTCTTTAAAGATTAATATCTCGGCTAATTACCCACATTTTGTTCCGAAAATCATTATGAACAATTCTTTTATACTTCTGCGGCGATATGTACCTCCAGCGCTTCTCAACTCCCTTTGCTGAACGCCCGGAAATCGAAATTTGTGTGTAACGGAAACATACGATTTTCTCAAAAATTATGTGACCTGTGGTAATCGCTATAGTTTTCCTGCAAGGTTCAAATTAACTTCTACTACCCCTAATTTTTTCATAATTTTAATTCCAATAGATTCGGATATAGAGGGGGAGGGGGCATGTTTTTTTCCTTACATTTTCGACGATATCTCTGAAAATATAATAGCGAAAATTAAAAGAAATGTATTTTTGAGTTCGGCGTTACGAAAACTTTGACAAGAGATCCCACACGATATACAAAGAAAAGATTTTTTTTTTCAACTAACTTAATTAGTCCTCACACACATTTCCACATACATACACATAAACAGTCCCCATACAAATAATCCATAAATATGTGGGCCAATAGCCTTTATTACTTCAGCCAGTTTGAACTTTCCACGTTCCATAGTTTAACAGACGGACAGACAAGCACAAGAGGGATCTTATAATGGTTCCGTTTTTCCTTCTTAAGTACGGAACCCTAAAAAAACCTGTGAAACTTCAGTTTACATTTTTTGTTTTCAGTAAAGTATCTTACAACGGAAACTGCATGTAATGTAAATGTTTATTGTCCCAGTGAAAAGGCTATAATCTACAACAATGGTATGACTACACTAGTGAACCCATGACAAAACTGAATTTTATGTCCTTTGCTAACTGTTAAAAATTTCTGGTAAAAGAACAAAAAATAAACAATTTATATTTGATCTCTTTTAAAAGCACTCGGTCAAGATTCTAGATTTATTTATTTATTTATTTAGCTCACAGGCTATCAAAGCCTGAGAGCTAATGTGCCCGCAGGT
This sequence comes from Maratus speciosus, assembly GCA_963932465.1. Taxonomy (NCBI): domain Eukaryota; kingdom Metazoa; phylum Arthropoda; class Arachnida; order Araneae; family Salticidae; genus Maratus; species Maratus speciosus. Next base: position 457,228,442 of record OZ010788.1, read on the forward strand.
TCTGCACGTATGTATGTACGTAACGCGATAACTCTTGATAGAAATATCTGATTTGCTTCAAATTTTGTAAATAGGTTCTTCCCAGATTCGTTTTGGGGGTTCATTGGTTAAGTATAAAGAGGGGTAATGGGAAGTTGACTCGCCCCCTTAATTTAGATAAATGGGTTTGTCATGCAGAAATATCCAATTTGCTTCAAATTTTGTAAATAGATTCATTCTGAATAGGCGCTTCCCTGACTAGATTTGAGGGTTCATTGTTTATGTATAAAGGGGAGGAACGGGGAGCTAATCATCCTCCTTAATTTGGATAAATGGGTTTTTCGTGCAGAATTATCCGATTTGCTTAAAATTTGATATACCGATTTGTTCTTATAAGGCGCTTCGGTTCATTGGTTAAGTATAAAGAGGGAAATGGAGAAGCTCCTCCCCCCCTCCTTAATTTAGCTAAATAGGTTTTTTGTCGATTTATTTATTTGTATAGATTGGTGGAAGAAATTAGTGCTTGAACCGGATGTTTTGTACAAAAATACGCAAGGGATGCAATCCAAATTATTTCAATTAAAAACTATAGTTAAAGCAGTTTGGGATCTTTTGGGAGTTTTGTAATCACATATTTCTAGCGTATTTTTTTTTTTTTTTTTTTTTTTTTTTTTGAAAAATTGTTCGTTTATGAAATATTTATTTGAGAATTGACAGCACTCGCAAAACAGATATTCCGGATTGAGAAAACTAATTAAGGCCCTGCACAAACTACTCGGAAATCTTTTCAAAAATTACGGGCTGCAAAATAAACTGTTGTTTCTTATTTTTATTTTTTTTTTTTTCATGTGATTAAATTACACATCATCAAAACCATTGGATTAAGATAAAAAAAAGAGAGAAAACCCCAACGTTCATGAGACCCCCCAGTAGTAAAAATCATTATCGGACACATTTTACAACCGCCATTTACAAATAAGCAGAACTATAACAAATAAATTTTACGAACGAACATTTTTACGACAACGTTCGGACATTCGATTTATGATACTGGACTAGAGGCTTTCCCTCCAGGACACACAGCTGGAAGATCTGAGTGGGTGGTACAGATATAGAGGCAGGGCATATAATTTTCAAAAACGACCATTAAAATCACAAGAACGGCAGAAGGGAAAGCAACAGATGAGACCTTATTGGATGCTGAGAAGAGAAAATAATAAAAGGGACGAATAAATTTAAAAAATCAAGCGTAAGAGGAATACAACGAGAGGAAAAAAAGAAGTCATTCTAAAAAAATGGTTTTCTAAGAGAGTTTCCAAAAAAGAAGGTGCTCTCTGCCAGTTCTCCCATCAGCGTGCTGTAGTTCTTTGTAGAACGAAATCCGAATGGAGGCTTGTACCCTAAGACTCTCGATATGGATACTTACCAAATACGGATCTGTCTACATTCAGTGCTAGTGTCTCTAACAAGTGATGATTCCTGACACGAAAGGTACATTTTATTTAATTCCCTTCCGCCAGTTAAATTGATGAATTATACAATTTTAAATCGAATTATGCCCTTGCCTACCCTTGTCAGTAAATTAAAGACAGAATATCATTCACTAGTTTCAAATGAAAGTCATTCAAAATATTATATGAATTTAATTGTTTCCAATGAAAATCATTCAGTATATTATATGTGTTTGTATTGTATATTTGTGTTTTCTGTATACAAATAAATGTTATTGTTTGTGTATAAAACGGAATAAGTGTCTAATTAACTGATTCATGTGTCTGCTTAATTTTAATAATTGTTAATTTCAGCATTTTTAGTCGGCGGCTTCAAAAGGAAATTGGTGCTGCAAAAACACACAGCGCAAGAAGATTAAGTTTATTTTTTTTATTAACGAAGATTAATGATTGAGATGTTTAAAAGAGTAAAGGAATGTGTCATAGAAAAGGATTAATTTATATGTATATTTGTAGAAGGCCAATAGGCCTTCTTTACATTCCTTTAGGTATACCAAATTCCCAGAAGCAAAACGATCACTAAGATTTAAATAATTCCAATCAGCTTACTAAAATATATGCTTAAAAGTGGTATTAGAGAGATGCTTAATGAAGGGGTAATGAGAGCTAATTAGATGTCTATAACGTTAATTGTAAAATGCAAATTTCTCCCCACCATTTTTAATTAAAATTTTTCTTTAAATTTTTTGGGGGGCGGGTTTGGGATTTTTTTGGTTTCTGGTGTTTCTAAAGATAAAGAAACGCTTTTCGGAATCATTGTAACGTTGAAAATGTTATATTATATTTTCGTAAACTTTCTTGCTATATTGCCACTATACGGGACGCAAACATTGTTGCCGGCGGTTTTTTCAAACGCAAATCTGGCAATTTTTTCATTCACAAATTTCGAATTCACAACAGAAAATTTGTAATAAAAATTTTATTTTATTTTATTCACGAAATATCTATTATAATAATAATAATCAAAAATAACTATTCAAACTTTCTCGGGAGAATTTGGAATTTCTTAAAGATAGTTTTACAAATGACGCATAAATGCGACAACGGCGTTTATAGTGTTAATATACAATTATCTTTCTCTACAGGGTATGTTTGAAGAATATGATTTATCAGACTAAGGAATTGAAAATTGAAAATAAGTGGAATTATTGGAAATGATATATAAACTTACGAAATAAAGAACTCTATTGTTCATTTTAATAGCATAAAAATGCTTTTATCTGACATATAAGATTCATTCATTTATTTTTAATAACACATAATTCCATTGTGATTGATATGCATTATTTTCAGTACTTAAAAAAATTTCCATAGGAAATTGAACAAATATCATGTGCATTCTCATAAGAAATTCTTGTTTCTTAATCTTTTCAGGGTCAAGTAATTGTGTTTCTGTAATGCCGAATTCACACCGGAATCTTAAAAAATGTTTATTGCAAAATAAGGAAAAGCAACTTTTCGACTTTTTTTTTCCACCAAAGTTAGAAAAGTAAAAAAAAAAAATTCTGGTGCAAATCTTCATTAATTGTAGGTGGGATATAATATATCCCACCACCCCTCAAGGAGTTAAAACAACCGGATACACGGAAATTTACAAATTAAGTATTTGTTAGTTATTTCATATTTTTACTGAACTGTTTTATCAAACATTTAAAAAAAAACCTATTGACAACTAAGCCCGTATTTTTTTTTTTTTTTATCTTCAAGTTTCTCGAGATATCTGTGAAATCGAATAGTTAATAATGCTAAAACCTCGATATAAAATATGAAGAAAAAAAATCATGAATATATAAGAGAAAAAGTGGCCTTACAATTACAGTTAATTTTACATTTAAAATTGCTTTAATGTATCAACTAATTCATACTTTACAGTGTATTTATGTAAAGTAATATAATTTTAATGAATAAGGAATTTTTAAATTCACGAAGATATAATTTTAATTTCTATCATAATTATTGGTACTGTATTCAAAATACGACATTTCTCAGAAGATTACAAAAACAAGAAATATTAGTAAAACCTTTTGCCGCTATTGCAAAATTATTTCAAATAAACCAAAATAGCTTGCCTTACTTTATATAGACTAAATAAAAATATTTAAAAAAATTCTAGTAATTACTCGAATGTAATAGTAATTAACATTTTTCTCTCATTTTTAATTAGAAAAATGTTAATGAATACTACTGATTATAAAATAAATTAAATTAAATTTTAAGAAAATGTTATGAAGTTTGAAGAAGTGGATTTTTAATTACTGTCAGATTTGTGTTATATTGAAATATTTTTTAACTTGGAAATTATATTCAAACGCGGCATCTTACAGATATTTACACACACACGCCACATACAAAAGGACAGAATATATCAAATACAGATATAGAGGTGTATATTAATCAAAGATATAGAATGCAGATAATAAAGAGTAAAAACACTAATTAAAATTACTCTATATCTTCTAACATTTTGACATACATTTTAGAACAATGGGAAAAGATTCAAGTGTTTTTAACTGAAAACATCGTCGACATTAAAAAGGGAAAATAGCATTTAAACATTAAAAAAAAAAGAAAAAAATACATAAACAATGCTGAAAGTTATTATTATTAACATTATTTAAGAAAAAAAATAAAGCGTTAAGTTTTGTAATACAAAATATATTTATTGTATAAATATAATTACTCAGTAGAATATATTTTAATTAAGTAGATAAAATACATATTTTATACATTTTAATTCATTATTTTTACGTTATAATTTGCAATTGATATTAGTGATATAGGGAAAAAATAAAATGTTTAACAATATTACAAAGTAACACATAAACATTAAATATTTTGTATATAAAATGTCAGTTTTCCTTGAGAATATAATAAAAGTAGATAACTACAAATAAAAATGTAAGTAAACAAATGTTTTTTTTTTCCTCAAAAGTTATTGACTGTTTTTATGATTTGTAATTTCCATAAATATTTACGCTATCCAAAAAATGACATCACGGACAAAATTTCGAAAATCAGCTAAAAACACTCAAAATAACATTAAAATTTATGTATTGTTTTGATTAGCAATTCACATGTTTCGATTACCAATACACTATTTCAAGTCAAAAAAAATCACCATTCTACATCTATATCCACCAATCACTTCAGCATAATCACAGATTTGATAAGGGAAAAATACAAGTGCTCATCCTTTAATATATTCCTAACAATCCCCAATCTTTAATAATCACTTTTTTTTTATCCATGTCCACCGATCATTTTAGAATGACTGTAGTTATAACAAAAAAAATACCAATGTCCTCCTGTTAATTTTCAGCAATAATTTTTTTTAAAAATTAATAAAATCATAAAATCAACCTTTTCTCAAAATGCCATAAATGGGCATTGGCCCCTTTTCTACCAACAGACACACATACATAATATATATACCGGGTGTCCCAAAAATAACTGATGGATTTTAAAATTCAATAACTTGCAAACGGCGTCAAATATTTAAAAAATTCTTGCAGGAGTGTTATGTAAGATGTCAGGAGTTTTTATGCTGCGATTTTCAGTTTTAGTTACAAATAGCATCGACAGATGGCGCTGCAAGCAACAACAGCTATATTCAGACTCGATTTTTCGGCCTCTATCTCCTTCCATGCGAAAAAAAGGGATTAAAATGTATTGAATGGATCTCGAAGTACCAAAAATCGGGTCTGGACTGAGCACCTATTGTTCTCAGCGCCATCTGTTGTTTGAAATGCGTACTAAAATCAAGAGACACAGTAAAAAAAGTCCTAACATCATACATAACCCTCCTACAAGAATTTTTTTAATATCTGTCATCATTTGCAAGTTATTGAATTTTTAAATCCATCACTCACTTTTGGAACACCCGGTATATACATATGTATAAAGTGTCAATTTTCTTATAATTATTTTTTTTCTTTTCGCATACACTAAAAATAGAGAACTAACAAATAAAAGTGGAGGTAAACAAATGAAGTGTTTCTACTTCTCTAAAGTTATCGTCAGTTTTTATCCTTTAAAATGCATGTAAATATTTATTTTATCCTAAAGAAGACATCACATACGAAGTTTCGAAAATCAGCTTAAAAACATTCATAATCATGTTTTCAGATCACATTACGTTTACAATATCTGATTAGATTCCGTTTAGCAATTCGCAGCGTAAGCCATTTCAAGCTGTAACAAATGTAAATATTGAGCTTTTAAGTACAGTTGCAGTGATACTAAAGATAACTAACATACGCAACAACTACCGAATTACGGACAAGAGATATTGATAGTAAAACCATTGATGTAATCTTGGATAATATCAATCGAACAACGTATTATTAGCATTTATCGGTCCTCAAATGTGAGGAAATCCAATAAATCGGATTTAATTTAAATTAGATTACCGAAGCATGATCAATAGCAGTATTAGCATTTTTTTTACAGTCGACATTGTTTTCATTCTTCGAGTGATGACTTAGCTAAACGGTATTATAAGTCAAAATGACGTTATAATCTAATCGCCGTTTAAATGAATCACGCATGTGCGCCAAAATTTCATTCAATAAAGTAGATGAAGAGATTAAATTAGGATTTATATAAGCATTAGCAACTTCGTGAAATATGATTGCGTAAAATACTTTCTATATTGAGTGAGCATCTTATTACTACCTAAGCATTAAGAGGACAATGGAATTTTAAAATTGGTTTTTATTATTTGTGTTATTCCAACAAAAATATATTTCAATACACGTTTTATGCCATGAATTCCATAAATATTTGAAAAAACATTCTATCAATTAGGTGAAACATTAAAAATTTTAAAGTTATTAATTAGATGTTGTTTTCAATTAAATTGTTTTTAATTTTTTAGTTATTTTTATTCTTTTTATTAAACGGAATTTTTTAACAAAATTTGTTCATCTATTTTTTAATCTGGCAAAAAGTGATTAAAAAAAATTAAAAACTGGCATGAAACTGCATTTTTATATTAAAAAAAATTCATATGTTTTGAGAACCACACATAAAAAATTTCACATTGTTTTGGAAAGTTCACATAGTTTAAGAACCTTAATAAACTAACGTTCTAAAACTGATGCACAGACTTATTTTAGTATATCTCAAAATTGTCCCTTAGACAAATTGAGAATTTTAAATAAAAATTAAATGCATGAAATTGTGCATCTATTTTATAATCTGACAGACAGTTATTATTATTTTTTTAATTTAAAACTTGCATGAAACTGCATTTCCATTTTAAAAAACTACATGTTAATAAAAATTATTAATAATTTGAGAACCTTAATAAACTAACCTATCAAAACGGATGCACAGACTTATTTTAGTATGGCTCAAAGTTGTCCTTTAGACATATTGAGAAATTCGAACAAAAATGAAACGCGTATAGACAGTAAACGTTTAATTTTGAGGAAAATGCATTTCAAATATATTATGACATGCTATCTTAATTAACTACTTTTGAAAAATATGAAAGCTAACTTTCTGCCAAATATAATGCAATTTATTGATATCTTTTAAGTTTTAACACAAAGATAAAAATTGGCATTTTTCTTCGATTTTTAGGGTTCCGTACCTGAAGAAAAGGAACCCTTATTGTGGAACCCTAACTGGATGGAACCCTATAACTTAAAACAAACAAAACATTTTTTCAAAATAAATTTTCCTTTTTATGCGCCATTATTTGTAAGTATATTTCACGAAGTAGAACTATTTTTATCTTTTTTTTTTTTTTTTTTTTTTTTTTTTTTTTTCAAGTTTGTAAATGCTCTGATTTAGAAACAATTTTTTTAACTAGATTTTTTTTATTATTATTTCTTATACTAATACAGAGATTTATTTCAAACATTTTGTGCACATTTCGAGTCAGAAAAACATGTTCTTTAAAAAAAGAGCTGTTAATCCAATGGATCTTTTGAATGGAAAAAATTAGGATTTATTTGTGTTTATATTAATCAAAGGAAAATGTAATTTTTCGTCAAAAAAATCGGAATTTTGACATTAAATTTTCCCTATTTTATCCCCCCAAAACACTACTTTTCTTAATCTTTCTCTTAAGACTACTTAATTCTACATTTAGCATCAATCCGCTTTATTTACTTTCACATAGTTTGGCCAAAGAAGGGGTAGTCTAAGCAAAACTTTTATTTAGATTTTCTTTTAAGCATTCCAGAAAAAATACTTTACATTGAATCCTTTTAATTTTTTTTTCAATGTATAAAGTTGTTAAAAAATCTTGAAATAAAAGTTTTTAGACACATACATATATATAAACATGAAGTTGAGACGTATTATACATTTAACAGTTTTCTCTCTTTTACTTTGTATTTATCTCTCTTACTTTGCATTTACATATATATATATATGTATATATATAGGTATATATATACAATAAATAGATACATGTTATCTTTGAATCTTATAAATAGAAAAAGAAAACAAGAAAAACTGTTAAATGCATAATACGACTAAATTTCGTGTTTATACTTATATTTTGTGATTCAACAATATTTTAAGTCATTAAATTAAAAAAGGTCCTAAAAAGCTAAAAATATAATTTAAGTTTTAAAATTATGTAATTGAAAACTTATTCTTCAATATGTGAAATATTTTTCTTATAACTTACTACAAATAAAAAAAGAGCAATTGAATCGGTCATTTTGAAAGAGGGAATGCTAAGGGGTCAACTCTTATGCAATAGCACAGGAGTTAACCCCTTTTCAAAATGACCAGTTCAATTATTATTGAACATATTTTACAATAAAGAACTGATTTTGTGAATTATTTTTATTTTTTACTCTTCATCATCGCAAATATTCTGATTTAGAAAAGATCTGATGAGGAGAACAGCTTTAGATAGTAAACACTAATATTCAAATGATTAATTTCTGTAAAAGAAACGAATTTTTCAATTTATGCCTTTTTTCCACTATGGTTGAATATTAATCCTTAAAATAATGAGTAAGGAGGGTGTGGCAATGAAGCCTTAAACACAAATATCAGTTAAATTTCCGTTTCAAAATTAGTTTCACTGCAATACACGAAGAATTTTAATTTGCTTTGAGTATTATGTTTTAAATATAGACTAATTTAAATGTAATAATTATGTTGACGGCAAAGAATTTTTTCTTTCATCATACAAATATGACATTTTGTGCAAATATATATTTCACTATAAGTATACATAACACCTTAAAAGAAATTCCCATTCTAATCTCTCAATCTTATCTACATCCCAATTATAAATTTAAGATTAAAAAAAAATTAAAATTTTAAATTGCTCCATGCGTCTTAATTTTTGAGATATTTCCTCAATTTTACGTTTTAATCACTTAAAACTGAATTACAAACAAATCTGTGTACCGATTTTTTAATCCCTTGAATAATGAACTTTTTAGAGATTTTTTTCTGAATTCCATATCGATTTTCATCAAAATGTTGCCTTTTAATAAGTTAAAAATCAAATTTAATTATCTTAATGAATTTTAAAATACATACATAGTTTCTTTGTAAACAATGTCAGGATACTTCCTTATCAATTCATGAATTTTGAAAAAAAAAATAAGACGCACGGAGCTTTTCCAAAATCTAAAAACGTTGAAAAATCAGTTTTGAGAAAAACAGATTTGAAGGGCTCATTATTAAAGAGCTAAAAAATTGCTTGTGTGCAAAATTAAAAAAAATGTAACTTCACAAAAATCATCGCATCTGCATACGGTTTTTCACAAATGACTCGGGACAAATTGGAGAATAACAATACACACAAAAAGAAATTTCTATTTTTGCTCAAATAAAGATCCACAGCCCCCCTTAATATAAAAACTAATTTAGAATTTATTATTTTATGACTATAATTCATATGTACATTAAAAGATTAACATATTATTATTTTTTTTCAACTCCTAGAAACGTAATTTTACTCTTTTGATTATAAATAAGCAGGCACCCGGAGCTGGAGCTGGAGCTGGAGCTGGAGCTAGAGCCCGGAGCCGGAGCGCTTCGGAGCTGTGTTTTCCCTGGAGCTGGAGCTTTAAAATTTCCCTTGCTCCTGGGTTCCTTTAATTTTTAATATTCTTTTAATTTTTTGTTTCAGTCTTTTAAATTTCCAGGCTTAAAATATTTTAATTACATCATTATCCAGTATTTTAATTATATCATTTTTTAGAGGTTTTTTATATTAGAGATGGAAAACTTTTCAAAACATGGTAACACTACTTTTCTTCTACTTTCTACTTGAGCTAAGTGACAACACTATTTGAAAAATATGGCCGCGTGTTGTTTACATGTGTAGTTGTACAATTCTGGTTGTTTGAAAAGTGTAGAAGAAATTTAAGATTTTTGTGTTCTAACACTAGAACCGCTGGTTATTTTACTTAATTTTTATTAAAAAAAAAAAAAAGTGTTTCACACCAGAATTTTTATTTAAAACTATTTAACTTATTTAATTAGCCTATTTCTGTGCTTCATACATATAACATATCTTATGAAAAATTTTCTGGTTCGAATCGACTATTATCAATTTTGGCAGGGGTCAAAATGACCCCTAACGGTGGTTCTAGTGTTAAATTCCACCAAACATTCTATTTTAAAAGCAAAAGCTAAAAGATGTCATATTTTCTGAATGAGCATTTCAAGTTTTATGAGAAAAAACATGCATTTTGTCAGATCTTTAATAAAGGTAAAGGAAGAAAAAAATTGTGAGCAAAAAATTATATGTGCAAATTAAAATCTGCAACTCAAAAGTGCGAAGTCGGAGCCGAGTTGGAGCCGGAGCTGGAGCATCAAAAATTGTTCGGCTCCGGGTCACTGGAAATAAGAAATGAATGTCCACTTCTTTCTTAAATTACATTGTTCGCTTTATAATTTATAAGGCACATTTTTTTAAACCTTTCAAGAGCAGTGGTGGTATGTTTATGAAACCACTGAACTTTATTATCCAAATGATCCAATGGCACCGCAATTTTAGTAAAAAAAAATTCCCCACTGATATCTGTGTGAAATTCAGCTTTTGTTATTTCCAAATAAATTTGCTCGTAAATTCCGCTGTCAATCGTTCATTTCAACATTTTAGCAATGGAAGCTCCTGAAACAGTTAATAACTATTTTAAATTATCTGAATTGCGTAAAATATTTTTATACCCAAATAAATAAATCAGTTTAACAATTTAAAAAAAAAAAAAACTTTAAAATATAACTCATGTAAAACTCATATAAAAAATGGATTATACAAAATTTAATGACTAAATTAATGGTTTAAGTATAATATAATTAAAAATATTAGTTTATTAAAGCAAATAAACCGTATTTACAATTAATTTAAATTCGAAAATATTTTATTTCCGTAAAAATTAATGGTATTTGTTATGTTAATATAAAGACTAATTTAGAATTTGTTATTTTAAAACTGTTCTGCATATACACATGAAAAATTAAGAAATTATTATTATTATTATTATTGACTCATGGAAACGTAATTTTACTCTTTTGATTAAAAATAAGAAATGAATATTCACTTCTTCCTTAAATTAAATTGTTCACTTTATAATTTGCAATGCATATTTTTTAATAATTCTTTTAATTTATCTAAATATAGTAAATATTTTTATACCCAAATAAATAAATCAGTTTAACAGTAAAAAAAAATAAATAAATAAAAACTTTAAAATATTATAACTCATGTAAAACTCTAAAAATGGACTATACAAAATTTAACAACTAAATTAATGTGTTTAACTATCATATAATTTTAAAAATATTAATTTATTAAAGTAAAAATATAATGTTTACAAATAATTTAAGTTTGAAAATATTTTATTTCCATAAAAATTAATGGTATTATTTTAAAAGTAAAGAATATGATTTCAAAACAAAAATCAAACATTCGTTTTTTGTAAATAAATCAGTTTACTGTATGTAAAACCTAATTTTCAGATTTAATTCATAAAATTCACGAGAAACAGATTATACAAAATATAACTGATAAAATAATGTGTTTAATTTTTATATCATTAAAAATAATAATGTATTAAAATAAAAATATTTATATCTTCGTTAAATTATGTAACTAATTTCATAACTTTGAATGCATTTTTTTTTTAATAATTCTTTAATTTATTTTCATTTCGTAAATATTTTTTTATAAAAAAATTTTAAGAAATTAACTTTGAAATGCAATTTATATAAAATTCGAAAAATAAAATATACAAAATTGAAGAAATAAAATAAGGTATTTAATATTTTATATTATTAAAAATAATAATAATTTATTTTTTTAAAAATCTCTCCAATTTAAACTTTTTTTCAACAAAAATTAATAGTGCTTTTTATAAAATTAAATAATGTGACTTTTTTAATTAAACTTACTGAATGTTATTAATTTTAAAATTTAAAAAACATAATTTATTTGTTATTAGTTTGATTAAAATTTTATTTAAATGAAAAAGCACCTTATTTGATAAAAGTTATTACTACCATTTTAAAAGTTAATATTTTAGGGTGTGTTTTTTAATTAAAGATTGTATTATATGATTACTTTTACATAATAAAAAGATTATAATTCAGTTAAATAAAAAATAATCAGTTTGCTAATAGTTTAATTTAAATAACAAATAGTTTTATTTAAATAAAAAAAAACTACGATTTCAAAAGTTATTTTGATTAAAAAACAAAGACGGTAATAAAATTGATTAATTTGTAAGCAAAAAAAAAAAAAAGTAATAATAATTAAAAAAAATGGAAAAGTAGTTAGTTTTTTTAATAATTTATTTTAAATAAGGAATATTTTAATTTGAATAAAAATTACTATTGCGGTTTTAAAAGTTAATCGATTTTGTTTTTATTCAAAATAAAGACTGAATTACGCCTGTAATTAATTATCATATAAAAGATTGATAATTCAAGAAAATGTTCTTTTATCTTTTTGTACAGAAAAAATCCTTTATTTAAAATAAACATAAAAGATTCATATTATCATCACAATTCATAATATGTTTAGAATACACTTGTAAATAGGAATGTTCTATTTTAAATTTATTAACTTACTGTTGTTTATTAAAGCAGTTAAATATATGAGTTATATCATATATTCGATGGAAAAATACTGAAAAGAAAAGTGTTAAATAATATAGGATTTTATTATTATTATTATTAGATTAAACTGTATGTTTTGTATTTGGTACACATAAATATAAAGAATATAAATATTTACCAGCAAAACAACATTATAACAATACAAAAATGATCAATTTTTAAAAAGTAAAAACTTGCACATAAATCAATAGTAAATTTTATTTTTTCTAGGAAAAAGTTGAATGGAGTCCATATATTTTTTCTGTGCACAGATATTTTCTAGATAAATCAGCAAAGTCACACGATATCTCTTTTTGGGGTACAGAATACAGAAAACTGTATAAACTTATGTGTAAATAAAATACCCTTCGTGAAATATACGCAGTGTAATTAACTGCTCTTAAATCCACCTAAAGAAATTAATTGATTACAGATGGAGCTGAAATCAAAGAGACTTGGAAACAAAACAGCTTATCCTGAGAGCATTCCATTTACCGCTGAAATCAGAGGCGAGTATACAAATTACAGGTATGATCAAAAACCACGAAAAGAATACAAAATCACTTACCTTTGGTTGTAACCCATACACATACAAACAAAGCCAGTAGCTGGCATGATTTCTTCAAAATCATCTCATCAAGTTCCGTCTTCTTTCGAACTGTTCCACCTTCGATAAAAACTCGATATAAGATCGAATCCGATCTAGGATCTTTCAACCTGTTTATAATCCTCGCAGCATATTCGGCTTTTTAATCTCTCTTCTCTTTTTTGAAGGGGGGAGAAAACAAAAACACAGAGAGCAACACAAGATTCCGTAGCGCTCAGCTCAGTAGCGAACGCTTTTCCTCGCTACTCACCATGGCGGTGGTAGGATAGAAACACCTCTGCATCTTTAGCGGTCCGGAAGAAAATTTTACTGCTTTTCTTTCGGTTTCACTTTCGGTGGTGATGCCGAAGATACAGGGGTACTCTGATCGCCATCATTTCACAGAGAGTGTTATTCCCATTTTTTTTTTTCTCTCAGAGCGAGAGGACAGACGGACGCACACGAGAACAGATGTCGCACTTCGGGGTAACCCCTGGCCGCAGTCTCCCGAGTCTCAGCCGCAGCGCGAACGCCTGCCGCCATCTTTTGGGTGCAAGGAGAACTAATTCTCAATCCTGTAAAGAAATCCGATGAGTTAGTAATCAAACTATTTAACGTTAAATCAATACGAAGATAGCTAATTCAAAGAATTTGGATTAAGTTTTTTAATTAAGTTTCTTAGACCCATACACAAGGACTTATTTTTAATAATACGTTTTTCATTATTGTTGCTGTTATTGTTATAAAATGTTTAATTATCTATTATGCTACCTTCATAAACTTATCGTTATTTCGACAAATAATATTTTATTTACATTTTTAATTGATTGTATATTTATATTTTTAAATTAATTTAATATTAAAAAAGTATTTTTGTAAAATAAATTGAAATTCTTAAACAAAAAAATGCTGGGAATATTTTGTAATTAAGTTAATCCAATTTATTTATTTATTTATTTATTTATCTTTTCAGACATTCTACGTTCCTCTGATGTTTTAGTAAATATATGTCATAGATGTACTTCGGAATTAAATTAATGAATAAAAGCTTTCGCTTCATAATCCTCGAGATAAAAGTTGATTTTAATTAATTTATTTGTTTGAGTTTTAATATTTCAGTTTTCAAAATATCATATTAAAAGAATCTCAAGACAGTATCAAAAATCAGCTAACCAAGAATTCGCATAGATGCAGGCCCTTATTATCGCGTAGGCAAATCGGGACTTTGCCCATGGGCTCCTGACCTCAAGGGGCTCCCAAATCCATACATTAATTTATAAAATATTAACTTTTTTTCCCATTTCCAATTCTGAAAATTTTCAAATACAAAATACAAATTTAATCTTTAAAAGATTCTACTAAACTTTCTGAAAAACAAATTTCCTTTTAAATTCACAAAGCTGAATGTTTTCGCAAAGCTAACCTCAACCACTATTAAATAAGAAATAATATTTTGATTTTAATAGATTGTATTAGCTATGAAATTAAATCATATCCAAATTTTAGTGGTTGAAAATAATCAGTTCTAATTGTTGTGAGATAAATTTTCTTCCATATTCAAAGTTTTTTTTTTTTTTTTTTTTTTTTTTTTTTTTTTATCTTAGAGTTAAATATGAAAAACAAACCCAAAATTTCCATCTTTTTTAGATTTATTGAAAAACACTTTCTACTTGCGAAGTACAATGTATTTGATTTGATATTATGTTGTGCATAGAACAACTTAAAAAGATGTAACAGAAAGTAACTTGATTAACACATATTTACATGTTAAAGTACTTGATACTCTTCCATAAACTGAAGTTATTAAACTCATCTTAAAGTAATATAACAAGTTGCTAAAGTTATATAAAAGAATTTTGTTCTATACTAAGAAAAAAAAGAGTATGTTTTATTAACCCGGGAGAACTCGCTACATGAGATTTTCTCTCACCGTCGTACTTTTTTTAAGACTCTTATTAAATCAATTTTTCATTTTAATTAAAATTTTAAAATGTTATTTAAGTTAATTTACCTTTTTGTGAATTAAAATACTAAGCCAAGCCAAGCCAAGCCAAAAAAAAAAAAAAAAAAAAGGGATATTAAGCGAATGTAAAGTAAAAGAAAGCAATTTGGCATCGTGAGAGAAATTCTCACTAGCGAGTTTTCGCGGGTTAATTAAGGTACTTAATTTAGAATTGGAGGAGCTAGAATTGTTTTCTATTTAAAACCCAAAGTGCGAAAATATTGTTTATGCATTATTACATATGACTGACCATCAATTCTTTTTTAATAATGTTGCAACAATTCGAACGTGGCCCCCTAATTTATCTTTGCCCAGGGCCCCAGTTAGCCATGATAGGCCTGCATAGGTGTCAAGGATTGGATATTTTAAATACCATTAATTCCTAATAACAATCGCTGAATTATGCAATTAGGTAAGCTGATATTACTATTCGAAAATAGTGGTATTTAAAATACTTCATACTTGACATTGATGAGTTCGAAATAAAGCTTATATTTTTCATCCTTTCATTTCAAATAAATATAGCTTTATCATTACTTTTTTATTCAGAAATAAAGGACTAAAATCGTTAAGGTTTTTAAGGCGGCCCTGCTTTATAAAATAAAATTTTAAATTAGATCACAGAACAATTATTAATTAACAACAGACAGTTAAAATTATTTTAAAAACCCTAAGTATATGATTAAACTATAAGTTAAAATTAACTTATATAGGCTGATGCTACAACAAAATTAGTTATTTATTAATAAAAAATATATATAATTTATTTATTGACTTTGTATAACTGTAATTATGCATAATAAATATATATAAATGCATTATAATAAACTTTTTTCTTTGATTTAGTGAATTTATTAGTGATTGAGGCAGTAATGTTTGCATTCTCTTCGTGTGGAATAATAATAGACGAAATGTGAAAATCAAGAGAGAAAAAAATAGAATATGAATTTTTTTTACTTATTCATGTATGAACAAATTGACTTACAAAGTTTGTTTTAATGTTTTAGTAATTCTTATACCCCTAACATAAATATATATGAAAACCAAAATGACCCATTCGTTCGCCCTGTGTTAATATATATATATATATATACAAGACCATTAAAAATCATTACGAATGATTATCTACAATTGTATATATATATTGCTTTTTTTTACTATGTTTTTGGAATCGACGTTATGTGTGTTGGGGTGAACTGTATTTGTTAATTTAATTTTACTCATAATTTCACAGTTTTTGTTGGTGGTCGGTAATGTTTTTTTAATGGTTATATATATTATGTGTGTGTGTGTGTAATGGGTAGAATATATTAAAATTGCAAAAAAGAGTCACCTTTTGTCACTAAAAAGGATCCATTTAATAATTGCAAAAAGACTAAATATTATATAACATTGAATAGACAGAATAAAAATATTTTAAAATCTCTAACAAAATTTTTAGAAGAAATTTCCGGGAGCAACTTTCACAATTTTATCGACCTTACTCGTTTATTTTAAAAGGGAACTAAATAGACATGGACTTTTAATGTAATTAATACTTTTCCTAACTCTAAAATGAATACATCTAGATTCAAAAACATTTTTTGTTTCAAACACTAGATAAGCTTCATTCCGCTGAAAACTTATTACTTTTTTTTTATGTTCACATAACACAAATTTAAATCTCTTTAATTAACTTTAGTTTTCTTCTTCCTTATTTTCATATAATCCTTTTTTTTTTCTTTTTTTAAGTATGGCTGCAAATGTCAGTATTATTAAAAATAAATAAACTGTATAATACAAAATTTTCAAGCTTAGAATTTTTGACATGCAAATTTCCATAGTCAATAATTTAAAGGAAGATGTTTTTTCTCGTAATTAATTTTAACTGAACGCTAAAAAAAAAAAAAAAAAAATACATATCCGACACAGAATTTTTGTATAATGTCATAATGGTTTCTTTCTACAGAAATTTACGCTAAACATCGATAAGATACTATAAAAATTAAAGATATATGAATTTGCATGTTTAAAAAGTCAGTTTTTATTCTGATTTTTTTATGCGCTTTTAAGAGGACGCTTTAGTAAAATAGGTTCTCCCTTCTCATATCGTAATGTGGTATGTTGAGCTATAAGGACATTTAAACAGATAATTACTGATTATCTGGTTATCATTATCATATAATTATCATTTATAAATAAAATTGCAATTATAATTATATTTATCGTACTGCGTTTCAAGAAATATTTTACTAAATTTTAATCATCATTAAAACCGCAATAAACATTGAAATTTAATTATTAAATTTTCTCGCTGTAAAATAAATATATACAGATTTTAAAACTAAAAAAAAATATGAATAAATTTAATTTCGCCAAAAACTTATTAATTTTGTATGACATATAACACAAATTTAAATATATTTAATTAACTTTAGTTTTTTTCACTTTTCTATCATGCCATCTCCTTTAAAAATACAGCTGCAAATGTCCGTATAATAAATAAGTAAATAAATCGTTTAATACAAAATTTTCAAACTTAGAATTCGGCATGTAAATTTTCATAATAATTTATCCGAGCTATCGATAATTTAAAGGAGGCTTTCTCTACCGTAATTAATTATGACTCCCTGTTAAAAAAGAAAGCAAAAATAGTTTTTGTATAAGGACATACTAGTTAATTTCTATGAAAAATTGCATCAAATACAGGTAAAATTGTGTAAAAATTACAATAATTTGCCTTTTTTAAAAATTAGTTATTATTTGTTTTTCATGCAGATTGTAGACAATGCTTAGCAAAATAGGTTTTTCCTTCCATAACGTAATATCCCATTTTAAAATATTAGAAATATAAACAAGTGATTTACTCATTAAAAACTAAACCTGTAGCTTTAAGATCAGGGCCTACAGTGCCGAAGCCTGTTTTCTTGACCCTGGACACCGAGGTGCTATATAGCATATGTCCCAATCAGGCGGTCATCCCAACGCGGGACCCTCGGTGTTTAGTTTATAAGATAGCTTGGTACTCATTTTATCGAACACGAAGTGATGAAAAATCGAGTGAACTTTCTACAGCCAGGAGTCGAACTCTGGACTAGTAGCGCGGTAGACAGGTATGCTGAGCACTACGCTAATAGATTATGATTACGCATTACCTAACGTGATTATCTTACTGAATCTCAAAAATTAGTTTTCGAAATTTTAAATATTATTACACAATAAACTATGAAATTTAATTAATTCGTTTTCTAACTCTAAAACAAGTACATGTACATTGCATTTTTCTTATTATGTGCAAGCTTAATTCAGTTAAAAACATACTAGTTTTCTTTTATGTGCGCTTAACACATATTTAAATCGCTTTAATTAATTTTTTCTTTTTAGGTAGCTTTCTTTACAAAAAAGCTACCTATTGCAGCCGTTCGGAGGAAAGCGATTTCAAAATATTTTGGTATATTTTCATCGATCATGACTCCCAGACCCCGAAACCACCCTCCGTTCAAAATTGATATATATATATATATATATCTGACCTATGTCACACTGTAACTCCCGTAATTATGAACCGATTTCGATCAAATTCGGTGTGTACATAGTACATACCAATGTCTCGACCGAGTTCGTTGGCCAGCTTCATCCGCCGTTTTGTTTCAAAATGGCGGCCATTTAAAATTTTTAAAAAAATTTAAAACTTGAAATGTGGTACCAAAAAATTAAAAATGGAAAAATATTTTTTTCTTATGTATTTGACCTTTATACAAAGATTCCGGAGCAGTTTTTTTTTCGTCTATATCTTAAAAAATGGCTGAGTTATAGCATTTTGAATTTCTAGCGTGGCTGACATTTTGAAACGTCCTGAATTTTGTCACGCGATAAAAGGCGTATTTATGAACCGATTTGGATGTAATTCGGTGTGTACATAGTACATACCAATCTCTCGACCGAGTTCGTTGGCCAGCTTCATCCGCCATTTTGTTTCAAAATGGCGGTCATTTAATTTTTTTTTTTAAATGTAAAAATTGAAATGTGGTACCAAAAAATTGAAAATGGAAAAATATTTTTTCTTATGTATTTGACCTTTATACAAAGATTTCGGAGCAGTTTTTGTTTCGTCTATATCTTAAAAAATGGCTGAGTTATAGCATTTTGAATTTCTAGCGTGGCTGACATTTTGAAACGTCCTGAAGTTTGTCACGCGATAAAAGGCGTATTTATGAACCGATTTGGATGTAACTTCGTTTATACATAGTACATACCAATGTCTCGACCGGGTTCGTTGGCCAGCTTCACCCGCCATCTTGTTTAAAAATGGCGGCCATTTAAATTTTTAAGAAAAATTTAAATTTGAAATGTGGTACCAAAAATTGAAAATTGAAAAAATATTTTCTTCTTATGTGTTTGACCTTGATAAAAAGATTCGGGAGCAGTTTTTGTTTCGTCTATATCTTAAGAAATGGCTGAGTTATAGCATTTTGAATTTCTAGCGTGGCTGACATTTTGAAACGTCCTGATTTTTCTCACGTAATAACAGGCGTATTTATGAACCGAATTGGATGTACCTTGGTGTGTACATAGTACATACAAATATCTCGACCGAGTTCGTTGGCCAGCTTCATCCGCCATCTTGTTTCAAAATGGCGGCCATTTAAAAAAATTAAAAAATTTAAATGAGATACCAAAAAATTGGAAAATGAAAAAGATTTTTTTTGTATGTGTTTGACCTTAATACAAAGATTCCGGAACAGTTTTTCTTTCGTCTATATCTAAAAAAAAATGGCTGAGTAATAGCATTTTGAATTTCTCTTCTGGCGGACATTTTAAAACGACCTGATTTTTGTCACGCGATAACAGGCGTATTTATGAACCTATTTGGATGTAACTTGGTCTGTACATAGTACATACCAATGTCTCGACCGAGTTCGTTGGCCAGCTTCATTCGCCATCTTGTTTCAAAAGGGTTGCCATTAAAAAAAATTAAATTTAAAATTCAAAATGAGGTATTAAAAAATTGGAAAATGAAAGAGATTTTTTTTATGTGTTTGGTCTTGATACACAGATTCCGGAGCAGTTTTTGTTTCTGAAAATTTGTTCTTTTGTTGATATCTTAAAAAATGGTTGATTTATAGCTCTTTGAATTTCTAGCATGGCTAACATTTTGAAACGATCTTGTATTTGTCACGCGATAACACGCGTATTCGCCTATTTCGATGTAAGAAGGCATGTGGATAGTATACATCAACACCTCGACCAAGTTCGCTGGCCAGATTCATCAGCCATCTTGTTTCAAAATGGCGGCCATTAAATTAAAAAATATATATATATTTAAAGTGAGGTGCAAAAAAATTAGAAATTGAAAAAGGTTTCTTTCTTAAGTATTTGATCTTGATATAAGAATTCAGGAGCATTTTTTGTTTGTCTTTACCTTAAAAAATGGCTCAGATATAGAAGTTTCAATTTCTATTGTGGGTGACATTTTGAACAATCTGATTTTTTGCATGCGACAGCACTCCTATATATTAACCGATTCCGATGTGAGTGAGCATGTGCACAGCAATTACTAAGGTCTCGACCAAGTTCACTGCTTAGCCTCATCCACCATGTTGTCTTAAAATGACAGGCACTTTAAGAAATTGCCGAATTTGGCAGCCAAATATAAGTTACTTTAAAGCAGGCATGTCAAACACGCGGCCCGCGGGCCACAACTGGCCCGCTGGCAACTTCTTTGTGGCCCGCCAATCCTTTGGCAGTTTATCCTTGTATAATTCAGTTACGAGTTGCAATTTTCCAACTGGGTGAAAAAGTTGGCAATGAGGCAAAGTGTGCAATTAAGCATATATTAACTATGTTCGATAGAAAAAAACTTTCTGGTAAAATCAACATAATTTGAAAGAGAAAATGTGTTTCATAAATTAAATTAAATACGTAGCGCATAAATACAAGACACAATTTATTAAATTATTTTTTCAACGTGTGTTTTTTTTTTCAAGTTTTTACTTGAAAAAAATCCCGGAGATTAAAAGATATATCTTTGCTAGATTAACATAGCTTGTGTAAAATAATTTTTTTAAGGTAATGCAATTTAGAAAATCCGATTAAACTTTGCAGATTTGGTTGATAAAAAGTAATGTCAAGTATTTTTTCGAAAAATAAGATAAAATAAACTATGAATTATAATAATAACTTTGGAACTTTACTTGAATATTTGTTTAATTTGGCTATGTTTCGTACGTACAAATATTGTTGTGTGCAATTCTAATAATATTATCTACTTTGTTTGATGTAGCCCACGTCTTTGTATGCAATGCTTAATTTGGCCCGCGGTGGTAGACGAGTTTGACATGCCTGCTTTAAAACCCCCTCACTGACAAGGCCGTGTTAATACGTTCACTAAGCTCCAGGTTTCACTGCAATACAAGCAATATTTAAAGTAATACAATTCTATTGATTTAATGTATTTTTAATACATTGAGCAATGATTAATGCTTCCAAGGATTGCATTCATATTCGTTATTAAGTTTTTTTTATAAAATGTTCAAAGAATAATTTTTTTTAAGCATTTAAAACAAAATGACGAAAAAACAACATTACAATTTTGCCCTTTTCCAAGACAGTCGGAGGGTTAAAGAAAAGCAGCTTGGATAAAGCTGACTAATTTCGCGAAATTCTCATTCATTATATTGATAAAAATTAGTATTGAATCTCCTATATTCGGTTTCCACTAAATTGAGCTTCGTGTGTTTGCATGATATAAGTTGGCTTTTTTTAAATAAGGATTATGAAAGCTACCTCTTCCTCCCGGCACTGGCCGGAAGGACTTTTTTTTCTTACATTCTGTCATCTTTTTGTTAAAGAGTACTGCCGCTAATGCCTGTGTAATTAAATAAATAAATTGAATGATACAAAAAATTCAAGCTTAGAATTTTTGTCATGTAAATTTCTGTAATAACTTCTTCGGTCTATCAATAATTTAAAAGAGACAATTTCAGCTACCGTAATTAATTTTAAAACAACGTTAAAATATAAAGCAAAAAATATGTATCCGGCTTGGAATTTTTGAATGGTGACATAATGGTTAATTTCTATGAAAATAACTACGCCTTAAATATAACAGAAATCATTTAAAATTTAAATGGAATTGCCTTTAAAAAAACAGTTTTCAATATGATTTAAAATATTGTTTTCGTTTTCGTACAGATTTTAGAGAGACCATTTTAGAAAAAGAGACTTTCCCGCCTCAAATCGTGATATCACACCTTAATCTATGAGGAAATTTAAACAGATGATTATGCATCTCCTAAAATATGTGTCAAGTATAGTTACAATTGTAATTATAATTACCATACCCTGCTTCAACTGCTTTTACTAAGTTTTAAAAATTATTGAAAACGCAATAAACATTGAAATTTATTTAATAAATTTCTAGCTCTAAAATAAATACATGGTGATTTCAATTGTTTCCCTCTCCCTCTCTCTCTGTGTGTGTGTGTGTGGGGGGGGAGGGGGGTATATGCGCGCCTGTGTGTATGTTCTTTCGAAACGTAATTTTGACAAAACTTTTTTATATCCACATAACACAATTTTATCTTAGTCTTAGTCTTTTTTCCCTTATTTTCATGTCATTTTTTAAAAAGTACGGCTGCAATTATCAACATAATTAAAATAAATAAATACATAAATCGGATAATACAAAACTTTCAATCTTAGAATTTTTGACAAATAAATTTCTGTTAGTAACTTATTCGACATATCAGTAATTTAAAGGAGGGTCTGTTTACCGAGTAATTAATTTAACACAATACTAAAAAATAAAGCCAAAAATATTATCCGGATTAGAGTTGGTTAATTTCTATAAAATTTTGTCTTAAATATAGTTGCAATCTTGTAAAAATTAAAGATAAATTAATTTGTCTTTTTGTTTAAAAAACAATTTTCATTTTGATTTTTTATCATACAGCTTTTATAGGACGATTTAACAAAATAGGTTTCTTTTATGATATTACGATATCCCATGTTAATCGATGAAGAAAATTTAAGTAAATAATTACTCATTACGTAATATAATTATTAACTATAATTACAATAACAATTATAATTATAATTACCGTACTGTGTTTCAAAAATTGCTGTATTAAGTTTTAAGTATTAATAAAAGCACAGTAAACTTTGAAAATTAATATTTTTTCTAACTTTTAAAATATGCATTTCAAAACTTTATTTTTAAATGGATAAACGTAATTCAGTCAATAACTTATTACTTTATTTTTTTAAGTGCGCATAACACTAATTTAAAACCCTTTAATTAATCTTTTATCTTTTTTCCCTTAATTACCTATAATCTTTTATAAGAGTACGACTGCAAATGTTATTGTAATTAAATTAATAAATCGGATAATGAAAAAAATCAAGCTTAAAATTTTAGACATGTAAATTTCCGTAAAAACTTCTACGATATATCAATAATTTAAATGAGACACTTTTCTCTATCTCAATTAGTTCTTAAACAATAAAAAAATAAAGCAAAACATATATACATATATAATCCTTTAATTAGCATATAAAATAAATTATTATGTTTACTTTAATCACGATAATAATTTATAATTATTATATTTATATTATTAATAATATTATTCCCTTAGTGTGATGATTTTGAACTTTAAGAATTTGCATTTAACTGTAACCATTAATATGGCAGGTGTGGGGGGTTTTGCTGTGATTGTGGAGATGCATGATTCGTTTCAAATGTGATATTTAAAAAATTGTCTGTTTCTATTGATGAGTAAGTTTTTAACTCACGTGTTTCATTTTTATTTCTATTGAGCATGACATTGTTCTGTCCAAGTTTTACATATTGATATATATTTATTTCATTTTTTTGGTAGTGGTTACTCGAGCAATGGTGGAAATATGCATTTAAGCTGTAGCTTATTATTTCTACCTCAGAAATTAACCACTTTTTACTAACGATTTCGTAATATTGCCCGTGAAAATGAGTTACGAATCATTAGTTCCAATTTTATTCATAATTGTTCTCTCATTTTAAGTTCATTTTGTAGTTTTTCTTTTTGAATTAATGAATTTTCAATTTTGAGATCATACATTTCGTGCAAAGGATTTGTTGATGCTGGCAATGATTCAATATTTCTGGTCTTTTTTCATTGGTTAAATTGTTTTAGTTACAAATAGCTTTACAAAATATTTCAAATATTTATGATTTTCTACATATATATCTTAATTTATTTGTTCTTTTTATGCATTTGCCTTGCTGTTGATTTTCCTTTTGCCAATTTTGAGTGTTTAATTTTTTAATACTTTATGTATTGGTGAATGGGATATAGGTTTAAAAAAAATCATTAATTATTAGTTAAATTAATAATAGTTGATCCAGATTTATTATGTATAATGTCTGTATCATGTATTGATACTCAATTTATTAATTTTTATTTAAAAAAAGATGAAGAATTGTAATATTATATAACGGTTATATATATATATATATATACAATTCATCATATTAAACAACATTAATTATACAATATTAAAAGAAAGATGATGAATTGTAATATTATATAACGGTTATATATATATATACAATTCTTCATCTTTTTCTTTAATAAAAATTAAGAAATTGAGTATCAATACATTACACAGACATTATAAGTAATAAATCTGGATCAACTATTACATATATATATATACTAGGGGGCCCTGCCCCTACGAGCTACGCTCGTCAACCCCCGTTCAAACACCGCAGACTCTAACAGCACGCAAATTTGATCGGCTTTAAAAAGATTTCGGAAGATTGAATTATAATTTGAATCTGACCATTATAATCTGACGTAATTTTCACCAAACTTTTCTTTGTCTTTTTAATATTCACGTAAAAATACTTTTGTTAGAAATGAAATATTATGATTATCTTAAAATATCAAATTAATGTCTCGCGCAATTTTTAAATTTAAACTGTTTTGCAATATTATTTTTTGTTCATTTTACGTAATACGTGTAATGTGACGTAAATGTGACGCAAATTCTCCTATTTAAGACTTCTAACGCATGTTAATGAATTTATTATTTTACAATATTCTTTCTCTTTTAAAATTCACGTGTAAGTATAGTTTTTATGACGTAATTTTCAATGAGTTTCTGCTTTTTATATTTTCTGTTTATAATAATCACGTGTAAAATAATTTTTTAATTTGAAGCAAACATTATTGTTTGCGCTGTTTATACAGTTGGCAACAGTTTAAATTAATACAATTTTCTAAATATTGTAAAAAATGTCTCTCGAAATGCTGAAAATTTGAATTTAAAATAGAAATAAAACCTCAAAAAATGAGTCAAATTAAAATACTAAATGCGGTCTACACAGCGGGAAATTCTGACGCATAAAATGATCTAAAAATGATTAAATTCCTATGTACAGTTTTTGCTCCTATAAAACTTTTTTAATGGAACGATTTTGTCCAACTTTGGCATTAAATGTCTCTTAAAATAATTCTTCGATTTGAAAACTGTCTGCATCAGCGTGTTTATCAAACACATTTCTCTATAATACTACCAATTTTCATATTTTTGCATGCAACAGTTTTTTTAATATTAACGAAGAAAGGCCATGATTAAGCATTCAAATTGGATGCCGATCTGCCGGGAATATCTACGCAGATTTTCATTGGCCCATTTCCAAATCAAAACTTTTTTTTATATATAGAAGGATATATATATAATCTTCTAAAGACTGGTTAATTTGTATGAAAATAATTTCATGCCAAATATAGCTGAAATCATGTTAAATTTAAATGAATAAAAAATATTTTAAAAAATCAGTTTTTGCTATAATCTAAAATTTTGTCGCTGTAGATTCTGTTTCACACAGATTTAAGAGGTCATTTTATCGAAATAAATTTTCAGTCCTCAGATCGTGATATCACATCTTAATCTATGTGAAATACCTATCAAGAAATTTAAACGGATGATTTCTATTTGCATAATATATAAACTATACTAGGTGGCTCATCCCCTGCTCCCTAACGCTCGTCAACCCTCGTGAATTGCAACGCAATTCAGATTGGGACCACTATGGGATCCATTTCGCTTTGCTCGCTCACCACTGTTTGCATCAACTCTAGTCAGAATGAATATTATCATAAGTCATTTTAACATATAAAATTTACAAATATTTTTAATGTATAAAAAAGTAATGTAAAACTTCGTTGCAAATGCAAATAAAAATGCATTTTTTCGCCTATAATATTGCACAACATGGCTTAAATTCATTTAAAACTCTTTGAAAAACACTACGGAGACGCTATGTATGGCGCTAACGAAATGTAAACAAAACATTTTCTGCTGTGTCTAAAAGACAATCATGATCGGAAAGCTGATTCGTTGAATGCGCACGTCATCGTAAAATTGACCAATGTTATTGCTATTCATACATCGATCAAGCGATGAAAATGATATCCTTTCTAAATTTTGATTTGCTGAATGGGTCGGGTCATGTGACCGTAAATTAACCACTTGGTGGTTGCTGCCAAATGGCAAGCTATATTCAGCCTCATTTTTGCGCCAAGTAAGAGAAATATATATATATATATATATATATATATAGATAAATATAATTACAATTACAATTATAACTATCGTGCTTGTGTTGAATAATTATTTTACCAAATTTTAACTATTCTTAATTAAAGAAACAATAAACTTTTAAATTTTATTGCTGTGCTTTCTATCTCTAAAATAAATACATGTTCAGACACCCCGCGCTCAAAAGAAAAGAGAGAGAGAGAGACATCCCCATACATTTCAATCACAAAATTGCTCCAGAATCAAATGAAAACAGCAATTCGACTTCAAATTGTCTTCTTTCAATTTATATTTAAAAAATAATCTTAGGAAGTCTAATCAGGTTTATTCTTGTCTTTAGGCTGAAATTGTACCAAACTCTGAAATTTTCAATAGAAACACAGAATTCTGACATCATATTTGGGGAAGGTTTTGTGAATTTTATCTTAGAATAGTAAAAGGCAAGTCATTCTGTCAAATGGTTTAGTAATTATGAAGATTTAAAGTTTGGAGCTCCTAATAAATTCATTTTTCATCGGTGCAAAACCAATTGGAATGTGGATAGTTTTAAAGACTAATCAAAAACTACTTGGTAGAATGAGCTGTACTTTTAGGCTCACACACACACGCACACATGTATATATATATATATATATATATATATATTAATTAATTTTGAAGATATCATTCTTTTACTTCTTTATTTTCGAAAACATTTGAATTGTAAATTATAAGAAATTTAACAAACATCAATTTCTAGAAGCTTCAAATATGCTAATCCAAATTACAGCTGACTTCGCTAAGTGGTAAAGTAGTTTTGGAGGTATGCTCTAAAAATTATCCGCATTGCAATCGTTTTTGCAACTATTAAAAATAATTTAACATTAGGAGTAATATACTGTTAAAATAGGGTACTGAAAATTTTAGAGTTTGGTGTAATTTCCTGATGAAGATGACCCCTCTAAAATATTAACTATAAAATACTAGTACTGATACCAAATAGAAATTGCGTAATCATATAAGGTAGATACTCTTTCATTCAGATTTTCAAAGTTTTCTTATCAACGCCTGTAGAACCGATTTTCCCGTAACGAGTATAATGATGTAGTGAAGCAATTTCTGAAATGCCATAAAACTGATAAAGAAAATCCTTCAGTTACGACAAAGCAACCCAAATTATAAATAATTAAACTAATACTAATTAATAAATACTAATATTGATTCTGATTATAAAGTACTATTACTAATACTCAATATAAACTACTAATACCGATAAAATTCTAATACTAATCCTAATTATAAAATACTAATATCAATACGAATTAAAAGATATTACTTAAAACATAAAAACGAGGAATCACATAACATAGCCCCTCTTTTCATTCACATTTTCGAATTTCCGAAATCACTGCTTCTAGAATCTGTTTTCCCGCAGCGAGTATAATAATGTAATGAAGCAGTTTCTGAAATGTAGTAAAACTAAAACAGCTAATCCTTCATTTACAACGCTGGGACGTCAAACAATAAATTATAATACTAATCCGATACTAATCATAAAATATTAACTCTAAAACTAATTATAAAATATTTATACCAATACTAATTATAAAATTATAAACCTAATCCTAATTATAAGTCATTAGCAGTAATACTAATTGGAAAATATTACTTAAAATATAAAAATGCGAAATCACATAAAATAGCTCCTCTTTTAATTCAGATTTTCGATGTTCCCTGATCAATGCATGCAGAATTTGTTTTCCCCCAACAAATATATTGATGTAGTGAAGCAGTTTCTGAAATGTAGTAAAACTAATACAGATAATCCTTCATTTATGACACTGGGACATTAATACTATTACCGATACTAAGCATAAAATACTAGTACTAAATGTAAAATATTTATACTAATACAAATTATAAAATTATAATACTAATCCTAATTATAAATCACGGGCAGTAATACTAATTGGAAAATATTACTTAAAATATAAAAATGCGGGATCACATAAAATAGCTCCTCCTTTAATTCAGATTTTCCAATTTCCCTGATCAATGCCTGTAGAATCTGTTTTCCCGCAACCCGTATATTGATGTAGTGAAGCAGTTTCTGAACTATCGTAAAGCTAATAAAGATAATCCTTCAGTTACGACAATGAAACGCCAAATATAAATAATTATACTTGTACTAATTATAAAATACTAATACAATACTAATTATAAAATTCTAATACTAATCCTAATTATAAATCACGGGCACTAATACTGTTTAGAAAAGATTACTTAAAATATAAAAATGCGGAATCGCATAAAACAGCTCTCCTTTAATTCAGATTTTCGAAGTTCACTGATCAATGCCTGCAGAATCTGTTTTCCCGCAACCCGTGTATTGATGTAGTGAAGCAGTTTCTGAACTATCGTAAAGCTAATAAAGATAATCCTTCAGTTACGACAATGAAACGCCAAATATAAATAATTATACTTGTACTAATTATAAAATACTAATACAATACTAATTATAAAATTCTAATACTAATCCTAATTATAAATCACGGGCACTAATACTGTTTAGAAAAGATTACTTAAAATATAAAAATGCGGAATCGCATAAAACAGCTCTCCTTTAATTCAGATTTTCGAAGTTCACTGATCAATGCCTGCAGAATCTGTTTTCCCGCAACCCGTGTATTGATGTAGTGAAGCAGTTTCTGAACTATCGTAAAGCTAATAAAGATAATCCTTCAGTTACGACAATGAAACGCCAAATATAAATAATTATACTTGTACTAATTATAAAATACTAATACAATACTAATTATAAAATTCTAATACTAATCCTAATTATAAATCACGGGCACTAATACTGTTTAGAAAAGATTACTTAAAATATAAAAATGCGGAATCGCATAAAACAGCTCTCCTTTAATTCAGATTTTCGAAGTTCACTGATCAATGCCTGCAGAATCTGTTTTCCCGCAACCCGTGTATTGATGTAGTGAAGCAGTTTCTGAACTATCGTAAAGCTAATAAAGATAATCCTTCAGTTACGACAATGAAACGCCAAATATAAATAATTATACTTGTACTAATTATAAAATACTAATACAATACTAATTATAAAATTCTAATACTAATCCTAATTATAAATCACGGGCACTAATACTGTTTAGAAAAGATTACTTAAAATATAAAAATGCGGAATCGCATAAAACAGCTCTCCTTTAATTCAGATTTTCGAAGTTCACTGATCAATGCCTGCAGAATCTGTTTTCCCGCAACGAGTATATTGATGTAGTGAAGCAGTTTCTGAACTATCATAAAGCTAATAAAGGTAATCCTTCAGTTACGACAATGCGACGCCAAGTATAAATAATTATACTAATACTAATTATAAAATACTAATACCAATACTAATTATAAAATTCTAGAACTAGTCACGACTAGTCTAGGACTAGTCTAGAACTAGTCCTAAATATAAAATACTAGTACTAATCTAATGAGAAAATATTACTTAAAATATAATAATGTGAAATCACATAAGATACGTACGTCCGTCTTTCATTCATGTTCTCGAAGTTACCCAATTAATGCCTGTAGAACCGGTTTTCCCGCAACGAGTATAATGATGTTGTGAAGCAGTTTCTGAAATATCCTAAAACTAATAAAGATATTTTTTCAGTTATGATAATGCAACGCCAATGATAAATACTTATACCAATATTCATTATAGAACACTAATACTGATACTAATTATAAAATATTAATACTAATTCTAAATATAAAATACTATTACCAATACTAATTAAAAACTGTAATACTAATCCTAATTATAAAATACTAGTACTAACTGTAATTAGAAAATACTACTTAAAATATAATAATGCAGAATCACATAAGGTACTCCCTCCTTTCACACATATGGTCGAGGTTCCTTGACTAAGCACCAATGTCTGCAAAACGGGTTTTTCGCAAGGAGCATAAAGAGGTAGTAAAGCAGTCTCTGAAATGTTGTAACAGTAAATAAGCAGAGTTGCCAACCTCCGGCTTTTTTTTAAATTAAGAAAACATACTTCGAATCAAAAAATTTGTTTAATTAGAAGTGTCTGGAATTAAGTGAGATAGTCGTTTTTAATTTACTTAATTTCGTTAATTAAATAAATTTCTGGTTGGAAGTTTAATTGTTTGATTTTTAAAAAGCCGGAGGTTAGCATGTATGAATAAGAAATTCTGCCGTTACGACGATGCAACACATAAAAATATATTTACTGACTTACTAACTAAGCTAAAATTTGCTAAAAATGATACAAATGCACATAAAAGGCATACAAATACTTTTACTTAGGTCGACATATGTTTCATCGCACAAACGGCGACATTTTCAAGATCCCTGCTGATTCAAATCTTTTCGAAAAAAAATTTTAAAAAATAAATTGGTAAATGCATGAGATCTTGTGATTTTATTTACCAATTTCTTGTTTAAGAGAAAGAAAGAAAAAAAAAAAAAAAAGGCGAAAATATTTGTATCAGCAAGGATCTTAAAAATATCCCCGTTTGTGCGTTGAAACATATGTCGATCTAACTAAATGTATTTATATGCCTTTTAAGTGTATTTGTATCATTTTTAGCTTATTTTCGGTGATTATAAGTTATTTTCGTAGCATAATTTTATGACTTACTAATAGAGATGTGTCATTTGTTGAGGAACGACTCCAAAGGAACGATTCCGGCAGTGAAACTGAAGGAACGATTCCATTCTGTAAAAAGGAATCGGTCCTTTTCGGAACGAGTCCGAAAAGGAACGACTCCTCGGATTCGGTCCTTTTTGGAACGGTTCCTCGGATTCGGTCCTTTTTGGAACGACTCCTCGGATTCGGTCCTTTTTGGAACGGTTCCTTGGATTCGATCCTTTTTGGAACGGTTCCTCGGATTCGGTCCTTTTTGGAACGGTTCCTCGGATTCGGTCCTTTTTGGAACGGTTCCTCGGAATCGGTCCTTTTTGGAACGATTCCGAAAAGGAACGACTCCTCGGAATCGGTCCTTTTTGGAACGATTCCTCGGAATCGGTCCTTTTCGGAACGATTCCTCGGAATCGGTCCAAAATGTACCGACTCCCAAAAGGACCGATTCCTCGGAGTCGTTCCGAAAAGGACCGATTCCTCGGAGTCGGTCCATTTCGGAATCGTTCCAAAAAGGACCGAATCCAAGGAACCGTTCCAAAAAGGACCGAATCCGAGGAACCGTTCCAAAAAGGACCGAATCCGAGGAACCGTTCCGAAAAGGACCGATTCCTCGGGAATCGGTTCTTTTCTTGTAGACTTTCCAGTTTTAATAAATTAAAATACGCTATTTTATTTCAAAATAACAGATTTTGATTCTATTAAAGCTGACTTTATTGCCAAAATATCCTTCTAATGTGTGTGCCCCTGCCCCCCCCCCCTCCTCAAAAAAAAGAAAAAAAAAGAAAAGTAAAGAAAGAAAGAAAAAAGAAATTGAAGTGCGGGGCGGAGTAGGGCGTTTAATAAACATTACTATTTCATCTTCTTGTGCTAAATTAATCTGAAAGAAATAATTTAAAAAAATATTTTATACGAATTGGATTTTTTACACCTGAGTGAAAAAGTGCCCGAGATGGGGACCCAGAAACTTTACGTGCTTTACCGATTGAGTACCTGGACCCCGAGGGTAATGGAACACCATGTGTACTTTAATACACTAATACATTTTCTAATTGGTAAATGTATCATACGAAATGAATTTTTTCTAAATGAATTCTTAAGGTTGTTCTCAAATCCAAAAGGATAAATTTGTGACAAAAGTTTTAATTTATTTTTATTCGGAAATGCATGAAACGAACAGGTGTTGTTGTTCAGAAACTATGTAATCGAGCTGTTTTTTCCGTTTTTTCACAAACGCAATAGGCCTTTCAGAAAATAGTGTCAAAGTGGGCGTTTTGAACCGAATTTCCGCGCGAAAGAGGCATAATTTCTCAAAAATGGGTGAAAAACATGTTTGTCACGTGATCAAAATCGATTATAACTCAATAGGTAATTTACTGATCAAAAGATGGAAAACACAGTTCGATTCCAAATCGCTTCCATGGTCAAACATTCCAATTTTATGTCTTTCCGTTAAAAAATGAATTTGTAAATGTGTCAAAACGTTTTACGCTTGTTGAGCAGATCACTTAAGAAAAACAAAGAAAATGCTTGTTTAATTACTAGTGAAAAATATTTTTTTAAATCTGACTAGAAACAGTTTTGAATAATGTAAGAAATATATCACTAGGCCATAAAAATTGCATTTTAATAGGATAATAATAACTGATTTTCAATTATTTTAATAATTGTAGAGTTACGCACTTTCATGCATATTTCACTATTTCATGTTTTTTCCTCAAACATAATTTCAATTTGAGAATCCTCTTTGTCAAAATAAATATATGACCAGCTACGAGCGCTCGAGTATCACTTTATTTCCACAGTTTGGCGTCTTGTTTTTCTCTCCTGAAGAAGATGATTAAAAAAATCTCGAAACTCCCTAAGATTGTTGTTTTAATCAACTTACATTGAGGTTTATTACATAGAGTAAAATCTGTTAGAACAAGGAATTTTTGTAAAACGTTTCTTTCTTTCTTAAGATAATGAATATTTCAAAAAGCATAATGTTTAATAATAATAATAAGATAATAGTAACAGTGGTGGGTGGGATTGAAATAATTTAACCGCGGTTCGCTCTCTTAATGGCCGTTTTGAGTATAAAAACGGGAAAGAAAAATCACGTGCTACATATAGATTATCGGACTTTCTCCAACACTGCGACAAATATAAAGCTGCATATTTTATGCTTGTTTCGGTTTAATAGATTTATGTTAACCCTCCGCCTTCCAGAGGGGTTCAATGGCCCCGACAAGTACATTTATAATGATATTTCTAATTTATTTTTAAAACTGAAATTTCTGTAAATATGGGTTTTTTTCTGAGATGTTCTATTCTTTTGAGTAGAACATTCCAGAAAAAGTCACATATTTACAAAATTTTCATTTTTTTAAAATGTGAAAAATCAATTTGAATGTATCTATCGGGTCTGTTGCACCGGTCTGGTATGCGGAAGGTTAATATTGCATTTAAAAAGTTTTACAATATACGAATTTAATTATTGGTTTCCAAAGAATGCACGTTATGATTTTGTACAGTTTTTCAATTGTTGTTTTACTTCTATTTCTTGCTAAATAATTAGAATTTAAATAACTGTGACTTTATTTTAATTCAACGTAAAATAAAAGCAAAAAAAAAATCGTTTATCGTAATAATTTCTTATAATACTTCAGATTTCTTAATCGTTATTGATACTCGTAAATCCCGAAATCAATGCCACGATTAATGCCTGTTACTGTGGTGATGGATAATACATATCTGAGTTTAATTTCGATCAAATCGAGGCTCCCTTCATGCTAAACTAAATTTAATGTTTCAAGCCTAATACCAAATTTCCGTTTTTATTGAGGTAAAACTTACTGCAAATACGATACTAAATTTTATGTATTTTCCTTTCTTATTGTTATTCTTTTCACTTAGAAGATTTATTTATTTTTTTTATTTTTTTTTCTTAAATTACATAAAGTTTTCTGAAAAGTTCGAATTTAACAAAATATTTTATCTATTTTAAATAGTTTTGACAATAAAAAGTTTAACTCCGAATAAAAAATAGTCAAATTCTGAAACAATTAAGGTTGGTATTATCTATAACACGTTTGCAACAGATATCTTTCATTCAACGGCCGAAACATCGTCAAAAGGATAGTTCTTTATATAGTACTACACTCTGTAATAATAATGGACATACTTTTAATTTGTTTAATTTAATTAAACCAATAAACCGTTTTTCAGTTAAAATGTTAGCAAATTTCAAATTTAAAGAAATAGAACTTTGAAGTTTAGTGAATCACTATATCTTTTGGCGGAGATAATATGTACTATATATGAATAAAATAATATATATTACTATATATATATATTATAATATTAATGCATATAATATTATCTTATAAATATCACTAGCCATAGCCCTGCTAATGAATCTTTTTACAAATCATCTGAAGGAACTTCTACCCTTTCGTGTAACACAAGTGTTCCATGACTTCATGAGTTATGAAGCTCCAAAGATCCCAATCCAAACAAACATATTAGCATTGCAATTCCCTCACACCGAACTGAGGTTCTGTATGATATAAGTGGAGAGAGGGTGACGGCGGATGAGGGTGTGAAATTAGAGAAATTCCTGTAGGTTCTCGTGAAATTGGAGATTCAAAAAGTTATTGTTGTAAGTTTATTGAAATTCTACGTAGTTAACAGCAGTTCACAAATAGCGATGTTAGGGTAAAAGACAAGACACATCAGTCACTCAGGAAAGACAGTGTGCAAAAACGTGCTTTACTTTTTAACTCTTTCCAATAAAGTTAGTGTTTATGAATGCGGTTTGTCTGTCCGTCAGACCGTCTGTTCACGCTCTGAGGCAAGTCACACACTAAGGCGACACATAAGACATGTCGCTAGAATTCGCTAGAAAAACTGGTTTAAAACAAGTTTGCAACAACTTCGTTCTTTGTTTCGACCGGTTTTTGCACTTCATGTTGCGCTTTGTGTCGTTCTGTGGTCTCAGTGTTTAATATACCTAACTCCCGTAAATATACTCAGATTCCCATGCAATTGATATATGTTAATGATGTTTACCATGGGATGTTTGGTATTCAATATGAAGAGTGTAGCATTAATAGTTTATTTATAGGGGCACTCAAAAGTATTTCGTTACATTATGGTCAACGGGAAAAAATCGTTTGCAGCGCATTTTAATGACATTAAGCTATTTCAAATGCATTAAAATTGATATATATCACTGAATTGCACTACAAGATGATTGCTATAGAATAGGGTGTTTCACTTCCGAACCAGATCCTGAAGGCGGTGATATTAATGTTGATGAATTATGCGAAATATCCTGTGTGCGTAAAGTTAGGGAGCTGAGGAGAAAGACGATAAAGGGCATAAAGTTATTGAAAGTACGGACACTGGAACAAAAATGTAATCTACTTTAACTAGTTACATATCCAAACCAGTAGGGCCATCCAAATGAAAAATGAGATTCAGAATGAAAAATGAAATTAAGATTACCTAGAGGTAGATTTTGAAGAGGAATCTATGAGACTAAAAATTCCTAGACCCTGGTGACAAATATCAGAGCAATAATAAAATTTCCTATACAGGATGTCCACTCTCAACGATGTCCAATAGCTAATTCCTAAACCGTTAGTCATAGCCATATAGTTCCGATTACAAAAATGTTTTAAATGGGGGTAAAGAAGTATTTAAAAAGTGATTTGGGTCAATAGAACCATTTCTTGAAAAATTATGAAATTTATTTTTTTATACGGTCCCCCGGTCTTTCAAGTTATAGTTAGTAAAACTTTTCTATTACACTTACAAGTAAGACAAATAAAAGTCCTATTATTCTACGACTAAAACTGACCGAAGTAATGGCTGTTTCAACTTGGAGCTTATATTTTTTGCTGCGAAATAGGGGTCATTTACAAATTTACTAGAAATATAAATAATCTTCAGATATATAAAAAATATAGTTGATAGTAAAATTAACATTGCATTATAAATTTGAAATCTATAATCATTCTGAAATATTAATGCAAAATATACAGCTTGTACTAAACATATAACAGGAAAAAAATAATAGAATTTTCGTTAAATAAAATGTTGAAAAGCAACAGCCTCGATTCTTTACACACTGAATCCAAAAATGGCCTTCATTTTTTATCACAAAGTACAGATTTTTTGCAAATCGTAAATTTGAAAGCTAAAAAGTGAAAAATTTTCGGAAATCTGATTCTGATAGTATAAAATAAATGTGATTGTTATTTCATTAACTTTTGATAATTGATTTTTATGTATTTTTTACTATTGAATCCGAAAATGACCTTCATTTTTAACCATCACGTCAGGATTTTTCGCAAATAGTAAATTTCAAAGTTTAAAAGTTCAAAGTTTTAATTGAACCTCTTCCCTTCCCACATCATCGGATCCCCGAGTTGTTTAGCTGTAAGAATCCCAGTATATGCCAAAAATTGAGTAAATTCTTGAATTAAATAAAATTAAATTTAATAAAAGAAGTTTTACATCCATTTTATAGTATCAGATTTTCGCTATTTTTTAACTTTGAAATTTACCATTTACAAAAAAGTCTAACATGATGGTTAAATATGAAGGTAATTTTTACATTCAGTGCTAAAAAGCACATACAAATCAGTCGTAAAAGTTAAAAAATACAACCATCGACTCTATTTTATAGTATTAGCTATTTTTTCAATTTTGAAATTTACTATTTTGAAATTTACTATTTGAGAAAAATTCTGACATGATGGTTAAAAATGAAGATAATTTTCGGATTCAGCGCTAAAAAATACATAAAAATCATAATTTTAAAAATACATAATTTTAAAAATAAAAAAACACAACCATCGCAGTCTAGTGTTATCTAAATCTAAAACTTTTTAGAAAACTTGTTGGCAGTAATTTATCCGAAATTTTTTGTGTTACCCTGTAAAATAAGTACATAATGGTAAGCACTGAAAATCATAATAATATTACATTGTCATCTGATTTACGTCAATATGTAAAATTTAACCTCGATCGCATATTTTAAAGTGAGTTGAATTTCGAGTACAAATTTTGAACTGGAAAGACATACATACGATCGTTTCAGGTTAACCCGTTACCCGCTGGTGTTGCGTTCACGCAACGGTCAAAATAATTGCTCATGCTTACATTAATTACTTTGTCACCACTATTTTACAATTAAAAAAATTGCCTTATTTATTGGCAGAAATTTTGATATTTTAATAAAGCGGAAATTACCTTTCTGAATTTGTGGTGACAAGCGACTTTCAACAAGAAATTTGAAAATTCCTACTTATAGTTTTGGCGGTTAATAGGTTAAATAAAAGCTTATAAAAATAGCATAGTTTTTGTTAAAAAAATCATGAAAAGAAACAGCTTCAAATCCTTACAAAAATCTGTCGTAATACGATTTCTTTCAAAGCGCAGCTACACATGACATAAATCCTTCAAATACTTTAAGCACTTTGTTTACGACCCCTAGAAGCATGGCTAAACTCATGTGTATTCGGATGCAGAAAAGTGGCATAAGTCTTGCATTTCAAAGTTTCGTATAACTTCATGAATTTTAGTGTTAGATGAATGGGACTTTTTTTGTCTTTCTTTTAAGAGAACAGGAAATTTTTACTAAATATCTCTTATAGGGCGGAGGACCGTATAAAAAATTAAATTTCGTAACTTTTTTAGAAATATTTTTATTGATCCAAACGACTTTCAGAATAATTTTTTACCTTATTTAAAACATTTTTGTAATTGGAACTATAGGTCTATGACTAACGGTTTAGGACTTAGCCACTGAACATCGTTGAGAGTAAAGACACACTGTATAAAATAATAATATAAATGGACGGTCATTTGACGACATATTTTCAAGAGAAACCAATGATTACACTGAAAATCGAATGGACCTTGCACCGCCCCGAAATTTCCAAGAGGAATTATGCTTTATACCATAAATCATAAAGTTAGAAATAACTGCAAATTAATTGCACACACTGATCAATGAAATGAACTCTTAAAAACAAAATCATCTGTCCAAAACATTACAAAATTAAAGCGACTGGATGCCTAAGAAAATGGATGGGTACATAAGAAAATAAATTAGTAAAAAATATTATGGATTGCATGTGGTTCTCTTTATCTCGGAAGTGTTTTTTTCCCCTTGGAATCCTTTATTTTTCAAAATCGTTCTTTTTTCTCGGAATCGTTCCTTTTTTCTCGGAATCGTTCCTTTTTCTCGGATTCGTTCCTTTTTCTCGGATTCGTTCCTTTTTTCGGAACGATTCCGAAAGGAACGACTCCAATGAACTCGTTCCTTTCGGTGAACGATTCCGGCTGGAAAGATTCCTTAAAAGGAACGATGTTGCCCATCTCTACTTACTAACTACAACTTATTTTTAATTTGTTCACAATTAATGCATTACTGCTTAAATTTATTGATTCCGCCCCATCAGAAAAAAATACTAAATTCAACGTATTCATTTTTAGTAGAAAGTTTTCTTTTTTTCTTATCCATTTAAATGACGAGCTATATTTCACCTACTTTCTATATTCTAACGCCTTGTAGTGTAAGATTTATCGACATATGTTGAGAATTTGTTTTAAATTGTTATTATTATTTCTGCACGGTGTCTCCTCCTATCTTTCCCAATAACTAAATCCTAAATCATTAGTTTTAGAGGTATAGTTTCAACTGCAAAATTTTTCAAATATTGTTCTTCATTATACAGGGTGTCAGCTCTCAACGGTGTCCAATGGCTAATTCCTAAACCATTAATCATAGTTCATAGACATATAGTTCCAATTACAACAATGTTTTAAATGAAGTAAAGAAAATTTTTAGAGCAATTTGGGTCAATAAAAACATTTCTTTAAAAAAATACGAAATTTAAATTTTTTACGGTCCCCCGGTCCTATAAGTAAATATAGTAAATATAGTTTATAGGTAATAATATTTAGTAAAATTTTCGTATTACACTGACAAGTAAGGCAAAAAAAAAACTAATAACTCCCGTTAATGTAACACTAAAATTGACCGAGTTATGAAACTAAAAATGCATGACTTATACCACTTTTCTGCTTCCGAACACAAATGAGTTCGGCCATGCTTTGAGGGGTCATATACCAAATGCTTAAAGTAGTCGAAGAACTTATTTCATGTGTATCTGCGCTTTGAAAAAAATCGTACAAGTATTACAATTGAGTTAACTTTTATTAAGTTTCAGATTGGCTAAAATAATTTTATTTTAATTATATGTTTTATTTTGTAAGGATTTGAGCCTGTTTCTTTTCATGATTTATTTTAACAAAAATTGTTATTTTTATAAGTTTTTATTTAACTTCAACGATCGTATGTATGTTTTTTCTGTTCAAAATTTATACTCGAACTTTTTGAAAACTCACTTCAAAAATCCGATCGAGATTAAATTTTACATACTGACGTAAATCCGGTGACAATCTAATATTATTATGATTTTCGATGGTTACCATTTATACTTATTTTGTAGGACAA
The DNA here is from genome assembly GCA_963932465.1 of Maratus speciosus. Taxonomy (NCBI): domain Eukaryota; kingdom Metazoa; phylum Arthropoda; class Arachnida; order Araneae; family Salticidae; genus Maratus; species Maratus speciosus. The sequence continues at coordinate 457,268,346 of OZ010788.1, forward strand.
CACAAAAAATTTCGGATACATTGCTGCCAAGAAGTTTAAGAAAAAGTTTTAGATTAGATAACACAAGACTGCGATGGTTGTGTTTTTTAACTTTTATGTATATTTTAGCCCTTGAATCTGAAAATTACTTTAATTTTTACCATCATGTCAGGATTTTTCGCAAATCATAAATTGTCAAAGTTAAAAAATAACAAAAATTGGATACTATAAAATAGAGGAGATGGCTGTGCTTTTTAACTTTTGATAATTGATTTTTATGTACTTTTTAGCACTGAATCTGAAAATGATCTTCACTTTTAACCACCACGTTTGAATTTTTTTGCAAATCGTAATTGTCAAAGTTAAAATATAGCGAAAATCTGTACTGTTGTATAAAACAGATATAAAACTTTTTTTTATTTAATTCAATCATTTATTCAATTTTTTGTCTTATACTGGGATTCTTACATCTAAATAGCTGATGTGTCCGATGAGGTGGGAGAGGAGGTTCAATTTTAACTTTGAACCTTTGAATTTTGTAATTTACATTTTGCGAAAAATTCTGGCGTGATGATTAAAAAGGAAGGTCATTTTCGGATTCAGCGGTAAGAAATACATAAAAATCAATTATCAGAATTTAAAAACACAACAATCACATATATTTTATAGTACCAAATTTTTGCTATTTTTTCTTTTTTAACTTTAAAATTTACGATTTGCAAAAAAGCTTTTCGTGATGGTAAAAAATGAAGGTCGATTTCAGATTCAGTGGTGCAGGATACATAAGAATGAATTATAAAAAGATAAAAAACATGACTTAACCTAACTTTTGAAGGATAGTGTAATCTAATAACATTTCAAAATATGTATCATTTTGTAAAGAATTAAGGTTGTTAATTTTCATCATTTTATTTAAAAAAATTCTATATTTTTTTTCTTATTGTATGTTTTATTACAATTTGTATATTTTTTATTAATATGTCAGAATGATTAAAATTTTCAAATTTATATTGCAATGTTAATTTTACTCTCAATCATTTTTTATAATATACCTGACGAAATTATATTTCTACTAAATTTGTGAATGACCCCTAATTTGCAGCAAAAAATAGGCTTCAACTTTAAACAGCTATTACTCGGTCAATTTTAATCCTAGAATAATGGGACTTTTTTTGTCTTTTTGTCAGCGTAACAGGAAAATTTTACTAAATATAACTTATACGCTGTAGAAAAAAAATATGTAGTTTTACAGACGTAAAGTTACGTGCTTACTAAACTTTCATCTGTAACTGTACAAAAAAGCTGTATCTACAAAGCTAGTTTTTGTAAAGCTACAGAAATCTGTAGCTTTACAAATGAATCTGCTAAAATTACAGTAATCTTACTAAACTTTTATCTGTAACCCTGGTTGCGGTTACATGAAAAGTTCTAGGTATCTCAGTTTCCTAAAAAATTCTTAGTAATCTTACAGATTTTTTGATTTTCGGTGCAAAAATGTGTCTGTTACAGGACATAAAAATTTCTAGGAATCCCAGTTTTCTAGAAAAACTTTAGTAACTTTACAGATTTTTTTTTTTTTTTACAGTGTAGGACCAGGGGACCGTATAAAAATTTTAATTTCGTAATTTTTTAAGAAATATTTTTATTGACCTAAATCACTTTTAAAATATTTCTTTGCCTCATTTAAATATGACTAACGGTTTAGGAATTAGCCTTTGGACACCGTTGAGAGTGGACACCCTGTATATGAATATTTATTTACGTTAGCATAGTTGTTGATTTTTTAAATTAACAAAAATATATATATATATATTGCGGCACCTGTGTCTAATATGTTATGCTTAGAAACGCTTTCTCTGTAATCTAACAAGTAGAAAAGTTAAAAAAAAAAAAAAAAATTTGTACTATCAAAAGAGCGAGTTATGTTACTTTGAATTTTGTGAAATTTCAGCATTTTCTCGCACTAAAACTGCGTTTCTGTTTTGTTGGTTTTAGTATCAGAAAACATCTAAAACTCATAAAATTCTAACCATCATAATTCGATAACTTTTTGTCGTAGAATAATGGAAGTTTTAAGGAACGGAGAAAGTCTTTCTAGATATAATTTATATTGCTGGGGGACCGTAGAAGTATTTAAATTTAATAAATTTTGAAAAGCAACTATTTTGGTGTTAATGGAATTGCATATGATGAACAGCATTTGATTTTTGAAATTATAACTATACCTCTAAAACTAACAGTTTAGAAATTAGCTATTGCTCAACGATGTGAAGGAGCCCCCTGTATATAACATATTATTTCCTATTTCTTAATTTGTTCTATATTTTTCCAATTATGAAGTATTTTTTTTTTTAATGAAGGAGTATAGTTTATGTTTATATACTGGGTGTTCCATATATCCATTCACGTTCAAAAATTCATAAAATTTAAACAAATTGCCGCGTTTTGCGTCATAAAGCTAGTGAAAGTATTGTATGGTATTCCTGTATGAAAAAAATACTCCAAATTTTCTTTGAACTAGTTTTTGCTATGAAATTTTCAAACGTTTTTTTAATTCTTATAGTGCAAATCGATCAGCGATAGGACAATTTGTTAATTATTTACGAATTTTTGAACAGCGGAACTGTTTATTTAATTTTTTTACAAAAAACTTTATTTCTGACAAGTCTTATGGTGTAACATACACTAGAGGTCTGCACGGGCGGGAATTTTCAGTCCTAGGCACGAATCGGCGCTAACGAAGCTATTTTGGCCCGACCAGGCCTGGCCTGTGCAAAAATGAATGAAATCAGGACCAACTGAATTTCCACAAAAAATTTCGATTTTTCTTAATAAACAATTAAGATTCCTTTCTAGAATACTTTATACATATGTATGGGAAAATTTTACAGTAGATTTTAGATACTATATGTTTGCAAGCCAGAGAATACACAATAGCATTATTAATAATCACTTACACTCATTACACTCTAAACTGAAATGTCTGAAATTCAGACATTTAAGTGTCTGAAACACAGTGTTCAATTTTCAGACGTTTTAAAATGTCTTAAAATTTTCAGACACTTCTTGTATCTGAATTTCAGACACTTAAGTGTCTGAAACATGAGTGTTCAATTTTAAGACGTTTTAAAATGTCTTAAATTTTTCAGACACTTCTTAATAGCAATTTCAGATTTCTTAATAGCAATTTCAATTGCTTAACAGCAATTTCAGACATCTCAAATGTCTAAATTGTGGCCATCTTTGAGCCCTTTTTTTTTTTTTTTTTTTTTTTTTTTTTTTGGCCAATATGAAGCCATCTTTGACCACTTTTCTTTCTAAGCCATATACGCAGCCATGTTTGACCACATTGAATCATTTTTTTATAAATGGGAATAATTTGTTACCATAAAGCAGAGCAGATTGCAGCGTGGGAAAAATGGAATGCTTCTCTGCCCCTTGATTTTAGGATACCCCGAATTGGGTATGAAATTTTCATAAAGCTGATATTTTAAATCAGTTTTGATATTATGAGGATTGTAATCAGTATTTTGCAGTTTTAGAATAGGATAATATATGTATATATATATTCACCTAAATATGTATTCATGTGGTATCATATATGCCCTACGGCATCAAAAATATTTATTACTTTTAGTGAGAACTTCAAATTAATCTTGTCCAAAGACCTAGTATTCATTCGCTACCTCCCCCCACTGCCTTCATATACTGTTCCAAAAATTAATAAATAAATAAATAAATAATCCTGTTCGATGCCGTCAGATACATATTTGGATAAATATATAATTTTCTTTAGCCTAATCATGTTCTAAAAGTACAGAATATTTATAAAAATAAGTATAAGATCAAAACAAATTTAAAATATCAGCTTTATGGAAATTCCGTACCAAATTTAGGGGCCCGTAAAGCTAAAGGTCCATAGAAACAGCCCAATTTGTCCATGCTGCAATCAGCTCTGCTTTATGGTAACAAATTATTCCCATCTATAAAAAATGATTCACTCCTTCAGAAAGAATTCCATCCCTGCTTTGTAGTGCAATTTCTTCCCATTTAAATAAGATATTCCCATTGAATCAGTTTAAGCATTTGTTGCATTTTTATTTCTGTGTTAAATAAAATCTAACACTAGATTCCGCACAATTTTCAGTATATGAGATCCCAATATTAAAAAAAAAAAAATGAGTATGAAACTTTTCAATTAAATAGTAAATTCGATTTTTTAAGAGGGGTTTATTTACCATAAGAAAAGTTGAAAAAATAATTATAAAATATTCAGAATTTCACGATAGCTTCATTCTAATGCTTCTGTGATTTGTTTTCATGTTCACACACACATACACATATATATAATAACATATACGAAAAGTCACTTCTAGTTTCAAAACCTACTTTGCCTAAATATACATTTTTTTTGCCTTTTCTATATAAGGGGCCATCCCCAAATGATGTCACGCTTGAAGATGGGGAGGGGAGTTCGGGAAATTGTGGACGTTTGTGACAAGTGGGTGGGAGGGGGTAAGAAGAAATGTGACATCACACATTTTGGTTAAAATAAAAGCATTAAAAATCAGCAGATTAAATTTTGAAGTTATTTTGAAATTAAAGTATTTTTTATTGATAAAGTAAAGATAAGATTTAAAGCCAAATATATTAAATTCCATTTCAAATTCCAAAATACTACTGTTTTCAATTGCTCTTTCATATTAATATTTTATTACTACTGTTTATTAATTATGTTTTGTTGTAAACCTTAGTCTTTTTTCATACAAAATAAGTGCACGAATCATTTTTGTAGTTATGCTCCCAAATATCATTAGAACACATAGTTAAAGTTTAAAAATAAAATTTGAAATGTAATCTGAACTGCAAGTATATGCTCATGTAATATAGTGTGACAAGGGGGGGGGGGGATTGCAAAGTGTGACACTTTGTGACAAAGGGTGGGAGGGGGGGGGTCAAAATTATTGAAAAAAAGCGTGACATCATTTATGGACCGCCCCTAAATGAACTTTAGGGAAAACCGCAATTTTATGTGGAAATGTAGTTATACATGGAAATATACAAAATTTTAGCTTTTTTCAAATTTCCATTTTAAACCTGTTAAAACCTTTTTACTTGAGGCTGTTCTCAACTGCTCTGCTCAACAAGCACAAAACGTTTTGACATATTTACAAATTCATTTTTTAACAGAAAGATATAAAATTGGAAGAACTGACTATGGAAGCGATTTGGAATTAAACTGTGTTTTCCATTTTTTGATAAATAAAATACCTATTGAGTTACAAGAGATTTGGATCACGTGAGAAAGACGTTTTTCACTCTTACTTGAGTGGTTATTCTTCTTTCACGCGGAAATTCAGTTCAAAACGCCCACTTGGACACTATTTTCTAAAAGACCTATTGCGTTCGAAAAAAAAAAAAAAAAAAAAAAAAAATGGAAAAAACAGTTCGATGACATAATTTCTGAACAACAACACCTTCTAGTTTCATGCATTTCCCAACAAAAATAAATTAAAACTTTTTGTACAATGTACTATTAAAAAATGAAAATTTCGAAAACTGATTTTACATATAATAATCACAAAATTGCAGTAATCTTTTAACTGTCATTTATGTAGTTTAGAGAATATACGGATGTGCAATGTAATTAAAAATTGCTTTGAAACCAAATAATATGCAGAATATATATATATTTAAGTTGACATAAAAAAGTTTTGACAACTCGGATTTCAAAACACAAATCAATTTTGCCAAAAAACAGATTTTTGGCTAAAAAGCTTTTCCTTGAAAATTATACATCTCTAATTATAAAATATAAATCACAATAAATGTTTGATAATTTTCAAATTTTTATCCAATATTAAACTTTGAGTGAATTGCATATCCTTCATAGCGAACAAACAATTAAATTAAAAGTTGAAAATAAAATGTAGTTATAACTACGATAGAAAATGTTACAAGGAATTCAACATGTTCATCAAAACGCTAAATTCATTAACACACCAATTTTTTTATTTTATTATTATTTTTTTAAGTTCTTTTAAATCTAAACAAAGTATTTCTTCTTAAACAAAAGTTTTGACAATTTTACGTTTTTGCTTTTATTTTTATAAATATTTTAAATGAAGCAGTTTTTTACATAATATTACTGATATTTTTACATAATCAAATTAGCTTACGCACAAAAAAAATATAATATATAATACTGGAATTGTCTTTTTCAAAAAATATAATGAAAAATATTGACATATTTTGGTGTGAATACATTAATAATGAAAACTTATGTACTGAATAAATACTATGCTCTTTTTTTTTTTTTTTGCTTATTTATTAAAGCAATAATCAGATTCTTAGCATAAAAAAAACTTTCATTTATACACTGGGAGTTTAAGGAATTATTAAACAATTTATCTTGAAAATAATATAAATTTAGCAGCAAATCAAAAGACAATACACAAATCTCATAACAGTAAAAAATATTTATTGGATATAAAATGGTACAAATGTGATAAATAAACGTTAGTCTTAGAAAAGTATTTTAAATAATTAAAAAACAACATACATAAATATACTGTTCAAGTTGAATTTGAAAATTATATTGTTGCATATATACGCGCTAGGAAATACATACCTTTCATACATCCTTAAAAAGTAAATCCATATCCAAAATAAATGTGCACACTATTCTTGACCTAAAATTATATCCGTAAATTTTTTGATGAATATTGAGTACAAATTTCATAATAGAAATATCATCCTTATTTCACCGTGATGTATAAATATGATTCATTTAAATATCATAGAAATTCATAGAATTTCAAAACTTGAATTCAGATTCCATACACATGTTATTTCACAGGAACACTAATGTATAATAAACAATTGTATTACATAGATGACAGATGCACATGGAAGCGAATGCACATGGAGCTGAAATAATCACAATAATATTTTTAATAAATTTTCACCTAAAAAAACTGCGCCGAATTCGTCCAGAAAATTGTTCAAAGAACATCTACATTCGAATGTACCAACGGAAGTAAAATGTCTCCTTAGACAAAGGGAAAAATAGATGAAGTAAGCGTCTTTCAATTTCGAATGTTCTGAGTCAGTCTACGGTGTGGTTGAGATATTGTGGTTGATAATGAGCTCGTGTTTTATGATGAGCGTTAAAACTTTTTATCAGCGGGGGAAAATAAAACATAGTACAAGCATAAATGAGAAACATTTTATTTTCCTTATTTGGTGTTTTCCGAAATGCGTTAAATTGATCAATTATCTGGATATTATTATTATTATTACAGTTTTTATACTTTCTGACAGAGTGAAAACGTAGAAAACGTAACTTATATAAAAAATTTTGTCGTAACACTTGCAATTAATACATCTTATTTTGATGAAGCATAATCACCGACAGAAGAGAGGTTGAAGGCCATTGCCCCTCCCTATATTTTGAAATTTAATTAGTTAAATTTCCTTTATGTATATAAAAAAAATATTCTTGTAAATGACTATATAACATAAAACGCTTAGAGAAAAAGGAACTATATATTCTTTAACAGTTAATGTTTTTAATTAATACTTAGATATTGCATTCATTATTCTGATATTTAGGTAGTCATTATTTAGATAGTTATACATTGATTTTTAAATGTAGAAGGAAAGGAGGGGTTCAGAAGAGCAAAGCACCCTAAAAGAAAAAAAAAGTCAATTCTGCATTTTGAAAAATGTTCTTATTATATATATGTATGCACATATATTATATATATTCAAAAATGAGTTTCTATTTCTTAATTAATACACTTTTGAAATTCTTTTATGCGAAAATCCTCTTGAACGAGGCATTCCGAAAAAAGGTTCTTAGTTTAGCTTATTTCATGTTTAGATTCTGTGTTTTAGTTAAGCAGATTAGGCTGTGGACTCCAGGCATAGCTGTTTAACCTTTCCCCTCCATGCATTTTTTTTCCTGCCAGCACTTGTATTTCTTAGTATTTAGCAGAGCAGTCGTTCTTTGAACCCCTCCCCCCTCCCTCCCCTACATACTCCCATTAGTACAAGTAATTTTTGGAAGATTTTATACTTTGTGAAAATCAAGTCGTTAATTACTTTTTGCATCAAAAATAACTCTACTAAATTTTAATAAGCGGACTGTTACAGTTTTGATAGACGACGTGTAGTTTAATCAGATTGCTGGTTTTATAAAGTAATACTAAATTTATTGGAAGGAAAAGTATTTTAAACATCTGTCATCCATTTGAAAATCTTTTATAATTATGATGGCATATATATTGCAATATAATTGTGTATACAGTCATCACACATATGATATAATTGTGCTACATTCAGACACTTAAGTGTCTGAATTGCTAAATGTCTTAATTTCAGACGTTTCGTCATTATTCAGACATTATTTTCAGTCCATTTATAACATGATCTTAGTAAGACACTTAAGTATCTTAAATTCAGACATCTGTGACGTCTGAAATTTCATATTCAGACTCTTAAGTGTCTGAATTCTTTTTTCAGACACATATATGTCTGAATTTAAGACGCCTCTATTTGCAGTGTAGACTCTTATATTCGAATAAAGATTCATAAAAAAAAAACATTAATATCGTTCAGAATGAAAAAAAAAATACGGTTAAAAACATCATAGCTTTATAATCTGTATAATACAATAAACAGAGATTTTTGAAAACATTTCTCTGTAATTTATTAAGTTATAGTTCCAAAGATTTCGTTAACAAAAGTTCGTTATCACTATTATTCTCTTTACAAAACAGATTTCTTGCCCGCCATGTCCTGGGAAAAAAACAATTAAGCCAGTACCCACCCACCATATAAGCCCTGAACAATGTAAACAAATGCTCCATTTATAATTAAAATATTAACCGAGATTAAAATATTAACTTCTGGTTCAGACACTATGTAACTGCCCGATGCCTATCTCTACGCTGGACATGTTATATTTCTGTATCGATATTGTCAATCTACCATCGGGTCGTGCAGCACATCTATACTTATTCTCACTCCAGTCACGTCTATTGAAAATTATTCATATTTTATGGGCTTAGTTTGATCCATTTCAATTTTTTTATCGGCCCAGCCGCTGTCTTTAATCTGCCGGTCCGGCATGGCCCGTTGGAAATTCTGTCTTCATTTTGCCTGTTTCGTATACACTGTAACAAAAAACTGTAGTTCTACAGATGTAAAGTTACGTGCTTACTAAACTTTCATCTGTAACTGCACAAAAAAGCTGTAAATCTACAAAACTAGTTTTTGTAAAGCTACAGAAATCTGTAGCTTTACAAATGAATCTGCTAAAATTACAGTAATCTTACTAAAATTTTTCTGCAACCCTGGTTGCAGTAGCATGAAAAGTTCTAGGCATCCCAGTTTCCTAAAAAATGCTTAGTAACCTTACAGATTTTTTGATTTTCGGTGCAAAAATGTGTCTGTTACAGGAATTTTTGTTGTTTCCGTTACATAAAAAGTTCTAGGAATCCCAGTTTCCGAGAAAAACTTTAGTAACTTTACAATTTTTTTTTTTTTTTTTTTACAGTGTACGGGCCTCGGGCCAAGCCCGAGTACGTGCAGATCTCTAAGATATTTAAATTTGTATGAATTTTTGAAATCTTAACTTATTTACAGTCTCTTTGACATATTTTTTTTCTTTTGCCACAAAAGCTGCGATTCTTTAACAAGTCTTGTGCAAACCGCACTCCGTTACAACAATGTGCTATTTTTTATGAATGTTTGAAATGTTATGGGCCTTCTGTATATATTTTTAATTATTCAATTTAACATGTAATTCAGTGATGGAAAAGTGGCGCAGCAGGTGAACGATTGTCACCACTAAAATTTTATAGTATTGTATAAGTATATTCTTCGCCTTCAAAATCTAAGAAATTCTGTCCTGAAATTAGATGAAGAATACTAATAAAATTTTGCGGTGTCAATTGATTCTCTGCTTCTACACTGTTCCATCACTGGTAATTGAATGAGAATCCATTTGGTGATTGTCAATATACTATTTATCTTAATGAGTTTTACAATACATGAAATCATTAAACTAAATTTACATGAGTGGTAGAAGAGCTAAATGCAGAGGAGGGAAAGATTTTGACTCAGATCATGTGTTTTTCATCCACAAATGTTAACCTTACTCCCCTCACACCTTCCGACCTACCAAAGATATTTTTTAAACATATTAACATAAAAAGCGATACAAAAATGTAACGAGAAATACTTAAAAAAAAAAACACTTCTACTATCTTTTTCTTCCTTTTTGAAAGAGAGAATGGAAACAGTTTTCAATCCTTTTCGTCAGCGTCCTAGTTCTCCTGAACACCCCTTTAAGATATGTTTAAATACATGAATTTAAAGTAAAGTATAACTAAAAGCATAACTAAAAACTTTCCTGCATAGAGATTTCAGAAGAATGAGGGAAGATTGTGCGTCGCCGACAAAAAATCCTCATTTCATTTTCTTTAAATGCTAAATTATTTAAAATTATTTGGAAAAAATAGATTTTACATTGTTTTTCCGAAATCACCGTAAATTTAAAAAAAAAAATCCTTAATTTAATTCCAAAATCCAGGGAGGGCAATGTTTCTCTCTTGCATAATCCCTCACACCAGGCCGGCCGACGCCCATGTGTATATTAACACTTATCATTATACAAACTATACTAACATTCACCTTGATACAAATTATGCAATATTAAAATGTTTCAAAGTATAAATTGCTTATAATATTACTGTTGAAGTTAAAATGTGAAAAAAAGATAAGACTTCAATGGACAATTCCGATTGACATTAAAATATTTATACTTTGTACACAAATGTAAGTATTGAGTAGGTCATGTCAAGAATGTCTTCTAAATATTTATCGCCCAAAATCACCGTAAATTTTTAAAAAATCCTTAATTTAATTCCAAAATCCAGGGAGAGGCAATGTTTCTCTCCTGCATAACCCCTCACATCCGGCTGGCCGACGTCCATGTGTATATTAATACTTATCATTATACAAACTATACTAGCATTCACCTTGATACAAATTATGCAATATTAAAATGTTTCAAAGTATAAATTGCTTATAATATTACTGTTGAAGTTAAAATGTGAAAAGAAGATAAGATTTCACTGGACAATTTCGTTTGACATTAAAATATTTATACTTTGTACACAAATGTAAATATTGAGTAGGTCATGTCAAGAATGTCTGCTAAATATTTATCGCCCATCCTCTGTATGAATGGGTTCTGACCAATCAAATCAAACTGGAATTTCCCAGAATAGTTAAAACAACATTAGAATGAGAATCCATCACTTCTACTCGGGCACGTTAGTAGAAATTCCGAAGGGGGTAATAATAAAGATATGCTGAATATATTCGACACCAACGTAAAGTTAAAATATTTAGCTACAAATTGCATAGGGGGGGAATATTTATTTTTATTTATTTACTTATTTATGTTTTGAAAGCACCCATTACTACTAGTATGCATTAATACATTAGTGTTCCCAAAAGATTATAATTCACTTTGATTTCTTACTATGTTGGAGATAAGTGGACGATTTAAAATGCACAAGTGTTTAGAACAACGTAGGAAACAACATTATGTTGCCAAAATAGCCAGGACATTAATTTTCAAAAAGTTTAGCTGTTTAAATTTTTATACGCCCCCTTTATACAAGATTAGTTAGTTATATACAGGGTGCGGCAGGTATTTGAGAACAAGTTAACCTCTGATTTCAAACCTGAACAGACAGTAAAGGTAGAGCTTTTTTTTTTTACATTTTAACGTTCTGTACAGGTAAACACATACACAATTGATGGCACTATCCACTCAAACCTCCGTCAGCTTCAAAAATAGTCTTTACATGCTATCGAAACCATCAGCAGGCAATAATGAGATGTGCGTTGAGAACGTTTGCCATTGAATAGAAACGGCTGCCCTGAAAGCCGCATCAGTATTGTGCGGAGCCTATTGGAGCCTCTCTTAAGGAGGCTGGTCACTAAGCTTCCGATTTCTTCTCACTAATGCAAAGTCTATGAGCATTTGATGCATTCGTATATTTTAAAAATATCCGACGGAAATTAATATTTTTAACTTCTATTTTTTGTGTACACGTCCTAAAAGATGTCTCTTTTTATCTTAGTTCTCAAAATATTTCTAAAGTATAGACTTAATTTTATAGGAAGTGTTAAAATCTTACTCACAGTTCGCCTGCTTTTAAGACATAAAATATTAAATTCAGCATAGATTTAAAAAATATTTTGAAATTTAAGAAAAAAAAGAGACATCCTTTAAGAAGAGTACACAGAAAAAGGATGTTAAAAATATGAATTTCCCGAGAAGATATTTTAAACATATGACTGCATCAAAAGTCCATAGACTTAATATTACGGAGGAGAATTCCAAAGCTGAGTGACCAGCCCCCTTAACCACGCCACGTACGTAATAGCCCATCGGATTAATACTTAGGAAGCTAGGGGCATTAAGTTGCGGATGACATGGTCATGAAAGTTTTCATCCATCCATTATTGGCTTGCATGGGCTGTATGGGATGGTACAGTGTCTTGTTGAAAAACATACGGCCACCCTGTGTTACGCAAGTAATCCAGAGCTTTTAAACCTCCCTATAAACATCGGCGTCGACTCTGGCACCTTGAAGAAGGGAATGTGGAGGCATCAGGTCGTCTTCGCTGCTCACGACGCCCCCCAGAATCATCAGTGAGGCTGGAAATGTTCTTTGCATGACGGTCGGAACCTCTTCGGGGATTTTACACAGCCACCTATCATTTTGCGATTCTTTTTCTCTACCTGGGCAAAGTTCCTATCTGAGGAAAGCAAACGACATTCCTGGCTATCCTTCATGTTTTGACTTGTTAAAGAGTTATTTGGATTTGGTCAGGCGGTTATCCCTGGCTCTCTCTCAGACAAAAATTGTCCTATCCTCATCACGCAGGACGTCTGACGAAGGTCCTCACGAATCGCATATCGGATGATGGCTTCATCAACCTGCAGCTGCGTAGCGAATGCCCTAATTGACTTCCTTGGATTTTCATCGAAACGACTGACGAATTTCGGTATCTTGATAATTTCATATCTCTGATGTGACAACCGTTTCTTGTATGAAACGGTTGTCACATCAAACCTGGCAGCCTTCAGTTCGCTCCTTACTTTAAAGACGAATGGCTCAGCGAGTTTCAAGAATGCAGCAGTAGGGTGGTCACGAGAAATCAATTTTCGAATTTTTTCTGGGGGACCCCAAAAAAGTTGTCAATAGACTAGAAAATGAGATTGGTCAAGTTTCAGCTCATTTGGGAAATATTAACCCGTGCCTCATTGAGGTTTAAGTTTGAAAAAAACGTGATTTTACGTAAAAAAATGCAGTTTTTCCTTCATTAAATAAATACAATTGAATCTAAAAACATAATTCAGGCCTCATTTTATAAAAAAAAGTTTTGCTTTGAAGAACCACACACCTTTTTTTTTCTAAAAATGTATAGATTTAGAAATATGCGCATTTTTCAGGACTAGACTTCACCCGAATCCTAAAAATTTACTTTTTATGAAAATGCGAAAAAAAATTGTAACATTCTATTTCATTTGCTTTCCACCTTTTGTTTTTCTTTTTTTTTCATTTTGTACATAATAAAGGGTTTAATTTTTGAAAAAAATTCCAAAGAAAATGAAAAAAATCTTATTTTAAACTGAAAGAATTAAAAAATTGGGGGCAAAGAAAGTATAAACATTAGAACAAATAATGCTCAAATGTATTTTATTATTAAAGTTTTGTTACAAGAAAGGAAGCATAATAAAGAAAAAAAATTATTATCCCATACTATTGTCACATTAACCCTTTCCAGTACAGAAAAATTATATTCGTAAAATAATGAAATGATTGACTACACTGAAATTTAGAAAGGACTTTTTTAGAAATTAAAAACACATTACTTTAACGTTTCGTTGTAAAAGGAAAATTTTATTAAAATATTCTTGGTGCGTTTTGTAACTTTGTATTAAAATTAGGTAGTCCCGGCATGGGAACACTACGCCGGAAAGAATTAAGGTGGTAAAGGCTTAGATAAGGTGGCTTTTGAACAATCTTGAAAAGTTTTTCTATATTCAGATACAACTTTTAGCATATACTGTTTTTATTTTTCGTCTTTTGTTAATCAGGAATTGAAATCTCAGGTTAATTTTCTTCCCCATTCACCTGTGTCATTGAAAACTTTAAAACCATTCACTGTCTCCTTGCTTTCAAATAAGATTTATTCCACACCATACATTGGGATCAGTATTTAAAAAATGCTTATTAATATAAAATCTCTTAAAAAATTTCCACACCATACATTGGCATCAGTATTTAAAAAATGCTTATTAACATAAAATCTCTTAAAAAAATTTACAATTTGAGATGGAACAAAAACGTTGAGTTCTATGTTCAATAAATAATCCACTTCGTTGAAACCTTTTGTTCCTCTTAAATTCCTATCACTATCATCATTTCTTCTTCAAATGACATTAATTTTACAGCCATTCTTATGTTGACATTTTACCCCCCCCCCCCCCTAAGTATCACCTAAAAATGAAAATGCAACTTGATTCGAGTTATGATACCAAAGTCGGTTTATCATTTTAGCGAGTGCTTTGTCTGCAACCTATTTATCAATTTTTCTGTAGTGAACAAGTGATTTTATTATTTGCAGGTCTTGGATTGGGGTCCAAATCGGGAGTGGGAGTATTGAAGCATGCTTTTACATGAATATTGATTAGAAATAAGCAAAGGTCTCTAATACCTTCTTTTTCTAAATTTGTTATTGAGAGATTATCTATGACAATATATTTTGGGAGAATAAATGGCCTGTGCCACCTATCTGGCACGTTTAAAAGCACCAGGTGCTCTGAAAAAAAGTTTTTCAGGAAGGAGTACTATAAAAATGAAACAAAGTTGGATAAACTCTTTATAATCATCCCTGAGCTGTCAATTTTTAAAAGATCCTCTAAGAAAACTTGAAATTTCTTCTGAATTAACTATTTATATCTAGTATTTCATCTTCAATAGCATTTTTATACTTACTCTGGTTTAATTTAGACCACACCCAATCAGTATTGTTTTTTTTTTTTTTATATCTGGCTGAGGAGCAGTGATTAGGCCTACTTTACAATCAAAAACAGCTTTTAGGATAATTTCTAAATTATGGTGACGGCATGGTAAATACAGAAAACTTTTTCTTCAGCAATTGCCATAGAAATGCAGGTTCCTCTGAGGCGACCGGTGTTTACTGCAGTTGTATCAAAACATATCGCCTGGATTTTACCAACTTCCTCCCACTCTTCAACTGCTGAAAATACAATTTTCACCTGAATTATTCCGATAGTATTTTCAAGCTGTGGAATTCGTAGTAACTGTTCTTCATCCCCACAACTAATTAAAACTTCTATTCACTCTACATTTTCTTTATTCAAAAAATGGTGAAGCATTTTTCCATCCCAGTGAACAATAGTTCTTTCTAAACCGGGATTTTTAAATCTGTTTTTGATGAGTTCAGTTCTTTGTTTAGAAAATAGTTATTTGCGGAATCGATTGCTCTTCTACTTAAAATTAAAGTCTGTGGTTAACTGGTGGATGTACTCTGAGTCTAGCAGCTTCTCTGGCATTCAGTTTCATTTTGCGAATAAAACTTGACAATTACTTGGTAGCTTACTGCCAATGATTTGATGAGACAAGTGGCCAGTTTAAAAAATCTTACATTTCTGCCATCATATCAAAAGGGGGAGGGGGTTTTACGGAATGTTTCATCAATTATGATCAATTGAATGTTTCATCATATGAATGTTTCATCAATTAGGTAGCAAAAACAACGTTGTAATAAAAATAGAAATTCAGAGGTTCAACTGCAATACAAATCGAGAAGCTCTTTCATACTAGACACAGAACTAGATGTCTAATAATCAATTATAATTCGTGAAATATTTTTAAAGTTACAAAAATTGATCATTTATTTTTGCCTGTTAATGAAAATAATATTAAAAAATTATCAAAAGTAATAAAATTATTAATTTGTCATTTTTCACTTATGTTTAAAAAATGCAGAGTTTGAGGGTATGGTTCACGAGCTGACCTGAAAAATACTAAATGTTCATTAAATATAAGTTTTTATGAGAGTAAAAGTTCAAAGCAACAGCAGTGTTTGTGAAATTAAACAAGTATCAGGTTTCTAAGACAAATAGTTTTCACGTAAAGAAAGAAAAACGACAATTTTTTTCAAAAAATTGCAAATTTTCAAGAATTCAACCTCGATGAGGCACGGGTTAATGTTATTCATTTGAGCTGAAACTTTGCCAATCTCCTTTTCGAACTAATTGGCAACTTTTAGGAGGGTTCCCCTGACGAAAACGGTAAAAAAAAAAAAATTCCATGTTGCTTGTGACCACCCTAATGCAGCAGTCTCTAAATCGGAGTGTTCTACAGCCAATGAGACAATGACAGCATGCCTTTTCATTTCATCAATTAGTCTAGGTTCTAACCTGTTTACATGCAACAGAAAAGGATTTGTAACCACGATGTACAAGGTGATATTTCGCCTAGAATGTGTTCTCTCAAATACCTGCCACACCCTGTATATATAATTTTTCCTTTTTTTTTTTTTTTTTTTTTTTTTTTTTTTTTTTTTTTTTTGCAATAAAATGATTATCATGCTGCATGCCTGTATCTATAAAAATGAGTACTTTATGCCTAACTCTAATCATACTAGGAATTTTACCGAAATTTTATAAGAAAATATTTCACGTCAGAATTTTTATTTAAAATTATTTAACTCTTTTATTTGACTTATACCAGTGTGATTTACATTTTATTTATTTTATGAAGAAATTTCTGATATGAATCAAAATATTTTTTATGGCGGTCAAATGACCGCTTGTTTGAATATTTAGTGTTAAAAGACTACGCTACAGTATAAGGCACTCGCAAGTTACAGTTAAATCAATGGCAGTGTTCTTTTAAAATTTCGCGTTTGCTTTATAATTATTTATTTATTTATTTTTCGCAGGATATTTAAGTTTTATAAGGTCGATCTTTTGCACTTGTAGCCTTTTTTTTCTGGGGACATTTTTATTTTCGGAACCAGTTTAGAAAAAAAAAAAGGTTTTACGATTTTTTTCCCTTTTTTTCGTCGTAAATGTGAAGACAAGTATTTGTTCTTTTCTACACTCAAAAATGAAAAAATATAATCAAAAAGCTCTATTCTTTCAGATATCCAGTTATTATATCAATTCTTAAATGCGAGTAAAATTAATACGTTTTAATTTTCTTTTAATTGAGAATTTTAAAAAAATAAGAGATAATTTTTTTAATAATTTACATTTGAAAAGAAATATATATATGTAAATACACATTTCAAGAAAAAAAAATGGGTAGAAAAAAAAATGAAAAATAGCCCCAATTTATCTCAACTACTTTATCATTCAAAAGTTAAAATTAATCTCTTTAGAAGTGATAAGCTTTAATATTTTATTATTTAAATTCAACAAGAGGAAATGGTACGATTTATGTATTAATTTAAAATTTATGATTTAAAAAAATCAATTATAGTGTAATGTTTTTCGAAGTAAAATTCCTTCAAAATCCTACAACACAGTGTTCTTGCTGCCGCTCGCCATTTCGCCAATTCGCAACAAAATGCTCCATTTGGCGAGTAAAAGAGCAATCAGACTCGCCAAATTGCGAGTACTCAATTTCTACTCTTTTTGTGTGTGTGGTGTGCCAATACAGTCCAGATTCTTATCCCCGTTCCTGAACGACTGATGTCGCTTTACATGTTCAATCGCACCTTATCATTTACATTGCTCTATTTATAGAGATATTGACTCAACACCAATTCAGTTTAGCAACAACCAAAGACACAGAAAGGATTATGCTATAAGTATTTCTCTATTGTCAGTTAATCAGTATGTATGCGCCGGTATGTATGCGCAGTATGTATGCTGTAAAAACACAAAAAAAAAATTACTCGCATCAACTCGCTATACAGAAAAAAGTTTTGCTATAATGCGATGTTGAAATTAGCGATTTACCAATTTATCAGTCGTTTGCAAAGTATCTCTGGCCGGTCAAATTTTTTCTATAGGTTAAGAATCGAAATTCCATAGCAATCTTTTGTGTATATTTTTCAACGGTAAATCAAAGATAGCTGTTTTTAATTTCTATTTAGACTGCTAAAAGAATATCGGAAACATTTACATATTCTGGAGACATTCAGAATGTACTTATTTTTTTTTTTTTATAGTTTCTGTAGCGGATAGTAAAATTTCTATTTCATAAGCAATTACAAAAAAATTAAGTTATTTTAGAACATTTTGAACAAAAAGGGATACAATAAGGGGTTAAACATAAAGATAGATTTTTCAGTGTTTCACGCAGAATCTATTTTGCTAGCATTTCTTTTCATTTGGCTACTGTTTTTTTATTTCTTATTCGCCAAATCGCTAATGTTGCTCAAAAGCCAGCGAGGACCCTGCTACAACATAAATTAAAATTTCCCAGGTGATTCCTTTATTTATTTCTTTTTGTAGGGCAACTCTAGGATAGATGGCCGTAGTTTTTAAAGATTAAAATATAAAATTTTAAAATGCAAATACAAGAAAGGTTTATGCATATTTAAAATTCTTATACATATACTCATCATGTTTCGGGCAAAAAAAAAATTAAATATTCAGAACAAAAAGTGGGAAACATAACTGAAATTAAAATTGCAGATGATTAGCTCTCCTTTAAGCCGAGGAGAGATGACCATCCAATACATGAAAGATAAAGTGAAGTTAAAATAGCAAAAAATAACACATTTCATACAGTTAATCCGGGAAAACATATAGAAATTTGTAAAGGTGCAATTATATCACGGAAAATGAGTTAATAAAATTAAAATAAACAAAATTTGAAGTATAATTTTAATCCTTCACTTTTCGTAAAATTTTACCACATTATTGGCAAAGCTCTTGATAGTTTGTTCACGTTTTATGGAACCACTTCAGGCACTTTATTATGCATTGTATCCAGTCATTCTATTTTGGTTGTGGCATTATATATATTGTTTTGCACAACCAACACAGTTTATTCTCATCCAATTATATTCCCACGGAATCTGTAGAATCTGATAATTTGAAACGTACAGTCATTCAGAGTAACTTTGATCCGTATTTTCTATATTTTCATATGCCACACTCTTATTTTAAGAATATTGTTGCAACTAGGGGCATAAAAGAGAAGAAATGGTCCTAAATTATTGTTTGACTATCAAAAATTAAAAAATAATAAGGATAAAAGCAATAAAAAATGCATTTTTAGCCTGGTTCAAAGTTACCCAGCCATTTAGGGTAACTTTGCACCATATGATAAATATTATCTAAAATAATTCATTATAAAAAAAAAAGTATTATAGTTAGGGCAACTTTAAACCCCAAAAAATGTTTTCAGATAAGTAAAGACTCCGAATTTGCATTTCCCAACATCACAAGATTTGTATAATTTATGATATTACAACAAATATCAGGCATAAGAAAAGTGGAAGAAGAGAACCATGAACATTTAGAAATAAAAAAAACCTGTTTATTGTTCATATAAAACATAAAAATGCAGCGGAAAACAATTTTCAATGTTTAACTCAATAATATATCCATAGTTACAGTAATACATACTAGTACTAGTATTATTCAAACAAGAATAAAAAATGTCGAATGTATGAAATGTCAAATTTGAGTAGCTCCGCCCCGAAAACACCTTTAAATGAATTGTATGTATTTTACACATATTTGTGAAAATATTTATGTTATATCTAATGTTCACTTTTGGCATTTATATAAAGTATACGTGCAAATATGGGAAATTTTTGACAGTAGCACCTATAATCAGTAAATTATAAACATAAAATATATAAATTATAAACATATAAATGTAACTTTGAGCCGGCTCACAGTTACCCTGAAAATGTGATAAAATGTTAGTGCCTTCTTATTTTACATTTTATTAACTATTAATAAATAAATAATCACAAAATATTATCACATTTACAACATTTAGACAATAATATGTCTGATAAATGAGTATATTTTTACTTACTATGAAAATTTAATTGGATTACAACAACTTCAAAACAGCACTCAAAATTAGCTTGAAAACAGTACTTCACAAAAATGGTTAGATGATGCAATTAATAGCGCATAATGTTGCTAATTTATTATCTAAAATAAAGAGTAGAAATCCCAGTTTAGAACCTTGCCAACAGAGCTCAGTTCTGGAGTTTATTTAGTCTTTTGGAGTCAAAAATATTGAAAAATAGGAGGTGGTGCAAAGTTACACCCCATGGTTCAAAGTTACCCTGAATGACTGTATTCCGTCTTCTTCGCTGCTAGAAGTGTCGTGCGTTTGTTTCTTTTTCGCGTTTATTTTAGACTTTTTCACGGTTTTAAGTTTATTTATCAAATTTATCTGTTTCTGGGATAAAAACGTCCGACATCTTGCAATATTTTCAATATGTTCTAGAAAAAAATACATCGTTAAGCCCTATTTTATTATTATTATTTAAATATTTAAATTAATTAAAACTAAAGAATTATATCAATAATATAATTATAAACATAAAATTTATATAATTATTTTAAATATAAATATATTTAGTTAAAATCCTCACTCCGTATAATTTTGAAATATTGATTAAAGGTGCTTATCTCTCCTTGATTTGATGTGGCCATCTATCCTGAAATTGAAGGACAGATGGCCAACCGATTTAACACTAGAACGCCTGAAATGTGTCGATCCGACTCCGACCATATGATTAAATGTCAACTGGAACCAGAAATTCTTTAATAAAATAAGTTAAATTCAAACCACGCAGATTTACGTTAAATAAATCAGTCAAATAATTTTAAATAAAAATTCTGGTATCAAATATTTTTATGAAACTTGAGTAAAATTTCTGGGAGTTCTAGTGTTAACGCGCCACTCCACCATTGTACGTCTTTGTCTTAGGCTTATAAGCAAAGATTGGATTATACAGGGTGTATCTAAACTCTTGGACAAAACTTTAAAGGGTGATAGTACACATCAAGACAAACAATATTAAATAGGAAACTAAGGGTCCCAGACGTCTTTCGAAGGAGACAGGCGCCATTAAAGTTTAGGGTCCAAAATTTCAAATTCTTATAAAAAACGGAAAAATGGGTTGATTCGTTTGCGGTTTTCGCTAAAACTATTCTTTATGTCAGCATCTCCTTGAAAATAAATTTTAAAGATAAAGTTTAAAAAATGCCAATAGAGGGCGCTTTAGACTTTGGAGTAACGAACAACAATATTTTTCCGTTATTTTTTGTATATCATTAAATGCTTTCAAAAGCTTGGACTTAAACTTAAATTTGGTCTCAATTTTTTTGTTTTTTATAATCATTTGAAATTTTGGCCCCTAAACTTTAACGGCGCCTATCTCCTTCGGAAGACGTTTGGGACCATTAGTTTCCCATTTCATATTGTTTGTCTTGATGTGTACTATCACCACTTAAAGTTTTGTCCAAGAGTTTAGATACACCCTGTATACGTGCCTTAAAAGTCCATATAGTAAAAAAAAAATGTAACGAATGAACTGCAAAACATTCATATACCCAACGCAACAAAAATGTTCAACCTCTAAATTAAATATTACGTTGAGTAAAAAGTTTTCCGCCAAGGGAAGATACCTTCGCGCCGACAGATGTCATTTGTGCGGTTTTTGATTTTTCAACCAACCAATTTTTGCATTCGAAAGCAGAGCATCGGAACTACGTGACTGTGTAATTTATTTGATAAAAATTTATTATCTTGTGCTTCAAAAAGTGTTGAAAATGGAATCACGTCAGCAGCTCAGAACGATTATGTACTATGAGTTCCGTAACAAACTCAGTGCGGCTGAATGCCACAGAAAAATGTGTGAAAGTTTAGACATCAATATTGTTTCTTATGATACAGTCAAAGTTTGGCTTCGCAAGTTTAAAGCTGGAAATTTCGACATTGAAGAGCAACCACGTTCTGGCCGCCCTATTGAAGGTGATTGTGAGCAGTTAAAGCAAATCATTGATTAAGACAAAAATGTTTCAACACGAACTATTGCGTTAGAGCTTAACGTTTCCCAAAATACAATAGTTATCGCTCTGAAACGCATAAATCTAACGTTTAACTTCAACCGCTGGGTGCCTCACGAATTGACTGATGAAGACAAACGCAAGAGAAAAAACTGTTGTTTGACTCTACTCAGAGATAAAAGGAAAGAGAACATTCTGGGAAGAATTGTGACCTCTGATGAAAAATGGGTGTACTACAACAATACAAGCCATAAAGGAGGGTGGTCAGCACCTGGGGAATCAGCAGGCTTGGTTGCAAGACGTGCCCTAACTAACAAGAAGGTGCTTCTCTGCATCTGGTGGGATTGTCGCGGAATTCTGTACAAAGAGTACCTGAAAAGCAGACAGACGATAAACAGTGCAATATATAGCAACATGCTAATCAAAGTTCGCGAGGCCATTCGCGGAAAACGAAAAAACGAGTTCAGAAGGAATGTGGTTCTATTTCATCAAGATAACGCCCGGCCACACGTTAGTACAATGACTGGCTGGACGCTCTACAAGCTAGAATAGGATTTAATGCAACATCCACCATACAGCCCCGACATAACCCCTTCAGATTTATATCTGTTTTCTCATCTGCAGCTGCATTTTGATGGCGCAATCTTCGATTCAAATGAGGAGGTCATAAATTAGGTCGCGCACACCCTAAATTTTTCGCAGAATGGATTGAAAAGTTGCCAAAACATTGGTAGACGATTATAGATTTAAACGGAGATTATTATCCTCACTAGTTTTGATGATTTCGTATGTATTTATCGTTTTACAATAGAAAAAAATGCGGGGGAAAACTTTTTACTCAACGTAATAAACATTAAAATTGCACTTACTTTTTATAATCGAAAAACACAGCTGCACGTCGCAATGAAAGAACTCGTACAACTATTTCCCACGAAAAAAGTTTATGCTGCAATTTATGATCAAGTTTTGGAAATATTTAGACTGGCCATCTCTCCTCTATGGCCATCTATTCCAGAATTACCCTATGTGATTTTTAATGGAATAAGTTTTGTAATATCCAATGTACAATGATAAAAACTTTTACAAAATAAAAAAATGTAAAACTAAAAAACGGAAAGTGAAAACGACTTGAAACGACTGTTTCTAATTAAAAAAACTTGCTAGTAGTTATCCAAAAAAAAAAAAAAAAAATATTGCATTTTATTAAGAGGTCCTCTACCTTTTAAACAAATAAATTACCCTCATATGAATTGCAATAGCTGCACATCTAAATAACTTTTGGATAGGAAATGTCGAAACAGATTAAAGGAGTTATAATTTAATAGTTAATGTTCTGAAAAAAAAGTCTTGGTGTACATAAAGTTTTTCAATTTAATTTGAAATTTCATGCATTTTAGGGTTCAATACTTAAAAAGTAAAAACAGAACCATTATAAGGTCGCTCGTGTGTCTGTCTGTCCGTCCGTCTGTCACAAACGTTTTTCTCGTAAACTATGGAACGTGGAAAGTTCAAATTTGGCAGAAATAATATAGGCTATTGACCTCCATATTTATAGATTATTAACCATTCACAAATGTATTTAGGAAAATTGCAGGGCTCTTATTGAGTTACTTAAAAATTAAAATATTATATATATAATCGTGTGGGGGTGTGCTATCGTCTGAAAGCTCTCTTAATGCCGAATTCAACAATACATTTCTTTTAATTTTAGGTATTATATTTTCGGAGATATCGTCGAAAACGCAAGGCAAAATTATGCCCCCCCCCCACCCCTCTATTTCCGAATCTACTGAAATTAAAATTATAGAAGTTTATTTAAACCTTTCAGGAAAACTATAGCGATTATCCTAGGTCACATAGTTTTGGAAAAAATCGCATTTTTTCCGATGCACACAAATTTCACTTTGTGGGCACGCAGCAAGGGAGGTTAGGGCGCTCAAGGTACATACATACCTTCTCAAAAATATAAAAGTATTTCCGATAATGATTTTCGAAAAAAAATGCCGGTAATTAGCCATGATATTAACAATTAAAAACGCGGATGGTTTGGATATACAAAAAGGCACGGGCGGTGTAATCTATGCGGCATCGGATTTTAAAGCCTAGATAATTATTACCGGTGATTTCAATGTCAACCTTAGAAACAATACTAGAAATCAACGATCGGAATATTTTTAACTCTTGGTCTAAGTCCATTCATTCAAGAAAACTACCACGGAAAAAACAATTATTGACAATGTATTCGTCAACATCCCCGTGCAATGTGGCGTTATTCATTCATTTTTTAGTCCTGATAAACAGATGTGGATAAGATTCTTTTTTAAAATTATACAGAATGGCAATATTTCATACTATTTAGGCTTTATATCTCTTTGAACTTTCATGGTAAAGCCATCTATGCTGTTCTAGTACAGTAGAACCTCGATTATCCGAAGGAATTGGGACCGACCATCTTTCGGAAAATCGAAATTTTCGGATAATCGAGAATCCTTCAATTTTAAAATTAAGGAGAAATATATGCGCTATTTCTTATTATGGTAACAAGTGCTTAATAAAAGTAAAGCAATAACAAAATAGAAACAAGAATAAATTACCTGAATTTTAATTTTGGAATCAAATACCTTTTACATATTTCACAAGGGTTTTAAACAATGTTTTGTTTGTCGCAGTTTCGATTACCTTTGCTTTGAAATTCTATCAAGAAGTTTTTTAATATTATTAGTTTACGAGTGTCACAGTGTTTCTGCTGCTCCAGCCATGCCAAACCTTTTGCAAAACATTCAAAAGCTTTATAATTACTAATTTGTTCGTTTTCTTTGCTCCATTCCGCAGATTATGGGAGCTCAAATTAAATTCAAACGAACTCTAAGAAAGGGGATTGGAAATATTTATATGTACTCGTAGTTCGGAATGGACCGTTTATACACAAGGAATATGATAGTTAAAAAAAAGGGGGGGGGGGTTGGCTTTGAAAATGGATTTTGCACACAAAGAATGTGATACTTAAAAAAAACTTTAACAATGGATTTCGGTTAACCAAGAGTTTCCGATAAAAGAGGTCCTACTGTATATGTAGCTATACCCAACCCTACGTTGTATAGTTTTTACAAAGTCTTATTATTCTATTAGCAACGATTTTTTGTAATATTACAGTTACTAAATATATTTATTGTGCGGAAACCTCTATGCTTGAGTAATACTTGCACTTGACCGATTTTTTATTAAATAAATTCGCTTAATATGCCTTGTGCGCAGGGTTTTTCATAATTCAATTGTTACTGTGAACCAAAATTGTTTTATTGACTAGAGATATAAAATGTGTTAAAAATGTGTATAAAATGTCTTACACTGAAAAAATATATTGATTAGTTCCTGAAAAAAAATTTCAAAAGTTTGAACGGATTTTAATATAAAAATAGTCATAATTTCTAAATTTCTTACTTCATGAACATAATAATAGGTCATTTCTAATTCTATCCAGCCATTTCTTAGAAAAGATATGTTTAACTTTTGGATATGAAATTTCATACACACATTAAAAGAGTTTATAATCTAACAGTTAATGTGCTGAATAAGAGTCGAGATGTATATAAAGTTTTTCAATTTAATTTGAAATTTAATGCTTTTTTAATAAATGGATTCACTTAATATGCTTTGCTCGCAGAATTTTGCATATTTGAATTGTCACAGTGAACCAAAACTACTTTATTTATTGGAGATAATATGTATTTAAAATGTCTTACACTGAAAAAAATATATTGACTAGTTCTTGGGGAAAAAAATCAAAAGTTTTAATGATTTTTTTGATATAAAAATTGTCATACTTCCTGAACTTCTTACTTCATGAACATAATAGTGGGTCATTTTGTGGATTTATAAGATTTATAACTTAAGTTAAAATTTGATGAAATTCTATCCAGCCATTTCTTACACTCATTAAAAGAGTTATAATCTAACAGTTAATGTTCTGAAAAAGAGTCTAGATGTATATAAAATTTTTCAATTTAATTTTAAATTTAATGCTTTTTTCATAAATGGATTCACTTAATATGTCCTGCGCGCAGGATTTTTCATAATTGGATTATCACATTGAACCAAAACTGCTTTATTTATTAAAGATAATATGTGTTTAAAATATCATGCACTGAAAAAAATATATTGATTCTTTCTTGAAAAAAAATTCAAAAGTTTTAACGGTTTTTTATATAAAAATTGTCATACTTTCTGAACTTCATGAAAATAATAGTAGGCCATTTTGTGCATTTATAAGGTTTATGACTTAATTTAAAATTTGATGAAATTCTATCCAGCCATTTCTTACTCTCATTAAAAGAGTTATAATCTAACAGTTAATGTTCTAAAAAAGAGTCTAGATGTAAGTAAGATTTTTCCATTTAATTTGAAATTTAATGGATAAAAATATGTATTATATTTATAAATAAATATAATACATATATTTATGAATAAGTATTTGAAATAAATGGATTCACTTAATATGCCTTGTGCGCAGGATTTTTCATAATTGAATTGTCACAGTGAACCAAAATTGTTTTACTGATTAGAAATATAATATGTGTTTAAAATATCTGATACTGAAAAAAAATATAGTTAATAGTTCTTGAAAAAAAGAATTAAAAAGTTTGAATAGCTTTATTTATATAAAAAAAAAAGGTCATAATTTCTAAATTTCTTACTTCATGAACATAATAGTAGGTCATTTTGTGCATTTATAAGGTTTATAAGGTACGTTAAAATTTCATGAAATTCTATCCAGCCATTTCTTAGAAATGATGTGTTTGGCTTTTGGATATGAGATGTCAAGTGTACATTAAATTAGTTATAATCTAACAGTTAATGTTCTGAAAAAGAGTCTAAATGTATATAAAGTTTTTCAAGTTAATTTGAAACTTAGTGTGTTTTTATTTTGTTTTTAATAAATGGATTCACTTAAAATGCCTTGCGCGCAGGATTTTTTACAATTGTATTTCAACATTAGGCAAAATCACCGTTTAAAAAAAATTTGAATTTAAAGATAAAATTACTCCTTGATACAAGGATGTCAAAAGGTTTTGGAAATAACTTTCTTCTAAAGAGGATTTTTTCGAGGAATTTCGTTTAAACTTTCCTAAAGAATCAAACTTTAATATATGCTTTAAAAAAAAATATTTTATTAGTCACTTTTTACATTTTAAACGGTATCTAACCTTTTAATATTGTCTATTTTATTTTTTAAATTCACTTATTGCGTTCCATTTAGTGCATTTTAGCGAGAAAGGTTTATCACAACACTGTGCTTTTTTGTGACAACCAGGGTTTAATTTCCAACAACAAGAAAAAAATGTCCGAATCCTAATATTCTGCAGAACTAATTGTTTGGAACATTGCGGACACGTATACATGCATAACAGCCAAAAGCAGGTTAGCTCTTTTATTATTTTCTTTTTTAATAACTTGATACCTATTTTTTTTTTCATTTTTTAAATAAATTTTCGTGTAAACATGTAAAAAAAAATCTGCCCTGCTTAATTCTAATAAAAATCACGTGATGAACATTCAGAAATAACCCAAGTATTTTGACGGACTTTCCTTATACTAGTTTTAGCATTTTAGCTGTCTTTCACAGAAAAGTAAAAACACTCTAAATGTTGAGTTTTTAAAAGAAATTATAAATTCTTAGCTCTATTACCTAAAATATCCCGTTTTTTCTTGATGTTTTATGGAACATTAAGGTTTAATATTTTTCTTCAAAAAACATAATAATTAAATTGATGTTGATGTAAAAATTATTTGAAGGACAGCAAGTACTCTGTAAGTTTTTAATTGCATTTCACTGCAATTCTTTGAACAATGAAAATTTTAATATGCAAAATAAATTTTCGGGTGAGAGTCATTGAAAATATTTTTTACAAGAATATTTTTATAAAAGATTTTGATGACTTCAGTGCACTAGCGTATTCTAAAATAAAAAATAATAATAATTACAAATTATGATAAATATTCATTATGAAATAGAGTATGCTATTGAATATATTGAAAGACTTTTGCTAAGTTGTCATTTTTGTAGCATTATTTGAAAATATACTCACAATATAGTAAATTATTCTACCAGAAGATGAATATGATATAGTTTTTATAAGTTTATGATAACCTCATCTTCGTTACTCATGATTTTTGACTGAATAAATACTCAAAACTAATTAACAATAATAAAAAAAGCAGTTTATTAAAATTTAATAAACGGTGAAGTGCGAGTATTACTCGAGCTCTGAGGATTCCGTACAATAAATATGTAAATTATTAATTGTATTATTAAAAAAATCGTTGCTAAAAGAATAATAAGACTTTGTAAAAATTTATACAACGTAGTGTTGGGTATAGCTGTATGTACTAGAAAAGTATGAATGGGTAGTGTATACCATAAAAGTTCAAAGCGATATAAAGCCTAAATAGTATCAAATATTGTTATTCTGTATAACTCTTTTTTTTAATCATATCCAAATCTGTTTATAATGAACTTAATTCGATACTGAAAATAAAAGTAGTGCATATTTAAACTTCATTTGACCTTTCATAAAACTAATTTCAGCGTAGTAATAATCTTTTCTTTGTACAGTGTATCTAAACAAAACCCTTGTTCAAAGTTTAAACTTGGCATTGTGCTAAGCGCACTTCGAAATCGAAATGAGGTCGCAAAATCGCAAGGCCGCCTTGGTCCGTGCCGTACTTTTTCAGATAGGTTTTTAATTAATTTTTAAATACACGGGAAGCGTATAGAAATATCCACCCAGTGCAAACTAGTCGCTAATCCAATAGTATTTATGTGATTAATTCTAATTAAATTAGTCTAATTTTAACAATTTGATGTTTATTGCTTTTATACTGCTACTGGGCATTGCATAACAAAAATGTATCATTAAAAGTTGTTATCTACACTTTAAAATCCGATGGCACATAGAGCACGCCGTCGTCCCCCTGTCATTATGCGTCCAAACCATCCGTGCCTTTAAGGGTTAATATCTCGGCTAATTAACGACGATTTTTTTTCGAAAATCATTATCAACAATGCTTTTATACTTCTGCTACAAAAGGTACCATCAGCGCTCCTCAGCACCTTTGCTGAATGCCTCCAAATAGAAATTTGTGTGTAACAGAAAAATGCGCTTTTCTCAAAAACTATGTGACCTAGGGTAATCGCTATAATTTTCCTGCAAGGTTTAAGTTAACGTCTACTACCTCTAATTTTTTCATAATTTTAATTTGAGTAGATTCAGAAATAGAAGGGGGGGGGGGGGTATTTTTGCACTACATTTTCGACGATATCTCTGCAACTATAATATCTAAAATGAAAAGAAATATACTTTTGAGTTCAGCGTTACGAAAGCTTTCACATGATACTCCGCATACGATGTAGAAGGAAAAGATTTTTTTTTTTTTCAAGTAGCTTGATTAGCCCTCTACATTTTTCCTAAAAACATTCGTGAATGTTAAATATTTTGTAAATATGTGGGTCAATAGTCTTTATTACTTCCCCCAATTTGAACTTTCCACGTTCCGTAGTTTACGAATAAAATAGCTCTGACAGATGGACAGACAGACACAGGAGTGATAATGGTTCCGTTTTTACTTTTTAAGTACGGAACCCTAAAAAGGGGTTAAAGGTAAAATAACAGTAATTTTAAACTGTTGATACTCTAAATTTCGGTGAAATATGCCCTCTTAACAAAATAAATCTTCAAACTCTATTTTATATCAATATTGTCTGTCTACCAAAATGGCTAAACTGGAAGCTAGAATTACTTCTTTAAGCCCATCAAACATTTAATTCTCAAATCTTAAAATTACCAAGTTCCCAGAATCTGGATAAACTGTTATTGGCGAGTAATCTGTATAACACCTTATCAGTTTGATTCACAGTAGTTAACGTGGTCCAAATCTGAACAGAGAATCACTGCAAAATGTCCATCTTTTTTGGCGAAAATGTCACCTTAAGCAGCAAGAAATCAAGCATGTCTTGCATTAGCATACATACTATGTAATCCACTGTAACCCTTTATGTCCCAATTTATGAAATCAGGGAAATTTCCTCTTCTATGGCATTTTTCGTGACTTTTTGAAACCACATTAGAAGAGTTACACAATCATTTAATAAATTTTAGAAGGATTTTGCCAATTAAAATTAATTAATTAAATTTGTATTTATATGTATTTTGTGCAATATTTATAACTTCACTAAAATCTTTTATTTAAAATCTTTTTTTAGTATTTTATAGAATTAAAAAATGTACAAATACAATGCTCTTACAATAGAATAATAGAAATATTTCCTAAGTGAAACTTTTCACCCACAATTTTTCAATGTCAAGAAAGCTGAAGAGGTGCAAATGGAAAATAAATCATCCTTTAAAAAATATTTTTGTTTTATGTAACCAATAATGCTTTTGGAATAAGATAAAGTAAAGTATCTATAACACACTCTAAACTGCATTACTAATAATCGATGTATTAAATGGATTTTATAACAAGTTATTTTAATGGTCCTTTAAAGTATCGTCCGGGCATAAAGGGTTAAAAAACACATTCTGTCGAGCTCAATCGCAACTTCAGAAACTTATACGATATGATACGATTTCTATACGATACTATCGTTCATTCACACATACAGTGTGTGACAAAACCCCCACATTCTCTAAGAGAGTTCGCAGACTGCTTTTATAACTTACAGACGAACGTCTTCCTTTCAAGTTTTCCTCAACGTGTTTTGAATAACCTTATGACGTGAAAATTTTACGATATTAATAATAGTTTTTGCATCCTTTAAAATGATGTAAGGAAAATTTGATTAATTAGATAAATTTTTGGATGATACAGAAGAAATAATAGTAGAAAATGTAACGAAATCATGTTAAAAGTTTTCATTTCACAAATCACTACAAATAGATTTAATTCTGAAGCGATACTTCGGTTTATTTTTCATATATATGTATATATTTCTTATTTAGAAATGAATATCAGGTTGAAAAGCTTTGAAATATTGATTTCCAGAACCTCCTTTCTAATTAATGTTTTTAAATTTATTTCGTAGATTAATAGCCATTCAATATTTGTTTAAGATAATTACAATACAAATTATATATATTATAATTACCTTACATAGTTTACAAGCGCAATTAGGTATAATAATTCTTGGTATTGGTTGAATCTTGGTGTTCATTTAATTGTCTGAGACGGAATAAGTTATCAATGTTGTAAGTAATTCCAAAGTAACTTGGATTATTCGTGGTTCGATTAATCTTACATTCGATTATCAATTGAAACTATATATGTGCTATCTTTTATTTATTTATTATTACAATCACGATAATGTCGCTGCATTTCCCAAAAATAAAATAAAGGCTTCTCAAGCCTTGAATGCATCAGCTGTCCGTTTTTCTATTTATATTTAGAATACCACGGGAATGTGGATTTTCAAGACAACCTCAATTTTCGAAGAATTATAAATGGTGTTGTATGGAAGAAAAAAAACAAGTATTAAATAAATAAGCAATATGAATATTAAGTTCTCAATATATATCTTTACTAAATATGTGCTAATATACGTAAATGTTAAAACATTTTAAAAACAATCAAGATGTTAAAACATTGGAGTCAGATGGTGTTAAAATCCGAGCGCTTTCGACTAAAACATTAGTCGTCATCAGGGAAAACTACTGCCGACTGAAAGACAACTGCTGGTTAAATACAGAGGGCGAAACAAAAACCATGGGCATACCTTTGGATATCATTTTCGATGATACCTCTGAAAATATAACTAAAATTAAAAGAAATGCATTTTTGAGTTCGGCGTTACGAAAGCTTTCACACGGTACCCATTACGATACACAAAGAAAACTTTTTTTTTTCAAGTAACTTAATTAGTCCCTCTACATTTTTCCTAAATATATTTGTGAATGTTTAATAATCTGTAACTATGTGGATCAATAGCCGTTATTACTTCAGCCAATTTGAACTCTGAGTAAAATAGCTGTGACAGACAGACAGAACAGGAGTGATCTTATAATGGCTCCGTTTTTACTTTTTAAGTACGGCACCCTAAAAAGATATGTAAGACATGAACACCATTTTCAAAATGAAAAACGTTGATGTCTACCAACAAAGTTTCAATAATACGATCAAATTTCATAATAAGCGAAATGATTTTTAAAGAGTTAGACATCATGGAAATAAGACGAATATGTCTTTTCACAAAAGTTCTGTAAGAATTATTTAAAATTGGTGCAATAATATTAATAAGCTCTCTGGTGAACGTTCATCAGAGAAAACCAATTCAGCATCTTGATTAGCTAGAAATAAAATTAGCTATGTGAAGAGCCATGGATGATTTAGTTAGTTTGTTTGTTTCTATTTTCATATTTTCAAAAATGAGCTGCTTAGCTTTTGAAAGTTGTAACTTATAATTTTCGTAAATTAGTTAAAATTATATATTATTTTGTTTTCTGCAACATTTTGAAAATCATAAGATTTTCATTTTGAAAGCAGAACATATTTTTATTAATTACAATTTCTGAAATATTATATTTTGTAGTATTACAGAATAAGTAGCAGTATTAGAGAATTTGTTGTTTGAGTCTGGTTACCAGACATGGGAAGTGATTAATTCAGAGAGTGTCCCAGACGATTAAAAAAACGTCGCGGGGGGGGGGGGGGAGTCTGAATTGAACAATGACCCAGGGATACCAAGATTAAATATAATAAATACCATAATCCCGGGATTTGAAATTTAATTGAGCATTATATTCTTTATTTTCGATACACTTTTTCAAATATTTTATTGTTGTGAAAGTGTATTTTGAAATATATTTCAGATAGTGCAGTCTTTGTCATTCCAGGAGAATTTTTTCAACTTTTGATGAAGTAATTTAAAATCAACCGTACATTTCCGATTCAGATTTTTATTTTCATTTAAAACGTATAGAAACATTTTATCAATTTCTAAAGTTTCTTCAAAGAAAAATTTATATAAAATTTTTATTAAAGAATTTTTCTTGAAAATTTAATAATCTTTATGCGCAAAAAGTTATTTTTAAGTACCATATATAAATGATTCGATATTCACATCATAGTTGTCGGATGCACTAAATTATTTCATGAAAACCTATAATGGTAAATAAAAAACACTTACCGATCCAAGGTAGGCCGCCTTTTTTTTTTTTTTTAATCAGATTTCTAAACATTAAGAACAGAAGTCAGCATCTATTAAATTTCGACGATAGACCACAATGAAGAGGACATTTCTTGGCTTTTATATTATTTATATTATCTTGACTTACAAAAAGACTATTTACAGATTATTACAGTACATAATTGTAGAATAATATCGAATGCGATATTTATTATTTTGATGGGGAAAAACCCGCATTTCAGATCAAAAACATTCTTCGTTCTAAAAACAACAAAGTTACTGTTGCCAAAAGGCAAAAACATAAGTATTCATTCGAAAAGAAAATGTCCATGGAGGTCGGTGATTTCCGATATCCTCCCACCTTTGAGGTTCAGGAACTAATGAAGCTCAAAAATCTTACAAATCAAATCGTTACGGCTGCTTCAGTTTTCTACCAGCTCGAGATCGCCGATTGTCATCTTCAGGTATGATAGACTGATGCACATGAGCAGGAACAGAGGTGATTCCAGAGGCTCAGCTACAGATGTAGGATCTGAAGACTCGAGAACAGGAGCTGGAACAGAGGTGCTATACAGAGGCTTAACTGCAGATGCAGGATCTGAAGATTCGGGCACAGGAGAAAAAACAGAGTTGTCATCTATAGGAACAGGAACTCTATCTACTAAAAAAGAATGTAGTAGTTTACTATTGATTTCTAGAGGATATAGTCTTTTAAGAGGTCTCAAAAAAGAACCTGTTTTAGTTTTAATTCTGGCTACACGGAATTTTCCGTCTTTACCGGGATATAGTTCTTCAATTTTGCCTAAAGACCAGTTAATTCGTTTTGAATTATCATCCCCAATCAAAACAATATCGTCCTTTTTTAACTCTGTTTTCCTATTTCTTCCCGCATTTTCTCGAAGTTGCCCGAAGTATTCTACTCTAAAGCGTTTCTAAGATCTTCTCGGACTGTTTGCTGATAAGCAAATCTTCTTTTCATTTTTGTTGAATCAATTATTTCAAATTCGGGAGCCCTCGAATCTTTAATAACTTGCAAGAGCA
This sequence comes from Maratus speciosus, assembly GCA_963932465.1. Classification (NCBI taxonomy): domain Eukaryota; kingdom Metazoa; phylum Arthropoda; class Arachnida; order Araneae; family Salticidae; genus Maratus; species Maratus speciosus. The sequence goes on from OZ010788.1 coordinate 457,302,668, forward strand.
TCGCAAGAGGTCACACATCGGTAAGAGGGTCAAGATCATCATCATCTGCGACATATGTCAGCTGTCTAGAATTGATTACACTTTCTGCGTCACATAACACGGTGCATAATTCTTCATAATTTAGGCTGACCTTTCCAAGCATTTTTCGTAAAATACTTTTCAACATTCCTATCATGCGCTCAAAAAACCTCCCCACCAGGCAGCTGAAGGTGGATTAAATTCCCATTGAATTTTTCATTCAATAGCAAAATTTTGCAAGATCTCAAAATTTATTGATTTTAATTCTGATGATGCTTTCACTAAATTTCTTCCGTTATCAGAAATAATAGTAGAGGGTCTCCCACTTTTTGAGATAAATCTTCTCATAGCTAATAGAAGATTTTCCGTTGAAAGTGAAGATACTAATTCAAGATGAATTGCGCGAAATACGGCGCATGTAAAAAGGACCACCCAGACTTTCGAGCCATTCCTTAAAAATAACGGTCCGCATAAATCTAGACCAACAATTTCAAAATTGAAGCGTCTTTGACTCGTTCTTCAGGGAGAGGGGTACTAGGTGTCTCAGCGGGTGAGGCAGTGAATCGTCTGCATGTCACGCAACTTTTTATTATTTTCCGAACTGTATGCCTGCATCTTAATACCCAAAATTGTTCGCGCAAAACTGACATTACAATTTGTATTCCTGCATGACTAAGTTCAATATGTTTTCTTCTTATGAGCGAATAGGTAATATTATGATCAAAAGACAAAACTATCGGATATCGGAAAGAATGGAAACATTTTCTAATAGAAATTCGTGTTTTTAATTGAATTAGACCTTGCTCATCAGTAAAAGACTGTAAAGAGATGTAATATGGTTCAGATTCACTTAATAAATACCTCTGTTCTGCGTGATTTATTTCCGCAATTGTTAAAATTTTCTCTAAGTTTCGCTCATTCCGCGTCTTTCTGATGTTTCCAAAAAATCTATATCTACAGCCCGTAACTTTTATCATTTTCAAATATGAAGACGTATTTTCATATAACTCAATTGGAGTTTGAGAGATATTTACTGCACTGACAACTGTCTTTCTTTTTTCCAAGTTAATTACTTCAAAATCGGGATTTAAACTACTTTTTGGCTAAAATTCTTGAGGATTTTTCAACCAGTCAGGACGCCCACCAGAAGGATTGTTTAAGGGTGTTCTCAAATCCAAAAGGGCAACTTTCTGACATAAGTTTTAATTTATTGTTATTCGGAAACGCATGAAACTAACAGGTGTTGTTGTTCAGAAACTATGTAATCGATCTATTTTTTCAGTTTTTTTTTGCAAACGCAATAGATCTTTCAAAAAATCGTGTCAAAGTTGGCGTTTTGAACCGAAGTTTCAGAAGAAAGCAGAAAAACCAGTCCGTGAAGGCAAAAATCGTGTTTGTCATGTGATCAAAAACGTTTATAACTCAATAGGTAATTTACTGATCAAAAAATGGAAAACACAGTTCAATTCCAAATCGCTTCCATGGCCAGGCTTTTCAATTTTATATCTTTCCGCTAAAAAATGAATTTGTAAATGTGTAAAAACGTTTGGTACTTGTTGAGCAGAGCAGTTAAAGAACAGCCTTAAGGGATTCTGCGGAACATTCCCGGGAAGGTAGATCGGCCGGATTAAGAGTTCCAGACACATAGTGCCAATTTTCTGGATTACTAAGTGGTCGAATTTCTTTAACATGATTGTATACGAATGGAGCCCAGTGTTCAATTGTAAAAAGAGACTTTAATACTGAAAGATAGATATAGATGGCAGCACTACGAGAATTGAAAATGACTGGTTTTCTCTGCCTTAAAAATAGAAGACTTTATTCAATTATTATTCTTATTATTTTAACTCTTTTTTAATTTTAAAATTCCTATTATCCTTTTTTTGTATTATATGCATATTAATCTTGTTTTATTTTCTTTTATTAGATAAATTTTATTCTGTATTTTGATGGTCATGTGCGGACCTGTAATAGAACATTCCAATGTTTTGATTCTTGAGATGAAGTCGATTAATTCTAAAGATGTTACTTATTCAATTAAATATTCTGAAAGACAAACTCAATCGTATTCATTTAAATAAATTTCTGTATTCTTTAAGAAAATAGTAATCTAGATTCACCCATTCAAAGTCGTCAAAGTTCCTGCAGAATTTAATATTCTTTACGATCTTCATTCCCAAGAAAATAGCGTATTCAACGATGAAGGACTTCGCAGCAAAAAAGGTACTGTTGTGAATTCAATTTATTCTATTTACACAAATAAAGTCTATATCAATTATTCCTAAAATTCTACATATTATATTTTTGGTCCGTCGCAGCTTGGAGTCAAATTAGTGATATTCTTATATAATATATGATATTTAATATATGATATTAATATATCATGACGAAAACTAAAGCAGAAATTGCTTCTGAAACGAAATTCAGTTTCACTGTAAAAGAAATAAAAAGATTTAGCGCTCAGGTTACTGAGGCAATTGAAAATAAAAAATTAAAATTAATTGAAAAGTTAAAGGCTGAATTGATAAGTTTAGAAAATGATTTAAAAAAATCTTATTTTGGCGTAGCTGAAGAAAGTGTAAATTCGTTATACGAGTCCTTTACTGAAGCTAAAGATATTGTTGTTGACGATTTAGTCAAAATTGAGCAATTTTTAGAAAGTCAAGGCGTAAAATCACAAGAAAATGAAAGTGCAGCTAATAATAGCTCAAATATAGGATTTAGTAATAACGTTCTAAAGCTTCCTAAATTCGAGTTACCCATTTTTTATGGAGATGTCACTCAGTGGATTAGCTTCAAAGAGATATTTTTGACTTCAATTCATAATAATAAATCTCTTTCAGATCAGTTAAAATTTTCGTATCTTATAGCTAGTGTTAGGAATTATCCGTCGAAATTAATTTCCAGTTTTTCAATTTCTGGTGAAAATTATAAAGAAGCTTGGGAAACTCTTGTGAATAGATATGATAATCGTAGGAATTTGGCATATTCATTGCTGTCTAAATTTGTTAATGCCAAACCATTGAAATCGCCCACGCAGAAAACTATTTTAGAGCTTTTGGATACGTGTAATGAAGTAATTCGAAACTTAAAATCTTTGAAATTCGAATTTAATGAATTTGTTGATTTGATTTTAGTGTATATAGTACAAAATAAATTTGATGAATCCTTAAAAAGGCAATGGGAATTATCCTTAAATAATGATTCATTCCCAACTTATGATATGTTGATGACATTTCTCGAAAAACAGGCTCGTAGTTTGCAGAATTGTAACTCTGAAATTTTTAAAGGTGAATCCAAATCTAATTTAAAATTTGAAAGTAAGTCTCAACATTTTTCAAAAAAGTCTGTCGCCAATGCAGTTGTAATGGATAATGTAAATAAAACTACAAATATTTTATGTTCACAGTGTAAAGAATCGCACCCACTTCATAAATGCCCAGAATTTTCAAAATTATCTCTTGATCAACGTTGGAATTTGATAAAATCAAAAAGGCTTTGCACTAACTGTTTAAGATCAAATCATTTCGTAGTCGATTGTCGTATTACGACTACCTGTAGGCATTGCAATTCTAAACACCATACACTCCTTCATCGTGATCAGTCTATCCCTGCATCACAGAATTCTTTCAGGCAACAAGATCGTGTTACAACACCAAATGCTGTTGTTAATTCTAATGAATCTAACTGTTTAAGTTCTCAGTCTATCAATGAAAATTCTCAAACATTGTTGGCTACTGCCATTATAAAGGTTAAATCTAAATCGGGAAAATTTATTCCTTGCAGAGCGATGATAGATAGTGCTTCTCAAAAAAGTTTACTGTCAAAAGCTTGTTGTAGAAAATTAGATCTTCCATCTAGGCCTACAAATCATAGAATATCAGGAATAAATAATTTAGTCGCAGAAACGGCTCTTCAGGAAGTTTCCTTGACATTCTCTCCACATTTCAATAATGAAACTTTTCACTTAGATGCATTAGTTGTTAATCAGATTACTACCAATTTACCTAATTTTTTGATTACAACTAAATATTGGCCACACATTGAAGGATTGAATCTTGCTGACCCTAATTTTCATTTGTCCAGTCCTATTGATATATTTATAGGCGCAGATTTATTTGCTAACATCATAATAGGGGAATCAATTCTGGGACCTAAAGGATCACCGAGTGCTGTTAATTCCAGACTGGGTTGGATTCTTTCGGGGATCATTTATTCAAATGAATCAAATCAAAATTCATTTATTAGTTGCCATGCCACTACACAGATAAGTTCTCAACTACAAAAGTTTTGGGAACTTGAATCGGTTCCTACTTCTGATCCAATTTCTCTAGTTGAAGATAACTACGCGAAAACAGTTTCACGTTCAGAATCTGTAAGATATATTGTAAATCTACCCTTTAAATCTAAACCTGTTCTCGGAAACTCTAAATCTCAAGCCTTAAAACGTTTCTACTTCTTGGAGAAAAAACTTCAAGAAAACCCCTTGCTTAAAGAGCAGTATTTATCCTTCATGCGCGAGTATATCGACTTAGGGCACATGGAACTTGTTCCAGATTCAGAAATTTCAAATCCTGATCATTTTTATCTTCCACATCACGGGGTGTTAAAAGAAGATAGTTCTACAACTCGGCTTAGAGTTGTATTTGACGCATCTGCGGTTGGTTCAGAAGGCCGCTCCTTGAATGATTATCTAGAGATAGGTCCAAAATTGCAACCAGAAATCTTTCCTCTACTGTTAAGGTTCAGAATGCATCCAATCGCCTTTAGCTCTGACATCGAGAAAATGTTTAGGCAAATTCTCGTCAATCAAAATCATGTAGATTATCAACGCATTCTTTGGAGATTCAATTCAGATGAAATTATTAAAACATACAGGCTGTTGACCGTTACGTACGGAACTTCTTGCGCTCCATTTTTGGCCATTAGGACATTACACCAATTAGCAAATGACAATGAGCAAAATCATAGAGAAGCCTCTCAGATAATTCGGAAAAGTACGTACGTAGATGATTTACTTTCCGGTTCGGATTCAAAGGAAAATGCCCAAAAATTAGTAACTGAGTTAATCGAAGTTATGAAAAGCGGAGGTTTTAATCTACGTAAGTGGGCTTGTAATGATCCAGAAGTAATTGCTCATTTACCAGATGAAATGAAGGCTTCATCGCAAAAGGTAATTCAGGAAGATGATACCGTTAAAGTCCTCGGACTACTTTGGGATTCTTCCAAAGATGTTTTACAAATTCGTTTCAATGATTTTAAAGAAGTAAAAACAAAAAGGGATTTGTTATCAGTAGTGGCTACAATATTTGACCCCTTGGGTTTCCTAGCTCCTACTACAATAAGATTAAAAATCATGCTGCAAGATCTTTGGAAAGATAAGATTTCGTGGGATGAAGAAATCCCAGACTCCATACTACAGGTTTGGAATGAGTTTTTATCAGAAATTCATTTGCTAAAGTCAATTGAAATACCCAGATATATTAATTCTTATAATCAAAATGATGTCCAAATTCAGTTACATGGTTTTTGTGATGGCTCAGGTAAAGCTTATGCTGCTGTTACTTATTTACGTGTTGTTACTCCTGACGAAGTATTTGTAAATTTGATTGCAGCTAAAACTAAAGTAAATCCTATAAAACCTCAAACACTGCCACGTATTGAGCTTTGTTCAGCTCTTTTATTAGCCAAGTTATGCTCAGCCATCATCGATACTTTGCCAATAAACTTTGACAATATTTATCTGTGGTCAGATTCCCAAATCGTTCTCAGCTGGTTAAAATCACCTCCTTTAAAAGGAAATCAATTTGTTCTAAATCGAGTCTGTCAAATCCAATCGTTAATGCCTTCATGTGAGTGGAATCATATTCCAGGTATTCTAAATCCTGCAGATTCAGCTTCTAGAGGTATTTCTCCACGAAAGCTTCTTCATCATTCGCTATGGTGGCATGGGCCTCCATGGCTGCTATCAAATGAACCAATCCCAATACCTTTGTACAATCCTCCGATATCTGAGTTAAATTCAGTAATTCAATCTGTCAGCAATGTAACTCAAGTAACTACCCTTCCAGACTTTATTCTTAAGTTCTCCAAATCCTCTAAGTTATCAAGAGTCACAGCGTGGTGTCTTAGATTCATTTATAATGCTAGGCATGGTGCTACAAAAAAATCTGGAAATCTGAGTGCACAAGAAATCTCTGATTCTATTCAATGCATTGTGAAATTAGTACAAAGTTCTGAATTCGGTACAGAACTTAAATTATTAAAAGAAAGAAAACCCTTACCAAGCAATAGTAAATTATTATCGTTAAATGTGTTTTTAGATTCTAGTGATATTATTCGAGTTGGTGGTCGTTTGTCACAACATCAGACATTAAGTTTTGATAGAAAGTATCCTATGCTACTTCCGAAAAATCATATTATTACTAAGTTATTGATAAATCATGTCCATGAACAACATCTACATGCTGGTACACAGCTAGTACTTTCTATATTACGCCAACAGTACTGGTTTGTGAATGGTCGTTCTACTGTACGACAAGAGCTCCACAAATGTGTGCTTTGCAAACGCCTTAAATCTCAAGCTTGTCAACAAATGATGGGAGACCTTCCCGTTGGCAGAATCACCCCAATCCGTCCATTTTCCAAGGTGGGTCTAGATTTTGCAGGACCCTGTTTAACTAAACCAAATTTGCCAAGAAGAAAGATCAAAATTAAATCATATATAGCAGTATTCGTCTGTATGTGCACTAAGGCGGTACACCTTGAGTTGCTATCAGACTTGTCTGTGCAAGCCCTGCTAGCAGCCTTGAAGCGATTTATCGCGCGTAGAGGTCTGCCGTCCGATGTATATTCAGACAATGGTAAAAACTTCACAGATCTGGCTAATCAGTTAAAGCAGCTATTTCAATATTTGAAAGAAAATGAAGTTCAAGGATTTCTTTCGAGCCAGAAAATCAATTGGCATTTCATCCCTCCATATGCACCACACTTTGGTGGGCTATGGGAGGCAGCTGTAAAGCTTACTAAAAATCACATTCTAAGAGCATGTAAAGCTAGTGTATTGAATTTTGAAGAACTAACTACTTTGCTATGTCAAATTGAAAGTTGCATAAATTCAAGACCCTTAACCCCTATGTCTTCGGATCCATCAGATCCACGTGCATTAACTCCAGGTCATTTTTTAATAGGAGCACCCCTCCTTGATATTCCAGAATCTTCAAATCCCAGAATTCTAACATTAAATGCTCGGTGGCGCTTGATAGAAAAAGCAAAGAATCAATTTTGGTGTAGATGGTCACGTGAATATCTTCAACATCTCCAACTGCGTCCAAAATGGACTACTCCACGATCTAATCTACGAGAAGGAGACTTGGTGATTGTTCATGATCGATATCAGCCCATGAGATGGAAGTTGGGCCGCATTCTAAAGACTTTTCCTGGACCGGACAATCTTGTACGAGTTGTTTTGATTAAAACAGCTGACGGTGACATCAAGCGTCCCATTTCAAAGGTGTCCCCTCTCCTGCCGGGGGCGGAGGATGTTCAATTGTAAAAAGAGACTTTAATACTGAAAGATTGATATAGATGGCAGCACTACGAGAATTGAAAATGACTGGTTTTCTCTGCCTTAAAAATAGAAGACTTTATTCAATTATTATTCTTATTATTTTAACTCTTTTTTAATTTTAAAATTCCTATTATCCTTTTTCTGTATTATATGCATATTAATCTTGTTTTATTTTCTTTTATTAGATAAATTTTATTCTGTATTTTGATGGTCATGTGCGGACCTGTAATAGAACATTCCAATGTTTTGATTCTTGAGATGAAGTCGATTAATTCTAAAGATGTTACTTATTCAATTAAATATTCTGAAAGACAAACTCAATCGTATTCATTTAAATAAATTTCTGTATTCTTTAAGAAAATAGTAATCTAGATTCACCCATTCAAAGTCGTCAAAGTTCCTGCAGAATTTAATATTCTTTACGATCTTCATTCCCAAGAAAATAGCGTATTCAACGATGAAGGACTTCGCAGCAAAAAAGGTACTGTTGTGAATTCAATTTATTCTATTTACACAAATAAAGTCTATATCAATTATTCCTAAAATTCTACACCCAGTATTCACTTCCTTTTATCCAGTACAACGCATTACTAGAGTCTGTCCAGGAAAAAGTTGGAAGGTTTTCTAATATTAAGTCGGACTTAACACCTTTAGATAATTATGCACCAATCGTACACGAGAGGAGCTCCAGTCTGGGGTTCAGCGGGGCTACTCTGCATCGTGCTTGGATCATTTGGCTTGATGTTAATTTTCCGTTTTCATTTCGTAAATGTACGTATGTAGCATAAGCTACCTTGCTCACATCACAGAATACATGTAAACTTACTGATGTTATCTGGATCGTCTATTAAACATCTCGGCATAGCAATATCTTTAAGTGAATTCAATTTTTTTTTCCATTTCAGAAATTTTTGGGCAATCGATGTTGGTAATTCAGAGTCCCAAGTTGTTGTTTTTTTTTTTTCATAATTCTTGTAATAGTATTTTGAGGAAAAGAGTCACTGGACAGGTATAACCGATGGGATCAAAAATTTCGTGAACTTCCGATAATATTTTCCTTTTAGTGACGGGTTCATAGTCTTTATTAATTTCCCTTACATCTATGGAAAAAACATCTGAAGGTAATAGCCATCGTAGGCCTGAAACTGGGACAATTTTATTTTCTGAGGAAAAAACTTGTTTCGATGAGGAGTGAGAGTATCTGTGTTCCCAACCTCTGAGGTCAAATTTAGCTTGCCTGAGAATGTATTTTGACTCTGTTATAAAATTACTGAGTTGTTCTTCATTCTCAACACTAGTGACACAATTGTCAATACAAAAGAATTCCGAAAGTCTAGAAGCTATTTCCTGCATAGAGGGAGGTGACTTTCTTAAGTGGCGTAGCAAAGTCACTCCCAATAAATAGGGACTGCAGATAAGCCCAAAAACAACTCTTCGATGTTGGAGAATTTTCATTTTTTCAGAATTTCCTCACCTTCCACCTTAAAAGTCTTAAAAAGGCTCTAACATAATTGTAGAATACATAGTACATAATTGTAGAATAATATCGAATGCGATATTTATTATTTTGATGGGGGAAAAACCGCATCTCAGATCAAAAACATTCTTCGTTCAAAAAACAACAAAATTACTGTTGTCAAAAGGTAAAAACAAAAGTCCTCATTCGAAAAGAAAATGTCCATGGAGGTCGGTGATTTCCGATAGCAGTCATTTATTAAAACTAAACTTATGAAATAACGTTATTCATATGATTAAATAATTAAATTTCATCAATTTTACAATATTATTTTAATAAACTATCATTAAATAGAGCTGTTCCCTATCTTTTAAAATCTATGACTTTCTTTTTATAAGGAGTACTATTATCACCTCATATTAACAAAGAAAAAAATAACCGAAAACTTAATTCAGTTGCATAAAGAACAAATTAAAAAATAAACACTATATAGTCCTATTTTTTGATTTGATTTTCTTTTATGTTTAGAATATTCTATTTTATTTTTCTTTTAAAAAGTTACGTTTTCACTATATTATTTATTTTTTAAATGAAACATGATCGGAAAATAACAAACATATTTCTAAAAGAGAAAATGCCTAATACCATTTTATGCGTTTAATAATGAAATAGAGGAAACTTAATACAGCTATTTCAATGATATGTTAAAAATTAAACGTCACTTATTTTACAAATAATAAAAGCACTCTCTGTTATCGCGACATTTCTTCCAAAATATACATTCACAAGAAAATGGGAAATCTTTTACTTGGATTTCAGAAAAGTTTTTTTTTTCACCTGATAAATTTTTGGTTTCAATAGTAGAAGCCAGCGCTGTATATTTTTTCCCGAGTATTTTTATGTAAAAAGAGATCGCTTAAATTTCCTTCATTTAATAGAGCTCCATATTATTACGCAAAATGTATATTTCTTAAATTGAATAAGAATTCTATGCACTCTTTGTAGCATATAGAATCACAGAATCGTCCAATTTATTGCTTTATATTTGAAAGGTGAACTTCAGAACCGTTTTCAGTATTTTTTGTGCAATTTTTTATCCTATTGATGTATAATCCAAGCAAAATCATGTAGTTAAAGAAAAATTACTTTGGGGTTCGTAAATATTTCTTTTTATTGTTCGAACTACTGAATATTTAAATTTCTAAAAATCTCTTTTTTATGAAAATTACTCAAACAGCATTTCGTTGTGTCATTCCAGAGCTATTAAATAAATTACTTATTATGAATAAGTAAGCAAAATTGCCATATGTTATTAATTTCTTCTATATTTACAAGAAGAAAGTATTGTATGGGTAAAAAATGTCAACTTCCGGTTTTTGACAGATTTGCGCTTTTTGGAAGGCACTACAGAATTAACCGCAGGTAAAGGAACTCCAATAAACTATGGATCCATAATTACACTTTAATTATTTTTAACACAATCAACGGATTGGTAAATAAGTTATACGAGCAGTAATTTTTTTCAACAGACATAGGGACCACCAAACATCGTGCCCACAGATTTTGGTGATTTGAAAGTATGTTGCAGGAATCATACTCCTTCTGAATAATTCACCCCTGAATACGATTTAACTGTTTTTCGAAAATGTCTGCCCGTGTGGCTGTCTGTCTGTATGTATGTGACGCAAGTTTTGTGGGCGTTCTATCTTAAGAACTAATGCACGAAATTTAATCAAACTTCAGATTCAGTTAGACATTGACATAAATTGATGCTGATTAAGTTTTGATGAAAATTTCCTAACAAATGGCGCTGCTATGCTGCACTTTTCACACTTTCTGCGATAGCTACATCTCGAGAACGAATGCAAGGAATTTCATCAAAATACATATTCTGTTAGACCTAGCTTTAAACATACAATAAGGAGGATCGAGTGTAAATCGTCTAACACGCGCTGCTTTTAGCCTGTGTTTATCCCGATATCCGTGATATCTGCACTGTAAAAAGAAAACGGACTAAAAAACGGAAATACTAGGTACTGGCAATCTAGACGCCAGTACTAATATTTCCGTTTTTTACGGGAATTTTTACCCATAAATTACAGAAAAAATTCCGTTTTTAATCACAAAAACTGAAAATTTTCTGTAATTTACGGGTAAAAATTCCCGTAAAAAAACGGAATTAGTACTGGCGTTTAGATTGCCAGTAGTATTTCCGTTTTTTAGTCCGTTTTTTACAGTGTATACTTTAAAAACTAATGGACGAAATTTCACCGAACGTCATATTCTGTTAGATCTTGACATAAATAGATCCTTATTCTGTTAGACATTGCCTTAAATAGACACTGATTAGGTTTGGGTGTAAATCGTCAAACTGGTGCTGCTTTTATCCTGTGTTTATCCGAATTTCCGTGATATCTATACTTTAAAAACTAATGCACGGAATTCCACCGAACGTCATATTCTGTTAGATCTTGACATAAATAGATCCTTATTCTGTTAGACATTGCCTTAAATAGACACTGATTAGGTTTGGGTGTAAATCGTCCAACAGGTGCTGTTTTTATCCTGTGCTTATCCAAATTTCCCTGATATCTATACTTAAAAACTAATGCACGGAATTCCACCGAACGTCATATTCTGTTAGATCTTAACATAAATAGATCCTTATCTTGTTAGGCTTTTCCTTAAATAGACACTGATTAGGTTTGGGTATATACAAATCATCCAACAGGCGCTGCTTTTATCCTGTGTTTATCACGATAACCGTGATATCTATACTTTAAAACCTTGCACAGAATTTCGTCGAACGTCATATTCTGTTAGATCTTGGAATAAATAGATCCTTATTCTGTTAAAATTTGCCTTAAATAGACACTGATTAGGTTTGGGTGTAAATCGTCCAACAAGCTCTGCTTTTATTCTGTGTCTATGTGAATTTCCATGATATCTATACTTTAAAAACTAATGCACGGAATTCCACCAAACATCATATTCTGTTAAACATTGGCATAAATAGATCCTTCTTAGGTTTGAATGTATACTACCCAAAAAACGTTCCTCCTATCCTCTGTTTTTTACGATTTCTGCAATAACTGTATCTCAAAAACGATGTCATTTAATTTTGGTTGCAGACAACTTGATTTATACACAGAAAAAAAATTTGCGATGCCCCAAACATATTATTTTACTATGTAATTTTAATCTTAATAGCCAAGTATAATGTTTTAGTTTCGGAAAGTCTGTAAAAAATTGTAAAGAAACTTAATGTAATATTTTGTATTTAAAATGCCATATATATATATTGCTACACCAGGATTTTTAATACAGAAATAATAATTTACACAATAAAATTTAACTCTATTTCCAGAGCTAAATTATGGCATGGACACAGAAGGCACGGGCACAGTACCCATTAACCTGTAAATAAAAGTTTAAAAAACATAAGTATAGTTTCAAATAATTATCTCTTTTGCAAACAGTTATATTTATGCGGATTTAATGGTACTGTCGGGTCATTTTTTATAAAATTTTCTAAGTGTGGTATTCAAAATACATTTACTCCGGTTTCAGTATTGTTATTAATGTATCCGTCATTAATATATTTTTATTATCCATAAATCTGGCATTCTGTTATTTAACAAAAAAATTATTATTTACAGCATTAAAAATATTTAATTATGATTACATTTAAAAATTATGTAACAGGTAAATGTATGAAAATTATTCCACATTATTACATAGTATGCACATTGTGGCTCAGTGTCAAGCGCGTACCCTTACCCCTCCATTAAAAACCATATTCAAGTGTGTCTCCTTCAGAGTTACCCATTCTTTGTATATTTTCAGAAACATTTTAATAACCATCTTTTAGGGAACCCTTATATTAACACAGTAAGTTCCACTTGAAAGTTGAAGGTGAATACTAACTAAAAGGTTCTGAGACATTTTTCCTTCAAAATATCTCAACTTCTCAGGAGGGTTTTTCACTTACAATGGATTACACAAGGTTCCATCAGCATGGACGGTAGTCTTTTCATAAAATTGAAAATAGAACCAACAAACTTTAGGTTAAGGACCAATACACTACTGACTGCTTACCGCTTCCCAGCAGCTATAGCTTGGACACCAGTGAGTGGCGCTTAAAAAAAGAATAGTTAAAAGGACTTAACGCCACCCCTGGAATTGACTCCTGGAACTTTGTCGATAACAGATCCTTCCTCCGACATTATATCTTTTGGTATGTGCAAAAGAAGTTATCGGATCTGTTACATTAATTATCAGCATTGACAGTTTCACATCTTTACCTTTGATTACACTATTACAATACTCATCTTCCAAGCTTTACCGTACGTTCAGAAAAGAGTTGGAATAGGCTACTCTCGCGAGTCTTTCAATATATGTAGACAGGATCTACATATCTTCCACATATACAAGTCTTCCACACCGTTTCTGTTTTCATACCTTTGGCACAATCCAGTAAAAAAAGGGTTAGATGACTATCACAAAATCAGCTTTCCAAAGCTTTTTCTGTGGTTGTTACAGGGTTCGTACGCTTCAAGGAGTTTCAAGGACTTTTTACCAGAAATTTTTTTAAAGTAATATTTGCCTTATTTAATGAAAAAAAAATTCTATCTTCAGATATAACGATCAGTACTTTAAGAAATTTTTGGTACTAAAACACCTAAAATCCCCTGTTGCGTACGAACCCTGTTGTTATGTCACTTAGATTATCTTTTGGGGCTTCTTGTAGAATTCCGTTGCTAGACTAAGAAGAGTAATACCATTCAGAGCGCTTTTTCATTAACCGACACAACACACAACACTGAAAAATCGCACACGATTGTCGCACTCCACGAAATATGCACACATGGAATACATTCATGTATACAATGCATTTTTGCACTAACTGGACTAACACGACACCAATTAACCGTACAACGGGGGGGGGGGGGGGGGGAGCGTGTAGGGCATAGGAATGCATGTACGATTTATCGGTGTCATGTCGATGAATGAAAAGACTGTCTGATGGAAAATCATTAAGTTTGAAAATTTAAATAATTTCCTATGTTTTGAAATTTCTCATAAGAGTTTTGGTTAATTTCAAACGTAATATTTTTGTCTGCAATACTCAGCTGTTGAAAATAAAGATTTTGAAAGCTATTCAGTCTGAAAAAATATATATACAGCATAAGTAGGCAACATTCTATAATCGATTAACTCAGTTGTTCTCAGAGCTTCGAAATTTTCGTGTTTCAGTTTGGAAATACATTTGGTATACACATTTTTCGGTAGATTAAAATAGAATTTTGAATTAAGCTACCATGGGCTCGTGTGCAATATACTTTAAATTAAGTTGCAAGGCAAATAAGGTAAAAATGTTGGAGAATCACTGGATAACTCTAGGAATATGAAATTTCTTTATATTTAACTCCATTGAATAATAGAGAAACGTTTTGTTTTACTCAACATACAATACTCGTATTTCTCCAATTTATCTACTTATCTAATATGTAAACCTATGGTTTGAAAACAACATCATGATATTCTTATAATTTCCAGTGCATAAGAATTGGAAAGTTTTGATTTCATTTGGCAAACAGTAGTTTAGAAAAAGCTTTCTAAAATGCATTTGTTCAATATAAGGCTTTATTTTGATTTATGGCTTAGAAAAGTCTAAATGCAATAACAGCATCACATAAACTCAGGGGATTTTTCCTTTTTTTAATCTGACACGACTACAAAACCTACAAAACATGTTTCTTTTATTAGTTCCATGCTTATCATTATATTTATCTTCCGTTTGTCGGATTCAATAAAAATTGCATGTTTGAAGAAATATAGAAATATAAGTAAAATCCTGGAGGAAAAAAAATGTGATCAAGCCCTAATAATTTTGATGCAAATAATCGTACGAAAAAGATATAGTTACCAATCCACTTGGAATAATGTCGACTAGTTAATGCGGAAGCAGAGCATTTCGGTCCTGGCGTTTACAAGTCTTTGCCTAGTCTTTTACAAGTTCACTTTATAAATTTCGAAATTATTCTATTTATCTAATTTTTATTAATTTTATTTTTTATATCTGCAGAATTCACAGGAAAGTGTCTTTATTCCGAAAATACTTGCAAACAGAGAGAGTGCTACATCTGTGGAAGTGGGATAATAGGATAGAAAAGATATTAGACCTGACCTAACGTAACTGATTACTTCTGGCGGCGAAATTTGAAAGTTATCGAACTATATCGAAAATTATAAGACAAAACAACAAAAAGTCGGTTATAAAAGTGTAGAGCATCCTTAATTTTATATGAAATGATGCCTTACATATAAAAATAACTAAATAGTAGAAGCCATGAAATGTATTATATAGGGGAGACTGGGGAGGGTAAACCCATTTTTACAAAATTATTTTTTATTTTTTAAATATTTATCCTAGAATAAAGTTTCATATATCATTTTATTCGTTATACAATTAGTTATCAAAATAAAATTACATCTTAAGTGTAATATGTAAGAAACTTGAAAAATTATTGATTTTAATCATGAGAAAATAATGGATCAAGTCTCTCACATATGGAAGGCTTGACCCACTTCATTTTATATTGAAATATTTGTTAAGGGAAATAAAATCAGTGTAGAAAGAGGAAGAATAACTTTATGCTACATGGGTTAATTATTATTAAAAAATATTCGGGAAAAATGTGATGAGACTGAATTCAAGGCACATGAAAAAAATTTCGCTTTAAACACTCATTTTTTGTCATACTCGACCTGGCAACACTAGGTGCCACATTGTTTGGCTTCATTTCATTGTGTTCATCTTGGTGAAATTTTTCTACATACCTTCTTAAAGTGTTTTGATCGATGTTATGTTCTTTTGCAGAGGAATGAATACCTAACTTTTCTTAAGACTGCGGCTTTCATCCTTTTTACACTTTTCCATTCTTTCTATTTACCTACTTGGGAAGCTATTTAAATGAAATAAAAGTTCCTATCAATTTTCCAATTTATATTTCATTAAATTTTTTCTTGCTTCTTTAGCAATTTTTCACATCTTCCTTTAATCAATTTTAAACACTTACCTTTCTATCACCCCATTTCATTGTAGCTTTACAGGATAAATTTGCATTATTTTAGAAATATAACCATTAAGCCTTCATTGTGTACGGTGTATAATAAAAATATTTCTAAAAACACTTAATTAAAGAGCTTCGATCATTTGATCAACCCTTCCTTACATTGATTGGGCCATCAGTTTCCCCACATAGTCAATTTTTAAAGTATAGCAAATGGTTATGTTTAGCCTAATTTACTGTAGAATCTTCATGCCTGAAATGAAAGATGAATATTTATACATTACTTAAAACCTACTTACTTAAATTTCTATGATACATTTTATCTGAGAAAACCTTACAAAATGTTTCTTACACTTTTATATACACTTTTTAAGCTGAAAACTCTTCACAATTAATTTTTTCACACCTATTTCAATCATCTTCATGAAACAAAGACATTTGTTTGAGCATTTCAGTAGCTTTGGTTGCCACCTATTCGCGAAACTCTGAAATTCTTTTAAATATGAAAACTAAAGGATCGGTCAAGCCCAGTCTCTCCTATATATACATATATATCAAAACAGCAGCTTAAATACATGACTAATCACCTGCAGAAGTGCGGCATTATAAGGTAAATGCATATTTCTTCTTACTCTATCTAAAAAACTAAAAAATTGTTCCCGAAAAAAAAATGCAAATCTAAAAAATTAGTGCAAATGTAGTTTGACCCTTATGGCTCTATTTTTATCAACAGAATAATAATTTTCGTTGAAGAAGAACAAAATTTACCGAACACCCCCATTACGAAACATTCCTTAATTTTAAAAAATAGTCATAAAATTTCGGTTAAATCGGGATTTTTAACTCATTCGGGTTTGGTGTACTATTAACAAATTGTATGCGGGACACGTAAAAGTACGTTTTTGTGGGTTGGGGACAGAAATTATTACTGGTGCCGGAAATTTTGTACGGACGAAAAAAGAAGGTGTAATCCAAGCATGCTTGCTTCTTATTGGTTGTGAGCAGGTTTTAATTTACAGTGGCATTTGTGAATGTAAATTTGATGCTCATTTTCGAAACATTGCCCGCATACATTGTGTTAATAGTAGGGGAAGGTGGGACAAAATCGGAAACTCTGAATACCGTTTTTAATATTGAATGAATCTTTGGCTATAATAAAATATATTTTTTTCAATACTGATTATATAAAAAATAGCTTTTTTCAGACATATGCAAAAATCCGGTTTTACCCCACTTTTGGTAAATCGGGTATCCATTTAAAACTTCTGGAAAACTTATTTTGGTCAAAAAATTCTTGTTTATTAAAGAAAAAAATATCAAAACAAAATTCCACATGTCTTCTTCCATGTATCAAAAACAAACCTGTGGCAAATTTTCTACATTGTATAGGCCTATCTTCTTTACACTGAATGTCTCAGAGTTCTTTTAACTGCAAAAATCACAAATAAATTTGTCATCATATTCTTCTGCCTTACAACAGGCTTCGTGTGCCCATTGGTGCTATTTCAAACATTGTATTCAATCTACTTTTGATTTAGAATTGGAGTAAAATTCATTGCAAAACATGCAGGCTTCATTATCTTCTTCAACTTCTGACGATATCTCTTCAACCTCTTTTTATTTCTTTTTCTGTTGATTCTTAATTTCTTTTTTACTTTTTAAGAATCTTCCTTTCTCGTTTTCCAGACTGTTTGACTCTTTCTCCTTAATATATGTTTTCAGCTGTTATTTATAGGGTTAATAATTCAAAATAACAGTTTTTTTCCTTCTTTTGTCAACTCCTTTCTCTATTCTAAAGCATTCCTGGGGAGGGGATTTTAGGCTAAATTGGAAATGCAGATGGCTGGGATACACAATCTAAAGGTTTTGATGGGATATGTGTAATGTATTCTGCAGAGGTAACATTTTGAACCACTGATGACGACTGTGATTTTGATGTCAATTCTTGCATGTGGAAGCAGTTGGAAGCAGCTCGACGTGGAAGAGGCTGGATGTTGTCAACTGCTCGATGTGTGATGTCAACACTTTTAGATGTGAAAGGTTGAGATCCATTATCCTGTGATGTTTCAGAAATATTTATTGCTGCAGCTATGCCAACCTGTGGCTGCATAGACCTTGGTATGTTATCACTGACATTCATGGGTTTCTCTGTCGTTTCCGACGAAGCAAAAATCGTTGTTGTCGTAGGGAAAAATCCCTTTGTCTCAAAACCTTTGACTGCAGTATTTGCTGCTGTCGAAAATGCAGCTTTAAATAATTTTCCAATTTGGTAAATTGTTACATATTGCCCAGGACTGTAAAGTAACCACTTCCTCAACTCTGGTTCGTAGTATGAGTTTAGAGGTGCCATGAATGACACATTAAGGAGCTGAAGTCGATGTGTTGGGTGTAAAGGGAAGCATAAGATAATTGCATTGCTTTCTCTTGCTAGACTTATTAACTCGATGCTTTTAGCATGAGCTGAATGTCTATCAAGGATTAAAAGAACAGGCTTTCCAGGAGAATAATTAGAAAACTCTATAATTTTTTGAACAAATAATGAAGCTTCTTTCGTAATTCATCCATTCCTATTACATGCAAAAAATGAGCCTGGGAAAGCATCATCCATCAAGAGAGGGCTTTCTTGTTTAATATTTATTTGACAAAAAAATTTGTTATAGATTATGTTGTTATAGATTATAAACTCTCTGAAATACTTTCTTCAATTCACGGAAACTCTCCTGGCAGCACTGCTGCCAGCATTGTTCCGTTAATTGGCGAATATCCATTTTTTTTTCATTACGGGAGGCAAATATACGTGAATTGAAGAAAGTGAAGAAAAATAAAAGTTGCTGACCTGGAATCGAACCAGCTATCTTAGTATTACGAGACGAGTACGCCAACTATTGGGCTACATGTGCACAGTAGTGAAACACTTTGAAGTAAATATGTTTCCTTCAGAAGGGTATGGATTGATTAATTTATTTAAAAATCGTTTAATTTTGAAGTTAATTTCGGGAAGATTTCGTCTTTAATGAGACTGTGTCTAGGGTTTTAATACTTTAGTATTAGTATACGATAAAAATATGAATTATAAATATTTTTAAGTAGACTGCTAGATGTAAAACATGAATATTATGTTTTTATTCGATAAGAATATTTTTCTTTTTGAGTAGAATCGTTTTTTGTTTTTTTTTCATTTAATATTTAAATTAAAATATCCTTTAAATATGCTCATTTAAAATATATTTTAAATGCGAATATTTTTTCATAAACAACTTTATAAATTCAATTTTTTTTTAATTTATTCAACTTAAAAAAAATAAATTGTGAGTATTTTTGAATGAATGAGAAAAGTAATTGTTATTCCTTTTTAAATTCGAAAACTTTTTTCTTTTTTAACTAAATTAGAAATCTTAATGTATAGAATTTTGGGTTTTTCATTTTTTAAATAAATTCGGATTTTAGTATTAACTAGGGGATCGTACCCGGTCTTCAAGGGTTAAAAAATGTAGGTGAAAACATTTTTATTAAATTGGAGACTAATAATATTTTTATATGCAATAAACTTTTTAGATTGCCCACTTATATTAAAAAAGCATTTTTAATATGAAAAATACGAATTATACAACCAAATAAATTTTTGAAATTTATCAAAAGCGATATTTTCTTATTAACCGCATGCTAAGAGTTATTTGACCAAGATTTTGATACTTATGGCATCCTTTTATATTCTGATAATTTCAGAGCTTATACATGTCTGTTAAATTTGTGTTTTATTTATATTATTTTATTTATTTATTCATTGAGAAGTTTTTTTTAATGGATATTATCCATAAGAAAAGGATGAACTCTTTATTTTCTTTTAAGGCAAGCGGATTAATCTTTCGTAATCGAGCTCCGCGCGATATAGATAAATTAAAAAACATTTCATGCTTTAAAATTGTTTTTAAAACCATAAACAATCAGTAGACTGAGATGAACTTTGCAAACAAATTCCATTTGAAAGAAAAAATCCTATTTGGTTATCCAAAAATTTAAATTGTACGTTTACAAATTTGTTAGATTTGTGCTTTTTCAATATTATTCTTTTACTTGTTTATAAAAGAAGTAATAATTTCGTTAATTTGTTTTTCACAAAAATATTAGATTGGTGGTTTTTTAAATATTATTCTTTTATTTGTTTCTAAAAGAAATTTTAATTTCGTAATGCAAAAATAGTCAGAAACAAATGCTGAAAAATGTTTGTTGCTTTATGTGTAAAATGTTTATTATTATTATGTATTGAAACCGGCACGTGATAAGATAAACTTAAAAAAATCATGCTTAAAAATTATTTTAGAAAATATAATACATCAGTCAATTAAGATACAGTTTTTAAACAAACTGCCTTTGAAAATAAATTTTTTCCTATGCGACGAAAATTGAAAATGTACGATGGTCAGAAGATTAAAAAATTGCAATAGCGAAAATTTCAAGACCGAAATTTGATCGTGAAGTGTTGCCATTTGCAAAATCACGTCAGCGTTACGCACAGATAAGTTTGTTCTTTATAATATAGATACTTAATCAGTAAAATATAATAAATATGAGTTATTAGGATAAGGTTATCAACTAAAGCTCTTATGCTTGGTATTCAGGAATAAAAAACAGCAATTTTCACCTTCTCAAAATTTGCAAACGCACTTCTCATATCCATATTCATCATTTTTAAAACAATTGTATTTTGGTTGATCATTTAAAATAATTTTAACTCAAAACTTGAAGTCACGATTGTCAGCAACATCTTCTATGTGAACAGACCTTCTCTTTACTTGAGATTCTAATCTCAATTTCGGAGAGTAAAAATTTTCGTAATTTATGTTTTTTACGCGCATTTGTGTTAAAATATTTAGTTTTATCTAAGAAAATGTTCGTTTTCTTTTAAATATGACTTCATTTTCAGTTAAATCGGCATTTCGCCTAGTGTCTGAAACTTAGTATCAGTACACATGCAGAAGGAAAGACAATACAGAAAATTTATGAGGAAAAATGCGTGTTTTCAAAAGCAGTATGTCATTTTCCGCTATTATGCCCCTAATATAATAATTTACTGCTAATGGGATTTTGCGACATTAAACCCTATACAACAATTTTTATCAACAATTTTGAATTTTTATCAGAAAATAGCATGAATAAAGATAAAAATACCTCATTATATCTCTCGTGTCTGCAATAATGAAAACTATCTAATTTTCACCATTTTGAAAAACAATTCATAAAATGCTTTTAAAATTAAAATATAAAAGTGCAGATATAAAAAAAAAAGAAAAAAAAGGATAGTGCGATCACACCCAAATGAAGAGCTTTCAGTTTAAAAAAAAAAATACAGTCGACGCTCGTTTTTACGAACTCGTAGGGAACACCCAAATAGTTCGTAAAATAGAAAGTTCGTAAAATAGAAAGTTCGTAAAATAGAAAAACACCAAAAATGATATGAATACGTATATTATTTATGTCTATTTTTATCAAACTGACCCCTCTTCATAGATGAAGCAGTATTTCAAGATTATTTATTATTTAATAAATTTATACCTGTATTTTTAAATATACAAGAAATAAATGCAAATTTATGCACTAAAAATAATTTTAGTACACATACGTTACTATGCTTTGAAAATATTACATATGAAAACACAAACTGTATTAGCACTTAGTAGATGAAAATACATAGATGGAATTTTAGATAAAAAATTAGGAATGGAAATAATCACGCATCTTTTTTTTAAAAAAATCACATTTTGAAAAAGATATGTTTCCAATTTACCAATGGAAACCTTTACTACGTTTACCTTTCACAGTTATTGTTCCCTTCAAAAAAGTTCCTTAGTCCTGACAACCACTACTGGAAATTGTTGCTATACCCCCCCTTTCTCCGAAATAGATTGGGGAAAACAGCACATTCTTGGAATGCACCTGATGTCTCATTGTATCTGTATAGAGTTTAACTGACATTGGCACTGCATTCCTATATTTAAAAAAAAAATTCAGAAGTACGAAAACTGAGTTTGCAAAAAAGAGATTTTCATAATCTGTAGTTCGTAAATGGGAGCGAAAAATTACATTGCTTCTATGGGAGCGTATTCGGGACCACTCTATAGTTCGTAAAATCGCAAGTGTTCGTGAAAAGGGGGTTCGTAAAAACGAAAGTCTACTGTATTAGTAAAATTGATTCAGCAGAAAGATCAGGTCAGATGTCCAAAAAACACACTTGCGTTTTAAATATATAGATTATATAAAATTAGGAAAAATTAAATTAAGCAAATTATGTTATTTTGATAAAATTGTAGTAGAATGTCCTAAAGAATAGCATTAAAATTTTATTATTCGAGAGAATTTTGGACAAAAACTTCAGGAACATGATATTATTTTAAACCACGAATTATTTGCTTGCTTGTCTAACTCGGAGAAGCAAATCCATCCAGGCGAGAATCATCAATTTCTGTAATATAAATCGCTATTATTTGCATGTCACCTCCCTTTTATAAAGACACTCTAAATTTTTGTAAAACATTGCGTTTTATCAGTGTGTAATTTCGATTACATTATTTTCAAAAGTGAAGCATTTTTACCTGTGAGCAATTTCAAAGCAGTTGGGCTGTGAAAATGACGCACTCCTACAAAACATAATTCAGGTTTAAGAATTAAAATACACGCTTTTTTATAAAATGACTCATTTGCATCCGCTAAAGCAATCCACTTTTACAATCCAGTTTTAAACTTCGTCTATAGAAAAGTATGCATATGACATCATTATCACGGAATAACAGACAATATTCTTTACGTAGCCCATATTTTAATTTCAACTTTTATTTTTCAGATTTTATGAGAAAATGGCAACAAAAAGATACAGTATCTCTTATTTCGACTATTTTCCGTTTACTTTTAATGACTTTCAATAGAAAAGGGGTACTTTTGTTGCCACGATAAGAAAAATGGTATTAAAAACTACAAAAAAATTAATATCTCAAAAATAAATTGAGATAGAGCTTTCAAACAAATTGCATTTAAAAGAGCATTTTTCCCCTTATACGACGGTGTAAAAATTTTAAATGTGCGATGCTTAGAAGTTTAAGAATTTGCAATAGAGAAAATTGCAAAACAAAAATTTTATTTCAAATTTCAAAGTGTTGCCATTCGCAAAATGACGTATACGTTAGGCACAGATATGTTTGTCCTTTATAATATAGATAGATAGAGCGCCTGCGTACTAGGAATGAGGAATGAACGGAATTTCTTCCTCTTTTTCAGAATTTTGGGAAGAATTCACAGATAAAATGTGATTTCTAGAAGTACGGAAATTATTTGTTAAAAAATGAGGAATAATTTATTGTAAATTGACGAGTTTTTCTGACAGTGTAGTTATATGGAATTGAGATTTCATAGATTATTCATCAATTAGGGCAGATTATTTTATTAAAAAAAAACAATTTGCAAAATATATTTTGAATTTGAAGTAGGCCTATAACACAAGTTATTATACCTCAGATTAGAAAATTATTTATTAAAATATAATAAGCATAATACAAAAATATAGCATAGTTTTAACCATTATTTCGTTCATTAATAATTGCAGATTATTTAATTTCATAAATTTAAGCTAAAAGTTAGTCCTACTTTTCAATATAAAACAAAATCAAAATTAACGTTTTCACTATAATTAGATAAATTTTGAATTATACGGTAACTAAATAGCTTAAAAATGCAATTTACAGCTCCATGCTAATTTATTAACTGTATTAAAAAAAATCATTCCACGAGTGTAGGACACAACCGGGTATACCCGGTTTTGACACAGTATGACACTCATTTAAAAACATTATGTCACTACTCTCAATCCTACAGTAAAAGATCAGTAAAAATGTTAAAATACTAGCAGAAAAATGAATAATTAGATGCAGTACACAGCAATATTTAATATGCTAACAAAATAGTGATTAGATGCGTAAAACCTAGAATCAAACAAAACATTTTTGAGAGTAATTCAAACAAAATCCTTCACACAAAAAAGAACTGCACACAGTAACGTTTCGTTCAGCTACAAATGTAGTAATAGTGATTGACAAGTGTTGGCTGATACATAGCAGTACAAGTCAAGCAGGAATTCGCACTCCCTGGTTTTACCCGCCAACACAGTTTTGTACAACTCTCCCCTACATGCCTTTTGAGTATTATTTTGTCTGAACAATTGCTTTTGTTACTATCTACATGTAATAATGCAATATGTCAATGATTTCTTATTATGACTTAATTTATATTTTGGCATTTAGTAATAATAATAATAATAAGAGTTTTCTTAAATCTCTTTGCACCGTTGTAGATTCTTTTATTTTAAAAATATATTTCACTCTTTAAATTTAAAATATAGGTTACTTTTCTGCATGTATCATGTGTAATAAAACGCAAAAATCTCTTTGCACCGTTGGAGATTCTTTTATTTAAAAAATATATTTCACTGTTTAAATTTAAAATATAGGTTACTTTTCTGGATGTATCATGTATATTAAAACGCAAAAAATATTAGGAAGTTCTAATATCTGTTAAATCCTGCTGTAATAGAATATTTTACAAACGTCTTCAAAAACTCTTCCTTAGCGTATTATCATATGAATATAAACTGAATAGTACGCAAAATAACTATATTCGTTAGATTTCAGATAATGTCATATTCGTTAAACTTCAATAAATATATTTGGATAGTTACTATTAATATTATTAAAGTAAAAGTGATTTTTTCTGAAAATGGAAAAAAAAAAAAAAAAAAAAAACGGACCCGAAAGGTTTAAAAATTCAGGTTTTCCCAAGAGCAATGAATTTAAATTTTCAATAAAATATATTTCTTATTGCAGATGTATCATACTTTTTCCTGCATTAAATCATGATGTTCCTTAAAGCCCCCGGTATGCTATTTCTTTCTCTCAGCTTATTTTGTCTCCAATAAATAACGTTACTTTGTATAAGCCAGCCGTAAAACAAAAGCCGATGTTTCATTGTGCGATTAAATACTCTACAGCATTTTTTTAAACTTCTAACCATTGCACAATTTCAATTTTTATACCGTCGTATTGGGGAAAAAAAAAGTACTTTTTAATGCAATTTGTTTGAAAACTGCATCTCCATTTATTTTTGAAATATTAATTTTTTTTGTAGCTTTTAGCGACATTTGTTTCATTTTGGCAACTCAAGTACTCCATTTCTGTAGAAAGTAAAGGAAAAAAAAATAGTTGAAAAATAGGAATTATATCTTTTTGCCATTTTCTCATAAAATTTGAAAAAAAAAAAATAATTAAAATACGTGCTATTTTGAGAAAAATATAAATGATGAAACATGGAGCTATTATAAACTATATTTAATTTTAAGTATCTATATTAATGCAAATAACGTCATTTTACATAAAATAAAAGCGCGTGCTTTAAGTCTTAAAATTGAAATATGTTTTGCACTACAGTAGAGTCCCGATTATCCGGGTCCTGCTTAACCGAGTTATTTTCTTCTGATGGACTGGTGGCTTCTATTATTATGAAACAGCCATTATAAATGAAGCCTTAGGTGAATATGAAAGAGCAGCCGTAAAAAGTTAGAACTCTGATTTTCTGGTCAGAATGGGGGAAAAATGGCCATAATTTAAAAAAAAAAAAAATGACCATTTTTCTTCCATTCTGACCAGAAAATCAGAGTTCTAACTTTTTACGACTGCTTTTTCATCTTCACCTAACGCTTCATTTATAATGGCTGTTTCATAATAATAGAAACCACCAGTCCACCAGAAGAAAATGAAGTAATGGAAATGTCGGGGGCGACACTAAATTCTGAAAAAGCAGAATTCCTGTTCTCTAGTGTTTATTTTGAAAGTTACACTGTAAAAAAACCACTGTAGATTTGCCAGAACAAACTCGATCACAGTGAATGCACTGTATCTTTCTTTGGTTTCCTGACTATATTAGCATAGAAAATACAGTGATTGCGTAAAATTAACAGCACATTGTGCTGGCAATTTGGACGCATTTTTTTACAGCACAAACTGCTGGCGTCCAAATTTCCAGCACATTGTGCTGTTAATTTTACGCAACTACTGTATTTTCCATGTTAATATAGTCAGGAAACCAAAGAAAGATACAGCACATTCACTGTGATCGAGTTTGTGCGCGAGATGAACAGTACTTTGTACTGTAAAAATGTCGTTTTTTTTTTACAGTGTATCTCTGAATGCCTATTATAAGATTTAAAGGAACGCCGTTCATAGGAAATAAACAGACATCCCAATTGTGGAAAATCGACCAGAAAAAATTTCAAAGGTATAGCTAATTGAAAACGAATCTGACCTATTTTCAGATTTTATTTATGTGTAAAATATCGTCTTTCCTTTCATACTGATCGCTTCGTCCACATAACTAAATAAAGTCGGCATCTTGGCAGGCGAGTAAGGAAACTTTTCAACTAAAACTCAAGAAATTCAAATGCGAGTGCGAGTGCAGTTCATTATTTCAGCTGTCACTGTACGATTCACACACATGAAAAAACAGAAGCAACAAAAGTGAAATTTTATAGCGCAAATTAAAATAACTAAGTAAAAAATGTTGAAATCAGATTAGAAACATTCATATAGAAAACCAGGACAAAATTATTTAAAAATAATAATAATAATCTCTGAAATCTGAAATAATTTGAGAAAACCGAAGTGAATCCCGCCGGAATATCTGTTCTGGAAAAAACCGAAAAAACAAGCCTTGTAAAATAAGTGATCTCGTGTGCATCTAGGACAGTGGTTCCCAACTTGGTGCGTACGCCCCAGGGGAGGGGGGGGGGGATTTTACTTTTTAGAGGGGCAATTCCATATTTTCTACTCACCTATTCGCTATTAGTTTTTTTTTTTTTTTTAAGTGCAGACTAAAAATAAATAAATACAAGCAAAATTTTAAAAATCAGTTGTTTTTTAATTGTTGAATTTTAAAATGTTTGTAGTCAAAAGTTTAAAATAGAACCCACACCAGAATAATTATATGAGTAATTTGTTAAAATACTTTTATATATTTTTGTGATATTAAAAGTCTTTATAATTTTTTTGGCTATTATTTTATTTACATTTTTTCGTAGCACTTCCGATTATTTGTAGATTGAGCTTCAATAAGTTATGCTCTGCTATATGCCACACGAAGAATCTTTTACATGTGAAACTACTTAAAAGTATATATAAATCTGGTTTTCTTAAACATATGTAACCTAAAAAATATATGAAATCTCTGAACGTGGTACTACCAACCATATAAAATTCATAAATCTTAAATTGTATTAGAAAAAGAAATGGGTAGATAGTAAATATCTATGGCTCTAATGCAGGCATCCTACATCGTAAATAAATTTACATGATGAATATATACATGGAAGACAAGTGCTGATAGGGAAAATAGAGAAAAACTGTTGTTATGGGGAATAATCGCTACTCAAAATTGATGAAGATGAGAATCTTGAAATACTTCTCGTGTATTGTGAGTATTACGCATAGAAAAAAAAATAGTATCCAAAGTTTTTCTACCAACTAATAAATTACAAAAAATAATTATAAAATGCGTGAATATAATCAATTTTAAAGCTAAGTGTAAGTCTCTCTTCAAAATATTTTGTAAAGATAAAAATACTGACCGTATAAAAATTTCTTTTGCATTGACGTAATTTGTAAAAGTAATACAAAACTTTTTTTTTTCTCTAACGCGGAGATGTATACTCTCATTGTATTTATAGAATTACAACTCAGATTCAAAATATTAGAATAATTACTTTTTTTCACAAACTGGAAATATCCTTTGGTAATTTAACATCTTTTAAATTAAATATGCAAACGATATTTTTATTAAGAACTTATTGTTGATTAAACTTATTTATTATCTTAAAATTAATATAATTTCTGAAAAGAATAATTGAAAAAAAAATTATTTTGAAAGGTCAAAATATTAGAATATTTATTCAAGTGGTTCAAAATATTAGAATATTTCGCATTAATTCTCCTTTAATTATCACCAATTCATAACTGGTGGCATCATTGATTAAATTCAGACGATTTTATTTAAAATCGGTGTTCTTTTTATAGTTTGTTTGCTTTTTCGTCTTAAAATGGGTCGTTTGGGTGATATTCCTGAATCTATTAAACTTCGCATGTTTCATTTGTATCGGCACGGTAAAAATCAATGTTATATAGGGAATTATTTACATTTTTCGCAATCAAGCGTTAGTAAAATACTAACACAATATTCAAAAAATGGAAAATTTCAGAATAATCGCCGAAATGGCGGCCGAAAACCAAACGCATCTGCTAGAGCTGACAGGAAACTGAAGCGTATAGTTGAGAAAAACCGATTTAAAAGCGTGCAATTCTTGCACCGAAAATGGAAAGAAGAAGGAGTTGAAGATTCTACATCGAGAACATTAAGACGTCTCCATAAATTTAAGTTTGAATCTCGTATACCGAAAACAAAATCTCTCATGACTGTAAAACAAAAACGTATAAGATTCAATTGGTGTAAATCAAGACGTTTATGGGGCAAAGAAGATTGGAAAATCATATTAGTTAGGGATGAAATTATCTTATATAGATACAAAACATACTTTCATCGCTAAATAATATATTTTCCCAATCTTCTTCGCTCCATAAACGTCTTGATTTACACCAATTGAATCTTATACGTTTTTGTTTTGCAGTCATGAGAGATTTTGTTTTTGGTATACGAGATTCAAACTTAAATTTATGGAGACGTCTTAATGTTCTCGATGTAGAAACTTCAACTCCTTCTTCTTTCCATTTTCGGTGCAAGAATTGCACGCTTTTAAATCGGTTTTTCTTAACTATACGCTTCAGTTTCCTGTCAGCTCTAGCAGATGCGTTTGGTTTTCGGCCGCCATTTCGGCGATTATTCTGAAATTTTCCATTTTTTGAATATTGTGTTAGTATTTTACTAACGCTTGATTGCGAACAATGTAAATAATTCTCTATATAACATTGATTTTCACCGTGCCGATACAAATCAAACATACGAAGTTTAATAGATTCAGGAATATCACCCACACGACCCATTTTAAGACGAAAAAGCAAACAAACTGTAAAAAGAACACCGATTTTAAATAAAATCGTCTGAATTTAATCAATGATGAAACCAGTTATGAATTGGTGATAATTAAAGGAGAATAATTGCGAAATATTTTAATATTTTGAACCACTTGAATAAATATTCTAATATTTTGACTTTTCAAAATAATTTTTTTCAATTATTCTTTTCAGAAATAATATTAATTTTAAGATAATAAATAAGTTTAATCAACAATAAGTTCTTAATAAAAATATCGTTTGCATATTTGTATTAAAAGATGTTAAATTACCAAAGGATATTTCCAGTTTGTGGAAAAAAAAGTAATTATTCTAATATTTTGAATCTGAGCTGTATATCAAAAACACGTTTGTAGCACAAGATTGACCTCTTTGATAACTTAAAAAATGTGAAATAAATAGTTATTGTTAAGGCTTTATTACGCTTTCACCATGTGAATACAGTTCGCCTTTTAAATAATAAGAGACATTTGTTTACAAAGTGGGACAAAGTGACTATAGATCTTTTGGTGGGGCGTGAAGAATAAAAGGTTGGGAACCACTGGTCTAGGATATCCTAACTCTACCCTAGACACATTTGGGTGTAGGGGTCCTTACAGGGGCTTACAAATGCTGGCTGATTTTTCATGCGGAAGTTTAGCAACACCGTCTCGATACATGAGACGGTACTGAGCTTAGCGGCGGAGAAGATTACGTTAGAGGAATCCTTATAATATTATAAATGTCAATGTGTGTCCGAATGTTTGAATGAAGTGAACATCAAAACGGATGAATTAATGCTTTTGTATCTTTGCATATAGATAGATTATGAAACGGAAAAGAACATAGGCTATGTTTTATTTATTTTATCCAAATATTTCACTTAATAATTCAAAATTTCATACTTTTTCATACAGAATCAATTGACATTTTCCCGATAAAATTTGACCATTTTTCTTTCCTGTTGCCGAGAAATTCTAAATCTGGAATAATAATTTTTCCTCTACAATTAATTAAAAATTAAAATAAAAAGAATTCAAAAGAAAATATTTATGACGTCATATTTGAAACGAAAAATATGTATTTTTTATTATACATGAAGGA
The DNA here is from genome assembly GCA_963932465.1 of Maratus speciosus. Taxonomy (NCBI): domain Eukaryota; kingdom Metazoa; phylum Arthropoda; class Arachnida; order Araneae; family Salticidae; genus Maratus; species Maratus speciosus. The sequence continues at coordinate 457,332,986 of OZ010788.1, forward strand.
TGAATATCAGTTGCGTTAATAAGGGGTTTTCTGCAAAAAATTGAGTCATAATTAGAAGGGAAAAGAATGAAAAAGAATCATATTATTAATAAAGTTATTCGCTTGGAAAAATATGACGTCATATTTGAAATAAAACAGATATTTCCATGTATTCATTAAAAATGCAAGGGACACGAATATCAGTAAATAATGAAAATAGATAAATAATGACGTCATATTAAAACGAATAACATAAATATTTTCTACTAATGAACTCTATTCTCGCTTTCAGTTCGAGGCTATAAAACAACCATTTTACTAAATTGTGACGTCAAAAGAATACTATCCATACTGATTAAAGAGTTTGGATATAAGTTACAAACAAATGAGAGTTTTCTTTCAAAAATCACACTATGATTATAAGGAGAAGATATTTTTGGTGGAAGAAAGGGAAATTAAAACGAATTAATGTATTTTTTGACGCTATTTCCTCATTAAAATTAAAAAGAATTGAATTTCAATTAGTATAAATGGTACAAAAACATGATTAAAGTAAATTTCCCCAAACTGAAAACATATTTTCACACATCGAAGCTTCATGAATGAATTTATTCCACAGAAGCTAAAATCGTCTGCGGATGTAAATATATCTTCTGTACATTTAAGTGGATAGTTATTGCCCACTATTCATAAGATTTAAGTTTTAAAAAATCATATACTATTTTAATTAATTATTTTTAAAGATGACAGTTAAAACATGTCACAAAGGTGATTTTAATAAAAGCTTTATCGGGTAAAAATGATGTAATATTTTTTCATAGAAAGCATTAATTTTAATACGACAACATTAACATATATTTATTTCAATTTCGTCAAAGCGATGTCGTTTTCGTTACACCAGCTTCGAAAGTTAAAACGAAATCTTAAAATAATAATATACCTTTTAGAAATAAAATTTTGCACCAAAAGTCGCATTATTTCAAAATGAAATTTTAGCTTACATTTTAAATATATTTTATTACTTGAAATTTAGTATATTTAATAAAAATAACGTTTCAATGTTTTTCTAAATGTACAATAATATTGGATTTCATTAATCGATTCTATGTTTTAAACAAATTGAAATGCATAGTTTTAAATGATTCATGAAGTGAAAGAATATATATATTTTTTTATTTCGACAAGCAGCGGTATAATTGATTAAAAAAAATCACTGGTCCGCAGACATCGTCACTGGCCCGCTACACAAAATTATATAAGTACCTTCAACCCTTTGAGTGACACCCCCCCCCCTCCCCTCTCCTCCTCCGTCTAATATAAACCAAACTTCCTTTCAGTTACCCAAAATTTTCGGCATAATAAAATGTAAAATTATAATTTGCTAAAAATTAAAGAAATAGTACATAAACAAAAACTGAAATTATTATGTATTTTATTTCCATTTATTTATTTTAACTGACTAAGTTTTTATGCAAATTTTATGCTTATTGTGATGTTTGTTTGCAGTTTTCTCAGGGATGAGAAAATTTACGCTTACCTGTCATAGAGGGGAAAAAGTTACTGTTAGTTACTGGTCCTTCGGACCACTAAATTTTTTAAATTAGTGGTCCGATTGAATTTTTAGTGGTCTCGGACCAGTGGACCACCAAGGATTTCGAACGCTGACAAGTATCATAACGTAAGATAAACTAACCAAGTGAAAGCGTCGTTATATTTAAATCATTAGCTGCTTTTCTTTCAGAAAATGTTAGCATTTTATAGCAGTTATACAAAATGGCGTAATTTGCTAAGAACTTAACAATAGCAAATACATAAGTTTAAGACCCTTTTACCGTACAATCTCCAGGAACATTGGTTTCAATAAAATTTAATAAATGGCACGTCAAAGTCGACTTTAAAAAGTTTAGCAAGTAATTTTAATTTGAGATTAGGATATTATATGTGGCATCATTTATGTGTAAAAAAGAACCAAAATCATTAATAAAGCAATAAATTTGTCTTTTGCCTCAGATCCCTCTAATTTTTAAAGGCATCGTGATTATCGAAAAGGGCAAAGGAAGAAGGGAAATTTTCTTTCGATTTTAAAATATCAAAATCTATAGTTAAAAATCTCGCTGAAACACAATCTCTGTCCCCCATTGGAGCATATTCCTGCAAATTTCAAAGCTTTCAAAAGCCAAAATTACAGCACAACGTTAGATAGGAAAATATTAATTCATAATTGGGGTGCTTTTCCATAAATAGATTTATTCCGCGAAAGCAATAAGGAACTCTATTGCTTAAATAATAAGTATTTAGGCTCAAGAGTCTTCAGAGCATGATAAATATTTTGATATTATTGGTAGATCTACAGTTAATAAAAGTCTGGTACCGTGAAATTAAAGTGTAATAAATATTTGAAAGTTAAAGATATTTCTCGTACTCTTATTATTTATTTTTGAACTTTGATGCTTCACCACGTTTGATTATTACTTTTTAATACCATTTATCTTTTTTTTTCTTCCAAGATGTGATTTTTTGGAATATAAACATAATGTTGCATGTTGATTTTTCGATTATTCTAATCTTATCAAAGTCACGTCTGAAGTGACCTGTTAATAACCACTTTCCTTTAAAAATATTTACTAATATATTTCTTTAAATAATATTCGTTCTCTCGAAAACATAAATTAAATCAATGTCCTTGAGCGGAATAAATATAAAATAGAATAAATATAAATAATAAAATAGAATAACAGAGATGTAAATTTATTCTTCATTTAATCATAGAAAAGGTGTATGAAATTTCATGTTCACGAAAAAAATTTAAATGATCCTATATATATAAATAAAAATAAGCAAATTGGGATCATCAGAAGCGTTTCCACTATAAAATGTGATAAATGGTTAATTATATATGCTTTTAACTATCGAAATTTTTTGCTTAATTGGTGAATTTCTTCTTCTTTAAATGTTACGTGAACGCAGTCACGGGTAACAGCTAGTAGGTTATATTTTAAACGAACTAAAAAAATCATGACAAGTTCCAACCTGGGTAGTTTTTTCCAATACATTTTCTCTACCTGCTTGTGCAATACGGTATTCGGAATCCAGTTCATCAAAGAAACTTATCATTATTTTTGATTTAAAAGATTTGCTGATGTTGTTGTTGTCGATGATGGTGATGATGTTGTTGATGTCGATGATGCAGAGCCCGATTAAGATTGTAGGGGGCCCAAGGCCCAGCACCTTTTTGGGGCCCGCTCGCACCAAAATAATAGCTAGATTCCCCACCCCCCGGGAATATTCGACGGGTTATCATTAGATTATCATACGATTGCCAAGTTAACCAAAATTGTTTTTGGTTTTTGAGAAAATAATTGCAGGAAACTGCAATTTAAAGATTTTTTTTAATCATTTTATTGAATTTGGAGTCCCCCTCAACAGTGGTCCCAAAGACACGACCTATTTGGCCTGCGCGGTAATAAGGCCCTGTGTTGAGGTGTAATTCTAAAGAAATCTAAGCCCATTTTCACATGAGTGTTTTTGATCTGATGTTTTTTCCTAAATTTTCATAAAGTTTGAAGCATTCAAAATTTGGGAGTGCTAATGTTAAAGCGACATCACAAACTTTAATTTTATCTTCCCCCAAAAAAATAACACATTGAAATGTTTATTTTTTAAAAAGATATAATGAATGGATCCAAACATAATGCATGCACTTTCATTTTTCAAATACATATTTTTAATTATGAGAATTTTTTAATAAATAGATTATGAAACAAAATACGAATTATGACCTACATTATTTTTTGTGTAAAAAGAATCAGCGTCATAAAAAAAGTCATCTGATTTTACAGCTAACTCCTAGCATAATTTTTCGAGTCCTAGAAATATTTTATTTTCGACGATTTAAAGGTAACCATCTCACGTTATAGTTTGCTTCATTGGAAAAAATCTTAGAAAATAAACAGGAAATTTTTACAGATTTTTTTTAAGTCGCAGTAAAACGAAAAAGTCTGAAAAAAACTGATTGATTAAAATTATGTTTTGGTTCTTAATCTTTTTGCAAATAAACTTATTTAATTCTTTAGAGTAAATGTATGTTTACAAATGTATTTTATCGCTCCAATTCCCTTCGTGAATAAAATAATTTTATTCTTCAGAGCAAATTTATTTTTTTAAAGAGAAAAAAAAACTATGACTTTTTCAAACCTTGCAAATGATTTACAACTAAATAAAAAATCGGCTTCAGATTTTCTTTTTTTTAATTATTATTATTATTAGAAATAGAATTTTTTTTTATCATCTTCATTAATTTTCTAAAAAATGGAAATAAAGTTTTATGTATTTTTTTAAAATGACATTAAATTTATTTGGATAAATTAAATTTTCCTCGGAAATAAAAAAAGAAATTGGCTAATCATATATTAAAAAATTTGTTAATAATATAAAGGTTTTATTCTATTATTCAAATTTATTATATTATTTTAAGAGAGTTTTTGGAGTTTTCAGAATTATTATTAACATAATTCGACGGAATATTATTACGTAATTCCAGGTTTGCTTAAAATTACTCCAAGATATATATATTTATTCAAACAAAATAAACAAGGAAAACTCCATTTAACCCCTTGGGGACCAGACTCCCATACACGAATTTTATTCGATTGGCGCCTTTTTTTAAAGGGTTACTTTTATTTATTTAATCAAAGAAATTATGTATTTAAATAAGGTCATGTAATTAATAAGTGTCATGTAATTAAATAAGAACTGTAATATTACAGTTCTTTATTACTGGCACCCGAAACTATTGATGTACAGTCGTGGAAAAAAATAAACACTCCTTGCTAACTCTGCAACAAATTGTCGTAGAAGAAAGTTACAGGTACCAAACGACTGGAAATAAAGCCTTCTTTTAAATGATGTATATAAAATTTGCTTAGAGGGCTATTTGCATATCAAAACGAACCCGAACTTTGTTTTTTTCAATAGCAGTACCCAACTTTGATACCATAAATAAATTCTATACCCTTCAATTAGCCTAAATCCAAATTTTTATGAAATTCGTACAATTAGTTTCCGAAAAATTAATTATTTTAAATGAGCCTATTTTAGGGGCTGTATCCAAATTGAAGTTCGGTACTCGATTGTTGAAATGCTACAGAATGACTATGTTACTTCTATTAATGCGTTACTTTTTGCCAATAGGACTATTCCACTTGCTTAATATATTTCCACTATTGCCTGCCCAAATATTTCAATAAAAGAAGTAAAATATATGTTTTTCAATTTATGCTTTTCTATACCTCATAGACAGCTCCCTTAAACCATCATTTTGACGTTTTTTAATGATAACTGGAAAACATAATAAATATAATCTGTCATAGGACATAATAAATATAAATATATCAAAAAAATTGGGGTTTCAATTCATATGTTTTCGAATATTAATTTCATAATTCATATTATAATTTTTTTTATTACAAATTCAATGTATTTATGTTTGGGTTTATTATTATTATAACCACACACAAAATTATCACATTAGGATCGTAATTTCAGGAGGTATTAATGAAAATTTAAAAAAAAAATGTAATTTAACATTAAAAGCTCTAAATTTTGAATGTTTATAATTCAAAAACTTATTCAAATTACTAGAAATTTCGTTTCTAGGCATAGTTTGAAACGAAAATTTAAAATGTCAAAATTGGGTGTTTCAATTAAAAAAGACAAAGTTTGGTCTAGTTTTGATTTTTAGATGGCCTTCTAAGCAAATTTTAATACATCATTTAAAAGTAGACTTTATTACCAATCGATTGGTACCAGTAACTTTATTTTATTATTATTAGTTGCAGAATTAGTTGGGAGTGTTTACTTCTTTTTTCCCAAGACTGTACGTACCTTTTGAAGATACATGTATGCACCCATGGTCCTAAAGAAATTAGGCAACTTCAAAAGAAAGAGCTTCTGTGTTTTGTTGCTATGTGTGTGTATGTATGTCCTCAATTTTCTCAACAACCACAGAATGGATATAAGTGAAATTTTCACACTACGATTTTAATACACCAGATAAGGTGTTCACTTAAAATGATTCATCGTATTGTGCATGGGTTTTTTTGTTTGTTTGTTTTGTGGGGTTTTTTTTTGTTGTTGTTTTTCTTTTTTTTTTTTGGGGGGGGGGTTACAGGAACACATTAAATATTTTAATATTTGATACTACGTTCCAAACCTGAGCGACGAGGAATAAGTTGTCTTTATAAATGGCAGAGAGGTGGTTGCATGAGAAATAAAATTTGATTGAACAAGATCTTGAGCGATGAGCAATTCGAGTACCTTTATAAATAAGAAACTGGCGACATATGAGCAATAACATTTGATTAGTCGAGAAGATTTGTGACAAATTTGTAAGAAATCGGCTCTAGAGTGACTTTATATATAAGATAGTGATGCAATACGAGTAATAAAATTTTATTAATCAAGAAAACGTTGGACAAAATTTGACGATCCTGCCATTATGGACAAGCTAATTTTCAGCTATTTGTCTTACTTGTTAAATAGAATGAGTAGAGAATCTGGTAAGAGATTTCTCACTAAGCCTACGCAATCCAGTATAGGACTACTCCATGTATAAACTTTTTCAGCTAAAACAAACACTAACTCCAGTTTCCAACGACGGAAGACTAAAGAAATAAATGCATCATCCATTTAACACTCTAGAGACAGAAGAAAAGAAAACTATTTCGCTATGGTGAAATTGTTGATACGCTGAGAAAACTCCAGGAGTTTTTTCAAGGACGGAAAGAAGACCACATCAATTTATGAAAGCGAACAGCTGACGCATTAGTTGCTGGAAAGACTAAACCCTCCCGAACCAATGAAGAAGCCTGAAGAAAAGTATCATCATCTCTTCGAGGCCAAGAAACGGATGCTTTGTGACGACCCGCAAAACACAAGGGTTTAAATAGAAAGACAGAGAGTCTTGTCTGGTTCTTAATCCTCTTTTTAGTCTAGTTTTGACGTGAAGCCGTCGTACACTGCCACAATTGAAAACGGATGTCGATCGCGCGCGATCGACGGAAAGAGAAGGTGACCTCAGTTGTTTATATTACAAGTCACGTCACGCGTTAAAAAGTAGCGTGTAGCACTAAGAGCGAAAACGTGTTCCTAATCGCTGTTGCGTTGGCCTCGCGTGATTAAACTGATTATAGTATATCGACAACTTATACTTGTTAAACCTCCACCTAAGAAACTGTTTGAACTATTATAGACCATGCGGCATATGCCTATATAAGTCTATTTGGGAGAGAGTTCTTTCTGTTCATTACTTGTTGACTTCAGAGCACCTATTTTATTCTGCGTCTTGTTGTCATAAGTTGAACGAACTCAATCTATTTTCAACTACTTAATGAAGAAAATTACAAACTACTTTTATGTTCATGTAAATAAAGTATTTTTTTAAAGTGTGTTTTTCTTAAATTGAGCTACCCATTCTTTTTCACGGAAAACGTTATAGTGGGTTGCAATAATTTGCACAAAACGTCTAATATGAGTCTGATTCATGTGCGTATGCCCCACTGTTTTATTTATAAAGACCCTGGGAAGGCAGCAATGTAGTTTAAATGGAATGTTCTAGTCACAAAGGCACTGCGAAATATCTCATCCTCGCAGTAAATAGGTAAATATAGATAGCAAAGACCGTCAAAACATGCTTGCAATACGCTACCAGTTATCACTCAAATTTAAATGTCTTTATTCGGCCCAAACAGAACAAGTATGAAAAACTCAATTCTTGCTTCCCAGGGTTTAACTTTGTCAAAAATTGCTGTGAACATTAGTCAATAGGAGTTGTCACGTAGAGTAATCTATGTTGCTTTTAGTAGAGTTCGTCTCATAGAAGATATTCTCATCAAAATGCTAGGGATATATGCTTGACCACATTAAAAGAATACATGCACTTGCTGACAGATTAATATTTGGGCATTACCAGAGGCAACTGACAACTAAATAAACACTTGAAAATGGAGATTCAACAGTTGTTATTGCAAGCATAGTTTATGCTATTAAACAGCAAACATAATTTTTTTATATATATTATCTTTAAGCTTATGCGACTCGATACTCCAACATTTAGGACTGACGGATAATCTGTGACCTCATCATATAATGCAAAATCGGTATATATACTATACATAGACACCACACTCATGATGTATCTAACTCGGAACACACGTTATTTGAGGCTAAACGGACTTAAAGGGTCAGGTACCTTTGAAACCGAGAAATTACATGTAAATGAGACTGTAACATGGATTGCAATAACTCCACATCTGATTAATTTTAGATATGCAATTTCAAACACACTTTAAGATACTATGCAGATGTATACTAACGGTTAATGTTCTGAAAAAGAGTCTGGATCAATATAAAGTTTTTTAATTTAATTTGAAATTTAATGCTTTTTTCATAAAAAATTCAACTTATATGCCTCCCTCTATATGATTTCTCTTAACTGAATTGTCACAGTGAACCAAAATTTTTTTATTCAGTAGAGCTATAATATATGTTTAAAATGACCTACACGGGAAAGAATATAATGATTACTTCTTGTGAAAAAAAAAATGCAAAAAAAAAATTGCATTTTTTAAAAATAAAAATTGGTATTTCATCCACATTCTGAATTTGCAATTTAAATGTTGGCCATGATGACAAAAATAACAATTTATTTATTTTACAGAAAAAAAGATAAAGGAAAACTTTTGTTCTAAGCTAAACAATCTTTACTTAATAAGTATTTGAAAAAATCTGTTTTGTTTTGATTTTTATGCGGTGCAAATCGGAACAAGAGTGTTACCTCGAAGAATAATTTTTTTTAATCCATTTTTTTTTTCTTTTAACACCTGAGCATTGTATCTCAAATAAATACATCTGTTTTTATAAAGTTGGTTATGAAATTTTAAAAAATTTAAATTTTAAAGTACAAAAAAGTTCGCTCATGAATTACTACTCTGTTTAGATAAAACTTTTTTTTTCTTTTGCCCTAACATCACCTTCTAATGAATAACTTTAAAAAGGGCAAAGACATATTTTGTAAAATCTCTAGAAAAAGACTTTTACTTATTTATTTATTGAAAAAAAGGAAGACTGCATTATACTCAGAATTTTTTAATAATTTGCGCTTTTTTACGTTTTTAATTTATTTTTATGGTTTTAGTATTTTCCAGACTTATAAGGGATAAGGAAAGTATTGTAATAATGATAAACAAGTCGGAAATTGTAAATCAAACCTCAAACGTGGCAAATGAAGTGCGTTCGTACTATAACTAGTTTTATAAATATTCAGATCTTGGTACAATATCTATTGCACAATTATGCAAAATTGCATGAATACAAAATTTATTACGATTATATATATTAAATTCAATAATACGGAAATAATATGACTCCATCTTAAATAGGGTGTAATCACCATAGCAACCTAGAATCATTACCTATCATGAGATATCACTGAATTAATTACATATGATAGAATTTAATAGGGTGAAGAAAACTTTTATTAATATCTTTTTAAGTTTTGATTCGATTTTCATAAAATTGGAAATGACTCTACAAAATTCTGCAATGATTATATATACATTAAACTTCAAACCAATCGGTTGGGTAGTTTTTGCGCTGTTATATGCGGACAGACGGACAGACAGACTGACGTACGGACCAGACGACGACTATAGGTGCTACATATTTATATAATTACGAACGCACCTAAAACCGATTACTTAAATTTTGGTAATTTAGTAAAACTTTTTTTTATTAAGTAAAACATATAAAAATTACAGTGAGTTTTGTTATTCTAATAAAGGCGTTGGGAAATTTAAGTATGGATTTATTTTAAGGAAAATTCATCTATCTACATTTAAAACATCTTAATATTTTCATTAGCATGACAAAATAAAACTTCAATATTTGTTTTAATTTGCATACCTTAATCTCAACACGGACGGAATGAAAATTCATTAAAAGTTTGAAATTTTTAGAGAAGTGAGAACGTGAGGTCATTGTTACCAGTGCAAACATTTCAACTTTGTAAGAATATATATTTTTTCTCCTCTCCCTATTTTTGAATACATATCTTTGTTTTATTTAATGATAGATATTTCTTCATTATATTAAGTTAAGAATACTCGCCGGAAAAAGTGGTAGGCATTGTGAATAAAAAATTCCGCAATCTGGTAAATTTGATTAGGTAAGAAAGAATCTCTTGACATCGAATTTATTTATTTATTTCCCTCAATAATTACTTATGACTTCTTGAAACAGCATATTACTTTAAAATTCATTCCAGTTATGTGTGCTATATAACTTTTTTTCACGTCTTCATATTCAAGATTTTAGGGTGTAGCATGATTGGAAATAACATAGATGCATTTCATTTAAAATGCGAGAAAATTAATATCCCGTGTAACTATTTTTATATTAAAAAAATTTCAAGTTAGAAAATCTTAATCCGTTTTCCAAAAACAATGTGTCACAACAAGAACTTTTACGTTTATAATAACACAAAAAAAAAAAAAAAAAAAAAAAAAAAATCCGTGTTTCAATCAAACATTTCAATTTAATCTTTTGCTAAGGAAAATATTAAATATCTTTCGCAAATAATAAAAAAAAATACACGTGTATGCGTTATAATCTATCTATTCCTTTCAGAATTTATACTCTTAGGAAAATGGAAAAATCTTTTACTTAAATTCAAGAAAAGCATTTTTTCCCTCAATCAATTTTCGTTTCGATACTAGGGGCAAAAATATTTTCTTCCTTTAAGAATATTCATGTAAAACCAGATCTCTTAAATTTCTTTCGCATAATAGAATTCTTTATTATAATACAAAAAAAAATTCTTAAATTGGATGAAAAATAAATTTCATACAAGTGCATATATATATATATATATATATACACATATATATATATAATAATACATTTTTTTTATTGGATTTTTAAACAAATGTGCATACGCATTTTATCTCTCAAAAATGATAAAATACATAAGTTTATTGCCTCATAATTCAGAGGTTAATTTTGCGATTTTTTTAATGCTGTTCTCAAATCCAAACAAGCAACTTTCTGACACATTTTTTAATTCAAGTTCGTTCACAAACGTATCAAATTGGTGATCCTCTTATTCAGAAATTTTGTAATCAATAATTTTTTCCATTTTTTGATAAAGGCAGAAGATTTTTAATTGGCACTCCAGCAATCCGTTCACAAATACGGATCTAAAATTACTAATATCCTTAAAATATCGATTTAATTATTAATAACCTAAATTACACAGTAGCATATTGAAGGCCTTTAGTTAATTGAATGGTCTACAAATCCTCAAAATGTTTTATTGTAAAACATTTAAGTTAATTAAGAAAATTTCTTACTTTCTTGTACACACTGTTTGGAATGCATTTTGTAAACTTGAACGATAATAACACTTATTTTATGAGGAAATAAACATAACTGACACCATTTACTGCCACCAAAGCCAAAAACATTCAGCTTTATAGAAGTAAAGTAAAAATGCAAAAAAATCAAATAGTTTATATCCTCCTCGGTTCGGAAGTATCACATCTGATACTTCAGAACTTAGGAGGATATATATATACATACTAGATAATAAGCTAAAATTTGGTTCAGTTAGGATTTAGGAAACGCCTGGCACAGTTGAAAATTCAATTTCCATCAATAAATGGAAAAGTACTTGAGATCTTTTGTGCAGCCCTGTATATGATATGCATAATTTATACACAATAAGTAATCTGCAAAAAATTAGTTAGATTTAAAAACACGTACAAAAGCTGAAAAGTAGTTTCTGAAGTTATTGTTGGCCGGATTGTACGGATATCCATACTGTAGCCAAATTATTTTCTGTGTCCCTGTAAATGAACGACAAATACTATGCACATCATATACTACAGAAGTTTTAGTCTACTTGAGAAATTCATATCAGTTTCAATATGCTTGAAATAATGTAACATCATTAAAATACACCGCAAACGAATTTTTCTTCATAGACCGTAATGTAAAGGAATTCTTTTGAATGTCCCTGTAAACCAACTATGAATGGGCACACTTCATTTCTAATACTGAACATTTCATAGCAAACTTCGGTAACATATATGAATTTCATGGCAATCCGAGGATATTTACACGAGTTAGAGCACGAACTGGCCGATGGCACACAGACGGACTGAATTTATAAATACTTTTCACTATAAATTATTTGAAAAACAACGTTTAAACACAGAATTTATTGTGTGTTTAAACGTTGTTTTTCAAATAATTTATATTTTCAAACAAGTTCTGTACTTATTACTTTTCACTATGTTCGGAAGTGTTAAAAAATGAGTTAATTAAACAAACAAATGAATGACAACTTTAAAATAAACAAGACTGCACTTACTAGTTTATATATAAAAAAAAAAAAAAGATTATCATTACCATTTTTATTACTACTTTTACAAGGATAGATATAAAGTTATTAGGATAGTTAACGAAAATGGAAAACAAACAAGCAGGCGAACGAATAAAAGCATTTAACTCTTTCACATGCAAAAACACCTTGTTGCTAACATGTTGAAATGATCGATTGCCAACATAATTTACGAACAAATTGATTTTAAAATAAATACTGTACACTGTTAAACATTTGTCTCTGTTACATAATCGTAATTTAACTCTATTCTGATCATAATATGGGCAATAATATGATCAGAATAGAGTTTAAATACGGTTATGTAACAGATTTCTATAAAAACGGCCGAAAAGCTGGACAGTTTATTGCAAATTTTTAACAGTGTATATTCCCAGGGCTATATTCCAGCTTACAATGGGTGTTTTTGATACAAGGAAATTGATAGAAATTTACAGGTGCGCGTTATCCGCCGTTTAAAAAATTGAAAAATTAAGGGGTGAGAAAAAGATACCGTAATAAGAATTAAGATTCCTAGTTTAATATAAATATTATTTATTTACCAGAGGAAAAAAAAAAGCAGTTTTCTTAATCAGATTACAGGAAGAGTTATAATTATTATTCTTTATGATAATCTTTATTTATTTTTTTCTATGTATCTGATTAAGGTTTCTTCGCAAAGATGTAGGTGCAAGCTATACGCAAATGTACCTAAAAATTTAAAAATGAAGCCTGAAAGCTTAGGTGTGCGTTATACACCGGAAAATAGGATAAACACTTTTTTGGCATTTTTTTTTTCAAAAATAAATTTCAACTTCGACAGTTAGGAATTAAAATTAAGCGAGATAAATCCCACTGGCCCTGACAGGGTTAAAAGAGTTTGGAAAATACAATATATAACTTCTTCTGAACGTAGAAGACAGAAAAGTAAATTTTTGTGAGTACACTGTTTCTGAAATGTAATTTAAATTTAAGTTCGTTATATTGTTACGTTATATTGTTAAGGTTAGAAGTAGTGTAAAAATCCTATTTAAGTGAATTGTTTAAGGCGTTTCTCCAAAAAATATTTTCCCCCACTCAACAACGGAAAACTTTCTAACATATTTATGAATTTGTTTTCAAACCTAAAACTCTCTGGCATTTTTAAGGGATCATTTTTAAACCTGAAAGCCTGATACTTGCAGACATGATTATGATGTTCCCGGTTCGGTATTCCACGACATTGATGAAGAAAGAACACAAGATATAATCAAAGCAGAGAGGTCTAAGCTGGGATATGATTAATTAAGTTTACTATTTACATAAGACTACACAGTTACAACACACGCACACATAATATAACATAATGATAATATTCGGATTACATATTTCACAAGAGAGAGTTCGAACACAACCATTCAAGAAGAGTCCCTCGTCTCCCTTTTTTTTCCTCTGGCTGTTGCCATTCCGAGTTTCCTAAAGTCTTTCGACCACGGAGTATAGGCGACTTTCACACCTTCCCTCCAGTTTCTACATGTTGGACGGTGTCCCACACTGTGAAACTACTCTTTAAAGTCTTAACTAAGTCTTACTTAAAAAGTCCTATCAAAAGTCCTAATTAAAAAGTTCTATTTAAAAAGTCCTTCACCTGTCCCATCGAGAGCATTTACTTAAACTACTTAAGATATATAAATTCTTATACACTATATACTAAAAATACACATATTACAAATACACATTATACAATATATAATAATGAAATAATACAAAATATATATATACAGATTTTCTTTTTCCTACTCATAAATGTGAGATAAAGCATCTGCCACTACATTAGAACTTCCTGGTTTATGAGCAATAGAAACCTGATAGCGAGATAGTGCCAACGACCATCTCTGTAATCGAGCGTTCTTAGGAGTCCCCTCTGTTAAGTATTTTAGAGGATTATGATCCGTATGCAATATTATGGTGGTTCCATAAGTCCACCTTTCGAATCTCCCAAGTGCCCAGATTACAGCATATGCTTCTCTTTCAATTGTGCTCCACTTTGATTGAGTTGGAGTAAGCTTTTGACTGGCAAAGGTTATGGGCTTTAACATGCCGTCTTTGTCCCTTTGCATTAAACAGGCACCAATACCCGATATGGAAGCATCGGTGTTTATTTCGAACGGTTTGGACATGTCTGGGGTATAAAGGTTTGTAACTTCACATAAGCTTTCCTTTAACTTATTGAACGACTTTTCAGCATCTTCCGACCATGGAATATCATTTGGAACAGTTTTTCTGGTCAGATCTGTCAAAGGCTTTGCAAGGTTAGCATAATGCGGGACATATTCTCTGTAATAGTTAAATAGACCTAATATGGATCTCAGTCCTTTCTTCGTTTTGGGAGCTTTGAGATGTTTTATTACTTCTAGCTTCTCGGGAATAGGTCCATGTTTGTTAGAAGAGAAAATTATAATATCATCAAGAAAACTTTCTGCATAATCACTATGCTGTCTCAAGGTCTGATTCATTGTTCTTTGAAAAGTAGCCGGAGCTCCAGACAATCCGAAAGGCATTACTTTCCATTGGTACTGGCCTTTTGGTGACACAAAACTGGTCAATTCTCGACTACTCTCTTCGAGTGGGATTTCCCAATATCCCTTTAAAATATCTAGCGAGGTCAAATATTTCGCCGAACCAGCTTTAAATTTTAGGTTGTCGGAATTCTGCATAGGAAAAGGGGAGATCTTGGTGGCGGCGTTTAACTCTCTATAATCTACACACAGTCTGATTGTTCCGTCCTTTTTAGCTACGCACACCAGTGGATACACTATTTCCGCAGAAGAAGGTTCTATAAGATCTTTCCTTAGTAATTCCTGTATTTGGTTTTCTACGTTAGCTTTCAAAGTTTCTGGTACTTTATAAAGATGTGGTTGTTTTCTTACAACACCAGGTTTTAAATTTATGCTATGTGAACCAACTTTGGCTCTCTTCAGTTCTCCATCAAAAACCACTCTATATTCTTGGATAAGTGCTATTAGTTCCTTTTATTGTTCTGGTGATAAATTGCCTGAATTAATATTTTTCTGCAGTTCTTCGTCAACGACACTGTATTGTTCTATCGGAGCATGCTGTACTTCTCCAAACTCTTCATCCACTTCGTAAATAACACCAATAGCTCTAATCGGTTGAATATATTTTCGTAATTTGTTCTGATGTAGATGTCGAATACTTCCGTCAGGTAGTTTGACTGCATAGGAATGCACCGATTTTTGTTGAATTATCTCTCCTGGTCCCTTCCATTTTGAACACAGTTTATTAGTGGAATCAGGGATTAGTACTACTACTTCATCTCCGACGGAGAATGTTGTATCTTTCGACCTTAAATTGTGATGATGAACGTATCGCTGCTGTTGGGTTTCAGCCACGGTCTTTGAATATTCTGCCGCGTCTTTTAAACGTTCCCGGAGTTTCTGCATATAATCTGCTACAGACTCTCCAATTCCTTGGGGAAGTACCACTTCATCTTCCCAACTTGATTTCAATATGGCTAATGGTCCTACAGGTGGACGACCGTACACCAACAAGAATGGTGCAACACCAGTGGTGGCATTGGGGACTTCTCGGTATGCCCATAACAGGAATGGTAGTTGTTTGTCCCAACCTCTACCATGAGAGTTTATGGCATGATGTAGCATTGATTTCATTGTTCCTACCCATCGTTCAACCAATCCATTTGATTGTGGGTAACCTGGAGTAGAAAACTTAGGGACACACCCCAATCGTTTCAAAAGTTCTTTTGTCAGTTTTGAAGCAAAATTTCCTCCATTGTCCATGGCAATCATTCTAGGAATTCCAGTTCTAACAAAAACTTCAATAAACGCTTCGCAAGCTGCTTTTGCTGTCAACGATTTAATAGGGACTGCTTCAGGCCAACGACTATGTTGATCCATAATAGCCAGAACATACCGATGGCCTCGAGAAGACTTCGGCTCAATTGGTCCTAAAATATCTGCATTTACAACTTGAAATGGGAGTTCTGGTCTTCCGACCGCTTCAATAGGTGTTCTGTCTGTTACTTTTGTTTTTCTGCGCATTTGACAATCATGGCAAGCTGCGCATAGCTGTTTTACTTCTTTTGGCATTCCTTCCCACCAAAACGACATAGCAATTCTATCTCTTGTTTTCTTAGCAGCTAAATGCCCACCAGTTGGTGTTTCATGTGCTAATTTCAAAATTTCTTGTCTTCTACAGGCAGGTACAACAAGTTGAACATAATTTTGTCCTCCAACTTTGCCTCTATGATACAACAAATCGGATTCTACCCAATAATTATTTTTCTGCCGTTTTGCATCTTCAAAGCATTTTTCTAATGTAGAACAAGCCAATTGCTCCTTTTTCAACAATTGCGCTTGTGAAACGGAACAACTTTCCTTTTGGTCCCCGTTACCAACATTTTTGGGCAAAACAGTTGCCTCGACCGGAGTAGGAATCAGTTCCAAATCTGAAGCTTCTTTGTCTTCATCTTCATTATTTAGATTTGTTTCCAGGTTTCCTTCTGGACACCTTCCCTCCACATTGAATACAGATTTTTCTTTATTTTCTTCAACCGGGGTGATATCTACCTCATCCCCTAAATACAACTTCTGCTGTTCTTTTAACAGAGCGAAAACCTTGGGAGTGATCAAAGCTTCTTCGTGTAATCCTTCCACTACCGCAACCTGTACTCGTACATACGGAATAACCTCATCTTCTGTCCGAAGAGTGAGAGGAACGGAAACAAGCTTTGCTTCTACAGGACTCCCTATTGCGGGTCTCAAGAATACTTTTCCATATGACTGTAAATACTCTTCCGGCACCACCGACTTCCGCAGCACTGTAATCTCCGCACCACTATCGATGATTCCCTGAAACTTCTGGTTACCGATTCCTAGATCTACCTTAAGGAGTCTCCCATCTGTTTCTTCCACCGGAATATTCACATTCAAACAAATTGCATTTAGACCCTTTTTCTCAAGATCGCTTTTGGAAGTTTTTCCTCCATCTTGTTTTGCTGTATTCAATTTGGAACAATATTTCTTCACATGCCCTTCCTTACCACATGCGAAACAGGTATATTTTGTGCGAAATTCTCTCTTTTCTCGTTGCACTCCGAAAGATGCTTCAGTCTTGGGTTCAAATTTCGGTTTACCATCTCTCGTATCTTTTTTTGATTCCGAACTGTAATTATTCCAACTTTGATTTCGAGAGTTAGATAAATTTTTCTTTGGAAATTCTTTTCTTTTAAAACTGTCGGTAATGCTCTCGTAATCATCAAGTTTTTCTGCCAATTCTAACGGCGTGGTAAATGTGAGCCAATTTTCTAAGAAATGTTCTCTTATTTCTACAGGCACACGAAATTTTAATTGTTCGGTTACTATTAAGTCTTTTAATTGCTGGAAAGTGTTAATATTTAATTCTGTGATCCATTCGGTAAAATAACTCAAAAGCTCTTGTGTATAATTTCTCCATGATTTTTCATGTGTTTTGTGATGTTTGTAAAAACATTGTTTTAATTTTTCACTGTTTAACTTGTATCGCTTTAAGATAAGAGTTTTTACAAAATCGTAATTAATTGCATCTTCCGGGGGTTCTCTAGCTAGCATATTTGCAATTTCCACCGGTAACACTGCCAATAGGTAAGCTACCCAGTCTTTCTTTGGTACTTGTGCCATTTCCGCTCTTCTTTCAAAATTTATCAAAAATAATCCCATCTCATCACGTATTTCATCAAACTTCGGGACAATCTGTGCTAATTGAATTTTTGGAGCTATCTCAACTTTTGATTCATTTCTTTGTTCCGGAAATTTCTGTAATTGTTCCAGTTTTTTCATTTCTAGTTCATGTTCTTTCGCTTCCCTGGCAATTCGCTCCTCTCTTTCTTCTTGCCGTATTCTTTCTTCTTTCGCTTCCCTGGCATTTCGCTCCTCCCTTTCCTCTTTCTTTTTCCTGTCCTCGATTACAGAACTCAAAAATCCCTTAACAAACTCCTCTTCATAGTCCGGCACTTCTAGTATAGCTTTTTTCAGATCTATAATTTTTAAATTTTCGGCATCCTGAACTCCAAGTTCAATCGCTACTTTTTGTAAATCTTCTTTTCTACTACCTTTGCTTAAAAACGCCATATTTGAAAAATAAATTGGAAGTAATCAGCAATATTCAAACAGTGTTTCTACCCTAATTGGAACTTTCCCTAAGAACGCCTTAAACCAAATTTAATTTAAACCTGAACATTCTTTTGTAAATAACCCCTCAAATTGAATTAAATTTATTTTATTTAAATACTTATATTAGTATTACTGACTAAATTAAAACACATTTGCGCAATAATAACAAACAAAAAAATATATAGAAAACAATTTTTGCTATAATTAAAATATACTTTTACCAATATGTCAAGTAAAAAAAAAATAAAATATTTGCGTTCTCACAAAATAAGAATTTGTCAATGCCTTGCGTATTAATTTTTAAATTCATCCTTCAAAAATACATAATACATTAACAATTTTCCTTTTAACACTTCAATCTCTTACTAAATTATATTTCAAAACGAACCAAATATTTATAAATCTCAATATTAAATTAACACCTTTTAATTAAATTAAATTCTATCCAAGATATGAAAATCTTTCTTTTATTTTGATTTAAAACTCAAATTAAATCTCTATATTTCCTTTCAATTAGTCAATCGAAAATAATCAACAACAAAAACAAAACAAACAAATGCTTAATATTCTGCCACAATTAAAAAAAATAAATAAACAACCCAATCCGTAATAATCAAATTTATACATCTCAGTTTCACTGAACAAAGATTACACAACTTTTATTTCATATTTAATCTGAATGAGTCATTTCAAAGAATTCCAGAATAATACGTAACAAAACAAACAAACAAAAAAAAACACTTCCTCTACATACTTTGAAATAGCACCTTTTTATCTTAATCACAAAGATAAAAGAATAAATAAAAAACATTTGAAATAAATCTGTTTTTCCTTTTTTTTTTCTGCAAACGATAATTTACTTAGGTAACACTTTTAGTTATTCTAGTGCAAAGTTTATTCTTAGAGAATAAATAGCTTCATAGACAGACGTGTTATGAACTTTTAAAATGGCAATTTTAACTCATTTTTATGTTTTTTTTTTTCTTTTCTTTTCTTTTTTTTTTTTTTTTTTTTTTTTTTAACACAATAACTAGAAAATATTTATTCAAATAACAGAATTTAAACTTTCATGCTAAACATAGTTATTTTTAAACACCATTCTATCTGAACATTCGATCAATTTAACAATCATGATACATAATTCTGCATTCATATTATGAAATATACCATAAAAATATAATTCTTAAGTATACTTTTCAAACTTAATTACTGATAAAATACCATGTTTATTCCATTAATTGAATAAATATTAACCCGTTGTTTCTAAACATAATATAAAACATATACACATTAAATAACTATATTTTACTAACATATATTTAAAATATGCTCTCGATAGGAAAGAAAAAAAAATACCTGTATGATAGCTAGGCCAGCCATCAAACTCTCGTTGCTGTCAATCAAATACTATCGACGCAATATTATTCACTTAGATTAGAGGCACATCTTTCTTTCTTCAACCACAATATTTATTATGCGATAACATTTTATGCTGCAGTAACACCGCTGTTGATTTTTAAAAGCTGTAGGATCACCAGTAGAAGTAGGATCACCATCCTAGTCGTCTGCGACATTATGATGTTCCCGGTTCGGTATTCCACGACATTGATGAAGAAAGAACACAAGATATAATCAAAGCAGAGAGGTCTAAGCTGGGATATGATTAATTAAGTTTACTATTTACATAAGACTACACAGTTACAACACACGCACACACAATATAACATAATGATAATATTCGGATTACATATTTCACAAGAGAGAGTTCGAACACAACCATTCAAGAAGAGTCCCTCGTCTCCCTTTTTTTTCCTCTGGCTGTTGCCATTCCGAGTTTCCTAAAGTCTTTCGACCACGGAGTATAGGCGACTTTCACAATGATTACTGAAGTGATTTGTCATCGAATATGTATTTTTTTTTAATCTTTCGATGAATGAATTACAGCTTGAATTATAAGCAATTGTTATCTCGGAATGACAGTTTTTATTCTTTCATTCATGAGCTGTCGCGTCCAGAAATTCGATCCAAGCGTTGTGAAACTTTTGTGAAGAGATGTCGTTAACCATCATATTTTGAGTTCTCTTAAAAACCTGTCACACGCCTTCCTAAAATCTTTAGAAAATGTATTCCAGAAGTAAATAAATTGACCCCATTTAAACTTCGGATCAGCAGATCAGATTAATGTAACATAAAATAAATAAATCTAATAAACGAATCCTCTGGGCTTCTAGGACTTGCAGAAACAATATCCACCCATTTATTTGACGCGAAATTTAAACGCGAAAGCACGCTTTTGCGTGTTATGCCAACAATGATCACACGCTGTAAAAAATATCCAAGTAAAATTACATGGAAATCCTTGTAGACTTAGTTAAATGGGTTTTTACGTAAAAACATGTCAGTATTCTAAACTTATATTTTTATGATGTAAATTTACTCGATTTGGTCGTTAGCACGAAAAAGTGGCATTTTCTGTAAAATTATATGGTAAATAACCATCAATTTGCTTTTACTTTTATGGTGCATCGTTTTTATTTTTTTTTTAATGATCGGTGACCATCCGTAGAAGGTATCTAATATTATAGGCATATAAATTAACTTCATGCAAAATTTAATATTTTTATTATAACTTTATTTTATCTTACTTTAGTATGAGGACTTAACTATAGTACAGTAATTTCGTAATCATTTTGTAATATTTCGTTGTCATGATGCCAAATTTGGCTTTTTATCAGACAATTATTGTTTGTGATGTTTCATTTCTTTAATATTCAATTAAAGAAAACACTTCCATGGCCTGGAAACAGTCCAGATAGGAACCCCATAGAGAATCTTTGGGCCATTGTTGTCGGAGTTTCCTCTTAGTCCGCACAATTTTGAAGAAATTCCGTTTTATTTATATGCTGCCACCACCGATATGATTACGAGATATCGGTCACGCACTGAGAGGATTGTTTAAATGAAAACCAACGCTTTCAATTAACTAAATTAACAGTTTATTTACACACTATTTACACAATACAAAACACTATTTACACTTAAAACTCGGATGTAGGTGATCCGGTTCAACATTAAATTAAATACAGTAAAGCTGGCCGTGTACTTTTAAAACTACGTTATATCACTATCACTCTATACGCGTTAAATAAGCTTTACCGGAGATCAATCTCAATCTCCCAACACATGGGCTCTAAGCCCAAGCTCTCTTTCTCAGAGCTATCCAAGGAACTACCCTTCCGCTTGGTACTCCAGCCTTCAACTCAACCCTACGCTCTTATCTAAGAGCTATACGCAGGAACTACTGTCCACCCTGCGCTCTCGGCTCCAACTAACTACCTCAGCAGAAGAGCCCTGCCCCTAGCAACCTTCTGCCTTTTCTCAACGTAACCCCCTCGGGGTTTTCTACCTGTCTCGCATTCCAGGCTCTTTTCTTCGTTCGTGGAATGCCTTTGTCTCCCCATCTTCCATAGACATCTCAAAAGGTTGTGCAAACCCCTCTCCAACTATCTTTTTTCGCCTTCATTCCATCTATACATTTCCACCGTTTTAGATCCAGTTTTAGACAATGAAAGGATGTTATTTTGAAATTCCAGTACACAGACCATGCAATATATAATATATTAAGACAAAATAATATAGAACCCCAGTTCTAATAGCAGATGTTTCTCAGAACCTGACAATTGTAAAGAAAAAATTAAAGAAATGCAACATCACAAACAAGAATGTTCTGATAAAAAGACTCATCCAAATTTGGCACCATGACAACGAAATACAAATTAACCCTTAAATGCCGGGTGTTGCTTTTCAGCAACATACCCAATTTAGGCTCTAAAATACTATTAGAATAGTATTGAAGCTATAATGCCTAATGTTGCCAATAAAATACATTCTGAAAATATTATTAAATCGATTTTCAACATATAAATGGCAACAGTTGGGCTGTTTAAGAATAAAGATAGATTTATTTTTTCAATTGTTGCTACTTGTTCTTTTTGTTTTGTTTGGAAGCTTGCGAAATATCCTATTTTGTTCTGCAATGAGCAAGTAAAATTTATTTCTTATTATAGTTCCTAAAATTCTTGCTTGTTTAATATTATAGAATTTTATCAAGGAAAATTATTTTTTCAATTAAAGACCAGTATTGCCGATTAGTAACAAACAGTTTTTCAGCCGTAAACCATACTTAAAACAAAATATGATTTTTTTAAGTATTTTTCCCATGATTTGTTTAAAAAATGAAAGCCGAAAAACATTATTACAATGATTTTTGAAAAGTCAGGCATTTAAGGGTTAATTGCCAAAAACTCATACAAAGTATGCCAAGACGTATCGAATGTTTAATAAAAAACATGAGGATGCACACTAAATGTTAAATGTATCAATATTTTTTAATCAATGTATTATTTTTAATATAACAAGGTTTTATTGTAAAATTCACAATTATTCTAATAATTTTCACACCTCTGTATATTTAATTATGCATTATTAATTGTTTACTTGACTTTTACTTTTAATAATTTAATAATTTTTAAAATTATCTTAATTTTTATTATTTTACATACATAAATTAATATTTTACTATACTGCAAGCATTCATTAGAATTTCGGTTGCATTATTACATTCAAATTTCTCTTTAAAAAATGAAACAAAGCAATGACCAGAAATCCGCAAAATTCTAAAATCTGCATAACCTCTGGTCCCACGGATTTGAGGGTGTCTACTTTATTAAAATTTAGAAGAAAAAAAAAAGACAGGTGTTTCTTAATTTAGTAAAATACAGAATAACCTCTTCCACAAGTTTCTTTTCCTCCACGATTCCGACAACCGTTCTTTACCTTTAGGAACCTCAGAATCCAATGCATTTTCGAGATTTAAGGGGCCTCGGGGCTCTTAAAGCTTCAAGTTTTTCCAAATGTTAGGTTTTTTTAGATATTAAACTTCTAACTTTTCTGAACATTTTGATATGATTGTGTCCTTGGAATTCCCATTAGAACAGAAGTTATGTCTATTAGAATTATACCCGCTCAATAGCTGAAGCGGCGTTTTCGAAACTTTGAAGTCCTTTTTCTTGCATAACACGCAGGCTATCTCAAAAAATTCTGAACATATTTTCAGAAGATTTTCAAAACTCATGTATCATGTTAATCTGTATAAACGGAACCTAAAATTTTATCTTCATTGTTCAAAAAAAATTTTTTTTGGTACTCATGCTCTTGAAATTTTAAAAATTTTGCAGTAACTAAATACAATTTTGTATTAAAAATATAAAATTGCTTTAAATACAAATTTATTTAGATTCAAGGTAATTATTACAGGCTGAAGTATAATTAGGCATAAAAAATTTCATTCTAGCTGCATTAAAATTTAATTTGTAATCCTACGCGTAAGCTGTTATACCACTTTACTGCTCGATAAATGTTTGACACTTTAGATCCCCTATAAATACTAATTTTACATCTTGAATTTTTTTTAAAATACATGAACTGAAAGAACAAATCTTTTAATCCCAATAAACTTTTTTTTTTTAAATCATATAGGGGAGGTAGGGGAGGTTTGATACATAGGGATGGTTGATACATTGGCAAATTTTCTCAACAAATGTGATTAACAGCCATTCTAACACATGTAAAGGCTTCTTTTATTTGCAGAAGCCATCATTAGCTGGACTAATCAGTGAAGAACTGACAACTTTTCTTTACTTTTAAATTTTGAAAATTTTTGGAATGTAAATGTAAATTTTTTCAAATACTGATTTTCTTTCATAACTCTTATTATTGTGAAGATAATATCTTGTTTTTTTTTTGTTGTTTTTTTTTTTTTTTTTTTTTTTGTATATATAAAACACATTGTTAGGATTAATTTTACTAGAAAGTAGATTGCCATTTTGCAACTGCATTTATACAAAATGATTGAAAATTCAGTAAGGCATAATACGGAGAAATGTTACACTTGTTTATTAGAAATTTAATAGTTTTTTTAAATTGCAAACTAATATAGTACTGTAATATCCATTGTTGTTTTACAGCAAGAGTTACTGAAATTGGTAAGGAGGATTAATTGGTAAAGTTTATCCGAAATCATTTACTCTAACTAATATTTTATTTTATCTGGATTTAAAAAAACTGAAATTTATCCTTTTGACCTTAATTGTTTCGACAATACTTATTTTTTTACCCTCAACATCTTCTTGTAACCATCTCCACAAAATCAGTGAGTTAAATATGAATCAGTTATTTACTGACACGACACCTAAATAATCTTTAGATGAAAACACAGGGCCGCCGGGTACCAAATTTACAAGTCTTCCAAGGTCCCAAGGATATTAGACCTTATTCCAAGAAAACGACTTCAACCACAAAGGGTTGATGGTTGGTTGGTTGGTTGATTTTTGACGGCCGATTATCTACTCTTGGGATATAGACCCTGGGGGGAGTGCCCTTCGTGGGGGTCTTTCTAAGGGAACCTAACCCGTACTTACGCATGGAAATCCACGGTTTCGAAGAAAACCACGAAAACTCCGAAACGGTTAGGCCGACGGGCGCGATTGGGTTCGAACCCAGCACCTCCCGTCTACCAGCTTCGAGAGCAGAACCTCTCAGCCACTGGTGGGGCTCAACCACAAAGGGTGGAAAACGTAAAGTAAAATCTTTAATATTGATTGATATGATTGTCAAATAAAAGCTTGATGAATAATTTAAAGTTAGAGATTTATTTTCGAGAAAATGTGTGAATAGCATTGATTAAATTATTTGTAATAAAATAAACATCTCTGAAACAAAAATATGCCAATGTCATTTCTTTATAAATTTTATTAAAATGTTTCAAGATTAATCATTAAAAATTGTATGGAACAAAAATTGAGTCGTCTGCATCTTTTTTTTTTTTTTTTTTTTTTTTTTTTTCAATTTACATAACAATGTATCAAATCTCCCTTACAAGTGTATCAATCCTCCCCAGTAATGGGGAGATTTGATACAATAGGAACCATTCAAAATAATTGGGATATAATTTTTGAATGATTATTTTTTTAATTCACTATATTTTTAATAAATACATAAAGATCACTTTAGAAGAAAACACGAAAAATTTATTTAAAAATAGCTTTCTAAGGGTTATAAAAAAATAGTAAAAAAAAAATGTATCATATCTCCACTACCTCCTTACGTTTTAAGA
Source organism: Maratus speciosus (assembly GCA_963932465.1). Lineage (NCBI taxonomy): Eukaryota > Metazoa > Arthropoda > Arachnida > Araneae > Salticidae > Maratus > Maratus speciosus. The sequence goes on from OZ010788.1 coordinate 457,358,745, forward strand.
CATTAAATGTTGAAAATTGTCTCTTTTTTTTTTCTTTTTTTTCAATTTTAAAAATCCTGAGACCCCTTAAAGAAGTATTTATAAAGCACTTTTTTTTCACTGCTACTGTTCTTTGGAAACGTTTCCGAATAGTTTTTATAGTGTATTAATTAGTCATCTCAAACTAGAATATTGGTTCTTCGAATTCTATCTATTCTCAAATAAACATTTTCGTGATCAATAAACAAAGTTTATATACTAACTTGATAAATTAACCGCATTATCATTAACATCCAAATTAATATTATTTTGTTACTGATGCTGCATAAATTCAGCTACGCAGATGAAAATGTTTAATTGATTGTACGTCAAACGTGGCAATTGAACTACGTTCGTACTATAACTAGTTTTATGAATATTCAGATCTTAATGCAATAGCTGTTGCCCCCTTATAAGCAAAAATGCATGAATACAAAATTTGTTACGATTATCTATTCAGTTCAGTAATACGGAAATAATAGGACTCCATCTTAAATAGGACGTTATCACCATGGCAACCTAGAATCATTTATCATGGGATAGCATTGAATTAATTACGTATGATGAGATTTAATAGAATGAAGAAAACTTATATTAATATCTTTTTAAGTTTTGATTCGATTTTCATAAAATTTTAAATGACTCTACAACATTCCACAACGCTTATATATATTAAATGTCAAACCATTCGGTTGGATAGTTTTTGCGCTGTTATATGCGGACAGATGGACAAACTGATGGACGGACCAGTCGACGACTATAGCTGATACGTATTTATATATTTACGAACGTGCCTAAAAAGTTGAGAAAGATGAAATCAAACAAAAAACATCTTTTTGGTTTGTTTCTTTTTCCTTTCAACAAGTATTTCATGTGTAACGATGTATCATAAGATTGTACTAGTATTTCATGTTGCAGTTATTAGTTGCTTTCTGGAGTTCTTTAAAACTCTGTATTAAACATTTTTCTTATACGCACATTCGTAGGTATGAAAAAAATCGGATGAATCGAAAAAGGTAACGAATCTCATATTTAATACATTATCAAAGTAATGTAGCGTTTATGGATATAATCATGCTCATGTGTATTTATACTTGTACAATGGAAAATCATTATACATCTTAATGTAATATATATGTATCGGATAATGTAATTAAAAAAGAAAATCTAACAAGTGGAAAAATTTAAAATTTAATAACCTAAATACTAACGAAATTTGAGGTAATTCATTCAAAAGCAAAATTGCATTGCGTCTAGAACTTTGCCATACTTAACAAATAGCTCTAATAAATTAGAAATTTATTATCCATTGACACTGTCAAAAATTTTATGTCAAGACCCTGTAGCAATTTTATTTAAAAACAACAACAACAAAAACTTTTGGTTTCTTATTCTTTGTTCTTTATCATAATAAAATAACCCTTGCTATCTTCAAAGATATCCCTATCTATAACTTAGTTTTAAAAATACCCCGATCGGAAACAAAATCCCCTCAGGATGCTCATAAAAAAAGGTCCAATTTTGGGACGATGAACCGAAAGAAATTTAATTCACAAACTTTTCTTTGTTTTAAAAGTTATAGGTATTCGTTTTCTAAATTATATATTTTTACAGGTTTTTAAACAATGTCAAAATTATCAACATCGGTCCTCGTTATCATTTTTTATTGCGTAAGGAAACATTTTATTATATTCATTGAAATAAATATAGCTTTATGCTTTTTTAAATGTATATTTTGTTTTTCAACATCTGAAAACCAGTTGTCTGGGAGCGGATTAGTTTAATTGTGTTTCCTTAGAAAACATACAGATGGTAAATTTTCATGAATTTATTCATGGATAAATTTATGTAAACTTATTTCTATGGATATACAGAGTGGCTCAGAACTATATGTCAAAAATGTAAAGTCATGTAAGGGTGACCTAAATAAGCAGATTTCGTATAGGAATGTGGATGCAGAAATGCAGCGTTGAGGCAGTAGAGGGCGCTGTTAAGTTCAGTGGATGAAAGCACTTCCCTAGCTTGAATCGTCATTCCCTCATGGATTTCGAGCAACATGCATCGTTACACCAATGCGGAGCTTGCCGACATCCATTTTATACATGGGGCTAAGCAAGGAAATGGTTTACACTCAACGCATATCAATCAGCTTTTGAGCTTGTCGAAGGAGTGCGAAATTCTAAAATGCAAGGCCAAAATCACAGTCAGGTGAAATCCGAGCACCTCATTGGTCATTGAGCCGTGTCCTTTTCAGAGAGCAATCTCTAGCGCTTGGGGAAACGTCGCGAAAACTCCCTTTTCCAAGAAAATATCATGTATTGAAGCGAATTTTTTCTGTTTCATTTAAAATAAGCCATCGAAATTAACTCAAAATATTTTAATGACTTTTTATAAAATGTGAATGAAAGATTTCGATTTTAAGCTGTAAAAAAATTTACATAATACGGCAAGTACTTTTTTAGTTATTGAAAATAAAAAATGAAACTTGCATTTTTTTTCCCCTTATGTTACTTTTAAAATCCAAAATAAAACAAATATTCGCACTTTTCTATAGAAAAATTTAATAACTAACTTAGAATACTAAAACCTTTCAAAAATTTTTGCCTAATGGAAAATAACTTAAAAAAATAATGTCAGTTTTTAAACCGATTTTAATCATTAAGAATAAACAGAACAAAAAATATTACATGAACAATTTTGTAATAGTATGTACAATAAGTTATTTTGTTTCCTGTTTCATGTATTTAAATCTGGAATTTTTAAATAAATTTTTCACTCACTGCCTGGTAAGCTAAGGTTATAAAAATTATGAAAGCAGGTGTGTTTTCGATGACAATATAACATTTTAATATTTTGAGAATTTAATTATAAAAAAATAATATGTTTACCTATAGGAGGGTCCAGTTGATAAATTGCTAAATAATGTTTATGGTTATAATTGTATAAGAGTTACAAGAAGAATGGAATTAATCATGTGCCAAATCATGCACGCTAAAATATGCCAATTAGCTGTGAAACTGCAACAATGAAATATTTTAAATATTAAAATGTAAAAAATAAAATATAAAGAATGTAATATATATTTTTAAATGCACTTTTATCATTACTTAATTAATTTATTTATTTATGTTTTTATGTTTCAAAAAACAATTTAGAAATCTTGAAAGGTTGTTTAAACTATGCTTTTTTTTTTTCCTTTTGAATATGTTTAAGGGGAAAAAAAAAAAAACAGGGAGAAAATTGTGATTTTTAAAATAAATGCACAAGTTCATACTTTTCTAATCGTAAATTAAACGAAAGAAATTTCCATAATCGGGGTCCACGCCAAATTAACACATTGTAGCGGACTTGAATAGCAGTCATGAAACTAGGCTTGATTTTTAAGATAAACTTTGAATGTCTATAAAATAATGTTTACCTTTTATGTCCCAAATTATGAATTTATGAAAATTTCATCTTCTAAAGCATATTTTGTGAATTTTTGAAACTACTTTAGAAGATTTACACAATCATTTAATAACTTGTAGGATGATTTTGCAAAATTAATTAATTAAATTGAATTTATAGGGATTTTGTGCAATATTTGTAACTCCCCTCAAATCTTTTATTTAAAATCTTTTTTTTAGTGTTTTGCAGAATTACAAAACATACAAATATAATTTCTTACAATAGAAATATTGCCGAACAGAAACTTTCGCCTCCCCCCCCCCCCCACACACGCACACACACCCAATCTGTCAACGTCAAGAAAGCTGAAAAAGATGCAAAGGCAAAAGAAATTATTGTTGTTGTTTTCATTTTCTTTTGTGCAACCAATAATATTTTTTGGAACAAGATAAAGTAAAATATCTATAATTAATTCTAAACAGTATAACTACTTATCGATGCATTAGGTTAGTTTTATAACAAATTATTTTAATGGCCCTTTAATCGGGCATAAAGGGTTAAAAACAGAAAACTTTCTTACTTTCTTATTTATTTTATGGGCAGAGAACCTGGTGCGATTTAAAAAAAAAGTTTTTGGATTTATTTTTAAGGGTTTTTTTTCATTTAATGCTAAAACATTAAATTCTGTATTTTTTAAATTATTTATGTAATTTATTTTAATATAATTTTGTTAATTTAAAGTTTCCGATTTAAAGTCTAGAAAAGGGTCTTTTTTTATAGTTGATGACTTTTTCTAGAATAATATATTTTTTTGCGATTTTGTGGATTTAAATGGTGTGTGTGTGTGTGGTGGGGGGGGGGGGGGTAGAGGAGAAAATTTATTGAGATTTTTACTATACGGAATTTATAGACAATTTTTAAATGATATTACAAGTATTTCTCAATGAAAACTAAATTTTTATTAAAAAATATTTGTCATGTCATATCATTTAAAAATTGTTACAACTTATAACCTAAATTATTCACTCTCGTTGTATAAAATGTTATCAAAATATCTTAATTGATTTAACTTCGATTGTTTATTATAAATAAAAGCGAACAAAATAATAAGGTAAATAATGCGTTAATGTAAATAAGGTACCAATCGCTTCAAAATTACTTTTCCCCTCACTCCTTTCAAAATTCAAATGGAGAAACAAGTTGGTGATCCTCACCCTTATTAAAATTAAAACCACGCGACCACACAACCAATGGGGTGGCTGTATTTCACCTGACTGTGATTTCGGCCCTCCATTTTAGAATTTCGCCGAAGGACTATCCTCTACTATGCGTAATACTGCTTCTGCCACTGCGGGAAATCTTACAGAGCCCTTGTCACGCCTGGAAGCATAAAACCATAAAACGATTGACTCGCGCACAACTCATAATGAAGATGCTCAAATTCGGGGATCCGGCAGAATCCTATCCGGGAATCGTTCAATCTAAATCCTTTGAGCAGCCAAGCCATTTTTTGCGCAATCCCATGCATAAAATGCATGCCGGCAAGCTCCGCATCGGTGTAATAATCCATGTTGCTCGAAATCCGTGCAGGAAATGACGATTCAAGCCACCGAAGAGCATTCATCCGCCGCATTCAACAGCACCCTCTACTGCCTCAACACTGTATTTCCGCACCTACATTCCTATACGAAATCTGCTTATTTAGGTCCCCTCTACGTGCTTTTATATTTTTGACATAGAGTTCAGAACCACCATGTATATTGTGAGGTGATTGACATGAAATTTATACATGTTAGTAAGGTTTAGTACAGCATGCTTTTATTAAAAATAGAGTGTTTTACATTTTTAATTCTGATAAAGGTACATAAAAAAACGGTTACATTTCCGTATATGGATGAGAATTCTTTGAAGTTTATTTCAAATACGTTATGCTATTTCAAAAATGAGAAAATTAATATACTACGTTATTGTGATACATTCGGCAGAACCAAGCAAAAATATTCAGATACATTACCGTTCAGAAAGCGTATTTCTTCCAAATATCCTTTGATATATTACATAAATATATATTAAAATTTAAATACGTATTACATGCTGATAACCATTATGCATTTTCTATTATAAATCAGAATGTAATTTACATACCGAAAATGCGAAAAAGCACCGGAAAAGGAAACTATAGAAATAGTAAAGTTTTAAAATTAGAAACATTGTCCACGTTTGACACCATTTATTCAAATGCAAAGAAAATTACCATACTTAAAGAAACACCCTAATAAAGGAGGGGGTGAGGAATTTGGAAGTAGTATCGTTAAAAATTTTATATCGAGGCTCAATATATAGAAACAAAACTTTTTGATAAGAAATTCGTACACAAATTTTATTTGGAAACAGAATGAAAAAAAAAATTGGTTTCATATTCTTTGTATTTTATCATAATAAAATAACCCTTGCTATCTTGAAGGATATCCCTATCGATAACTTAGTTTAAAAAATACCCCGATCGGAAATAAAATCCCCTCAGGATGCTCATAAAAAAGGGCCAATTTTGGGACGATGAACCGAAAGGAATTTAATTCTCAAACTTTTCTTTGTTTTCAAAGTATACGTGTTAGTTTTCGATATAAATATTTTTACAGCTTTGTAAACAGTGGCGAAATTATCAACATCAATTCCTCGTTGTTACTTTTGTTGTTGTTGTTGTATAAAGAATACATTTTTATTATCTTAATTTAAATAAACATAGTTTTACATTTTTTATGCATTTTTTTTCAACATCTCAAAATAGAATGTCTTGGAACGGGTTATTTTCATTGTGTTTTTCTAAAAAGCATAAACGTGCAAAATTTTACGCATTAGGCTACAGGCAAACATTTATAAGCTTATTATATACGTGTGTATTAAATTTCCAGTGACATCAGATATTGATAAAATATCAACACTATACATGATTTACTTCGGCGAAAAAAAAAATTAAAAATGTCTATTTAGGAACTGAAGTACATTAATTCCGGTGAATAAACAAAATTTGCTTTATAAAAAAGTACGATCACTGACAAAAGCAGAATTGTGTACAGAAAAGAAAAATATCAGGTTCTCACTATAATATAGAAATTAAAAGGATGAAAGTGATATTTTTTAACCATCCAAGAAAATTTTATTATTTCTTTGTCACTTTTTAAAAGGTTAATATAGACATATGCCATATAAATGAAAAAGAAAAGTGCCCAGTTAAACTAATGGCATTGATCTCACAGGCTATTCACACTAACTGTATATTATACTCTTATTGATGTCTTTTATTCATAAAATAGGGCTCCCTCTTTTTGAGCAAAACGGTAAATAATCAGGGAAGCGCCTTATCAGAATAAACCGGTATACCAAATTTCAAGCAAATCAGACAATTCTGCATGAAAAAGCAATTTATCGAAATTAAGGGGGGGATTAGTTCGCCGTCCTCCCCTCTTTATACTTAACCAATGAACCTCAAAATCTAATCGGGGAAGCTCCTTATAAGAATAAACCGTTAAACCAAATTTCAAGAAAATCGGATAGTTCTGCATGAAAAACTCATTTATCTCAATTGAGGGGTATTAGCCCTCCGTTCTCTCCTTTATACTTAACCAATGAATCTCTAAATCTAATCAGGGAAGCGCCTTATAAGAATAAACCGTTAAACCAAATTTCAAGAAAATCGGATAGTTCTGCATGAAAAGCCCATTTATCTCAATTGAGGGGGATTAGCCCTCCGTTCTCCCCTTTATACATAACCAATGAACTTCCAAATCTAATCAGGGAAGTGCCTTATAAGAACAAACCGGTATACCAAATTTCAAGCAAATCGGATAGCTCTGCATGAAAAAGCAATTTTTCAAAATTAAGGGGGGGAATTAGTTCCCTGTCCTCCCCCCTTTATACTTAACCAATGAACCTTTAAATCTAATCAGGGAAGCGCCTTATAAGAATAAACCGGTATACCAAATTTCAAGCAAATCGGATAGTTCTGCATGAAAAACCCATTTATCTCAATTAAGGGTTGATTTTATCCCTCCGTTCCCCCCTTTCTACTTAACCAATGAACCTCCAACTCTAATCAGGGAAGAGCTTTTCAACAATAAACCGATATACCAAATTTTAAGCAAATCCGTTAATTCTGCATGAAAAACTCATGTATCAAAATTAAGAGTGCATTAGCTCCCGTTCTCCCCCTTTATACTTAACCAATGAACCCCCAAAACTAATCAAGGCAGCGCCTTACAGAATGAACCTATTTACAATATTTGAAGCAAATCGGATATTTCTATATCAAGAGTTATCGTATTACGTACATACATACATACATACGTACGTAACATACAGAACCTGCGGGTACATTAGCTCTGATAGACTGTGAGCTAAAAAGAAGTTTCATAAAACCGTAAACGAACGTTAAAAGGTTTTATAGAACTGTCAAAAGGCTTCGGTCCCACCTCTGCCTTTCTCAAGATGAACTGAGAATACCTTACTGCAGTATAAATGAGAACGTCTAGCGAAGGAGTGCAATTTTTCAACCAACAAGAATGATTTGGTATCCTACGCATAGGCTGCTTCTGCCACTGTGACATAATAACATGAAACTATACTAAGGAAATACTATGTTAAAAATTTTAAATTTCTTGACTGCACTGATAGAATTAATTCAATGAGTTTATTTCTAGGATTAAATAGAAGTTGCAAATACAAAATTTAGGTGAATTTCTATATTACAGAAATATAATTTTAAAGTTTTATAAAACTTTATCTATTGTTCTTGCACAGGGATGTGTAGGTATACTGTGGTATACGCAGTATATCTTCTGGATTTTTTAAGAAACTCTGTATGCCCTCTGTAGCTGTAGAATATACTCTCTACAGTGTATTTTTTTACGTCTGCACCACCGGTACTGAAGCACCATCTCTAGAAGTCTCTCGTAACTATTTCCTTTCTGATATATATATTTCTATTACTATATTCTTAAAGCTTTTCCAGACATACTTTTGGTAAGTTAAGCATTTTATCAATTGATCATACAGCAGTAAAGTATTCTCAGCTCGTTTTGAGAAAGGCACAGGTGCACAGTGGGACGTTTCGACGATCTAGGTGGACAAAATTATTTCGTTGAAGATTAATTAATTTTTGCTGTTTTTTTTTTAATGCATCGCTAATAAAATACTTAACTGCGCTGCCCAACAAGCGCAAAAAACTTTGACACATTCACAAATTCATTTTTTAACGGAAAGGTATAAAATTGGAAAGCCTGGCCATAGAAGCGATGGAATTGAACTGTGTTTTCCATTTTTGGATCAATCAATTACCTATTGAGTTATAAGAGATTTTGATCACGTGACAAACACGTTTTTCGCCCGCTCTTGAGTGCTCTTTCTTCCTTCGCGCGGAAATTGGGTTCAAAATGCCCACTTTGACACTATTTTCTAACAGATCTATTGTGTTTGCAAAAAAACGGAAAAAACAGCTCGATGACATAGTTTCAGAACAACAACACCTACTAGTTTCAGGCATTTCCGAACAAAAATAAATTAAAACTTATGTCAGAAAGTTGCCCTTTTGGATTTGAGAACAACCTTAAAATAAAAATGCAGGGTGCCCACTAAATTCCGTTCCCATCCTTTAACGGCCGAACGACTACATCTATATTCATAAACGTGGTGTCTCGTTCATAAACATGGTGTTACATGCACACATGTAAGTTAACATTCATTTCTTTTTTGTATTTTGTCTACTCAGAGTTGCTCGAGAAATTTGAGCCGTCATCCTGAAAAATAAAGTTTTTTAAAATAAAATCATATTAAAATATATTTTAAGGTTTTGTGGTATCCTGTAAAACATATAAATGCTACCAAAATTATTTTCGGTTGAAAAAATGCTGTTGTGTGAATAAATTACCTATATAAATTTTATTCAATTTCAAATAAAATTTCTGCTTATAGACGGTAATGTATCCGAATTTTTTATGTGTCCCTGTAAAAGAAATACAACTGCTACGCACTTTCTTTTCAAATTAAAAAAATGCTATTGTGCATCTCAATAACCTATAGTAATTTTGTTGAAATTTAATTAAAATTTCTGCTTTTTAGAAACAATTTTTCCGCGATCTTTTGTGAGGCCATGTAAAAAATTCATAATTTCAACGCTCGTGAAATTATAATTTAATAGAATTGTCATCGGAAAAACACACGTGGGCAAAGTTTCAGCTCAATCGGATAGTTGAAAGTGGTTTTAAATTGTTTTGCAAGATTTGAACTAATCTTTTATGTGGCCCTGTAAAAAAAGCGTAACTGCTACGTTGCATAAATTATAATAATATTGCATTGTCATCAGAACTACATATCCTGAGCAAAGTTTCAGCTCAATCAGATTATTGAAATTGGTTTAAAATTAACTTGCAAGTTTTAATCTAAATTTTGTGAAGCCCTGTAGAAACAGTATTCTAAACAAACTTTTACGTTCTTTAAATTATAATAATACTAGCAAACGCCGCGGACTCGCGTAATAGTTGAAATATGCCAAGTGATATTTGCATGATTATTTTTTATTAGAAGAACACTTTTTAAAATAATTCAAAAATTACAAATTAAGCCCAGTTTGACTAAACTTCATTATAAAAGTGCAACAGACAGAAATGAGATTTTAATTAATAAGAAGAAATAAAACTAATTCCAATTAAATCATAATTTAGAAAGTATTTTGAGACTTTTATGCTCATTTCATACACTCATTTCAGTATTCATTTGAAGTTTTGAATTTTTTTAGAAACCATCTTAACACATTTACATCTTAAAATTAACCATCATGTCAAATTCCAAGCTTCTTGTCTAACAGTCTACCACCTCTCTGGTGTTAGTGGCACCAACATAAAATGCCGAAACAGAGTTGAAATAGAATGTCTCGAAAAATGTTGAAACAGAGAGTGTCGCTATTAATTTGCCAACATTAACCTTGAAATCGGTTGGCATTTCCTAATATTCTATAGAAAACGGAATTTAGATGTTTTTAAAGGCTTTCTTGTTGTTCTTGCCAACCAGGTGGTAATGACACCGGCATAAAATATAGCCAGTATAGGATCAGGGACTATCACTCTTGATTCGCAACCAATAACTTCTGTAATCGGTTTATTACTTCCTGAGATTTCATAGAAATCGTAATTTAGGACTCTTTTAGAATGCGTCTCGCTCCTTCCCTTAGCTTCAACCCTTTTTAATTTCGAATTTATTTTCGACTGTTCTTAGAGGACATTTATATTTTATAAGTAACTACCGTGCTATATTTAAAGTTTCTAGCCTCTTCAGTACCGTAGAAATCGCAAATTAGAAAGTTTTTTGCTCCTGCAACACTCGACATAAAATATAGCTTATGTTTGAGCAGGTTCTAGCACCATCAATTTGCAACCATTATGTTTGAAATCGGTTTCGTATTTCATACGATTGCATAAAAATCGTAAATTAGAACGCTTATAGAACGCTTTTCGCTCACTTCATCCTTTTAAATTTGGTATTTTCTTTCGACAATTCTTAGAAAGCATTTGCATCTTTGAAGTAATTACCATTTCAATTTTAAAATGTTAGACCCCCCCCCCCTCAGTAACACAAAAAAACGCAATTTAGAACATTGTTTACTCCTGTAACCCCCAGGTGGTAGTGACAATGTAAAATATAGACTATGTTGGAGTGGGGACTAATCACCATCAATTTGAAACCATTACTTCTGAAATCGGTTTATATTTCCTGAGATTGCGTAAAAATCTCTATTTAGAACGTTTTTAGAAGGCTTTTCGTTCCTTTTTACCCCTTTTAAATTTCAAATTTGTAAGGAACTCTTCTCAGAGAGTATTTACATCTCATAAGTAATTAACATGCCAAATTTCAAGTTGCTAGCCCCTTCAGTATCACAATTTAGAACATTTTTTAAAATGCAACCGCAAGGTGGTAGTGACGCCGACATGAAATAGATCCTATATTGGAGCAAGGGCTGTCATCATCTATTTACAACCATTAATTTTGAAATCGGTTAGGTACTTTCTGAGATTGCGTAGAAATCGCAATTTAGAAAGTTTTTCGTCCATTTTCACCCTTTTTAAGTTTCGAATTATTTAGGAAATGTTCTTAGAGATCATTTATATCTTATAAGTAACTATCATACCTAGTTTCAAGTGACTAGCCCCTGCAGTATTACAAAAAACGCAATTTAGATCGTATTTTGCTCCTTCAACCCCTTTGGGGTAGTGGCACCGACATGAAATACAGCCTATGTTAAAGCGAGATCTGTCACCATCCTTTTCACACCATTATTTTTTTAATCGGTTCGGTACTTCATGAGATTGCGTAGAAATCGCAATTTAGAAAGTTTTTTAGAGCGCTTTTCGCTCCCTTTCACCCCTTTTAAATTTCGATTTTTAGGAAATGCTCTCAGAGATCATTTGTATCTTATAAATAACTGCCCTGCCTAATTTCAGGATTCCAGGCCCTTCAGTAACACAAAAATCGCAATTTAGAGCGTTTTTTGCTTCTGCAACCCCTAGGTGGTAGTGACACCGACATGAAATAGAGCCTATGATGGAGCAAGGGCTGTCATCATCAATTTCCAACCATTACTTTTGAAATAGGTTGGGTACTTTCTGAGATTGCGTAGAAATCGCCATTTAGAACGTTATTTAAAACTCATTTCGCGCATTTTCACCCCTTTTAAATTTCGATTTTTTTAAGAAATGTTCTTAGAGATCATTTATATCTTATAAGTAACTACCATTCCAAAGTCCATGTATCTGGGCCCTTCAGTAACACAAAAATCGCAATTTCGAATGTTTTTTTGCTCCTGCACACCCTATAGAGGTAGCAGCACCGACATAAAATGTAACCGATGTTGGAGCAAGAGTTGTTACCATCATTTTGACACCATTATTTTTTAAATCGGTTTGGTAATTCTTGAGATTGCGTAAAAATCGCCATTTAGAACGTTTTTTAGAAAGCTTTTTGCGCATTTTCACCCCTTTTAAATTTCGAATTTTTTAAGAAATGTCCTTAGAGATCATTTATACCTAATAAGTAACTACCATGCCAAATTCCATGTATCTGGACCCTTTAGTAACACAAAAATCGCAATTTCGAACGTTTCTTGATCCTGCACCCCCTTTAAGGGTAGTGGTACCGACTTAAAATGTAGCCTATGTTGGAGCAAGGGTTATACCATCATTTTGACACCATTATTTTTGAAATCGGTTTGGTACTTGCTGAAATTGCGTAAAAATCGCCATTTAGAACGTTTTTTAGAACGCTTTTCGCGCATCTTTACCCCTTTAATTTTTTTTTTTTTTTTTTTTTTTTTTTTTAAGAAATGTCCTTAGAGCTCGTATAAGTAACTACCATTTCAAATTTCATGTTTCTAGACCCTTCAGTAACACAAAAATCGCATTTTTAGAATGTTTTTAGCTTCTGCATTCCCTTTTGGCCAGTGGCACGGACTTAAGATATAGCCTATGTTCTAAGTTAGACTAACACCATCATTTTGATACCATTACTTTTGGAATCGGTACGGTAGTTCCAGAGCTTACCTCCTACAAATAAACAATTTTTACCTCTTTATAATATTAAGTAAGTATAGAAGATTGTATTGTCATTCAAATTACATATGTATTCATTGTTTCGGCTCAATAGGATAATTAAAAGTGGTTTAAATTTTACTTCTAAGATTTGAACCAAACATACATACATGCACTGCAAGGTAATATGATGCCGGTTTTTTAATAAAAAACTTAATGATCTGCAGCTATCTGCAGGAGTTTTTTTAATTTTTAAATACTTTAGGAATGGCACTTTGATTTTTAAAAAAATGCTTATTGCTGAATAATGCTGAATAACTTGTTAAAAGTCAAGATGAAATTTGTAAAGAACATCAAGGATCATCCAGAATTTTAACCTTTGAAAAAAAGTGGTAAAGCGGGTTTAATATCGCTTATTTTAAAACAAAAAAGGGTTAAATCTGACCTCGACAAACCTGTGACATTAGATCAGCAAACTCGTACTCTCAAATAAAACAAATAGTCACGACGTGCTTTCAAACTTAAAGGAAGCTAGTACAACTTTTGAAACTCCTTCAAAACAACTGCGCAAATGGCTTCTTTACGGTCATAATTAATCGACACCTGTGATTCTTTTTGACAAAACTCGTACGAATATCGAAAATACAGACATTCAGCTACCAATAGACGCGGTTTTGTCAAATTCCGAGATAATCGGAAAAATGAATTTTGTCCACCTAGATTATCAAAACACCCCACTGTGCGGTGGTGTGAAGCATGTCGACCGATGGTTTTATAAAACAGGTTTAGGCATAGTTTGTGGTTTTATGGAACTCCTTTTTACTTAGTATTTGTATGCATCTTTTAGAAATTAAGAAAGTATTTTGGTATTTTTATTATTTCAGAAAATCTCTTGTTGCTAATTAAAGACATAATTCAAAATTTCAAAGATTAAAAATAAAAGTTTGACGATCGAAAAAAAACCTTTTTAAAAAATCGTTCTAAATTCGGTAAATTGCCCAGAAAAGTTCAAAAACTTATATTAAAGGATATTTTAGACCAAATATGAGTTAACGATAGCATTTCTTCAATAGTTACAAGCGACAAAATATGCAATAAAAAACGATGACCAGCATGAGAATCAGATAAAAAATTACTTCAGAATCCAAATCGGAATTTGACAAATCTCATCGTGACATACACCATCCATTATTGAAGTATCTTTATAACAGATTTTCAACGAAGGTGGTTAAGCGATTCGTTTGTATGATATTTATTTTATTGCGGAAAGGTCTCATTTTGATGGCGCAACAGAAAGTGCAACTAAGTGCAACAGAAACTAAGAATAGTAATATAATTGACTGTTTGTTTTCTTCTCACTTTTTTTTTTTACTTTATAGCCTTTAACTTCCGTAAAATTCGATCAATCGTCACGAATTTTTAATATAATGTTAAGGTACATTGCAATACTTTATGTTTTAAAGTAGTTGTCGTATCGTGTATGCTTTTTTTACAGTAACACGTGAAAATTTTAGTATACCATATACCAGGGCTGTCCAATGTGGCCTCTTTAAAGAGTTTTTTGGCGCCCTTTCGTTTAGTCACTAAGTTTTTGTAAGTTAAAAAAAAATTACAGAATGTTTTTTTTAAATAAATAATATTTGAAATTTTTTTTTAATTATTACTACAGCAATTAAGGCTTATGTCTCCTTTCACTACAAAATCTTTTACATAGCCCCCTTCTCCGTCGCTCTCAAAAAATGTCATTCTAAATTTACTACAATTTATGTTATCTCTTCAAATTATTTTTCATTGAATTCCTGAATGGTAGACACCATATAGCTACCTCTATGAGATGTATGTGCATCGTATAAGACGTGAGTGACCTAGATGATAAGACTGCCACTACTCTGGCCTCGATTACCTCAAGGACAAACTTCCACCAGTACTTCCGAATAGTAATTTTTCTCCATATTTACGGCAGAAATTTTGCATGTAAATAAGGCGATGATAACTATGCAAAAATACAGGTGGAAGTTAACCCATGTGATAACCAGATTCAGATTGTTGCATGTTTTAAATCGTGTTAATAATGGCGCCCTTCATTGCTTGTAACCCGGTGAGGGGCACCCTCGTTTACTGAAAGTTGGACAGGCCTTTGCGTTAAAATGAGAGATATTTGAAACAAAACGAATTAAAGTGAATTTCAATTAAAGCTCTCCATCGGGTCTGTAACCCAATTTTTACTCAAATCTGACCCAACACATGGTGCAGGTGGGGTTGGCGTTAATTTTATTCATTTTAATTGATTCGGGTTCAGACTAGTTTCGTGCTTGATTCTGTCTCATATGGGTCGGGTTAAGCCAAAAAAAGATCCGACACATCCGAAAACGTTACTTGGAAACGTTCCGGGTTTTGTTTTTGTTTTTGTCTTTTCAGGGCAGGAAAATAAATGTGTGTTTAAGAAATGCTACTTTAACCTTTAACTGATGTTACCGGTCTCACAGACCAGCACTTTTTTCAATTTTCAAAATTTAACTTGCAAATTTCAGTTTATCTACAAACACTACAGAAAATTTGTTTCATTTGGAACTTTAGTACTAACACCAGAGACTTTTGAATAGATGAATTTTAATTATAACACTCGTGTACAAAAAGTTTAGTACAAAAACAACATCCTATGAGTTAATCGCGGCTTTTATTCATCTTTCGATGGAGCGGTCTCACAGACCGCTTCACACTAGTTATGTGACAATTTCTGTGACATCAGTTAAAGGGTAAACCTCTTATTTTTTTCGGCTTCTGAAGTTTCTGAGGATAAAGGGATGTTTTTTCGGAATCGTCAATAATTCGGAAGAGGTTATATTATGTTTTCATTAAACTTTTGCTACACTCTAAAAAAAGACAAATGTTGTCTCTTATCTTTCTTAAAGTTTACGAAAATGTAATATTACCTTTACCAAATTGGCTGGAATTGCTTTAAGAATATAATAATAGAAATATATATATCATAAAGGAAATAGTTACGAGAGACTTCTAGAGATGGTGCTTCAGTGTAGACGTTCAGTCGTGTAGACGTAAAAAATACACTGTAGAGAGTATATTTTACAGCTACGGAGGGCATACAGACTTTCTTAAAAAATCCAGAAGATATACTGCGTATACCACAGTATAACTACCCATTCATGTGCAGAACAATAAATAAAGTTTTATAAAACTTTAAGATTATATTTTTATTTTTGTAATATAAAAATTCACCTATATTTTGTATTTGCAACTTCTGTTTAACCCTAGAAATAAACTCATTGACGTAACTCTATCAGTGCAGTCAAGGAATTTAAATTTTTTAAGATAGTATTTCCTTAGTATAGTTTCATACTATTAGAGGACAGTGGCAGCAGCAGCAGCGTATGCATAGGATACCTATCACTCTTGTTGATTGAAAAGTCGCACTCCTTCGCTAGACGTTCTCATTCATACTGCAAGTAAGGTATTCTGCAGTAAGGATTTCGAAAAGCGCTCTTTTATCTGCAAAAACCTCATAAACAGACAGACTTCTGAGTGTCACGTGTCAAAGAAGCATTTGTGAGACAAATGTTTCTTTTGTTGCTCAAAATTTTCAGAAACATTTTTTAACTGCGTAACAGAATTTATACATGCGAGAATAACAAAATAATGTTAATATTATTAATTTTAATGTTTATGTTAATGCTGTTAATTTATCATATTTTTGAACATGTAAATGTTTACCTGAGAATTAATAGTATCCGAAACATTAATATTTCGGAAGTAGTATTAAATACTGTGTAAAAAAAAAAAAAAAAAAAAAAATCTCAAAAACTTTTCCGAAAATTTCGGGCAGAAAAAGAAACGTTTGTTTCATAAACGCTTCTTTAACTCATGGAAGTTTGTCAGTTTCAGAGATTTCTCTAGATAAAAGAACGCTTTTCATATTCCGGGTAGAGAAACTTGTTTAATACACTGTAAAAAAATACAGGTAAACGTTTCCAAAAATTATGAGTAGCACAAGTAACTTTTGTTTCATACATGCTTCTTAAAATCTCTTGGTTTCAAAAGGTTCTAAAGACAAAGAAATAACTTTTAAGAATCACTAATAACTGGGAATATATTATGTTATAATTTTGTAAACCTTAAAAAACATACGAACTAAATTAAGAAACATTTGTCTTTTTTTTACAGCGTAGATCCAAAACATGTCTCTTTCTACTTTGCTCTCCTATCTGTATCTGTGTTTAGGCTACGTATACATATACTGGGTGCCTTAAAATGGACTCACTATTTTAAAATTTAATAACTTAGAAATGGTGACAACTATTAAAAAAATTCTTGCAGAAGAGTTAGGTAAGATGTCAGAAATATATATATATATTACTGCGATTCCGGATTTTATCTCCAAATAGCACCGTTAGATGGCTCTTAAAGCAATAGACTCTAAGTCGGCGCCTGATTTTTCGGCCTCGCTCTTCTTCTAGCATTGATACGATAAAAGGAGGTTAAATATATGTAGCGATCTCAGTGGCCAATACAATCTTGTTCCTAGGGACCCCCTCCATATATTTAACCTCCTTCCTTCGCAGCAAGGCTGGGAAAAGAATAAGACCAAAAAATCGGGCCTTGATTTAGCGCCTATTGCTTGAAGCACCATCTATCGCAGCTATTTGGAACTAAAACCCGGAACCGCAGTTAAAAAACCTCCTGACATCTTACATAACTCTCCTGCAATTTTATTTTATCTGTCTCCATTTGCAAGTTATTGAATTTTAAAATCAGTCAGTCTATTTTAGGACACCCGGTATCTGCTACACTATATGGCCAAAGGTGACCGGTCACTTGCGATTTTTGACGTTTTGTTAAATATCTAGAAAAATACATGAGGAATTAACCTGAAATTACAGGTGTGTAAGCTGTATAATATAGGTCATCTATTTCCGCGAAATTTTTTTCCCGAAACCCCATAGGGGACCGTCAAAAAATTAAAAAAGAACGAATATCTTTTGGATAACCCTGTAAAAACTAATGTAGCAAAAGCGTTCAAACTCGAGATTATTAATAAGTAGCAAAAACATTAGGGGTTGTATCCATATATCCATTGATTAGTGCCAATTTAGCATACACAATATTGCACGTAATACTATTAGATGTAAATTTCCAACTGGGCGAAAAAATGTCCTACTATATGTAATACTATATTTGGATACAATCCCTCATCTTTTTGCTTCATTTTGGAAACAGCGAATTTTGAGCTTATTCTATAAACGATTATTATCAGACTTTTCAAACTATGTTTTTGAGACTTTTACAAAAGTTGCTCTATACATTTAGCTAACATATTATACACATTATATTTTGATTGCATTCGTGCATGCGCAGTGAAACATTTTTTTGTAAACCTGCTCATTTTTCATCCAATTTTTATTATTTTTTTCTTTCTGATTACGGGGTATTGTGTACAATGTTGTTCGTCAAGTTTTCTGAAAATAACTTTTTTTTATATTAAGAACTCTGCAAATTATAAGCAAAAAACTTGGCAAAATTTGTGACTGTTTTTAAAAAAACATTAATTTTGCTACGAGTATACATGCTATCCTCTTAAAAATGAACACAGTATATTACAATAAGCCACTTATTAATAATCTCGAGTTTGAACGCTTTTGCTACATTAGTTTTTACAGGGTTATCCAAAAGATATTTGTTTTTTCTAATTTTTTGACGGTCCCCTATGAGGTTTCGGGAAAACAATTTTGCGGAAATATATGACCTATACTATATTGCTTACACACCTGTAATTCCAGGTTTATTCCTCATGTATTTTTCTAGATATTTAACAAAACGTGAAAAATCGCAAGTGACCGGTCACCTTTGGCCATATAGTGTATTCAGCTACGTTTTCGAATACATTTCCCTCGCTCAAAGCGTAGTATGGTGTCATAATTACAAGTTAAGCCTCGAAAAAAAAACAAGAACATGCTAGTTATTAGCGAATAAATAAGGTGTGCATTTTTTTAAATCCCGTATTTAAAAGTCAAGTATAAACAAAAGAAACTAGTCGGATGTGGCAATCCCAAACCTTTCTTCTATCCACATGTTAATACTTCAAAATTCGCTATCACAGTGCCAAAATTAAATAACAGTCTATGCTCATCATGAGGAGTCTGAAATTCCATGCATTAGTCCTTGAAATAGGACTATTGCGGATATCGGGGAAAATGCAGCATAAAAGCGACACCTATTGGTCGATTTACACCAAAACATAATCAGCAATAATATTTATCAAGGTCCGAAGTTTCAAAATTCGTGCATTAGTTCTTGCGATAGAGCTATTGCGAGAATCGGAAAAAATTCAGCATAGCAGCGCCACCTGTTGGGCGATTGACACCAAAACGTAAACAGAAGCAATTCATATCAAGGATTTACCGAATCGAAAGTTTGATGGAAATCCGTGCATTAGTTCTTGAGATAGAGCTGTTGTGGATATCGTAAAAAATGCAGCATAGCAGTGCCATCTGTTGAGCGATTGATACCAAAAACTAATCAGTAATTCAGGATCAATTTATGTCAGGGACTACCTGAATATAGATTTTTATTAAATTCCGTGCATTAGTTCTTGGGATAAAGCGCCCACAAAATTTATGTCACATACAGACATACAGGCAGACAGACATACAGACAGACAGACAGACTCGCGGACAGACATTTTGTAAAAACATGTTTTTTGGAATCTCTGATCCCTAAAACGTGTAAATTCGTCAAAAACCGGAATTCGAAAATTTCCATGAATCCAATACTTCACATCCAATAAGAAAGAAAAAAATTTGTAAGTGACCGAAGGGCGGCTTTTTTAATCATTTTGCTGAAAATCCGCAAATTTCGAGTCTTTTATTCTGATTTCTAAAGAATCTAGATCAATCAATCTCTAAATATTATACAGTCGAACCTCTATTTAACGAAGTCGCTAAATCCCGGAAGAAAGTTCGTTATATGGAAAATTCGTTAAATAGAGATCCATGTTTTAAAATACTTTAAACTACATAAAACAGATTTTAAATTCATAATCACTAAATATTTTTACTAAAAGTAGTTAATCACATTTTTTTTTAATAAATCATATCGATTTGTTTTATTTATTTTACCCACCAATATCCATCATCAATTCATTTTTTCTATGTGTTTAAATCTTTGAAATCTGCAAGGAAAACAAAACCTTTTCCGGGAAGATACTATATTTTCTGTTTAAAGTAAATATTTTTACATTAAAATTAACGAATTTTAATGACATTATCGTATTTATAATTGTTATAATAAATAATTTTAACCATACATTAACATATGCGTCCTTAAATTTAATTTCTGATAAACTCTGTTAATTTTGAGTGAGCTTTTTCTTTTAAAAAGTGCTTTCTCTCATAATACGTCTCACATCTTTGCAATGCACCCAAAACCCCTTCATGCGTATTTTCTTCTAACTATAATCCGCGTCGGATTCTTTCAAATGATTTTAGCATTTCATCATACGAAATTTTGTTAACTCTTGCATCACGTTCTTTTCCATCACCACCATATTCGTCTTCGTCGCAATTCAATGCTGTATTGTTTTTATTTTTTCACACTGTCGAAAATATCTAATTCGGATAGCGTTTAAGAGTTCTCAATTTCAGAATTAAGAGAAATACAATCATCAATCAGCACATCATGGTTAATAACTTCTTTTTTTCTCATCTGTATCCACAATTTTTTAAGTTACTCTAAGGGATTATCGTCTCCGTCTTCCGTACTTACCGAATTCTCACTGCTGACAAAGAAGGAGCCTGGTAAAACCAGTTCAATGCCATTGAACATCATAAAATGTGTTTAAACAAAGAATAAGTTTGAAATGTCCAGAAATATTTTGAGAAATGGAGAGAAAAAAAAATTTAGATCACAAGAAAAAGTTCGTTAAATAGAGAATGAACTTCACTATTTGGAGGTTATTTTACGAAGAAATTCGCAAAATGTTCTTGGTTCCAAGGAAAAGTTCGCAAAATATAGAAATTCGCAAAATAGAGGTTCGTTAAATAGAGGTCCGACTGTATATTATTTAATACTTAAAGACCTTTTAATCCACCGTAAAAAAAAGACAAACGTATCTTAATCTACATAAATATGATATAACCACGATTGAAAATAGACAATAGACGATTCTAAAATTTTTCTTTATTTTTAGAAACCTCAGAAACCAATATATTTCCAATATTTAAAGAATCATTAATAAAAACAAAGTTTCGTTTTCTCTTTGTAACTTTCGGAAACGCTCCGAGTAGTTTTCTTAGTATAGTAATCAGTTTTTTAAGGCTGTTCTCAACAACCTCAAAACGTTTTGACACTTTTACAAATTCATTATTTAATAGAAAGATAAAATTGGAAGTCCTGACTATGGAAGCGATTTGTAATTGAACTGCGTTTTCCATTTTTTGATAAATAAATTACCTATTGAGTTATAAGCGATTTTGATCACGTGACAAAGACGTTTTTAACCCATCGCTGACTGGTTTTTCTGCTTTCTTCTGGAACTTCGGTTCAAAAGGTCAAGTTTGACACTATTTCTGAAAGATCTATTGCGTTTGCAAAAAAAACAGAAAAAACAGCTCGATTACATAGTTTCTGAACAACAACACTTGCTAGTTTCATGCATTTCCGACCAAAAATAAATTTAAACTTGTGTCATAAAGTTGCCCTTTTGGATTTGAGAACAGCCTTAAACTAGAACATCGCTTTTAAGGCTGCCATCAATTTTCAGTTAAACATTTTACACTGCATACTGAACTTATGCATGCAAGATTAACAAAATAATATTAACTTTAATGTTATTGTTAAAGCTGTTAATTTATCATGTTTTTCTGTAAAGCAGGCTTGTTGTACAAGAAAATGTTTACTTAAGAACGGATAACATCTGAAAAACCTATATTTCATGTTGAGAAAACAGATTAATACACTCTAAATACTACTGGGACACGTTTCCGGAAATCAGCGGCAGTAAAAGAAGTTTGTTTTTATAAATATTTCTATAGATCTTTAAAATAAATTGGTTTCTGAGATTTCTAAAGAAAAACACCACACATATAATAACAAGATGGAAATTGCACATCAAACGTAGCAAATGGGGTACGTTCGTACTATAACTAGTTTTATAAATATTTTTTGCACCGCATATATATTATAGTGCACTTCATAAGTGAATATCAATTTCATTCTGTTCTAAAGGCTGTAACATCATTAAAATGCACTTGAAATAATTTTTTCCCAATCGCCTTAATGTAACGGAAAATTTGGACTGTCCCTGTAATTAAACTATACATCTGATTTTCCTAACATTTGGCATGACTCGACAAAATTTTGTAACAATATATATTTCAAATTTCAGACCATTCGGTTGGGTAGTTTTTGTTCTTTTATGTGTGGACAAATGGACAGACAGACGGACCGAACGACGACTATAGGTGCTACATATATAATTACGAACGCGCCTAAAAATGTTTACTTGGAGACGTATATTCTACACAAAAGGTAAACTAAAAACTGACAAGTTTCATCTACTCTGTGACCATCATCAGAGTCATATTTCAGTATCGAGAGACACAAATATTTATAAATTGTAAAAGTCAAGTACAAACATACTATGTTGAACTTGCCACCATCATAGCACCGTCTGTACAGCTGTAATTTAACTATCCATTTTCGAGGGAGAAAATATGAAGAAATCAGAATATTAATGCCAATAACTGTGCGAGATCTCTTTAACCTTGAGTTAAAAACTCTCTCTCGAAAATGGATTGTTAAATTACAGCTATACGTATACAGATGGCGCTATGATGGTGGCGGGTTCAACCAACACTCCCTAGATATTTGAGAAAGCCTTGACACGCGTCACGAAAGCGTCACTCAAAGCAGGCAAAACAAAGAAAAAAATTCGAACAACTTGCATGTTTTGATTTCGCTGGCTCATGGAATTATTAATTCTTATTTTCTAATAATAATTAATAATTCCACGAGCCAAAGAAAGCGAAACATGTAAATTGTTCCAATTTTTTTCATTGTTTTGTCTGCTTTGAGTGACGTTTTCGTGACGCGTGTCAAGATTTTTCCCCTTATGCCTTATCTAGTGTGCGTTGGTTCAACATAATATGCTTTATACTTGATTTTTACAATTTATAAATGTAGAGGATCAGGGCGTGTATTCGTCAATAAATGAGACTAACACTTGACTGAATTAATTATATGTAAGGTTAGTTGGGGCAACTGGGACATGATTTTAAAATGTCACTCTGGAGCTTCTGACAATTCAGCTTCAAAAAGCTAATGTTCATTTCAATTAAAGTCTGAACTTCTGTAAATGTGTTCAGTTAGGTTCCCTCTATCAGTCAGAAATGATCAAAATTACATTTTAATATTTAAAAATATAAAAATATGCATATTTCATCTTTCTTTCCTCATGGGTCCAGTTGCCCCGAAAAATGGGGTAACTGGACCAGGGGGTTCCATGTTCCACACGCGTTTATATTTTTTCATATCGGATATCAGGTCCTGTTTGAAAAAGTGTAAACAACTTAAAAAATTTTAAACCAGGCAGATCATGTAAATTATATGTCAATAAACAGCGTTGTAAGGGAAACCTTTGCTGTCAGTGTGCCTAAAAAAAGCACTAAAAGTGAAAATATTAGATTTATTTATACCAAAAATATAAAACTTAAGTAAGTACTTATGTACTTTAGTATAGATAATAAGTATAAAAGTCACATGGGTATTTTAAGGAAAAAATAGCAAGGTAAATCTCTGAACAAAAGGCTACGTAAGTACTTAAGTACTTTATCTTTATCCAGGGGTCGCATTATATAGGGAAAATTTTATTGATCCTTAAAGAAAGGTGCGATGAAGATATTATTTTCAAAATAGTGGTAGGGATGATAAAAGATTCCCTATAGCATAGCTGCCAACTTTTACACTTTCCTCTTACCACTAAAATATTATAGTAAATGTTGTCTTATTTAATCGTCGAAATCTTATGATTAAACAAAACGAAAATCTCTATTAAATTTTAGTGGTACCAAGAAAGCGTAAAAATTGGCGGCTATGCCTATAGAATGCGACCCCTGTGTATAATACAATTTCAAGGTCTGGCTATCTGGCTTTCAGGGACAAGGTACTTGCATTCGTAAAATGTTGAAATAATTTAATGACACCAATATTTACAAGAGAATCTATCTGAAAACATGTAAAAGTATATTTTCGCGTACTTAATAAAGGTTAAATTTTAATTATAAAATTCAGGTTCCAATGTGGCAATTAGGAATTAAAATTAAGTGATGCCATAACGGCATCACCGCCTCTCAAGGGGTCAAGAAATTTGGTTTGATACCACTCAATAAACTTTTTTTTAATTTTATTACGTTATTTTAATAAGGTATTCTATCATTTTTTTTATTGTGAGCAAAAACTAATGGAGAAATTTACTTCCCGTAGTAAGAGAAACACAAAAAGAATATTTATAACTATTGGGGTAACTGGATCCAACATGGCCCAGTTACCCCGGATACATGTCCCAGTTACCCCATTCTTGAAACATTTATAGGGTAACTGGGACACCGTGCTTACATTTAAAACATGAAGTAAATATGTATAGATACCTAATAATATTAATGTAGTTATATGTCTAATCTTTAAAAAAAAGATTGTTTAATAAAAGTACTTACAGTATTTTAATAAAAATCCGAGGAAGTTCAACCATATTGACGTTGTTTTTTAAAAAAGAAACGTAAATTTTTGACAACCTATCACAGCAAAGTGAGAGTTATGATTGAGTTGATACACGTTGTTTTAGGAAGTAGAGATAAAGGGACATTGCTCACAAAAGCTAAAACTTAAAAAACACCAACAGTTTTTTTATAAAATAGCCTATGGCCCAGTTACCTCGTGGTTCCAGTTACCCCAACAAACCTTATATTAAACGTTAAACACAATATTTACAAAGTATATACACATTCCGTTAGATACACGGATTAAAACATAAAGCAAACGTGGAAGCTTAAGAGCTTCATAGTCATAGCTATTTCACCGTTTTAAAGCATATATTCTAGACCAAGTCATAAAGCGTCGTACTACCAAATCATTCCACCACATCTCCCCGTTCTACAGTAATCCGCGCCAAAACGTTAGAGGAGAAATTGAATAGAGAACGAATTCCTTTGTTCTATCCGCCGAACCTTGAAGCATACATGTCTGAGATTTTATCGCCAAAAGGGTGTCTTATTTTGGCGGTGATCCCTTTGTTGGTAAATTACTGTTTCTGCCGTCAAGCTCCGGATGCACGCAGATGACATACCGGTCTCGGTGGGAGCGGCAATTCCTAATGACAGTTTTTGTAGGGAAAACCCGGTTTGGTGCGCAATCCTCCCACCATCACGTGGTGGTGGGAAGCATCATATGTGCTTCAAGAAAAGGTTACCATTTCTGCGTCCAGTTGTATTAGAAGTCTATGGCCAAAACCTAACAGTCTTTTTCTTTTCAATCATATTACTTCATTTCTCTCCCTTACTCTTAAGCCGTGCCTTCTGGTATTCTGACGGTTTGTAGCGAGCCTCTATTAGTGAGTGATATCGGCTATCGGAAATCAAACTGCGCAAGACTTAGTGGAAAGGAATTATCCTTCTCATATAAATATTTGTGTTTCTCGATAGCGAAACATGACCCTGATGATGGCCACAGAGTGGTTGAAACTTGTCGGTTTTTAGACTTTTAAAATTTTATTTTTAACGTTTTGAAAGTTTTTACCTTTTGTGAATAATATTCGTCTTCAAGTAAACCTTTTTATTACATGTGTGTTATTATATTTCAAGACGTAACTAAGTCCTTTAATTTATTTATTGATAAAGAACACTTTTTGGAATCGTGGGTAACTCGGAAGAGGTTATTGTATATTTTCATTTGTGGTTACATTATATTTTTTTGGATTAAGAAACATTTGCCCTTTTTGACAGTGTAAATGAAATTAATTTCCATTTAAAAATAATAATAATAAGCATACACAGCTGCTCCTTTTCTCGAATAAAACTTTTAAAAATATTGATATTCAACCAATTTCTCTAAAGTGCAACTTTTCAGAAAAATATAAAAAACGCTGATAGTCTATGTATTAAAAAAAGTCAAAATTCAATTTTCTGGAATGTGTAGCAAATATGGCAATTTTTGTGTCTGAGAAGAAGATCCGAAGAACGCACAGGTTATCCTCAATTGAAACAGATTTTGACATAGCATTCTAAAATTCCATTAGGTTTGAAAAATTTTAAATCATTCCTTTTTTTTTAGGAATTCAGATTTTTTTAAAACTTTTCCACAGAAATATTTTTTTTAATTTTCAGAAGATATTCTAGCTTTTGTTGATATTAAATTTTATATATAGAGAGAGTTCTGAATGAACCGGGTATTTTTAAAATTTAATAACAAAACCACGGTGGAATCTATTGAAGTTATTATTGCAGGAGTGTAATGTGTAAATTCAAGAATTTCTATACTATGCATGCTTGTTTTAGCTCCAAGTATCACAGACAGATGGCGCTGCATTTTCTCAAACTGTAATATTGGTTAAACTAACCGTGTAATTTCGAAATGCAAACTTTTTTTTTTTTCCTTGGCGTTTCAGTGACAAAACTGGATGAAGTTTTAAAGCTGAGTGAAATTTATGTTTATATGTTAGATGAGTGTCCTAATAGTTTGAAACAGCGCAGCGCAATTTGTTGGTGATATTTAAAACAAAAACTAGGAAGCGTAAGTAAGGAAATTACCAGCTTCATACATTAATCTACAACAACCATAACTCCAAATGGCTGTCGCCGTTTACTCGTTATTGAATATAAATAACGGTTCAGTCAATTATGGGGTACCGTGTGCATCTATACTGAAAATTAAAAATATATATATACGTTAATTGAGGTGTTCATCTTCACACATACCTTAAACTGCAACGCGTTGTGAACACAATAGCAAGGAACCATTTATACGTTTTTCATTCATGTGATTTTTCATTGTGGCTCCTATTTATTTCTATTCATTTTAAAACGGAAATATTTCGTTTATATGTCGTTTTGTATTCTGATTCAAAAAGTAAAACAAAAAAAATCCGGGTTTTTGTTGTTGTTGTTGCGACTATTGTTTGTTTGTTTGCTTGCTTTTGTTTCTCTCATTTTTAATATGAAACTAACAAAGATTTAACACTAATAAATTAGCTGCTGGGTATTAGGTATAAAATATCTTGAAAGCAGACGTGAATGTATTGCGTATTGTAAAGTTTTGTATTGAATATTGTAAATCATTATTGTATATTTTCATTCGTGGTTATTACATTTTCATAGATTAAAAAATATATTCCTTTTTTTTTTTTTGTACAATGTACAAAAGATGGGAAATACAAACCATAAATATGAATGGGGAAAAAATACCTTCTACAACGATGCACTTAAAGATATCCATGAGTATCAATTCTAAAATAATTTTGTTTTTAATATTTATGATTAACATAGAATTTTCAAATATTTTAGTTTCGTAAATGACAAATTTTGTTGTACTGAAATCAAAATAAAATCCCTAAAACATGTACAAAAGAACAACAAAATCGAAACGATTATATACATAGGTTTCAAAGAATATCTGTGCTGACGCACACAGACAGACAATAAACAAATAAATAAAAGAAAGAAAGAGTGTACTTTTAGAAAGCAACTCACTATATCGCTACTATCTTTCTGAATTTTCACGATATTTGACTGGACTATTTATATAAGTTGCGTTAAATGGCTGACTGCCAAATTATGAAATAAAAAATTTGGAATCCTTCACGCATGTGCAATTAAAAGTTATTTCATACAAATGCCCATATCTCATCGAATATTCAATATATTCATGTTTTAATTGCAGTATACAGTTTTTACTGTCTTTTTCAAATTTTCGAAAGTGGTGTTAAATTTGTTTGAAAGCTCTGTATTCTATAAACAAATAACGTTTGATTTTTTCACAAAAACGTTAACACCTTTAGGAATATGGGTGTTATGTTTACACAAATGCACACGACCATTAAACGGGACTCATATAGTCATTTGCTACAGTGGCAGACCATTTTGAGCATTTTCTGTTACATGGGTAATCACAAGCATTATTTTATTCTTAAATTTATTGTTGTCCCCTTAATTGTCTATGCGACTAAATCTTCACTGAAAAATATGAAGTCAAACATGTTCTTCAGTTCCCCGAATTTCAAGGGCAACTCGTCAAGAATTTTCGTAGACAATCCACAAACCATGTATAGTCGTGGAAAAAAAAGTAAACACCCCCTACTATCTCCTCAACAATTTATCGTAGACGAAAGTTACTGGTACCGAACGATTGGAAAATAAAGTCTACTTTTAAATGACGTATATAAAATTTGCTTAGGGGGCCATCTACATATTAAAACGAATCCAAACTTCATTTTTTTTCAATGGCAATACCCAATTTTAACGAGATATTTCAAATCTTTGGTTCAAACTATGCCTAGAAACCAAATTTCAAGTCATTTGAATGATAAGTTTTTGAATTATAAACATTCAAAATTTAGTGCTTCTAATGTTAAATTACATTTTCATATTTCTATTTATAACTTCTGAAATTATGATCCTAATGTTTTAATTTTTTGTGTAGCAATAATACTGACATACCCAAACATAAATACGTTGAATTTGCGATTTTTATAATTTTCTGATCTGAATTATGAATTATGAAATTAATATTAAAAAAAATTATGAATTGCAACCTGCAATTTTTTTGATGGAATCAGATTTATTAAGTCCTACTTTATGGAAATCCAAAATTTCACATTTTTCTTCCAAGTAGTTTTCAAATTATGCTTAAAAAACGGCAAAATGATAGTTTAAGGGGCAGTCTATGATAGAAGTGACTAAATATTTTGAAATTTTTTATGCTATCCTGTAATCTAACAGGCTTAATTGACTGCTTAAGGTGCCTTGATCAAGAATAGTCCAAGAGCTGTTAAACAATTTAGGGAGGGTATTTGAGGCACATTGAAAATTTGTGCAACACTTCTTTTGTAATGCCTGAATACAAAATCGAATGTCTGGCTGAAGGATCGTGGCCCAAAATCTGTGCCAGACAAAAAATGGCACTTGACACGTGTCTGGCACAGTTTTTGTGCCGACTAAAGTATCTGTCATTTCAAAATATTTTTTTCTAAGCATAAATATTATTGTGCCTCAAATACCTTTTTTGGGTAGTCAAAAAATGGCACTTGACACGTGTCTGGCACAGTTTTTGGGCCGACTAAAGTGTCTGTCATTTTCAAAATATTTTTTTCTAAGTATAAATATTATTCTGTTTCAATCTCAGCGTGCCTCAAATACTTTTTTGGGGTAGTGTCAAAAAATGGCACTTGACACGTGTCTGGCACAGGTTTTGGGCCACGATCCTTCAGCCAGACATTCGATTTTGTATTCAGGCATTACAAAAGAAGTGTTGCACAAATTTTCAGGGTGTTTCAAATACCTACTCAAAAATGTTCAACAGCCCTCCTACTAGAAGGGAGCTCTCTCGGTTAACAATCGAGTACCGAACTTCAATTTGGATAGAGCCCTTAAAATACGCTCGTTTTAAAATAATTAATTTCTCAGAAACTTATGGTACGAATTGCATAAAAATTTGTTTTTAGACTCATTGAAGGGTGTAGAGTTCATTTATGCTATCAGAATTGTACTGCTATTGAAAAAAACAAAGTTATGATTCGTTTTAATATGTAGATGGTCCTCTAAACAAATTTTATATACATCATTTAAAAGTAGACTTTATTTCCAATCGTTCGGTACCAGTAACTTTCTTCTACGTTAATTTGTTGAGGAGTTAGTAGGGGATGTTTACTTTTTTTCCCCACGACTGTACAATCGAAATCCTCCGGTCGCGGTTACTTAGCTTTTGAAGGCCAGTGTAGTAGTAGTAGTAGTAGTAGTAGTAGTAGCAGTAGTAGTAGTATTAATAGTTGTGAACTGTCATGAATTCTGAAGATTATTCTATGCATTACTACTTCAACTTGTGTAGAGTTTTAACTATCAGTGTTAAAATTATGAAAGTACTCCATTCTCGAAAAGAAATTTAAATCATTATGGTAAAATTTACAGAAGAAATATATCATTTGGGTTTTAGATGTTTTGCTTAAATGTCATTTTATTGGTGTTCATGTAACTTTGAGAAAAAAAAAATTTTAAATGAAAAGATATTTTAGATGTTGTTCAAAGTTTTTAGCAATATTCTATAATGAAATACACATTAAAAGTAATTTTTTAAGATGTATATATATACATACATATATAGTGATTAATTACAAAAAGTTTTATTATATAGATATAGATATATTAATCAGAAAGTGAGCAGATATCTTAAGAAGAAGGTGAATACAAGAATATAAAATATGTAAGCACAAAATATGTTTGTTATTTTCGATTTTTTTTCCATAATCCATGCATACAATACATCTTTTACCACAATTATCTTTCCTTTATTCAAATGGTTAAGAGAGTAGTTACTCCCATCTGTGTTACATATTACAAATTCTATTGGTTTTTATTTAAAAATCATTTTCTGAAAAATATTTGCAATAGACTTGTTTCCATTCAACTCTTTTATTTTATACATCTTAACGTTTTTTCGTCTATCCTTTAAAACTACTTTTTTAAAACGTCAGTATTTATACTGTAGCATTTCTTCGCTTTATAGATAGAAAATATCGATAGTTTTGTGACCATATTTTGAAGCCTATCGACATCCTTAAGCCAATAAATTGAAATGCAAGTATACCGATACCTGTAAAAAAAAACTGCTATCAT
Source organism: Maratus speciosus (assembly GCA_963932465.1). Taxonomy (NCBI): domain Eukaryota; kingdom Metazoa; phylum Arthropoda; class Arachnida; order Araneae; family Salticidae; genus Maratus; species Maratus speciosus. Next base: position 457,389,610 of record OZ010788.1, read on the forward strand.
TGCAACAAGAAACAGAGGATATTAAGTGAATGGTTTCGCTTTTACTAAAGGAACGTATTTTAAGTGAGAAAATTTTATAACATGTGGGATATTTTCCATCATTTTCTTTTGATATTACCAAGCTGCTTATACTAAATATTTTCTATTTTGTGACTCCTATCAGAGATTATTTTTCTTTTAAGACTTTTCAAAATTTGGCTTCACTTTTATATTTGGCTTGGAAGCACTTAAGTTAAATAAGAAAATTGTATAATATATGATACTTTTTCCGTTCTTTTTCTGTAGATACTGACAAATATTTTTTCTATTTTGCGAATCTTATCAGATATTTACTTCAAATTCTATTGGTTTTATTTAAAAATCATTTTCTAAAAAATATTTGCAGTAGACTTGTTTCCATATACATCTTAACATTTTTTTCGTCTTTACTTTAAAACTATTTTTTTTAAAAACGTTAGTATTTATATTGTACCATTTCTTTGATTTACAGATAGAAAATATCGGTATTTTCGTGACGGCATTTTCAAACCCATCGACATCCTTAAGCTAATAAATTGAAATGCTAGTATGATGATACCTGGAAAAAAAAAACTGCTACCACTGCAACAAGAAACAGACGCTATTAAGTAAATAGTTTCACTTTTACTAAAGGAACATAAGTTAAGTGGGAAAATTTTATAACATGTGTGACATTTTCCATCATTTTCTTTCGATATTACCAAGCTGCTTGTACTAAATATTTTCTATTTTGTAAATCCTATCAGAGATTTTTTCTTTTAAGACTTTTCTAAATTTGGCTTCACTCTTACATTTGGCTTGGAAGCACTCAAGTTAAATAAGAAAATTGTATAATATGTGGTACATTTTTCGTTATTTTTCTCTACATACTGCTAATAATAAACAAACATTTTTCTATTCTATGAATCCTTTCAGATATTTATTGCAAATTCTACTGGTTTTTATTTAAAAATCATTTTCTGAAAATAATTTGCAATAGACTTTTTTCCATTCAACTCTTTTATTTTATACATCTTAACATTTTTTCGTCTGTCCTTTAAAACTATTTTTTGTTTTTTTTAAAACGGTAGTATTTATATTGTATCATTTCTTTGATTTATAGATAGAAAATATCGATGTTTTCGTGACGATATTTTGAAGCCCATCGACATCAATACTGATACCCGAAAAAAAAACTGCTATCATTGCAACGAGAAACAGAGGCCATTAAGTAAACGGTTTCACTTTTACTAAGGAAGCATAAGTTAAGTGAGAAAATTTTATAACATGTGTGATATTTTCCATCATTTTCTTTCGATATTACCAAGCTGCTTATACTAAATATTTTCTATTTTGTAAATCCTATCAGAGATTTTTTCTTTTAAGACTTTTCTAAATTTAGCATCACTTTTACATTTCGCTTGGAAGCACTTAAGTTAAATAAGAAAATTCTATAATATGTGGTACATTTTCCTGTAGAGTTTTATTTTTCTGTAGATACTGCTAATACAAATATATTTCTATTTTTTGAATCCTATCAGAGATTTATTACAAATTCTATTGGTTTTATTTAAAAATCCTTTTTTGAAAAATATTTGCAATAGACTTTTTTCCGTTCAACTGTTTTATTTTATACATCTTAACATTTTTTCGTCTTTCATTTAAAACTATTTTTTTTTTAACGTTAGTATTTATACTGTACCATTTCTTTGATTTATAGATAGGAAATATCGATATTTTTGTGACGATATTTTGAAACTTATCGATATCCTTAAGCCAATAAATTGAAATGCTAGTATACCGATACCTGTAAAAAAAAACTGCTATCATTGCAACAAGAAACAGAGGACATTAAGTGAATGGTTTCAGTTTTACTATAGGAACATAAGTGAGAAAATTTTATAACATGTGTGACATTTTCCATCATTTTCTTTCGATATTACCAAGCTGCTTGTACTAAATATTTTCTATTTTGTAAATCCTATCAGAGATTTTTTCTTTTAAGACTTTTCTAAATTTGGCTTCACTTTTACATTTGGCTTGGAAGCACTTGAGTTAAATAAGAAAATTGTATAATATGGTACATTTTCCGTTATTTTTCTTACATACTGCTAATAATAGACAAACATTTTTCTATTCTATGAATCCTATCATATATTTATTGCAAATTCTATTGGTTTTTATTTAAAAATAATTTTCTGAAAAAATATTTGCAATAGACTTGTTCACGTTCAACTCTTTTATTTTATACATCTTAACATTTTTTCGTCTATCCTTTAAAACTTTTTAACGTTAGTGTTTATACTGTACTATTCCTTTGATTTACAGATAGGAAATATCGATATTTTTGTGACGATATTTTAAATCCCATCGACATCAATGGGCTATAAATTGAATGGACCAATAAATTGAAATGCTAGTATACCAATACCTGTAAAAAAAAACTGCTATCATTGCAACAAGAAACAGAGGATATTAAGTGAATGGTTTCACTTTTACTATAGGAACATACGTGAGAAAATTTTATAACATGTGTGATATTTTCCATCATTTTCTTTCGATATTACCAAAGCTGCTTATACTAAATATTTTCTATTTTGTAAATCCTATCAGAGATTTTTTTTTCTTTTAAGACTTTTCTAAATTTGGCTTCACTTTTACATTTGGCTTGGAGGCACTTAAGTTAAATAAAAAAATTGTATAATATGAGGTACATTTTCCGTTATTTTTCTGTAGATACTGCTAATACAAATATATTTCTATTTTGTGAATCGTATCAGAGATTTATTACAAATTCTATTGGTTTTATTTAAAAATGATTTTCTGAAAAATATTTGCAATAGACTTGTTTCCGTTCAACTCTTTTCTTTTATACATCTTAACATTTTTTCTTCTATCCTTCAAAACTATTTTATAAAAACGTTATTATTTATACTGTACCATTTCTTTGATTTATAGATAGGCAATATCGATATTTTTGTGACGATATTTTGAAGCCCATAATCATCCATAAGCAAATAAATTGAAAAGCTAGTATACCAATACCTGTTTAAAAAAAAAAAAAAAAAAAAAAAAAAAAAAAAAAAAAAAAAAAAAAACTTCTATTATTGCAACAAGAAACAGAGGATATTAAGTGAATGGTTTCACTTTTAATATAGGGACATAAGTGAGAAAATTTTATAACATGTGTGATATTTTCTATCATTTTCTTTCGACATTACCAAGCTGCTTATACTAAATATTTTCTATTTTGTAAATCCTATCACAGGTTTACATTTTTAAGACTTTTCTAAATTTGACTTCACTTTTACACTAGGCTTGGAAGCACGTACGTTTAAATAAGAAAATCGTAGAACCGTTATTTTTTTCTTTAGATGCTGCTAGTAATAAACATATATTTTTCTATTTCGTAAATCCTATCAGAGATTTATTCTTTTAAGAAATTTTAAAAATTTGCTTTCACTTTTACACTAAGCTTAGAAGCTCATACGTTTAAATAAGAAAATTGTAGAACCGTTATTTTCCGTTATTTTTTCTTTAGATGCTGCTATTAATAAACATATATTTTTCTACTTCGTAAATCCTATCAGAGATTTTTTCTTTTAAGAAATTTTTAAAATTTGGTTTCACTTTTACGTTACGCTCTAAAAATTATAAGTTAAATGGGAAAATTTTATAAACATGTGTGATATTTTCCATTATTTTTTTCGGCACTGCTAAGACTAAAGAAATACTTTATAAATAATATCGGAAATTTATTCTTTTAAGACTCTTTCGAATTTAGTTTCACTTGTACATTTGGGTATGAAGTACATACCGTATTTATTCGAATCTAAGAATCACGTTAGTTTTTTTCTGAGAAAAAATGGACTTTTCTCTAAAACTCGTATATAGTACACAAGAAAATTTGAAAGAAAAAAAAAATATTAGAAAACTTACGAAATATGGTAAATCCTACATTTATTATTTTCTCCTTATTATTCATTGCTCATATACACATCTCATCTCTCCGTCCATATCTTTAGATAATTCGTTAAATGAATCTTCACAACTGCTTTCGGATGTAATTGGATTGTTCGAAGATAACGTCATCTTCAATTCCATCCATTGCATTCTACCCATCGTTTGCTTCTTTATGAGGGGAGTAGAACTGACGATTGAGGAATAATAAAATTTCTAGTATAATACACATATACACACAAAAAAAAACTCAACCCCACACCATACCATATCATACTACACACGCGCGCACGAACACACACACACACAGATACGTGGTTTTATAGCATTACGAGTTGTACTCGATTGCAAGACGTACCAGCTAAATTAATTCGATTTTGGACGGGGGAAAAAACGACTTCGAATAAATACGGTCAATTAAATGAAAAATTAAAGTACTGGCCAAAAAAAATAGAAATTTTTGAAATTTCAGAATGTAAAAAAAAAAAATATTACACGCAAAAATCGGTGAAAAGGCTAATTAGGTTTTATTAAGACTGCATACACTGTTAAAAATTTGCAGCATTCTGTCCAGTCATTTGACCGTTTTTTTAAAAAAACAGTTTAATAACCATTATTTAACTATATTCTGACCATAAAATGACCAATAATATGGTCAGAATAATTTTAAATTACGGATATGGAACAGTTTTCGATATAAACGGTCAAATGACTGGACAGAATGCTGCAAATTTTTAACAGTGCAGAGGTGTTTCTGAACATTGTAAGCACACATATGCATATTCAATATTTAATTGGACCCCCTTTGGCTTTCATACGAGCTGGCATTCCGGAAATGTACCTCGAAAGTTCTCTAATGCGAGGATTGTGGTGCCAGACTTATATAATTGGTTCCATTAAAGCAACTTTTGTTGTACAAACAATTTCCGATACGCTGCTTTTCATATCATTCCAAAGAGACTCAATAGGGTTCGGGTCTGGATTGTTCCCTACCAGTCGAGAACCTCCGAATTCCTGAGAAGACAAAAATTTCTTAATTGTCCTTGCTCGATGGCAACGTGCACCGTCGTACATGAATATACCATCATTGCTGGGATATCATTCTCTTATCTGAGGCAACTTGCGACTTCGTAGCACTTCCATATTGATTTTGGTTCATATATCCTTGAACAACATGAAGTTTACCGTTTCCATATGTCAAGATGATGCTCCATATCATAGCATTTGTTGACTGCTTGACAACAGTGTGCTTGAAGCATTCGAAAAGGAACTTGTCACACGGTTTTCTCCTAACGAAGGGGTGCCTGTCGCTCATTATCTCCACTGTCGACTCGTCAAAAAACGTACCTGAAATCAAAAGTTACAGGCTCGAATTACTGACTGAAGTGTATAAATTAATTTGTGACATAAGAAAATAAATTAATTTATACACTTTTTAACAATAATAAAAGTAAATTATCTTTGCCTAATCTTCTGCTGTTCTGTGTTTACGTACGTGTACCCAAGCTAGTCTCTTTTTGCGCATGTCTACAGTTATCTCAGGATTTGGACAAGCCGACAAGTCCTATAGCCGTACTCAAGGAGCCTTCGTACTGTTCTTGAGCTAACGTTGAGGCCAGCATCTTTTCGTTTTGATAACAGTTACTTTGAAGTCATTTTCCGGTTACTTCGACTCATTTGAATCAAATTTCTACCAGCACGGGGAGTGGTTAATTATTTACTCCCGCACATTGAACGGTCACTCCTGTTCACAGAAAGGACCATTGCAAGCTTCCTTCAAATTCTACCTACACTTTGCGGCGAAACATGCACCTTAGAAGCTATTTCGCATACTTTCAGGCTAGTATGCTGAAGCAGAGCTTGAATTTCCCCTCCTTTTCGTGAACTAAGTTCCTGTTTTTTTTCCATTCTTATACCAACAGCTTATTTCTTTGAAAAATTGTAATGGGAGCTTAAACTATAGCAAAATTGTCAGTAAAACATTTCTTGAAAACTCCATGAACTCAAATAATAAATTTGCGTCAATTTATACGGTTAACGACCTGCATTTGCGTAGCAACGACGATGTAACTCAAATACTTCGGAAGCTTAATGCCAGTGCATTGACATTCAGTTAAATCATCAACGTTCGATATATAAACGCAAATGTGTCATACAATTACTAAAACTATCTTTAAATGAACAAAAGTAGGCGAATGTACATGTTTAAGGGGAAAAAATCCTATTTTGGGGGGCAGAACTGCAGCATAACATGTGAGATAGCTTTCGTCATTTTTTTCAATACGGCTAATAATATATTTTTTTATACATACATTGGTGGCGTCGGCGTGGATGACGAAGGTAATTCGTTCCGGAATCACATTCCTTAACCGAAACATGGTTTTGCAATCCAATTAAAATGCACTGCGTCTTCGTGTTTTATTGCACACATCCTATAAAACATTCGTCAATAGAGTCCATATTCGTCAGTCAAAACAGTAAAACAGCAAAAAAATATCCGTAAGAAAAAAAAATGTTAAGGAAGTAAGGGGGGGGGGGGGTATTCCTTACCTGTGGTACAACTATAGTTAAATTGGTTTCACCTTTACCTTACGCTGAAAATAAGTTAAATGCAAAAGTTATGCAACATGTTATATATTTTCCTTAATTTTTTCTTTCAATACTGCTAATACGAGAAATAAACATTTTTTTTTTTCATTTTGCAAATCCTATTCAATATTTATTCTTTTTACTTAAGTTTGGTTCAACTTTTATCTTACGCTTGAAGTAATATGAGTTAGATGAGAAAATTTTATAATGTGTGGTATTTTCCATTATTTTACTTTCGATAGTGTCTATACTAACACACTTTCTTCCATTTGTAAATCCCCTCAGAGATTTCTTCTTTTAAGATACTACTTAATTTGTTTTCACTTTTATTTTACGCTTGACAAAACTTAAGTGAGAAAATTTTATATAATATGTTATATTTTCTATTATTTTGTTTTCGATAATCTCAATAATATTTGCTCTATTTGTAAATACCCTCGGAGGTTTATTCTTGTAAGACATTTTTCAATCTGTTTTTATTTTAATTGTTACTAATGACACCTGGCCGAACGAAACGGGAAGGCAGGTTTCAACGACACAGAACAAAGGGGGGGGGGGGGGGAGCTTCCATTTGACAAACCATCACAGGGTGAGAAAACTGACTTTGATTTCAAATTTCTCACACAATTTGTTCCTTACCGGAAGCGGGGAGTATCTGTTCCGGTAGCTCTTTCTTACTTATCGATCTCTCTACACCACTGATTTTTCATGCGAGACTGTAGCATAGACACGATGCCAACAGCAGCGCAGCATTCCACCTATGATCTGAGCATAAAATTGTCACTATTTTTTATAATGTTATTTGATATAATTATTAAACACACCTATATTACGATTTATAAAAGTAATTTATCATGAAAAATCTAAAAATATCAGTACTTCTACTTTTAATAATTAAAAAAAACCAGTTATTTATTGATGTCTTTTTTCATATATTTCTGTTTTATTACTCTCTTTTTATGCTTAGCAAGCTGACTTTACACTTCTTCTGAAATTTTTAAGGGGTCTCAGGACTCTTAAAGCTTTAAAATTTTCGAAATTTTAATTTTTTTAGATATTAAACTACTATCTTTTCTGAACATTTTGGTATAAATGTTTCCTTGAAATTCCTATTAGAACAAAAGTTATGGCTTTTAGAATTATACACGCTCAATAGCTGAAGCGGCGTTTCCGAAATTTTGAAGTCAATTTTCTCCAAATGACGTTTTTGGGCATAACGCGCACGATATCTCAAAAACTTCTGATTTTTTTTTCATGAAATTTTCAAAACATATGTTTCATGTTAGTCTGTATAAACTGAACCTAAAATTTCCTTCTTATTGTTCAGAAATATATTCTTTATTGGTGATTATACTGTTGAAAATTTCTAAATTTTGCATTAACTAAATACAACTTTGCATTAAAAATAGAAAAAGGCTTTAGATACAAATTTATTTAGGTTCAGAGTAATTATTACAATATGAAGCATAAGTAGGACCCAAAATTTTCTTTCTACTCGCAAAATTTAATTTTTAATCGTGCGCATAATCTGTTATGCCGATTTTCCGCTCGTCACATGTCTGACATTTTGGAGCCCATTGTAAATTCTAATTCTGCATCTTGTAATTATACAAATACATGAAATGAAAGAACATACTTATATCTTTCATCCCAATATAAAATTTTGTCTTAAACCAATTAGATTTTAAGATATTATATCTTGAAAATTGTCTTTTTTTTCGATTTTTCCAATTTTAAGAGTCCTGAGACCCCTTAAATTAGATGAGCAAAAATTGAAGCATTTTGAAAAAATTTTGAACCATTGCATTGATTCATATAAACTCAAATCTCTATTACTACTAGTAAATCTGCAGATCAAGAGCCTCAACGTCATCTCTGCAACTCATTGTTTTTATCAAACTTTGCGTAATATTAATCTTTCTACAAAAACAAAATTTAAACTATTTAAATTACACAAACATTTATAAAAGGAAAAAAATATTTCGATGGTTTCAGACATTAAAAGCGTTAAATTAAACACGTTGTTATGTAAGGATATTCTGAAATTCTCACGTGCTACTTATTCTAGTAATTTTTATATAATAAAGCAAATTTCTTCAGGGGGGCTCTGCCCCCCTGAACCCCCCGTTGTGTAATTTATTTTGCATTTGTAATTTTCTACTGATTGAGTTAATGATTACCCTATATCTTAGATTTCTTTTTACACTGCGATTTATAAGGATAAGCAATAATTCGGTCAAGCATTTTACGTTATCCTAATATCCATACAGCAGTATTTACTTGCCTGCTAACCACAAATACCTGTATCTAATGGATAAAGAACTTTTGGAAATGTAAACTGAAACATCTAATTTAGAAATCTAATACCTTTATAAATTTTGTTTATAAAAAAATAATTTTGATTACCATTCTGCAATATTTATATCTAAGATCTAATCTAAATATCAAAAAATGTACTCGATAGCATTAACTTACTAAAATCACCCTAAAGTAGGGGGGCTTCTAAACCTAACAGTTAATAATTCATCATCGTTAAATAGATAAACATGATTTGGCGCCTTTAAGTATTTTTTGTGATTTTCTTTTAATAGTATCTACATTTAATTTAAAATAGTGATGTTACAAATACCGTTGAAATTTGACGCAAACCTATGTTCAGGTCAAATTACGAAAGGTTAACTAACATTTCATTTCCCTTAGCCGGACTTTCTGTTTCATTTTTCGTAATAAGGATTATTTTAATAATTTAATTTATTTTACACTCTACAAGCTGTTACACGGACGTTGTTCACGTAGCATTAAAATAGAGATAAATGCATTAAGTAAAACATTTCACTCCCCACCAGACATACCAAGTCTCAAGCTTTTTGCACATCACTATTATCTTAGAGAAAATGTTCTTTTAAATCGCGCAAATGTTTCAATTAAATAAAGTAACATTTTCTGTATTAAAATACTGGTATCCAGAACGCCGGATGTTTGGCAGCTCTGCTCCTCTTAATAAAAACATATATGATTAACCAACACTTTATCACATTTTATAGGAGACAATACGGAATTTCTTATTTGTATGGCCTTACATATATCTCAGTCATAAAAATGTAAAATTTTGTGCCAATTAATGCACGCAATTGCGAAAATGAAATCGCAAAGAATGAGAAAAGGAAGGCCAAGTAAAATCGTGTAAATCGAGGAATCTTTCTTCGTAGTGCTGGGAAAATACTGCTACAAAAACTATTTTAGGTGGTATTTGGTGTGAAATGTTTATATGTATTCATTCCTGTCCTATATATCCTTTTTTTTTTTTTTTATTTGCTTATTCCATTTTTCTTTTGCACGTGAAAATCTTACAAATTAAAATTAACTCTTTGGGAGAAATTGTTATTCATTTTTTTTTTTTTTTTGGCAACAATAAAGTTTATAAAATTTAACAGAATAATGTCAGTTTATTCTGTATGAAAATAACGAACTTTTTCATTTATAATCAAATAGTTGAATAAATAAATGAAAATATTATTCTATATAGTATATAAATACTATTTTCATTTCTGCGTTTAAATAAATCTATATGCAAATATCTATACAAAGGCATTCATTAATTCATTCCTTTTGCTTTGATTTGACTTCAAAAAACCATACATACTTTCACATTTATGATATTTTTAGATGAGATGCTGTTGCTACGCAACGGTTAAAAGAAAAAATGAAATATAAATAAATTCATAAAATAAAATGTTTTATATTATTCGAACACATGTATAAAATTCTATCATAAGTTATACACCTAATTTAAAAGCTCTGACAAATGTTTTGACAAAATTGCAAACTAATAAGAATAATTTAATACTCTTATTTAAAAATTTCAGCATCCAAAATTTACCATTTAAATCTATTATTCATATGAGCGATTTCTTTCAACAAATGAAAATTTGAAAATCGTCTGACTTCCCATAGAAAAGCATTATATCACAAAATAAAATGTTCTGTATATTCCGAACGAATGAACCAAATTTAACCCAAAACTATACAGCTAAATCCGGGGAGCTCATCAACATGCCCAGGGAATTTCAAGCCGATCGGATGCTTTTTGCGGCAGTTATCGCGGAACAGACAGACAGACTAACAGACAGACAGACTAACGGAAACCAAAACTTTTCGTGTCTCCACAGTAAGCCTTCACTGACGTTTCGGCAACTATATGCATTTTATTCGCTCTTGTAAGTTTAAACTTTTAAATAAAAATATGAAAACAAAATTAGGAAAATATGGTGTTTCTATTTACAAATTAGCTGCAAATGACCACAAAAGATCAATACATCGTCTCTCACCCTTTTCTGCTCTTGCTTATCTTTAAATTTTATTTTTTATCTTTATTTTATTACTTTATGTATACTAGTTTAAAAATCAAAAGATAAATTTTATATACATCTTTTGAAAGAAGCCTTTTAATATTCTACAATCCCCGCGTTCCGACGTGCCACGCAAATTGTTGTCGTCCACCACGCAAATTATTATTTGTTTACGATTAAAGTGTTACTATCCGGGTTGCACAATAATGATTTTTTTAAAATAAATTTTAATAAATCAAAAAATATTAAAATCGTGGATTGTGAATGACACATGAAAAAATCCTTACTTTCGAACATTTTATTCCGGATACTTTAGAATTAGATGAAATATCAATAATTTTTAAAATGTTGACTATTATTTAACAATTTAAAATAAAATTAATTATTACTAAACAAATAAAAACAAACATATAATGTAAGCAATGAAATTTATTTGTCAGTTTTGAAATCTTGCATAAATATTTTCTTTTTCCACTTTTTTTTCTTCAGATGCTTAAGGGCAGTGGGAAGTCCAATTCGTAAAAAAAGTCATTTATATATATATATATATATATATATTTATTTATTTATTTATTTATTTATTTATTTAATTCTTTATTTGCCCTCTTTCGAAAGGAAGGTATATTACTTTTGTTTATGCGACAACAAGAAGTTAAAAAAATCTAAGTAATTCAGTTTGTTTACATCATACATGAACATTACATAAGTAAACTTTAAACTGAATTTTCTCAAAACGTTGCTCTTTGAACTTCGATGTACCTTTTTATAGAAAGTACTACATATTATTGCTTGCAATCGTTCCAGAATATTTCACACATATCATTGATCAATGTGAAGTGAACTTTTGTTACAAAAAGTTGTTTTTGTTTTGTTTTGTTTGTTTGTTGTTTCTACAAAATTTTTATTAAAAAATTTTCTTTGGTTTTTTGTTATTTAAAAGTGGTTTTTATTCCAGATTAAAAAAAAATAATAACTAAAGAATATCTGTTTATAAAGTTGACTTCGCTTTATTAGGTATTATTCATATTATGTATATAAAAAAATTCAAGTGAATATCTTCGGTAGTTTTTGAGAAAAGGTGCATTAATTTAAGATGGTAGGTATAGCGGCTTCCAACTGCCCTTAAGAAGCTGAACTCCCTTCTATAATGTATTATGTGTTACTAATTCTACCTGTTTTTATTTTAAAATAACTTTTTTAAAATTATTTGTGGTAGTAAAATTGTTAAATTTTCTGAGAGCATCATTTTTAAAACGGTTGATAGTATTAATAAGCATGTAAACAAGTTTAGAAATTTTAAAATTTTGGTAGGATCTATGCATAAAACATTTTCTGTTATCACAATTACCTTTCTTTTAGTTTTTTCAAAAGTTTCAGATAACAAGTTCGCGCATATTTTATATATTATAAAATCTATCTTATTTTAAAATCTTTTTTCGAAAAATATTTTTAATAGATTTGTTTACGTTCTTATTTACTTTCGACACTACTAATAATAAACAAATATTTTTCAATTTTGTAAATCTTAGAAGAGATTTATTCTTTTAAAGCACTTTTAAATTTTATAAATTTTGAATTATTATACTGTTTTAGATTATCTCAAATCTCTAAAGTAGCTATATTCATTCTCTCAGAAAAGTTTCAACTTTTAAACAAAATTATGAAAAGAGCTATTAAAATAAGGTCTTTCTGTTCACAGATTAAAAGGCAACCCAAAGATTAAATAAAAAGAAAAACAAGCCAGTCAAGATGTTTTACTCTTTTTTACATTTAAATTTTATTTGCAATCTTTATTTTATTACTTCTGTATACTAGTTTAAAATCACTAAACTTTTTTTTTTTTTTTTTTTTTGATAAAATATATTATAAAGAGCCAACATACATATAACATTTCAGTACATTTATCTAAAACATTTATGTGCCTTGAAAATTTCTTTTACTTATAGATTATTTACTAGATCAGACTTTATTTAAACATTGAAAGCATAGAAAATTTTCCTCGAACATAAAATTCTGTAAATATTATTTAAAAAGGAAAAAGAACAAACTCAGAATTTTTGCTTTAAATAAGCATCAGTCAATATTAAGAAAAATACTAAGCACTCAGCGTATCTTTTTCAAATACTAAGTTACTGAATGCAAATATTTTTCTTATACGTTTTGTTTCAGTAAATTTAAAATACCAAACGCCAAAAAGTAAATTGTTTTCTTATCACCTCATACTTAATAATTGTATCGCATCATATTCGTTTTGGCCGTCCGGTAGCTTGGTGTTTAGGGAGTTTCCCTGTACTACGAGGTTCGCAGCTGAATTTGGGAGAGGTTAACAAAATCTTTCATCACTTCAGGCGATAAAATATGTACCAATACTGAAAAATAAACACTGATTCCACGTCAGGCTAAACATACTGAAGCATATGCTATAATAAGTGTCCACTATCACGAAAACAAGGTAGGGCACCGCAGATCATGGTACTTCTTGGAATGTGGTAGCACTACAGAGTTTAGTCTTAGCGATATCCATTTGCAGCGTGTTTCTGAATTATTTTCTAAGAATTGGTTATTTAACGTAAGATAAATTAATTGTACTATCTTTATTTTGAGCCTAATCATTCTGGCGGAATCAAATTGCTGTATGTACAGTGTATTTCACTACCAGACCGACAAACTGGAAGGAGGTGTATAGGGCACAGAGACGACTCGGAATCATATAGCAATGCAGGGTCGCAAATGCAAATCGAGATAGAGGGGTCGTTAATATCTGAATCATGGTGATAGCAAATTGACATTTAAAGACCATAAGCTAAAAATAAGTCATGACTTTCCTGATAATGAAGTTCCCCGAAGTTTTCTGCCTACGTGCCTTGTTCTTATCATCTACGGTTTTGCACGTTTGAGGTAGTAGGGACGTTTTGAAATGGCGCATCTGCATTGCTACCGCAACCGTCCGAAACACGCCCGGCGTATTTCAAAACATCCGGGCTTCCAGGTTATGAATGTTTCATTCACACATTACGGAACATCGGACAATTTCATTATCATTAAAGTAATGACTTATTTTAAGCGTATGGTCTTTAAATGTCAATTTTCTATCACTGTGATTCAGCTCCTAACAACCCCTCTATCTCGTTAGGATTGCATTTCCGACCCTGGCATATGCACTGTATTATTATTATTATTATACCGTAGAACTGGCCCCTACCTGCTGGGCAATATGCCTAGCTTAACGAGTTTTTGTACCTAGCAGCGGGACCAAAGTCGCATGATCGCCTCATGGCGGAGATCTACCTGGAAGTACTTTTGTTACTGTGTTGGCCGGCTCTAGATTGCCATTGATTACGTTGTTTGGATTTGTTTGTACGCTGTCGAAAATGGAAGGGGAAAAAAGAAAGGACGGGGGTGCACACTCTTCTATAGAACTCATACGAGCCGCCTATAAAGGGTGGCCATCGATACTCGAGTTTGATCTCGTAATTTAGAACCTTGATCAGGTGACGGGATCTTCGCCTGACTAGGCACTCTCCAGAGGACTATTCATATGGAACTTGGAGAACTTTGCACCCTCGACGGATTTTACATGCACCAGGTGTCATTAGAGTAGATGGTCATGCATTGTATTAACTTTATGCACAGGAAACACGCACTTTGGTATGGATTGTAATTAGCAAACATTGAGCTAAGGAATACTGCCTATTTTGTTTTTTTAACAAAACACTGCTGTCGTTCGCTTTTAGACATTTCATGAATTGTGATTGCTCAATGTCGTCACGTTACTACTTATTTTACCACCATTCTTTCAATTTTCACTAGACAAACAAAAACTTTGCATTTTCAAATTTAGTCGGATAATAGCAAATTAGGCTTTATCGAAAGCTCAAATCAGAACCCTTCTTCCTTAGACTTATTCCGATTCGACATAATGATAGCATTAGAGCAGATTTTAGAAAATGTATCCATATGCACAATAAGCATTTTCACCGTGAAAATGCGCGTAATGTGCTAGAATACATTTTGCATGCGCCAGTGTGGGCTCCCAGCAATCATATACGATTTATACCGGGTGTCCCAAAAAGGACTGACTGATTTTAAAATTCAATAACTTGTAAACGGTGACAGATATTTAAAAAATTCTTGCAGTAGGGTTATGCAAAAGGTCAAAAGTTTTTTTGCAGTGATTTTGAATTTTAGTTCGAATTACAAACAATAGATGGCACTTCGATCAATAGACGCTAAATTCAGGCTTGATTTTTGGTACTTCGTGGCCCGGATAATACATTTCCATCTCCTTTTTCCGCATGAAACAAGAAAAAGGACCAAAAATCGAACCTGTATTTAGCGACTATTGCTTACAGCGCCATCTATTGTTTGTAATTCGAACTAAAATCGAAAATCACTGTAATAAAACTTTTGACCTTATGCATAAACCTCCTGCAAGAAATTTTTAAATATCTGT
The DNA here is from genome assembly GCA_963932465.1 of Maratus speciosus. Taxonomy (NCBI): domain Eukaryota; kingdom Metazoa; phylum Arthropoda; class Arachnida; order Araneae; family Salticidae; genus Maratus; species Maratus speciosus. Next base: position 457,404,958 of record OZ010788.1, read on the forward strand.
CACCGTTTGCAAGTTATTGAATTTTAAAATCAGTCAGTCCTTTTTAGGACGCCCAGTAGGTAAATGTCATGTCGATGAAGGAAAAAGAGCACTTATTGTTCGTTTCTTGGGCAAATAATAGCTCATCCGTTACACACTTTTCGTAACTTTACACACACAGTTTAGGTCATCCAAGAGCACTAATGGACAGTATTCTCGTAACGTCACAGTACTTAATATGGCGGCATTATCCTTTGTTTACGATCTGCATTCAAGAATTTTTTTGCCATTTTTTTTTTTTAGTTGAGCTATTTTATTGTGATACTTATAAGCTTAGAAAATAAGATAATGAAAACAAAAGCATGTTCTTTCATTATTTAATTATTAAACAATGAAAAAATTGATAAAATCATGATTTGCAAATTTTAATTAAAAAATTCTAAATACTAAGAATTATCATTGAAATCGTCAAATAAAAACATATTTAAGTCAATTAAGTTTAATTTACTTAATTTAAAAAGGAACTTTAATCTAAACACTTGAAATTTCACTCATTTTTATAAACATTGGGTATAATTTAGTTTATTTTAACGCTATGTTTCTAATAAATTCGATAATTAAGACAAAATTAATCTAAAATTGAATGACTATTCCTCATATTATTCAGATTTATTGGATACGTTTCTACCGTTTCAGTAATAGAATAACACATAAGTACATTTTTCAATGCTTTCAAATGGAGTATTTTTTCAAGATTTTCCCAAACAGCTGGTTTTTTATAGCCTCTAACCGGAAGAGGGAATACTGTCTATTTGCATATACAGGGTTTGCCCGGTATGTGTAAAAAAAAAAGGTTAGTGCTATTTATTTATTTTTTTAAGAACATCTAGGTCATATACAACATACATTTAGGTCATATAACTGATCAAATTGTTGTTTTTAATACTTTCCAACATACACTGATTTCCAAAAATTAAGGAAAAACAACAAAAATAGCGATTACTCAAAATGTTACGTGTAGATTTTAATAAAACTGAGTCACAATATACAACACATAGTAAGGTATAAAATAACATTAAAAGGAATTATCAGACGATTGTGGTGTTTCAGAAATTAACACAATTATATAATTCACAAAATAACTGTGTCAGTTTGGTATACGAAAAGTACCTTTAATATGGATTATGGTCACCTCTAGAAGCAATACAGCACATACAGCGATGTGTGATACTGTCATTTATGCGATTGATAAATTCGCTGGGATGTGTGAGCCATTGCTCTTATAAAGCAGTTGTAAGCATGGCAAGGGTCTGAGGAGGTGGATTGAGAGCCGCAGTACTAAGGTGGAATGAATAAAACGAAAAACAGAAAATCAAAATGTAATGCAGCGCAAAAATTGCGTATTGTCCTCAGTAATAAAGCAGTACAGTTTTTCGAAATCAAGTTTTATATTCCGGTGCCGCCGGGCCCTCCACTTTTCTCCAAACTCGTCAAAAACACCCTGTAGAGACTATAAATCGAAAAAAAACATAAATTTCGAAAATAAAAATGTCATACCGCGAAAAAGTTGTTTATGGTACGTAGTAATACATCTGCACAGTTTTTTTTTTAAATAAAGTTTTATCTTCCGGTGCCCCCGGTCCTCCTAATTTTTGCGAAATTCGATAAAAATGCCTTGTACAACTTATAAGTCGAAATAAACATAAATTTGTAAAATAAAAATGTCATACCGCGGGAAAATTGTGTGTGGTACGTAGCAATATGCCTGCTTAGTTTTTTTTTCGAAATCATGTAATATCTTCCAGTGCCCCGGTCATCCAAAATTTAGAAAAAATTGTCGCAAATTCCTTTTTATCTGTTGTACATGTATAATAGAATGCATCACACAAGAAGCAAGAGTGCAATACAAACATTTTGTCTGTGAACAGTACACAAAGAATTAAAGTTTAAGAACGAAAACAAACATTTAAATCTGTTAAATGTTTAAAGTTCTATTAAAGCAGTTCGGGCTAGATGGATGCAACAGTGGACCATACAGTTATAGTGGGCCGATTGGTAACATGTTGGACAAGTGTGAAGCCCTTCCGATCATTTCTTTCTAGACTATAGACATTAATTATAATCTCGAAACAGTTATTGACGATCCCAGTACAGATCAAAAATACCTGAAGATCGTATCTATTAAAAAAGGAAGTTGTTCGGAAGACCTTGCAAATAGATTACCTGGTAGACAGCAGATGGGTTATCACTGCCAACAGAATTTTGAGACTCTATATGGTAACTCCAGATACAACGTCAAATCTGAAGATATTGACCAAGCTTGTAGTCAAGGTGCACGCACGTGTATGGTTTACAATTAAGTGCAAGCCATCTTTGGGAAATTGTTTATTTTTCCAGGGATATGCCTCAGGCAGTTAAAGTTGTAAATGACCCAGTGATCCAGCTCAATGTCTTTTTTGCCCTCCCGAAAAACCTGATTGGGGTGGTAACTGATGATCGGAAACACATCCACCAGCTAGGATTTCGTAGAAACCTTAAAGCGCGAACACTAGTGGAGAATTCAGGCCATTCCAAGTTCCTGCAATCAATTTAGCGAAGCAGATTATATTGACCTGATTCAGTGAGATAAAATAGAAGTTACGTAACCACATATTTTGACTAATCTTAGTTACAATGATTTAAAGATGTATATTGACAAACATGATCGTGCAGATATCATTTCTTTTGCTGATTTTCCATGCCACACTTATAAGTGTAGAAACATGTGTCAGAGTGGTCACTGAAGCTGCCGTGACAGTTTGTAGTGCAAGCAACAAGGATGGATTCACAAGATCTCGATTACAATCAAGAGCCATTATGCCATATTTTGAGAATAAGTCGGATTTTAAGGTTACAAAGCTCCAACAGTACCAACAATAAACACCAAGCCGAAACATTGCGCATATTTAGATTTTTGTTTTGAAGAGCACGAACCGATTTAATTGAACTTTACATTCTTTGAACACTTTTAACAGATTTAAATGCTTGTTTTTCATTCATGGACTTTAATTGTTTGTGTACTTCTCACAGATAAAGTGTTTTTATTGCACTCTTACTTCTGTGGAATATTTCGCAAACCCCTTCCTCCCTCGATCAGACGGCAGGCGCCAGATCACGTGGTCTGGCTAGAGAATTAATATTAAAAACATTTTTTCTCTTGTTCTTTTAGTTTAGTTTTGAAGTAGTAATGATAAAAGTTGAACGCAGCAGGTAGGCTGCGTATATGTTTTTTTGTCTTGGTCTTCTAATAGAAGAAATGGTGTTTTAATTTTAAAAAGGAAATTTATCTCGAATATGAATGCTATTGTTTCATGGCTTCTTTATAGAAGAAAATAATTGCTGAAATTTTAATAAGCTTATCTTGGATTCCCAGTGAGGAATATATATATATATTTAACAAATATTATCCAAATGTTTCGCTGTAAATAGTTTGTACATATTTAAAAGTGTAAAAATAGAATTCTCAAAGTTTTTAATCATCCTAATTTATATTGAAAAACACCTGCATCGCTTTCAGTCGTGAAATATGCTTGATGACTTTAAAAATGATATAAGTTCAAAATCTTGAACATTGATCTCCCAACTTTGATTTAATTCACAATAACGTGAAACTTGTGAAAACATGAAGATTATTCAACTTCTTGTTTGATGCATTCTATAATACATGTAAAGCAGATACAATGGAATTTACGGCAATTTTTTCAAAATTTCGAATGACCGGGTCGGAAGATGTTATGGGATTTCGAAAAAACGTGCAGGTATATTATTACGTACCATTCGTAACTTTTCCACGATATGAAATTTCTATTTTACAACTTTATGTTTATTTCGATTTATAAATTGTACAAGGCATTTTTGACGAATTTCGCAAAAATTGGGGAGACCGGGAACACCGGAAGATAAAATTTGATTTCGAAAGAACTGTGCATGAACATTATTACGTACCATCAACAAATGTTAGCGGTATGACATTTTTATTTTCCAGCTTTACGTTTATTTCGATTTATAACTTCTACGTTTTGGGCGAGTTTGGCGAAAATTGGGGAGCCCGGGAGCACCGGGAGATAAAACTTGATTTTAAAAAATGTATAGTTTTATTATTGAGGACCATACACAACTTTTGCGCGGTATTACATTTTGATTTTTCGATTTTCGTTTTTTTTTCAATCCACCCTACCGCAGCACACCTTCCTAAAGCGTCCCAAATATGCTCGATGAGATTCAAGTCCAGTGATCGAGCTGGCCGTTACATGCGCTGAATCTTTTGGTGCTGAAGATAATCTTCCACGATGCGAGCCCTGTGCGGTCTTGCGTTGTCATCCTGTAACAGGAAATCATTACCTGTTGCGCCGGCATAAGGGCACACATAAGCATCAAGAATGTCATCTCTACAGACGTGAGTATTCACAGTTCTACGAGGAAAGATATGGAGGATGTACGTCCCCCCCCCCCCCCGAAGAGATACCACCCCAAACAGAAACACACCTCCTCCGTATGAATCTCTTTTCACGAATTTGTAATGGATGATAGCGTGTTCCCTGTTCTCTTTAAATAAAAAATAATCCAACTATCGCTTTGGAGGCTAAACTGGACTCATCCGTGAAGAGAACACGCCTCCATTGATCAGCCATCCAGTGGACATGTTAACATAACCACCTTAAACATTCCCTCCACTGACGTGAGTGGAGCGACACACAAATGACTGGCCGTCTCGTGTAAAGACCACTTTCATGAAGACTTCTACACACAATAGACACTGATACCAACCTTCGAGTGGCTGCAGCAAGAGAAGTTCTAAGAGGAGAGAGGGTTTCTGTTCTATTCCTTCGTACACATAACCGCAATATCGGGCATCGGTGCTTGTCGTAGCTCTTGCCCGTTCTTGGATGAACCTTCTGGAGGCCGAACCAGTGGTTTGAAATTGTTGCCAAAGCCTATGAACAACAGAAGGACTCATATTTAGCCATTTGGCTACTTCTGTCTGACTTTGACTTACCTCCAAACGTGCAATAGCTCCATATTGTAATTCTGCGGACAAATGATACCTCGAGGTTATACTAATGAATTGGCTATCTCAGTTTTTTTATCTCATAATCACAGCGACAACTGCAGCCGTACTCTCAAGCATGCATTTTTATGCTCCTCACAGATGACGCAATCTGATTGCAATGCCACTAATTTGCGATTTGTAATTTTATTCAGCATCTTTTAGTTAACAACACATGCAAATTTCATACGGATAGCTTTCTTTTTTAACGAGCTATCGCTATTTTTGTGATTTTTCCTAATTTTTGGAAACCAGTGTAGTTGAAAAGTGTTTATGAATTGGATTTGTCTGCCCGTTCTCTAACTGGCGTAAATATAGTCCTATTGCCATGAAATTTATATATGTTATTGGGGTTTACTATGGCCTGTTCGGTATTTAAAATGAAATGTATAGCATTTACAGTTCATCTACAGGAACACTCAAAAGAATTCCTTTACATTGCGGTCTATGGGAAATTTCTTACAGTGTATTTTAATGATGTTACACTATTTTAAACATATAGAAATTGATATACGTCACTGAGATGTACTACAAGGTTCTTATCATAGAATATGGTGTACATAGAACTTATCGTGCGTTTACAGGGACACACAAAAGAATTTGGCTATACAAGAAAATGAAAATTAATTGAGCTATTCGAACTTACGGAAAATAATTGTTGGAAGTGCGTTTTCAGCTGTGGTATGCGTTTTGAAATTTAACTATTATTTGGTAACTAGCTAACTTGCCCGGAGTTGCCCGGGTACGTCAAAAAACAGCTCGAATTGCGAAAAAGCTCTGAAAATCACAATAAGATATCGCGAAAAAATTTTAAATTGCTGCACAAATTTCGAAAAGAGAGAAAAAATTATATATTGTGTTCGAAGATTGAAAGTTGATTCCTCTCACTAATGTGAAAAAATGGTAGGAAATCGCTAAAATACACTAAAAATCACATACAAAATTTCCGAAAAATTCGAAAATTGCTATACGAAATTCGAATAATCTTTATTGAAATGAGGGCAGAAATTACTTTAGTATTACAGGCCAAAAATGAAATGTCAAAAAATTGCAGCAGATCGCGAAGAAACGTAAAAATCGAATTAAAAATCACAAAAAGTTCAAAAATCACGAAAGTCAAAATTTACTGTAATTGGATAAAAGTTTCAAATCTAATTCCTTTGACCTGTGGGATCTCTTAAAATTTATGTTTGGGAAAGCATGTTAAGCATTGTATCATGTTACTTTTATTCATAATTTATTTTACTTGCATTCCCTTAAATATAATTAATATAACCCCTTAAGTTAATATTAGTTTTTGTTGCAATAAAATATCTCAATTTGTTCATTTTCTGTAAGCAAGTAATCCCTATTGGTTTACAATGGAAGTCTATGGGAATTTGGCGAAATATTAGAGATATCGCCAAGTTGGAGTCCCTTTTGGCGACTCATTTTGGTCGCCAAATTTGGCGATATATAGCTAAGTTGGCGACAAACTTGGCGGTGTTCGACGACAGAACTGTGTCCCCCTGCGGTAACCCTCTTATAGGTATGACGATGTATTAAATGCTGTTCAATAATCGCAGAAAAAATTCGCTAAAAATTCAAAAATTGCTGTACGAATTCCGAATAAACTTTTTTGAAAAGAGAACAAAATTTACTATATTGGGTAAAAAGAAAGTTCTTTTCACTAATATGGAAAAATCGCCTCGAAACTTAAACAAGATAGAAAAAATCATGCGTCAAGCATAGATTATGAAACACTTTCCAATACATTCAGAATAATGTAACAAAACTGCACCTTTTAAAAAATTAAAATATTACGTTTAATTCAACCCTATGGAAACGCATAACACATTTCAAAACCCAACTTCAGCTGTTCCCGTCCACAATTGGAAAAGTATTTTCAGCAGCCTTGTATAGGATATATAGATTTGAATCTATTAACTACATGCTTGCCAAAATTTAGTTCACTTAAGAGATATAGGTACTTCAGTTGAAAATTTACTTTCAGCATTTTCCTCTAATAAGGAGAACGGTGCGTGAATACTTTTGTGCAGCTCTGTATTTGAGGTATAGAATTTATATATATCGACTAAGATGCAAAAAATTAAATAAATTGAAAAGCACATACCGAATTTTAAACCGTACACTCCAGCAATTATTTCTCAAAGACAGTACTGTACTGTAACCGATTTCTTTTGTGTGTCCCTGTAAATGAATAAAAAATGCTATGAATGCCCTGTTCTAACGTGATCGTAGAGGAATTCGGCGATTTATATCAGTTTCAATACATTTGAAATAGCGTAATGTCATTAAAATACTCTGCAAACGATTTTTCCCCATATACCATAATGTAATGGAATACTTTTGAGTGCCCCTGTAATTGAACTATTAATCCTACATACTTCATATACAATACCAAACATGCTTGGATGACCCTAAATAACCTTTATCAATTTCATGAAAATCCGAGTATAATTACGGGAGTTAGAACGTGGACAGACGGCTATACGGACAGACGGCCATACGGATAGACGGCCAGACAAACCGAAGTCATAAACACTTTTCAACTATGTTGGAAAGTGTTAAAAAGCGCTAAAAATCGCATAAAAAATTAAATTAAAAAATCTAATCAAAAAATCGAAAATCGGGCTTCGAGGTGCTAAACTTCATATATAGACGTACCTTTTCCCCAAATTTTGTAGCTCTACGTGCAGCAGCCCCTTCAGATCACCGTCGACACACTCACTCACACACTTACACACAAACTTCTTTCCTTATTATTATGGATTATAAATTCTACAGATTATATACAGCGCCGCACAAAATTTCTCAACAAGCTCCGTTTATTGGCGGAAATTGATGAATGGAAATTTTCAACTATCCTATGCGTTTAACTGAACTAACTTATAGCATACTATGTAGTATACATATACATCCATAGATCATATACAGGGCTGCACAAAAAAAATCGCATATTTTCTCGACTATTCATGGTAATAGCAGAAATTTGGTTTCAAATACGTTATGGTTATGCCTTTTCGAAATTCTTCATTTTGACATCATCTTTCACCTTAGACCTTAGTAAACTGTTAAGTTTTGTTATAGTATCGAGAATGTGTTGAAAAGTATTTCATAATCTATGCTTTATGCATGATCTTTCTTTCTTTCTTGTTTTAAAATGTTTTTGAGGATGCAAAACTTCTCAGGTTTCATAAATATTTTCGGTAAATTTACAAGGTCAAAATTTACTACACAGAAAATTTATTTCCTCTCAAGAATCACGAAGAATAGACATCAGACTGAGGAGATATTTATTTTAATGTATAGCTGCACAGAATGATTGAAAATAATTGAGGAACCTGTTAAAGATAGATATTCAGAACTTTAAATATCTTGAAAGAGCAGCAGTTTCCATTCATCTCATTGCGCATGACTTCCGAATAGTTTCATTGTTCCAACAAAGAACATCGTTAATAGAAGTACAGAGAATCAGACAACTTTGTATTGGAAAGCGATAGAGAGAGCGAATAAAATTTTCGTCCAATTTTGAGAAATATTTTATGAAATAATTCGTAGCATTGTTGTAAGAAATAAATTTTCGAATAAATTTCTTCAGTGAAATACATTCTGTGCGGTTAACGAAAACGTAACTGGTCATAGAAAATTGATCGAATAAAATATACAAGCGAGGGAAGTCTTTTAGAAGCAGATTTTGTAAGAAAGAAATTTTATGAAAATTTACTGGTTTACTCGAATTACGTTTTGTTGGAAAATGCGTTCACACTGGGTCAAATACATTTGCATTGATTTAGATAAATGCATGTTTCTTTTAACAATTAGAGTTTACAAATTTGAAGCGCTATTTAATTTTCTATAATAACATAAAAAATGCTGCAAATCAAAAAAATTTTACTTTATAAGAAACTAGTATTGGCCAGATTATAGTATATCAAAAGCATACCAAGAAGAAAACATGCTATATTTGTGGAAATATACAGAGAAAATGAAATCGAACCGTAGCTCCAATCTGTAAGCCTGTTGGAATGTTTTCTTACAGCCGGCCCAAACCCAACTGTTAGTCCATCCGTTGGTCTTCAGTTTTAATTTTTTTTAATTTTACAATGTTTATGGAAATTTCTCTGACTCAAATTAAAGTCACTTCAATGTCTTAAAAATAAAAAAGAAATAAAATAAATAAATAAAAACTGTAAGTTTCTCATTGGGAGCTTCCTGATTCAAAATATGACAATTTATAATATAAACTATATACTACTGCCAAATCTCAACTTGAACTTGGAAATATACAGGGTGCAAGATGATATACAAATGGTCTAAGTTTGGTGAGATAGCGCATGATCGTAACCGATTCAGTTGCATTTCAATCAGTAGCAGCCAGCCTTATATATGTATTTATATTCTAGTCTAAATTTATTAGAGTAAATCATCTACAGATATCTCAAAAATGTTTAAAGTTAAAAGGATATCTACAACAGGAAAATAATTAAAGTGCGTTTCAGTAGAAGATATCTGGGACGCATCGCATACTCATACCGCACAACTGAAAATAATAGGGTTGGAAATTACACAATTTTCCAACAACATATTCCATCTTTCCGCAGCTACTTGGTAACAGTTATGATGGTGAGTAATAGGCATGCTGCTGCTGCATAGTAAAGGATTCCTCCTAGTCAGTTTCGTTATGAGTGACGTAATTGCATTCGAGGTGCGTTTCACTTGAACCTATCTGAGACACATCGCATACCCATACCGCACAACTGAAAATAATAGGCTTGGAAATTACACAATTTTCCAACAACAGATTCCATCTTTCCGCAGCTACTTGGTAACAGTTATGATGGTGAGTAATAGGCATGCTGCTGCTGCATGGTAAAGGATTCCTCCTAGTCAATTTCGTTATGAGTGGCGTAATTGCATTCGAGGTGCGCTGCCTGATAAAACTGAAATATGGACCTCTACCACTCATGATTTTCTTAGCGGTATATATAAACGAAAAATGGAAATTAATAGTAAGTATATAGCATTTAAAAGTCATTTTAATAATGTAATTTAACCAGCGTTCGAAATTATTGGTAGTATTTGCTCAATACCACAAAAAATAATAATAATTCGTGATTTCTAAGAGTAAAAAGGGGATGGTCCGCGGACCAGTGACTGAAAACATTTTTTTCTCCTGCGAAAAGAATATGTTATCATTAGCTGAACTTTGCACACAATTCCTTGTACATCCATTGAAACAGAAAAAGGATGTAATAATTTATATTATATTAAAACTGGCTGAAAGAATCAGATAAATAATGCAACAGAGTTAAATCCAACATTACAGCAGGCGTGCCTGTACAAATGTTTCAACAAAAGTGCTATTTCTTTAATTGTTCTCAAATAAGGCACTGAAACTGCCTGAAGATCATTGATATTCCTCATTTCTTTTCTTCATATTAAAACCTATTTCTACTATTTCCAATGCAGTTTTGTGCGTCTATGATGAAATTTGAATAGCGTGGATGCAACTGCAAATCTATATATTAATTAATTAATTCGCGTTCTAAAGATTTATTTCGTAACCTGTAGACCCGTGCGAGTTTTTCGAACAGCATACTTTGGGCTTATTTGCTGATGCATTTCTCATTACTTTTCATTTAACCACCGTTTTTAATCAAACAACGTATTTTAACGAAATGTTAGTATACTATGTCAAAACATTTCGTATGATGCCACATTCAACGTTGTTCGTCATGTATGTGCATAGAAAAAAGGATGTTGACATCAGAAACATACGATAATATCCCACCTAAATGTGAATATATAGTAACAAAATATCTAATTTTAAAATAAAGATGAAAGTGTTGCATATTTTTTTAAGAGTTTATGCCTATGAATGTATATGGGGCATTCTCAAAATCTTTTGACTTTTGGAAAAAAAAAATCTGACAAAATTAAGCTTGCTAAAATAGCATTTTAATCTGATAGACGGATGCCTTAATGATTCAAAATAAAGAAAAAATAGTCATCAGCGAAAAATTTTTTATTTAACTGAGGTTTAAGTTAAACTTGCTAGTTTAATTTTCCTTACCGTTTTACCCCTATAATTTTTTATTTTCTTCTAAATTTTTACTTATAATGAATTTTTATAGTACCCACAGGACATTTAAATAAGAAATAATAACAATGCAGTACTTTTAATGCAGAATTTTTGTATAACGTTGTCTTAAAGGGGTGTTAAAGGAGGGACGGTAAGGTAAAAAAGGGGATGGTATTGGAAAAAAGGGACGAAATGGTAAAAAAGGGACGGTAAGGATGGAACGGTAAGGGAAATCACCACCTATTTTTAGAAAAATCATGTTAAGACTAAGTGATAGCCACAATGTTCATTGATTTTTAGAAACAGTTGTTAACGTTGGATTAAATTTAAAAAAAATTTAATTTAGGTAACTCCAGGAGAGTCGCCGCATACGGGATAGATGCCGCACCCCTCTTATTTCTTGTAATTATCGATAGATGGTCGTCAAACGCACAGTGTAGGTGCGCAATGAGATTATTTTAACCAGTTTATAGCTTGAATCCCATTTCGATGTTTACTTTTAGAAGTACAATCCTTAAATTGACGCAAGTGCATGATTTCACTGTCCAAACTTTTAAACACGTTCTGTTTAAATACTTTTCATACAATAATTACTGAATGCATACATGATTTCGAAGTCAGAACTAGTGTAGCGTTTGTATAGAGTACTATGTGTATGGTTACGCCATTCCCCTTAGCGATGGCAGGTAACTGTGATGGCCTAAGTCTGCACCATGCAAAATGGGATACGTGCCGCACTGCTATTCCAGTATACATGCCGCAGTTTCTTTTGTACGGATGATCAAGTGTTATTAACTTTTCCTTTTCTTTTTGCACAGACTAACCATGTTAGGCATGTTATCTTTTTTACTAAAACCAAAGGAGAAAAAGGGGGAAAATAAAAAGTAAGAAGGGCAAGAAAGATGCAAGTCAAGATGATAATAATGAAAAATTGGATTACGCGTAACGCAGATGTTCTTTGCAAACTACTCCAAAAAGAGGAAGTGTAATTCGCTTCGTTGCATCATGCGTTTAAATGTAGTTACATAAAGACTGTACTTTTTCGACACTTTTTCTGTAGATTGTAGTCGAAAAAACAGGTCTCTTAACCCACTCGGGACCATAGGTGCATATAATCACCCTCATAAAGAACTTATAAAATTTGTTTCTGGCACCAGTAAAAAAGAAAATTAATATTCGCTTTGTTTAATTAGAGCATTTTCATGATTATTTAAGTAAAGGTAACTTCTTTTTAAAAAGTGGTACCAACGGAATAAATTTGTGTAAAAGCCACCGGTCCCGGAAGGGTTAACAAATAAATTATTTAAACACAATTTTACTTTTTTCTTTTCCCTTTCTAATACATTGATGTTACGTTGTTGCTGAAATAACAATTAAAATTTAATATAAAAAAAAAGTCGATAATTTTAATAGTGAAAGTAGGCAACAATTATTAATTTGAATCTAATAATACGTTTTATTGTACTCATTTAGTTTCATTTTGTTATTACATCGTTAATTATAGTCCAAATATGAATATTTTTTTTAATATTTTTATTTATCATTTCATTCTGCTCTTATTACAAGCGCGGCATAACTACCGCACAAGTGCGGCGTCTCAGCCTGAATGTACGGGTGACGCGCCGCAGTGCAATGCTTTAGAAAAAAAATGTTAAAAATATTAATAATTTGTTTTGAATTTTTTTGTCGCCGTACACGCGTTGTATATTTAACATTAGATACCACAGCATGATTTTTTTTATTTTATGTCCACCATGGGACTTTATACACACATTCAAAAAAATGTGCGGCATAAATCCCGGAATTACCCTACCTCGAAAAGTGCAGGAATAAACCTTGGGGACGGTGAGACTACCAATAAAGCCACGATGCTTGAAATTGATATTTAAATGTTGATTTAAATTCTACAGTAAATTTCCTGCCAAAGAATTTTAGACATTATTTGTGTAGCATACTTCTGCATGAGAAAAAAACTTGAAAAAAATTCTGTTGCTGCATCTGAAATGATTTTCTGTATAATTTTAGAAGAGGGATGGTAAGGAATCTAAAACACAGGGACAGAGTTTAAAAAATAATCACAACGATAAAAATGTGTGCAGGTTAATTTTTATCTACATATTTATATAAAACAATAGTTCTAGTTTCAGAAAAAAATTACATCGAATTATTTTTATTGAAACAATTTTATCCAGACAGCTCGAAACTTAAAAATCAGCATCAGGGACACGGGACGGTATAGGAGTTTTCCAGGTGTTTGGACCCCCAACATCGTCCAAAACTTATTTATCTCGTTAATATTGTTGTGCAATCATACAATGGGATGTTCCCCAGTATATGAAATAAAAAAAAACACACAAAAAAGTGTATTAAAATAAAAATTATTATTCAGGGACATGAAAGTTAAAAGATTGTGAGAATGCCCCACATACATTGTGTGTAAAAAGTACCCGGCATTTTTATCATTTAAAAGTCGCCCGTAAAAGATATCCCAACATTTTTTCTTCTGTAAGCGGATAACTCTGTACAGAGTTATAAAGCGGATTTTCAGCGCCATTTGCGACTTACTGTGTTGACAGCAACTGTTTTTATAGTCACTATTTTTTAGTGCTTTGCGATTTTTGACAGTGGAAAAATTAGTCAAACAAAGACCTTACTTAAATTTTGCGTTTTAAATGAAATTTTGTAAGCCAAACATCTTAAAAATCACAGAAATTTCGTGTGGATTTTGCAGCACGATAATGCACCATTTCACAAATCGTTGTATAAGGTTTTTTGGCTAAAAACGCAACAAATATCATCGACCAAGCATCGTATTCGCTTTTATGGCTCCGTAGACTTCTTCCTGTTTCAGAAGCCTTAAATTACCACTTCTTGAGACTACTGAGGTCGTACAAGAAAATTCGCTGAGAGAACTGGAAGCCATTCCTCAATCAGTTTGAAGGCGAAAGCATAAATATTGTAAATAAATTAATGTCCTTGTGTTTTACTTAGCAATTCGGGCTACTTTTTACACAGAAAGTATGTATATGGGACATTCTATAGTCTTACTTTCTGAACATAGATATTTTAATAAATGAACTTATCCTAAAGCATTTCATACTCACTGTTAAAAACTTCCAGCAAACTGTCTAGTCATTCAGCCATTTTTATAGAAAACGGCTACGTGACTTTAACTTTATTTTAACCATACTATGATCAATAATATGGTCAGATACCCTTAATAATATGGTCAAGTAACGATTATCTTTAAAAACGGTCGATTGACTGGACAATTTACCGCAGATTTTTAACAGTGTAATATCCATACACTGTAAAAAAAAAAACGACATTTTTACAGTACAAAGTACTGTTCATCTCGCGTACAAACTCGATCACAGTGAATGTGCTGTATCTTTCTTTGGTTTCCTGACTATATTAACATGGAAAATACAGTAGTTGCGTAAAATTAACAGCACAATGTGCTGGCAATTTGGACGCCAGCAGTTTGTGCTGTAAAAAAATGCGTCCAAATTGCCAGAGCATTCTGCTGCTAATTTTACGCAACTACTGTATTTTCCATGTTAATATAGTCAGAAAACCAAAGAAAGATACAGCACATTCACTGTGATCGAGTTTGTTCTGGCAAATCTACAGTGGTTTTTTTACAGTGTAGTTCGTCTTCAGCTCATCTAAGAATTATTTTAGGTGGTAGTATAATCTTTTCTTCTTCTTCTACAGAAAATGTTACTTTTTAAACATAAATATTTTAATAAATAAATTTATCCCAAAGCATTTTACACTAATACCCGCTGTTTATATACACCTCATTTAACTGTTATGTTACGTGGTCATATAACTTTTTCATTGTTTAGTGCTTAATTTATTTTATAAGAATTTAAGGGAAAGTTTTTTTAGTGATATTGTAACGCAGGATACAAATATACAATATTTTGATTCATAATACTAGCGGTTTTTAAGTGTAGGATATATAACTTGAGGTGAATATCTGAAAATAGCTTTACATATATGAATTGAAAACTTATTTTTATTAAATAAATGATACTTACTTTTTAAATAAAGAACGGACGATACATAAAGCTCTCGATAATTTCTACTGCAGTGAGAATAATTCAAAATTAATGCCAAACGACAATGTGCACATCCACGGCTTACAGCTGAAATTAGAAAGGGATGCCTCCTGCCTCTGAATATTTTCATTAGGTGACAAATGCTACTATATTTTAGAAATCATTGCACATAATTTTATTGTAATGGAGGATACACACGGAAGGTCTCATTGTGTATGACTCTCTCCTATACTTTATATAAAAATCGGTTTTATTGAATATTTAACAGTTGTAAGGCTTCCTTAAAAACATTCTTAAAACATCCTTTCCCTCCTGTTCCCAATGCAAGGCTTCAGCCTTTTTTCCACTGTCATTAAAGGAAAAAATTCGTCCCAGCAAGTTCATAACTATCTGTTAACTTCTTAGTGAACTAATGAAGCTTTTGATATCTAATCAAACATGTTAAAATCTGAATTTTTTTAAACGTCCCCAAACTTCCTTGTGCCCTTTACATTTGACGTTGCCTAAGTTTTGTGAATTTGTTTTCCAAGAATTGTAAAAGGCGAGTGCTTAGATAGTACTTTTACGATTTATCGTTAGTAAAATAATTTTAAAAGTCTTATGTATAAAAATTTGTCAAACGATTGCTACTGCAACGCCCAATGCCTAGTAAAGTGTCTGGTACGATAACTGTCAATTTAAAAAGAAAGAAAGAAAAAAAATTGACATTGCGTATATAGTTGAATTATTTAGAGGTTAAATAGTTAAAAACAATTGTACAAAATAAATTTGCTACGGTATAACCTATTTAGCAAATGCAGGGTTAAGTAAAACAAATTTCATTATTTAATTCAAAAGTGGGATTTTCTTCCTAAGATTAAATAGTTTTTCACATAAGTAGGGTTCTTTTATAAAACTTTCCAATATAATTGAAAAGTGTTTATGAATTCAATTTGTTTGTCCATTGGTCGGTTTGTCTGCCCGTGCTCTAACTTACGTAAATATACTCATATTGCCATGAAATTTACATATGTTATTTGGGTCTACTATGGCATGCTCAGTATTGAATATGAAGTGTGTAGCTTTTACGGTTCTTTTGCAGAGACACTCAAAATAATTCCGTTAGATATCGGTCTATGGGGAAAAATCGTTTGCGGTGTATTTGAATGATATTACACTATTTGAAGCATATTGAAATTTATATATTTATATCACTGAGGAGTACTACAAGGCGCATACTGCAGAATATGGTGTTCATAAAATTTATCGTTCATCTACACGGGCACACAAAAGAATTTGACTGCAATACTGCCTATGAACTACGAGTATAATTGCTGGAAATGCGTTTTCAGGTGTGGTACGAGTTTTTAAATTTGACTATTTTTTTGCATTTTACTTCGCGTATATAAATTCTATAGATCACATATGGGGCTGCACAAAAGACTTCAAGTAAATTTCTGTTTATTGATGGAGATTGCGGAATGCGAAATTTCAAATGTGGTTATCGTTTAATTAAATTATCTTTTAGCATACTGTGTAGTATTACATACAAATCTATAGATCATATAAGGGCTGGACAAAAAAATACGATATCTTTCTGACTATTGATGGCAATTGTAGAAACTAGGTTTTCAAATGTTGTTATGCGTTTTCTAGATTGCTTATAGTATGGTGAATAAGTTTTTACTAATCCATGCTCGACGCATGACTTTTCTTTCTTGTTTGTTATTTATACATTGAATATGAAAACATATGAATTATTTACATCATAAGCATCAATTTCAGACCATTGTGGTCGTTTTAAAAAGCTGTTATATTTGTTGCCTATATGTTTTTAAGCAGCAATAAAAACAATAGTCACATATTTTGTTCTCGCAATGAAATATATTTTTTAAACTAAATAAGCAAAGTATTAACTAAACAAAATACTTGATTTGAATAAAGAAAAAATTATGCATATAAAGAAATAACGCCTGGACTTGTTTATTTCGCTTTAAATAGATTTTAAATTAGATAAAAAGATATATTGTGTATTCCTGCGTAATAATGCGCACTTTTGAAAAAAGAAAATTGATCAAAATTTACAAGTGCGCGTTATATGCCAATTATAAAAATGGAAACTTAAAGCTTAAGATTTGAGATTTCTATAGTAATGAACAAGAGAAGAAAGCGTGATTATTAGAATGAAGTACGCTTTGTGGGGATACGAGCAGATAGACCTGGTAGTAGCGTATGAACTTACTTCGTAATTTCTTGATGTTTCTACTACTTATTATTCTTTTTAATGCGTTTATTTTATTTTCATACTAAATGGCTCATGAATTTATTTTTATTTTATTATTTATTTATTTTTTTTTTTTTTTTTTGTAAAAAAAAAAAAAAAAAAAAAAAAAAAAAAAAAAAAAAAAAGAGGATGCGTGTAATACGGATATCATACTTGAAAATAGAAAAATAGTATTTAAAATAGCAGGTGCGCGTTATGCACCACAGCCCGTTATACTTCACCCAAATAGACAGTAATTAAAAATTATGATTATATCACTGACATCATAAATATATTAAGGGATAGGAAGAGATTTTCAGCTGAATCTATATATATATATTTCTCTTGCGTGGCGCGGAAATGAGACTGAATTTATCGCTTACCATTTAGGAACAACCGCAGCGACGATTCTTAGTGGTTAATTTACGGTCACATGACCCGATCCATTGAGCAAATCAAAATTCAGAGAGAATCTCTTTTTAAAGACAGATCGTTCGATTGATGTACGAATAGAAAGCCATTAGTTCATTTTACGATGGCGTCTGCATTCAGCGAACAGCTTTCTGATCCAGATTGTCTTTTAAGACACAGCAGAAAACATTTTGTTTACATTTCATTAGCGTCATACACTGTTAAAAATTTTGTGCTACTTTGCACCGAAAATTGGTGCTTAGTAGCTACCACCATAAGATGGTGAAATCTCGTTCCAATATTTGGAATTTCGGTTGAACCATAGTTCCATTTTTTCGAATAAGATGGTGAAATCTCGTTCCAAGATTTGGAGCTTCGGTTGAACCATCCTATGGCGGCAGCTGGTGATAGCTACTGAGCACCAAATTTTGGTTCAAAGTAGCACGAAATTTTTAACAGTGTACATAGCGCTCCGTAGTGTTATTCAGAGTTATAAATGAATTTAAGCCGTGCTGTGCAATATTATAGACGAAAAAACTGCATTTTTATTTGCATTTGCAACTAAGTTTTACATTACTTTTTTTATACGTTAAAAATACACTGCTCAAAACAATTAAAGGATATTTGAAGTTTTATATAAAATAAAGATATAAACGAAATTTTTTTGCCGAAAATAGAAGAAGATAATCACAAATGCAAATTTTTCTGGTTTTCAAACTGTGGAGTATGCAAATTTTGAGTTCGACGTCAAAAACGTCGCTTCAGCGGCAGCGAATGAAATTTGACTTTCAACTGGATAAAAGAGAATGAAGACAAGGATGATCGGCATTCAGTGATTGCTTTGTTTCGATGAGTACGATGTCTCAGCGAAGTCATTTGACAGATTCAGAAGCTTTGAGAATTGTTGGTAGGTTAGAAGGGGGGCCAAATTCAAGCCGAAGTAGCGCAAGCCATTGGAGTGTCACAAAGTGTCATTTCCAGGATCTGGAACCGTTTTTTGGAGAGTGGATGTGCAGGCCGAAGACCAGGGCAAGGTTGTAGACGGGCAACAACGCCCAATGAAGATCGGTATTTAGCGTTAATAGCTCGGAGACACCGAACCATGAACGCTACTCTTCTCCAACAACACCTTCGCTCGGCTACAGGCACCACGATTTCAACTCAGACTGTCCGAAACCGGCTCCATGCTATAGGTCTGTATGCTCGCCGACCGATGGTATGTGTTAGATTAACATCAAGGCATCGTCGCGACCGCAGGGAGTGGGCAACCGAGCATGTCAACTGGAGGAGAAATGAATGGAGCAATATTCTGTTTTCTGACGAGTCCCGTTTTTCTGTGCATCCGGATAATAGGCGTATTTTCATCTGGAGGGACCGTGGCAGTAGGAATAATCCTGCGTTCGGGCACGAAAGTGTCAGATTTGGCGGTGGAGGAGTGTTGGTGCATGGTGGCATCTCCATTGACGGGCGCACTGACCTCTACATCATTCGAGATGGAGTTCTGACTGGTCGCCGATATAGGGATGAGATCCTCAGACCTATTGTAGTCCCTTACGCTGCAGCAATCGGAGATAACTTCATTTTAATGGACGATAACTGCAGGCCACATCGTGCAAACCTGGTGGAGGATTTCCTTTTCGAGGAAGGAATCGTTCGAATGGAATGGCCAGCGTGTTCTCCAGACATGAATCCAATCGAGCACGTTTGGGACGCTCTAGGAAGACGAGTTTCTGGCCGCCAACAACCCCCACAAACTCTCCAAGAACTGGAAAGAGCTCTTCTGGAAGAGTGGGGCAGAATACCCCAACTCGTCATTAATAGCCTCATTGAGTCCATGCCTCAAAGGTGTTCAACGTTGCTGGCCGCCCGTGGAAACCATACCACCTACTGAAAATGATTTTCTTTGAAGAAAACACCTTTTCTTATTCTTTTTTTCTCATATGCACAAATTGTGTTTTTTTCCTTTAGTACACAAATGCGCAATAAAATGCATTTTTTTCTGCCAAACATGTGTAATTTATTCTCATATAACCTACTATGTCTGTCGACCATGTATCAATCAGCTAAACAGTTTACCAGATAAAAAATCCATCTAAAACTGCAATATCCTTTAATTGTTTTGAGCAGTGTATTTGTAAATTTCATATTTCAAAATGATTTATGATAATATTTATTCTGGCTAGTGTAGATGCAAATAATGGCGAGTGAGCGAAGCGAGCTGTGATCGCGCAACGGTCCCAATGTGAATTGCGTTGCAATTCAAGGTCGTCTAAGAACGATGTAGAAATTTGTAAGTTTTATTCCTTAAAAAACACGCATTTTTAACCTTTAAAAACCATATTTTTATTAATTTTTACTGAAAAATGCATCTTTTGGACTTGTTTTTGCTTGATATTGCCCAGCATGTAAATTCCGTGAAATTTAACACTTATCTGAGTGATTTTATCAGAAACCAACAAATATGTATAGTAAATGTAATTGTCTAAAGTTTTACAGACGCAATTACCATTTACAGCAAAATGGCAAACTATGAAATTTAATGTATCAGTTTTCCACAAAAATTCTGATTTCGTTTTGTTTATAAAAAACGAACGGATTATTTGTCGTTGTTGTTGTTGTTTTTTTTTTTTTTTTTTTTTTTTTTTTGTTTCTTTAAGCATCTGTGAAGAAGTAGGGAAATGTATAGGCTTTCATTTTTTTTTTTTTTTTTTTTTTTTTAAGAACAAGGAAATTATTTATCCGTTGCTTATATCTTTTGGATATCGACTTAAAAAAATAGTATTTCGTGAAATCGCCTTATTGAATTAAAGTTTTGCAAAAAGCACGGCTCTCTTACACTGTGAAAGAAGAATCGTTATAACTTTTATGTGTGTTTAAATTTTTAACAACGGCTTCGAGAAATCGTTTATGAAATATCAGATATTCAGAATATGCAAAAAAGAGGAATGAAAAATGCATTTTTTGAAGCCGAAAATATTCCTTAATCTTTTAATTAAAATTAAAGTTAAAAATATTACACTATGAATTATTAAATAATATATTATTATGTATTACACTAAATATTATTAAATAACACATTTTTTATATTACACTGAACATTATTAAATAATATATTACACTAAATATTATTAAATAATATACTATCATATATTATCATATAAATACAGGGCTATTACAAATCATGGACCCGATTTTTTAAAAAATCATATTTTCGAAACTACTACACATATTACAATAAGTGATACATGAATTTAAAGAGAAATATTCCAAGTTTTTTTCAGTTACAAATGTTCGATGTGTGACCCTCTTGTTACATGGCATACGTCCAATCTGTAATCCAGTTCGTCCCAAACATTTTGTAGCATCACTCTGTCAATGATTCGGAATTCTGCACAAATGCGTTCTTTAAGTTCTGACAGTGTCAAAAACATTGTTTATGTACCACCAAGGCCGAAAACAAAGCGTTCAGAACTTAAAGAACGCATTTGTGAAGCTTTCAGAACCATTGACAGAGTGGTGCTGCAAAATGTTTGGAACGAACTCGATTACAGATTGGACGTATGCCGTGTAACAAAAGGGTCACACATCGAGCATTTGTAACTGAAAAAAATTTAGTATATTTCTCTTTAAATTAGTAAAATTAGTCTCTTTAAATTAGTAGTGCAGTAGTTTCAAAAATATGATTTTTTTAAAATCGGGTCCATCATTTATAATAGCCCTGTATATGTACTGATATTATACCAAATATATATATTTACTATGATAAATACACTGAATTATTTTGATCGTAGCACACTCTAAATTTGGGAGGAGTGAAAAGTTCACCTTCTGAAAGAGTGACAGATATTTTCACTCTTTTTGCTGTGAATTTTATAAAAATACACTCCTTAAAGGGTGGAATTTTCCACTCCCTAGAAAGGAATGATATATTTCACTCCACTGTCGAGAGTGAAATATGTCACTCCGTTGTCGAGAGTGAAAGCCTGGCATTATACACTTAAAAAAAAAATTCTGTTCAACTTTAAACCAATATATGGAGTAAAATAATAAAAGCACCAAAATATGTCACTTCTTAATTTTCAAAACTCCATTTCATAATGTAACCTTGGAAATTACGCTGATTTGATACTAAAAAGCACTCCTTTTCAAGAGTGAATAGTCACTCCTTTTTTAAGAGTGAATAGTCACTCCTTTGAAAGAGTGACTATCCACTCCGGCTTAGAGTGGATATTCCCTTTAAAACAGGAGTCAGTATTGTATGTATTCATATTACTCATCAGCCAATCAGAACAGTCTTGTCTACGACGCTTTTTTAAGATAACAGAAAAACGTCCGCCATTTTACAATTAAAATATACAGATATTATTAAAATGATTATTTATGGAACTTTTTATTTTCATATAAAATTAAACGTAATTAATTCATAAAGGTCACAGAATGATAGAACATTCTCAAAGAGCATTTGAAACCCTTTTGCGGTTTCAAACTAAAATTTTCCTATTTCTGTTAAGTCTGCAGTTTTTAACGAGTGCGTGAAAAGTAAATGCATTGTTTGCATTATAATTTTTACTCACGCCTTGAGTCTGTCATGACTGATAATTATACACAGTGAAGTTCATAGTATTAAATAAAGAGTGCCTCATTTGAGCCGATACAGCTCAAATCAACGGGTAATATTGAAAATTTCCGAAGGAAGAAATGAGATTTCTGCAATAAAGATAGTTTCGGTCCGGCTGAATTTCCGGCAGCATTTTCGCCGAAACCGGGACTATAACGAAATTTTGGGACTATATCGAAACAATTTTCTGTCGACCTCTAATTGTATGCATTCGTATTACTCACCAGCTAATCATAATAGCATGTCTACGACGCTTTTTTTAAGATAAGAGAAAGGCGTCCGTCATTGTAGGATCAAAATATACGGATAATTTTAAAGTGATTATTTATGGAACGTAAAGGTAAGTCCTATTTAATTTTAATATTTTATTCCTGTAGATTTTGTATGTTATGACTATGAGTTAAATAGTTTTATGTTATATAGAAAAAGATTGAGCTGGAATTATTTTCCTTTGAGATATGTTGAAAATGTATTGAGATAGTGTGCAGCTGGATTTTTTTCTGTTTTTTTCTGTTTTCTTATTATATAATAACTTACAGTATTTATCGTTATTATTGTTGTTGTTTAATAGCACAATTATAAAATACGAAGTATTATTTTTAGTGTTTTTCAAATTGGTATATTTATTTTTTTAAATTATATGTAAGCATTTTTCTGCTGTTTATAATTTTAATGAAAACATTTAATTATAGACATTCTGAATCAGTTATTAAATTTTTTCCGTTGTAAACTCATTTTCTACGTTTATGAAACACGTAATTTGTGATGTCTGGAGCCGTTTAGATAATTTTCTTTTCGATTCTTTTCGTACGTCACGTGATGGGTGAGCGCGCGCAGAAAGAGAGAGGGGGAGACAGTTTATTCAGCGTGTGGAAGGGTAAGAGTGAGAGTAGCCGCACATGGTTTGCGGGCGTGTTTTTTTTTTTTTTTTTTTGATTTGTGAAAACGGAAGTATGTCGGGTGCTAGGAGCACCAAAGGATTATAATTTGAGGAGTTTGTAATCAGAGTTGGGCAGTATCGAAAATACAGGTATTTGAAATACATTTTCAAAATACATTTGTATCTTGTATTTTGTATTTTAAACCGATAAGATCAAAGTATTTTTGTAATGTATTTTCTGATGGTTTTACAATGTATTTTGTATTTTGAAAATACTCAAAATACATTTTTTCCAAATTTCCATGTTTAAACTGCACAGAGAAAAGCTGCGATTCATTAAAAGGAAATACACGACTATCTGTTTTGATTAGTTTTCAAATTCTGTTCTGGGAGTTAATATAAACACACTTTACGACTATTGCTGAGGCAAGGAGATTGATGAATATGATGTTTTGATACAGCAAACGTATTCTTGCTGATTATTTACAAAAATAACTTATATATCTAACGTTGCTGTGGGAATTAGAAAAAAAAAAAAAAAAAAACCATGTAATTGTGAATCGGAAGGATATTTCACAGTTGCGCAGGTGCAGCGCTCTATTATCGACTGTTGCCCATGCCCATTGACCACGCATACAAGGAGCTCAATTTTTTTTCTGGTCTAGTAGTTTTATTTAAAAATGTCGAAAAAGTATTTCTTAAAAATTAGCATGTTTCATTCATTCATATAAATTTTGTTGGATAGTAACCGCAAGAAAATTGCTACAATGAACTTTCAACGATTTGACTATGAAAAAATGAAATTTATGACTTTGCAAATTTTGCATTCAAATTATTCCTACTTTTTATAAATATTTTATAAGTGCTTTCCATTTACGAATGTAAGAGCTTTCATATTTTTTCTGCTCTATATTAAAAGTTTCAAGACTTTCATAGTAAGTGCAAATGATTTCTTATTTCTTTGCGCTTATATATGGTTTGATATTTTACCTGAGTGTTTTAATTTTAAAACTACTTTATACGAAGGATTCGTACTTTTGTTAATAATAATAATTCAACTTGTGTTAAAAATTATCTAATTTTTTCATTTGTATTTTTGCATTCAGTAATACATATTTTAAATTTCATATGCATTATTTCTAAAATGCATCCATAATATAAAAGTTGTGCCCCAAATATTTTATTAGTGGAAGGTCTAAAAAATCTTGCGTAGTTGGGAGCTCTTATTAAACACACGCGCATTATATAAAAAGAAAAAAATACATTTAAACAATTTTATTCGGTGTCATTGTACATATAAGATTATTATAAAATACGTTCTTTTGTAGACATATACTAAGAAAGACTGATTGAAAAGACTGATACTAGACTAATTTGTTTTTACATTCTTCTAATAAATAAGAAGAAAGTATTGGAATCGAGAAAATTTTCGACTTTCGTTTTTAGCTTGATTTACACGTTTCGGGATGTCTTGAACGCGATTTAACAATTTTTGGGAAATGCGTGTAGTTAGGTTGTGTGAGACATAATTTTTGTGGCCCTTCTATCTTAAGAACTAATGCATGGAGTTTAATAAGAACCAAACTTCAGATTAAGATAGACCTAGGTATAACTTAGCTTTGGGGTTATATCGCCCAACAGGTGGCACTGCTATGCTTAATTATTTTATTCCATGATAGCTATATTGTAAGAATCAATATACATAATTTCATTTAACTGCATATAGGCCTGAACAGAAATACTTGCCGATTAACTTTTAGTGTATATCGCTCAACAGGTGGTGTTGCTATGGTGGGTTTTTCATGATTTCCGCGATAACTATATCCAAAAACTAATGGATAAAATTTAATCCAATTTCAAATTATTTTAGATCTTCAAATAAATTAATGCTGATAAAATTTGGGGTACATCGCTCAAGAGGTGGCGATGTTATGCTGTGTTTTTATGATTACTGTAACATGTACGTAAAATTCTCGTTTATTTTGTTTGTTTATTTGTTTTCTTCCATGTCAAAATGATCATATTTGTAAATCAAATTTAAATAAAATAAGTACCACGTAGATTAAAGGGACCTTTTTTAAATAAATTTTCTGGTTCGTCGTGCTGGTTTTTAAAAAATCTGAAGTTGGCAGGTGTG
This sequence comes from Maratus speciosus, assembly GCA_963932465.1. NCBI lineage: Eukaryota > Metazoa > Arthropoda > Arachnida > Araneae > Salticidae > Maratus > Maratus speciosus. Next base: position 457,430,463 of record OZ010788.1, read on the forward strand.
CCGTGAGAGCTATATCGCAAGAACTATATCGCAAGAGCTATATCGCACGGAATTTCATCAAACTTCATCATATTCAGTTAGTATAGATGACATTTTGGTGCATATCGTCCTACAGATGTTTTTTTTTCTGTGCTATGTTTTTTAGGATTTTCGAGATTTTTATATCTCTGCTCTTAAGAACTGCACCAAACTTTTTATGCTTTTTCTGAAAATCAATACTGTCTCAATTTTGGTTTAGAACACTCAATAGCGGGCGGTGCTATCCTATGCCTCATGAAAGATATTCCTTATTGGATCCACAATCTAGAGGTCTGCATTGGTCGGAATTTGCAGGACCGGGTCCGACCCGGCCTGCAGAAAAACAACTTTGGCCCGGCCCGATGAAAAAATTAAAAGTTCGGCCGGAGCCCGGCCCGTTTATATTTTCATATGGTTCACGGCCCGGCCCGTATAAAAATCAGTGAAAACAGGCCCGGGCCGTGGAAAAATCAATTAAATGAGGCCTGACTTAATTTCTACAAAAAAGTCAGATTTTTCTAAACATACAATTAAGGTTCTTTTAAAGAATACTGCATACATATTTATTGGATAATTTTACAGTATAATTTAAAATTACTATGTGTTCGCAAGACAGAAAATACGCAATAGCAACATTAATTATTAGAGTCTCAGACGTTTCAACATTCAAATAAAGATTCATTTAAAAATTAATGTAGTTTAGAATAAAAAAAAAGGAGGGTTAAAAACATGATGTCTTTTGAAGCTGTATAATAAAAAGCAGATTTGTAAAAATATTTCTCTGCCATTTAATAAGGTTTTTCTCAAATCCAAAGGAGGAACTTTCTGATACATTTCTGAATTCATTTCTTTTCGAAAACGCATAAGATTGGCAGGTGTTCTTATTCAGAAACTATGTAATCGAATAACGTTATCATTTTTTGATAAATGCAATGTATCTTTGAGAAAATACTCTCAAAGTTAAAAGTTTTGAATCGAATTTCCGGAAGCGATAGCACGAGAAAGGAGAAAAAACCTGCAGTCACGTGACAAGAAACTCTTATATCTCGATAAGTAATTTATTTATTTAAAAAAAGGAAAATGCTATTCGATTCCAAATCCTTTCAATAGTCAGGCCTATCAATTTTAAGCCTTTACAGTAAAAAATTAGTCAGAAAATGTGTCAGGAAATTTCTCATTGCTGAGCAGTGAATTTGAGAACCACCTTGAGGTATATTTCCAAAGATTCCGTTAAGAGAAATTCATTATCGCTACTAATATTTTTACAACACATATTGCCCTCCCTACACAGCACATCGTGAGATCAATAAAGTCCAGTTCCGGCCCTGCTCGACAATGTAGAAAAAAAGAAAAGCCTGATCTTGGCCCGGCCCGAATCTGCTGAAAAAAATTAAGCCATGGCTCAGACACCATGTAACTGTCCGATGCTGATCTCTACGCTGGACATGTTACATTTCCGTATTGATGTTGTCAAACTAGCATTGGCTCGTGACGAACATTTATACTTATTATTTATTCTCTCGAAAGTCACATTAACTGAAAATGGCTCATATTTTATTGGCTTCGATTAAAATTTTATAGCGGGCCGGTAGCCTCATTTAATGTCTTTTATCGGCCCGGCCCGTTTATTTTGTTTCTTGTCCTGGCCCGTTGAAAAAATTGTTCTAATTCTGCCGCCCCGGTCCGGCCCGTTTGAAAATTTGCCTTCATTTTACCGGCCCGCGGTCCGGAGCGGGTACGGACCTCAGGCCAAACCCGGGCCCGTGCAGACCTCTACCACAATCAATTCATGCAGTTATTTCTACTGATACTGAGTAACTACCTTTAAAGGGTAGTTCATTCACTATTAGTTATTCTTGCAACTTTCATACACTTTTAAGCACATTGTTGCTCCAATCTTTCAGTTTTGTTTTTGTTATCTTTCGTTGAGTTTTAATTAATTTTGCTTCTTTATTTGGAAATTTATAATTTCTAAAAATTTAATCAGTTTTGCAAACCAGCTTTTCATTTGACCAGTGCAATTTAATGCACAATCGTTTTTTTTTTTTTTTTTTAAATGTATTTTGTATTTTAAATGTATTTTCAAAATACATGTATTTTGTATTTCGAATTTTTGAACTTTGGAAAGTATTTTGTATTTTGTATTTTAAGTTGAAAAAACAATGTATTTTGTATTTTGTATCGAAAATGGTTTTTCGATGTATTTTGCCCAACTCTGTTTGTAGTACAAGTTAATAATATTGTGAAGTGTAGTTCGTAAAGTGAAGCATAAAAGTGTCGTGCATCTTTTGAAAACATTTTTTTCATTGTAAATAGTCATCATCATTGTGTCGTCTTGTAACGTCTTCATGTTCTTTTTAAATAAACTTAATAATATTTGATTAAAAAAGGAGTGCTATTTTTAACAAGATATACACCACGTGGGATGGTCAGAGGAGCGGCGCCGATATTGGCACTAAAAAATAAAAAATTATATTTAAGCATTGAAATAAAGTGTTTTTTATGCCTGATAGGAAGTTTATAGATTAAACTGTTTTAGTATATATTTTTTTAATGTTCATTGTATCACTTATATAATATAAGATTGAATATATTTTAAAGAGATAACTACATTTTACATTAAAAGTGTTTTTCAAACAATAAGAACAGTGCATATGCAGTCATTTTGTTTCTTTTCATATTTCCTAGATCAATCTTTTCCTATAAAACATACGAAATCTATTTAGCTCATATTCAGAAAATACAATAAATACGGTAATAAAAAATATAAATATGGCTTTTCATGTCATTCCATAAATAATCGTTCCATTAATATCTTTTTCAGAAATAGCGGAAGAAAATTCGAACTCATGATTAAGTTAAGAAATATGTTTAAAATATATATATATAAACATATTCCAGAGAATATAAAAAATCTAGACTCCATGTTCATATTTAATAAAACAATGAAAAATAACAACACATAAAAAAACTTACACGTTCTTAATATTTAGATCAAGCTTAGAACCTATTTAAAAAAGATGCGAGTTAATAAGCATTGTGTTTTTAGTGGAAAAATTAAAAATATTTTAGAACAATAAGTTTCAACAAAATAGCGAGAAACTGAAGCTTACTTTACTGAAAAGTAAGCTAAAAAGATAAGATTTTATAGGTAAAACAAAAATTTAAATGAAATCATACGTTGTTAATCATATAACATCCACCTATTATACAGTTATTAATAAAACTTTAAAAATAACTAAAATACAGTAAACAATAACTTTGACTAGATTTAAATTCATTAGCAATGAATACGTACTGAGATCCAAGTATTTGAAACCTGAATTACGCATGAAAAAAAAAATACAATTGACATACATATCGGGAATTATTAAAATATTAAATGGGTATCTGAAAAGAAAAAAATAACATTAATTGATTAAGATTCCGGTTCATTACTTTCCCTTATGGGCATTTTAAAATTATCATGCACTTATAGGGCATGCAATGAAAGCAGACACAAGGAATAAGATTGGAATAAAATATTTTAGTTTATTTCTGTCATTAACCTAATTTAATTCATATGTAACTTTAATTGAATTTTTTCCTTATAACTTCAGTTAATGCTACAAACTATGAATTAGATAAATATTGCCAGTAAAGTATTTTATTCCAATCTTTACCACGCTTGTATCTATTTTCATTGCATGCTCTAAAATATGTGATTCTTTTAAAATGTCTATAAAAGCAACATAAAAAAAAAGAATTCACTCCATAAAAAATAAACATTCACTCCTGTGAAAGAGTGACTATTCACCCCTACCAGGGGTAAAACATCCACTCCTTTAGCAAGAATGAATAGTCGCTCCTCCGAAAGAGTGATTATTCCCCCCTGTTTAGAGTGAATTTTCACTTCACAGGAGTGACTATTCACTCTTTCAGAGAGTCAACGATTCCACTTTTGCTCAGAGTGAATAGTCACTCTAAAGAGGTTGAGCATATTTTGACTATGCGATAAAGTGGAAGAGAATAGTCCATCCTTTTTCTTAGAGTGCACAGCGCCATTAATACTTCTCAAATATTTTATGAATCAAATTGCTAAATAAAACTGGAAATCGTAGTTTATTTATTTGTTAGTTGTTGTTTTTTTTTTTCGGTGCGTTGGCGTAAATCACTCTATTGAATTAAATTTTGATGTGGTAAACAATTCATCTAAATGGCGGTTATTATATTCATCTATTGTAATGTCATTTAACGGAAAACATTACATTTTGAGCGCAAAAAGTTTAGTAAGAAAATTTAAACCAAACATTTTTACATTAATCTTAATTTGTTGTTCCAAGATGAATTTCTTCAATAATATTATAACAGAGAATGCATCTACGGTGTAGGGTGCATACAAATACACCGTTGTTGTTTTTTGTTTGTTTATTATTATTATTATTTTAAATGTTTTGCTTATTTAGAATAGTATTTAAAAACGTTGAAGTAAACATTTCAGGAAAAAGCTTTATCTATACGAATAAAAAACTTATTTTTATTAAATGCATGATTTTATTAAATACTTTTTAAATCGAGAACGGAAGATGCATAAAGTTCACGATCTTTTCTAGTTCAGTTAGAATAATTCTAAATTAATTATAAACGATAATATGTACATTCACGGCTGACAACTTAAATTAAATATGTATATTTATTGTCACTGAATATTTTTATTAGGTTACAAATGTCATTATATTTTCGAAATTATTGCACAGAATTTTATTGCAATGAAAGATTTAAAATAAAGTTTGTTGATATTATTCAAAACATAATTTAAAATGTGTGTGTGAGTGTTAAATTTAATATGCATATAAAGTAATTTGCAGAGAAAATAATTGTATTATCGAATGAATTACATATTTGTCATATGCATGTAAAAAAAGAACATTTTGTGGGAGAAAGTTAGTTGTAAAATGTAACGGAAATATAAAAGTATCGCTGCCTTTATTATAAAAACCGTAGCTGTCATCTAATCTTCGTATAAAATTTTTGTAGGACCATCTAAAAAATATACCCTTTTGTAAATAATGTAAAACATCTCCCATTTCTGTTTTTTAAATATACTCATACATCGTTTCATATGTAATTATTAACTAGATAATATCTTTTGTATAATATTATGACTTGAGGTTTTTGCTGGCATGTCAAACCACGTTTTTAGATTATTCCTACGTTACCCTGCATTAATGTGCGTTCATGTTTTCAAACTGGAATTAAAATCTTTGAGAAAATTATGATTTAGCACGTTTTTATTTAAGTGTAATGCTAGGTGACTTCTTAATTTATTAAACAAAAACATAATTTGCAGAAAAAAAAAATATTTCCCACATTGTTTAACCTCGAGAAGGGACAGATATTAAGATATTTCATTCAGTTAGTTTTATATTCAATGTTAGATTTTTGTAAAAAAATAAGTTAAATCAATTGAAAATTAAAAATAAATATAGAATTAAAACTAGAAAACAGGAATTCTGCTTTTTCAGAATTTAGTGTCGCCCCCGATGAAAAACATATATGCATATATAAATAGTACATAACATATTTCAATTTTAAGACTTACAGCACACGCTTTTATTTTATGTAAAATGACGTCATTCGCATCCGCTAAAGAATTGCACATTTACGATCCACCTTAAACATCTACAGTAAAGTAGGCATAGGACGTCACTATCGCGAAATAATACACAAATGCAGCAAAAAGATGTCGTCATTAAAGAAACTCGACCAAAAAAGACCCGGCTGTCTAATGATTCATAGGCCTTCATTTGTTTGTAACATTAATATAGATACTTAAAATTAAATATAATTTATAATATAATAAATATTTTAACAAAAATCATTCATTTATATTTTTTCAAAATAGCACGTATTTTAATTACATTTTCTTTCGGTTGTTATGAAAAAAATGGCAACAAAAACATATAATTAATATTTTACAACTATTTTTCCTTTACTTTCTTCAGAAATGCCAATGTTAAGCCCTTCCGTTGCCAATATTAAGCCAATGGAACCAAAAACTACAAAGAAATTAACATTTCAAAAATAAATGGAGATGCAGTTTTCAAACAAATTGCATTTAAAAGTACTTTTTTTTTTCAATACGACGGTATAAAAATTGAAAATGTGCAATGCCTAGAAGTTTAAAAAATTGCTATAGAGTATTTAATCGTACTGCTTTGTTTTACGGCTGGCTTCTGTAAGATAACGTTATTTTTTGGAGACGACACAAAATAAGCTGGGAGAAAGAAATAGCATACCGTACCGGGGGCTAAAAAATATGATACTTAAACACCCCCAAAACTTAGATTCCGTTCAAACGAAATCGAAATAAATGTTAGAAATTTTTCCAAATTTAAGTTGCAAATATATGTATAATTTTGTATTATATTTACGATGGCTGTATACAAAATGATATGGTATATCTAAAATACAAACTTTTACACAAGTCTAAGATTTATTACGATTTCGTTTGAACGGAAGTTTTTGGGTTGTTTAAGTATCATATTTTTTTTTTATTCTATTTTTTTTTTCTTTTTTTAATGTTCAATTGGTTTAACTTATTTTTTACAAAAATGTAACATTAAATGTAGAACTAGCTGAATGAAATATCTTAATATCTGTCCCTTTTCGGGCTTAAACAATGTGGGAAATAAATTGTTTTTTTTTTATTATTATTATTTGTTTTGCAAATTATGTTTTTGTTTAATATGTCAAGTTTTTTTTTTTAATAACTACTGCATTTAAATGAACTTATTTCAAAATTAACGGAATGTACCATCATCAGGGTTTGATTTACAAGATATCGCATCACAAGTTGTGGTGTAAACCATATTTAATCCAAAATGTTTCATCAGTGCAGTAATACATAAATAAATTACAAAGTTAGCACCTTTTTAATCGAACTTCGGGCTCATCTGTAATTGCTCTCCATGCTTAAAAATCAGTATTGGTGAAATATATTTCAATTCTAAGACATCATATTCACCTGCTTTCTGTATTTACTCATATTAATGTTTCTTGTATTACTAACAAATGTTTGAAAATGTCCTTTTTGTTTCTACAATGACGCCATAATATTCATCTTCTTTTTAGTTCTTGAAAAATATATTTCAATTTAATTTTCACGTAAAAATCTTTAGCTGAAAATTAATTGCTGTCGAAGACAAATTATTACGGCGCGGCGTTTGAATTTTTTTGCAACAATAAATTAAAAATGTCCATTGATTCTCAGTCAAAATAGCAAAATTTGGAGTTATTAAGAAATATATTTGAATAAAGTAAATAAAATATAGCCTATGTCACTATCTGTGTTATAATCCACTTATATGCAAAGGCATTTTATCATCCGTTTTGACCCTAACATCAGGCAAATGTTTTTACACTTTGAATTTATAATATTATTAGAATTAGCAAAGAATTAAAAATTTGTGGCATCAGGGACAAAAAGGTGGGAAGAAAAATCAAAAAAGTTATGAGCTCCATAGGCTTTTCTATGTTAATTTAACATTGAAAAGTGACACTGGAAATAAATAAGTATTGCGCTGCCGCGCAATACTTAAATAGTTCATAATTTCTTACTTAAATGGAGATATCGCATTGTTTATTCTATAATTTTATAGCAAAAGGCATTTCTCAGAATTATTCGTTGCTCATTAGGAATTAATTTGCTGAGTGATATTTTAATTGAAGAAAAAAATTAAACCGTAATAGATAGCAAAATGCATAAAACTGATGCAAAATTACTTCAAAATACCATAAAATTCAAGAAATGGTAAAATTTGTGGAAGAACCAATCTTTCTTCTTCGGGCTGGATCACACATCGGGCTACCATTATAAGAGCGATAAAAATACTAATTTTTTCAAGTTCATATTAAAGAAGATAAATCCCAATTTGAAAAAGAAAGGTTAGCACCGTGATTAGTGCTTCAAAAATCTTACAAGTTTCTGTTAATCTGAAATTGAAAAGAAAGTTTAGCACAGTCATCAGTGTCTCAAAAGGGTCTTATAGCCTCTCTTGGTAAAAAAGATAAATTTAAATCTGAAACTGAAAAGCACAGACATTAATGTCTTCAAAGAGCCTTCGAAGTCGGACTTAGTAAAGAAGATAAACCTGAAAATGAAAAGCAAGTTTAACAGAGTCAATAAGAGTCTTCAAAAAGTCTTGCAAGTCTCTGTTAGTAAGGAAGATAAATCTCAATCTGAAATTAAAAAGAAAGTCTAGCACAATTTCAGTGTTTTCAAAGAATCTTGAAAGTTTATCTTAATGACACAGATAAACCTCAACCTTAAATTGAAAATAAATTTAAATCTGAAACTGAAAAGCACAGACATTAATGCCTTCAAAGAGTCTTTCAAGTCGGACTTAGTAAAGAAGATAAACCTGTAAATGAAAAGCAAGTTTAACACAGTCAATAAGCGTCTTCAAAAAGTCTTTCAAGTCTCTGTTAGTAAGGAAGATAAATCTCAATCTGAAATTAAAAAGAAATTTTATCACAGTTTTTAGCGTTTTTAAAGAATCTTGCAAGTTTATCTTAATGACACAGATAAACCTCAACCTTAAATTCAAAATAAGGATTAACGCAATTTTTTGTATCTTTGGAAAATTATTCAAAAGTATTAGTATTCCGGACATGTTATTATTTATAGATAAACCTGTAAAAGGTTAAAAAGAAATATTGAGTTGATATTATACAGTAGCGCTCAAAAGTATTTCGACAACCTTATATTCTCTCTTATTTTATTTAATATAAAAATGTAAAACAAAATATATTCCGTATAATTGAGAACACTATGACTGCAGTTATTCAAATGTATCAAGTTTCAACTTGTTTGTTTACATTCGGCACCACTGAAGAAATATGACTACTCCTTAGCTCAAAAGTAATTTGGCAATTAGTTTCATTTAATTGTTGAAGGTGCCAGTGGCTCTATAGCTTCGATTAGTGTTTATATTGACTTATTGTGATTATTTTTAAATGCCGAAATGTAAAATATATTGAAGTGATTCTAGAAAAGCCGCTGTAAATGCACTTAAGAAAGGTGGACTGCAAGCAGAATTAGCTCGTTCTTTTAACGTGTCTCGGCAACTTGTTATTACATGGAATAAAGTTTTTAATAAACAGAAATATATCGAAAATAAGCCTCAAAGTGGCCATCCGAAAAAAACAACTTGCAATGTTGACTGTGATTATAAAAATGATATCTACAAGTGATTGTCGTAAGTCCGCTATAGTAATAAAAAATGAATTGAAAGAAAATTACGGCATAGACATACACGTTTTATCAGTCAAACGACGCCTAAACCTCTATGGTTTACATGTCAGAAAACCAGCAAAAACACGCTTGTTATCTACTAAGAATAGGAAAGATACAGTTGCGTTTGTAAAACGGCATAATCCTTTCAGGGGCAAAGCAATTCCATTGCTAAAGTGTTGACATTAATGATTGACACCAGAATTTTGGTTTAAAAAATTTCGGTTTATTATGTGTGTGAAATATAGCTTTTTCTCATTTACAAATAAATTTGTTTTCAAATTCCGTTGTAAATAAATTTTGTTTCAAATTTATTTACCAGTCTAGGTTTTGGTTTTCTTTTATGCATTACATTTTAATTTTCTTTTACGCTTCTAAAAGTGACAGTCGCAAATGTATACTCAATTTTCAGAGCAGTTCTACTACATATCTGCTTCTCTTTTACTGTAAGTGAAAACAAATATAATTTTTAAATTAGCCCAACATATGATTTGCTTATTTTCTGAGAAAAGAATCAATAATTAGTACTTTAATTACAAAAGGAAAATGTACCTACTCATTTTGTTTTCGCTGTTGTTGTTATCACTACCGAAAAGATAAATTATACATATTTATGACTTCTTAATGATTCTGAGACGAATACAAAGTTCCAAATTGTGGAGTATTTGCAAAATTGATAAAAATTTAAAAAAAGTAAAATAATCTGTTGGTTGATAAATAACGTTATACACTTTGAACAAAGCTTTGAATAGAAAAAAAAAGTATTCAAAATAAAAGAAGAAAGTCATTCTAATTACTAAAACTGTTCACTATTCAATACATCACAGAGTATTTTCGCCACACTCATTAAACAAGATCCTATTTCGTTCAGAGTGTGAGAGTAAAATAATAGTCCTTTTATGCTAATAAGATAAAATTGCTCGAAGTCATTTGACAAAGCCAATATTCTAGGTATGGAAGAATCCTTGCATAAAATGTATTGTGTGCCAGAACTGAAAACTGATTAGGAAGAGTTTGGGTAACCCCTCTCACCCAGGATTCTCAGATTGCTCGATTTTACCCGCAGCTAGATTTCGACCAATTAAAATAAATATCACACCGAAGATTAATTTTCCTAAAGTTCTATTGAATCAAATCTCTGTGAAAGATAGGTAGGCATAGGTACGCTTGGTCTAGTGTTAGAATATTGCATTTCGAGAAGAAGTAGCCTGAGGTCATCTACAGTTAAAATGAAATTGCTGTTTTAAATTTCTCTCATATGTAAAGGAAGGTTACATATGAGAGAAATTCATTAAAATTCGGATCAAGCAGAATCGTTTATTAATCTTAGTTTATTAACTTTTGGCCGTTTAATCAAATCAATTTTGAAATAAATAATTATTTATAAAAATAAATAAGCGACTTGAAATGCTTTTTTAAATTTTCGTTCTGGTATTGAATTCGGAATCTGAAACGTTTCTGGCTGCTAAGTTTTATGGTATAATGACTTATCAAATATTGTGCCGTTATTTTATATTTTAGACAGATTGCATTACTGCAGCTAGATTTCGACCATTAGAATAAATATCATACCGAAGATTAATTTTCCTAAAGTTCTATGGAATCAAATCTCTATGAAAGATAGGTAGGCATAGGTACGCTTGGTGTAATGTTAAAATATTGCATTTCGAGAAGAAGTAGCCTGAGGTCGTCTACAGTTAAAATGAAGTTGCTGGTTTAAATTCCTTTTATATGTAAAGGAAGGTTATATATGAGAAAAATTCACTAAAGTTCGAATCAAGCAGACTCGTTTATTAATCTTCGTTTATTAACTTCTGGCTGTTTCATCAGGTCAATTTTGAAATGAATAATTAGTTGTAAAAATGAATGAGCGACCTCAAATGCTTTTTTAAAACTTTGTTCGAGTATTGAATTCGAAATCTGTTTTCTGACCGATACTTTTTATGGTATAATGACATAAACTATTGTGCCGTTATTTTAGACGGATTATAATATTAAACCCTTACAAGAAAACAGATATCCTTTATATTTGGGCTCAATGTTGTTTTCTTAGGAAAGCTTTCAATGAAATACCAGTAATGTTTATTTATCAGTTCTAGATTAAATTTGTTGGAAATGAAATCACAAAATTTTTCTTGCCAATATTGCACCCTCTTAGCTATTGTTCACATTATTAGCCAAATGTAAACAATGTCATACTCGCAGAATGCAAAATGTAACGAAATTAATCTTGGGTCAATATTTCATACTAATATTGGCGGAGGTATAGCCCAATATAAACAATTTTGTTCCAAAATTGTTTTGCTATACTACTGATGTTATATCTACTACGCAAAAGACAAACAATAGCCCGACTACACATTATAAAATTATAATATAATTCACATTTTCATTGTGGTCCTGTAAAGAAATATGCATGACAACAGAAGATTAATTTTTCTAAAGTTCTATTAGAACAAACCTCTGTGAAAGATAGGTAGGTAGTCATAGGTACGTTTGGTGTAGTGTTAGAATATTGCATTTCGAGAAGACGTAGGCTGAGGTCATCTACAGTTAAAATGAAGTTGCTGGTTTAAATTTCTCTTATATGTAAAGGAAGGTTACATATGAGAAAAATTCATTAAAGCTCGAATCAAGAAGACTCGTTTATTAACTTTGGCTGTTTCATCAAGTCGATTTTTAAATAAATAATTATTTATTAAAAAAAATGAATAAGCGACTTGAAATGCTTTTTAACACTTTCCAAAAAAGTTGAAAAGTTGTCTGTCCGCTTTTCCAAGCCCTAACTTCCGTAAATACACTCTAATTCTCATGATATTGATAAACTTTATTTAGGGTCATTAAAGCATGTTTGGTATTGTATATGAAGTATGTGGGATTAATAGTTGATTTACAGGGGCACTCCAAATAATTCCATTACATTACGGTATATGGGGGGAAATCGTTTTCAGAATATTTTAATGAGATTACACGCTATTTCAAATGAATTGAAACTGATATAAATCACTAAATTTCATTACAAGATGATTACGACAGAATAGGGCATTCATACCATTTGTCGTTCATTTACAGGGACACACAAAAGAAATCAGTCACAGTGGTGTTTTTGAGTAATAATTGCTGGAAGCGCGTTTTAAAATTCGGTATGCGCTTTAAAATTTAAATAAATTTTTGAATATTACCCGTTGTATATAAATTCTATACCTCATATACAAAGCTGCACAAAAGAATTCACGTACCAATATCCTTATTGGCGGAAATTGCTGAAGGAGAATTTTCAACAGATGTATATGTGTTACTTAACTGAACTAAATTTTGGCATGCATGTAGTTAATAGATGCAAATCTATATATCATATACAGGGCTGCCCAAAGTATTCGGAGACTTTTCCGAATGTAGATGGGGGCAGCTAAAATTGGGTTTTTAAATATATTATGCGTTTCCATATGGTTGAATTAGACATAATATTTAAATTTATTAAACGGTGCAGTTTTGTTACATTATTCTGAATGTGTTGGGAAGTGTTTCATAATGTATGCTTGATGCATGATTTTTTCTTTCTAGTTTAAAATTTCGTTCTGGTATTGAATTTGAAATCTGAAACGTTTCTGACCGCTAAGTTTTATGGTATAATGACTTATCAAATATTGTGCCATTATTTTATACAAGCGGGGATGACCGAGCAATACTCGGTCAAAATTAGGTTCGTGTTTAACACGATATGATATTCTCATTGTATCTTTCTCTCTGTATTATTGCTATAAAGCATGTTATTTTATACCGGTATTATTTACAAAATCAATCAATAGAAAAACTATGTATGTACATTTTTCTAAATTTTACATTATTTACACATTTTACAACGAAAGAACATCAATCCAAATTACATTTTGAGGTCGACTCTGATTGGTTTAACCATGTATCTCGAGTCCTATTATAAATTTCTAAAAAAAATTCCTTCATATTCTGAAAGACTATTTTTCTTCGTCAAATATAGACAAATTTGGCGACATTCTTTCATTTGGCTCATGTATGTGTTTTGGCATTATCTTGAAAGTCGGTTTTTCGGCCAAATGCCGCCAATATTTCGCCAAATATCGCCAACTTCGCGGCTTCGTGAATCGGACCCGTTGTGACCCAAAATGACCCACTATTCAAATCTGCTCGAACATGTGACTTAATGGACTTAATGTGGTTAATGGACTTCTGGTAATCAAAAACGGCAAAATACAAAATTTAATCAAAATCGCTTAAGCCGTTTTATAGATAAAATTAGTTTGACCCACAGTGACCCCAAAAGACACACTAATCTAATTTTCTTGAACATGTGCCCCAGCCCAGTGATCTTCTCAAGACCAAAAACGGTATAATACAAAATTTTGTCAATGTCGTTTGAGCCGTTTTTAGATAGAATTGGCTTGACCCAGACACATACTGACCCAAACTGACCTATTAATCGAATTTTCTCGAACATGCGACACAACCTAATGGTCTTTTCAAACCCGAAAACGACAGAATACAAAATTTAATCAAAATCGTTTGAGTCGTTTTTTAGATAAAATTAGCTTCACCAGTAGTGACCCAAAAACGACCCACTAATCGAAATTTCTCGAACATGAGACCTAGCCCAATAATCTTCTCGTGCCCGGAAACAGTATAATACAAAATTTTGTCAAAATCGTTTGAGAAATTTTTAGGTACAATTAACTGGACCCTGACCCATTGTGACTCAAAATGACATCCTATTCAAATCTGCTCGAACATGTGACTTAGCTTAATGGTCTTGGTCTTCGTGTAATCAAAAATGGTAGGATACAAAATTTAATCAAAATCGTTTAAGTCGTTTTCCGGATAAAAATTAACTCGACCTACAGTGATCCAAAAATGACTCACTAATTTTCTCAAATATGTGGCCCAGCTCAGTAGTCTTCTCAAGACTCAAAAGGGTAGAAAAAAATTCAATCAAAATCGTTAGAGCCTTTTTTAGATAAATTTAGCTTAACCCAAAAATGACTCATTAATCGAAATTTCTCGAACATGTGATTTACCTATATGATCTTCTCGTGCCCAAAAATGTTATAATACAAAATTTTGCCGATATCATTTGAGACTTTTTTAGATATAATTAGCTTGACCCGGACTGATAATGATCCAAAATGACTTACTAATCGAATTTTTTCGAACATGCGATCTAACCCAATGGTCTTCTTAATCCTAAAAACGATAGAAAACAAAATTTATTCAAAATCGTTAGAGTCGTTTTCTAGATAAAATTAGCTTGACTAGTTGTGACTCAAAAATAACCCACTAATCGCAATTTCTCGAACATTTAATCTAGCCCAATGATCGTCTCGTGTCTGGAAACGGTATAATATAAATTTTGTCAAAATCGTTTGAGCCGTTTTTTAGATACAATTAGCTTGTTATTGATCCATTGTGACCCAAAATGACTCGCTAATCAACTTTTTTTTTAACATGGGACCTAGCCCCATGGTCTTCTCGAGCCTGAAAACGATAGAATACAAAATTTATTCAAAATAGTTAGAGCCGTTTTCTAGATAAAATTAGCTTGACCCACAGTGACCCATAAATGACCCACTAATCAAATTTTCTCTAACATGTGACTTAGCCCAATGATCTTCTCGTAATCCAAAACGATAGAATACAAAATTTAGTCAAAATCGTTTGAGCCGTCTTTTAGATAAAATTGGCTTGACCCATAGTGACCCAAAAATGACTCACTAATTGAAATTTCTCGAACATTTGATCTAACCCAATAGTCTTCTCGTGCCCGAAAACGGTTGGATACAAAATTTAGTCAAAATCGATGCAGCCGTTTTTTAGATATAATTAGATCGATCCTGATCCATTGTGACTCAAATTGGCCCACCAATAGAATTTTCTCGAACATCTGACCTAGCCCGATGCTCTTTTCGTGTCCGAAAATGGTAAAATACAAAATTTAGTCCAAATCGTTAGAACCGTTTTCAAGATAAATTTACACACACACACAATTTTTACTCGTATTATAAGATTTTAGACGGATTATATTATAAAATCCTTACTAGCAAACAGATATTTGTTACATATGGGCTCAATATTACTTTCATAGGAAATACTTTCAGTGAAATACCAGTATTTTTTATATATTAGTTTTAAATTGGAAAAGTTGGAAATAAAATGGCGATTTTTTTTACCAATATTGGCAAAATATAAATAATGTAACATTGACAAATGGAAAATGTAACCAATTTGATGCTGGGGCAATATTTCACACGAATATTTGCAGAGATATAGCCAATATAAACAATATTGTTCCAAAATTGTTTTGCTATGCTACTGATGTTATATCTTCTACGCAAAAGACAAGCAATAACCGACTATTTATTATACAGTTATAGTATATTAACTTTTTCATTGTAGTGCTGTAAAAAAAATATTATTAATAATTATTATTATTATTTATTAATCTTTGGTTATAAACGTTTGGATAATTTATTCAATTTAAAAATAAATAATTAATTATTCAAAAATGAATAAGCGATTCCAAATGATTTTTTAAACATAAATCTTGTTCGAATATCGAATTCGGAAACTCGAGAGCTGCTGACTGCTAATATTTTTGGCATAATGACTTATAGCGCAGTTATCCTAGACGATTTGCAATATGAAATCAATGGCAATATAAGTATTGGTAAAATGTAAACAACATAATATCGGAAAAATTAAAATGTAACAATGTAATGTTGGGGCAATATTTCATACGAATGTTGACAAATTTATAGCCAATACAAACAATATCGGTCCAATATTATTTTACTATATCTACTATGCAAAAGGCAAACAGTAGTCGGCTATACATTATGAAATAATAATATATTCACATTTGTGTTATGCTCTTGTAAAAGAAATCGCGATCATTTAATAAAGAAAAAATATCGTAACCTAACAAAATGTCATAGCAATCTGAATATTTCTTTTAAGGTGCAGATGATAATACATCAGTTGAGTCAGTATCTCTATAAGTATAGCAATGTAAATGACACAGTGCGATTGAATATTAAAAGCGACATGAATCGTTCAGCAATACGGATAAGAATCTCGATTGTGGCAAACACACACACGCACACAAAGAGAGCAGAAATTGAGCACTCACAATTTTGGGAGTCTGATTGTTTGTTTATTCGCCAAATGAAGCATTTTTTCGCGATTTGG
Source organism: Maratus speciosus (assembly GCA_963932465.1). Taxonomy (NCBI): domain Eukaryota; kingdom Metazoa; phylum Arthropoda; class Arachnida; order Araneae; family Salticidae; genus Maratus; species Maratus speciosus. The sequence continues at coordinate 457,446,970 of OZ010788.1, forward strand.
CGCAATGGCGAGCGGCAGCGAGAACCCTGATGATTTATAAAAAAAACAACCCTGGAAATTAATTTGAAACAATTTATACAGTGGGATTTTTTTAAAATATTCTTTGTACTGGTTGAGGTTTTAACGAATTTCATTTTTTTTTTTTTTTTTTTTTTTTTTTTTTTTTTTTGCTACACAGCGAGGTTGATGCATCCAGTGATTTTTTTTGTGTGTGTGTTGTTATTATTTTGTTTTTAATGAGCGCGAAGCGATCATACACGCGTATTTAACGAATTTCATGCATTTTTAGGATTGCTGCTACATGACAAGGTTGATGCATCCAGTAATTTTTTATTATTATTTTCATGGGCGCGAAGCGCTTATACATGCGGTAGTGATCGTGTACTTAATAAAAAAGTACTAATTTACAAAGTTTACAAACTCTCGCACTAACAATACTGACATTATTAAAAGCACGTGGGACGCGTGATTTTAAATCTTGCTTAATAGCGTTTGCACAAATTGGAAAAAAATAGTTCATAAATGTACGTATTTTTTTAATTATTCAGAATCATTATTGAATTGTGTTATAATTGAATTGTGTGCATCAAAAATACGCGCTGCATAATGCAGTTGATCACTTCTTCCAAGACATTAAAAGTCACTAATGCCTGGATTACGGAATCTAACGAGTCAATCAAAAAGGCTCAGGATCTGAAATGAGCAGGCATTATAAATATGCGTCCCGAACAGATTCCGGCGTGTTAACAGGTTTTTGCCTGACGAAAGGAAGCACTGTGACACATCAGTGGGCCTGCAGGCTCGACGACAATAACTCAGTTATCCAGGCAGAGCTATTGGCCATTCTCTCAGCTCTGTAATGGATCAGAAAACATCCTCACCTTCCCCAGATCTCTATTTTCAGCGATAGCATGTCTGGACTGCAGGCCATCCACGCACCCATAGCAAAAAATCTACTGGCACTTCATATTAAATTAAAATTAAAATCCTCCTATACAGAACACCTCTCGGCCATGCCTCTGTGCAGAAGGGCATTCCTGGCAATGAATGTGCGAGAACTAATTTTCCAAACAGGCCACCACAAAAATCAACGTAGACCACCACCTCAGTACCCCAGTCATTTATTAAGAGATCCTTAAATTCAGGATTCTCACTGAATGAAATGGCAGGAGTACTGTGAATAAACTGAAAATGGAGGCAAACGTTTGATTTAATCCCCAAAGTCTCACTCTACATGTACTACCTCACACACTACACAATAAGCCTGGTAACGGGGCTGTCCATTGAAATCCTACCTACACAAATTCATAATTGTCAGAACAAACAGACGCGAGTGTGGTGAACTGGGCACTCCTAGACGCCCATACTATAGCTATTCCCTCACAAAAGTTTGCATATCAAACGTCCAGCCACTCCTCCAAAGGAGGCTACACGATATTCTAAAGCGCCTCACACTTCTTATCAAAATCAAACGAGTACATCAATATTTTCTTCACTTATCCAATCTAACAAGATAGTTGTCTTGGACCCTGCCTCAGTTTACTACATCAAGAGGTACCATTCCTTGTCGCGAGTAAAGCTTGTTCTGGCGGTACCACAGCGTCCCCTATCCCGTAGAAGCTGGTCTCCAGACACCGCACCACGCATCACCACCATCTTCTTTCTTAGACCAATGTCAGACGGGCGTCTTTTTTTTTTTTTTGCTTATGTATTAACCATTCACAATGCTATAGCATTGTGAATGGATAATACTTAAGCAAAAAAGCAGCAAAAAAGACGCCCGTCTGACATTGCTCTTATTCCTACCCTACCAATTGTCGTGGTCAGGCTCCGGCCTCGCGAGATGGCCTATTGCGGTTTTATCCCAAAGCATTAGCTTATTTCCCTACTTACATATTATTCCACCACCCGCCCCCCTTCATCGCCCACCCCACCTACCTGCAGATAAAGTTTACCTGCGGGTTCAGCTTTAACTGTAAATTGTATTTTTTAGCCCTCAAGAAAAGGTACCGGGAGGAACATCTATGCTCTAGAGACTTGTTTTCTCCGTTGGCTGTCATTATTATAAGTATATAGCAGATATTGATTTTCAGAAAGTGGTATGAATAGAATAAAAAATAGTACGGGACGTATATGTCCCAATCCTTAATCAAAAGGTTAATATTATGCAATTTTTTGTTCATTTAAAATGTAAATATTAAATGTGAACATTTTTAGACACATGTTTTAGACAACATATCATACTGGATTCTCTCTGAAAATAAATGATTGCAATTTACAAATGCATAGTATTCCATAAAAAAATATTATTTTCGGCACCCTACAACCTTTTAGAATTTATCCAGACATTTTCGGAAAAGCTTGTGAGTATGCGTATATGCATGTATACACTTATTTATGTTACATATACATATTATATATTATATGTATAAGCAAAATAAATAAAATAAATAATTGAATACAGCAAAAGAAACACGAATTTAAGTTATTTACATCACTAGTACTTTGAGATTTTTAATAGCTTGTATCTTTTGTGTTGACACAAGCTTTTCTTGATATTTTTTCCAAGCCTAAAAGATTTTAGTATGTCCAGAAAGTATGACAAAACAAAAAATATGGCAAATTTTACAACGGCTTAAGTCCCTAAAAAGTTTTAGACTTGTAATCCGCTCCTCTCCTCCAGTATAATCGGATTTATTTAAACTGCGTTATTTGAAAAAATATATAGATATTTTTGAAATGATACGTTTTTATTTTATAAAAATCTGTCTACTGAAGTTGAAAATAGTCTTGAAAAAATAGAATTTTTGGAATAACAACCGAAATTTAAAATAACACTTAAAAAGTGCAATAGAGTTTTATTTTACAGCAATGTTTCTGTTGTAAGCATAGATATGCTCATAGTGTGCATAAATATTTAAGTTTCAAATCTTTAAACATTTTTATTTAGGTATTTTGACAATTTAAACAAATTTTTATTAATATTTTATCAAAACTAAATAATTCATCTATACGATTATTATGACAACATCGATACCATTAAAGGTTCCGTGATAATCAATATCATATTACTTATGTTTCCTTATTTAATTAAGAATACTTATAAAAATATTAAAATGAACTGACGATATAAAACTATAAATAAATTAGACAGAAAACATACACAGCAACAAAGATTTTATCTATTTGTGGCGATATTATGAGTATTCATTGTAACTATTAGAAAAGAAATGATTAAAAAGTTTCTCAAGTGTGTGGCTTATACAATAGAAAGCGCTTTGATAAAAGAGTATATGGAACATTACTGTCAGTATTATTAAGTATTTTTGAATATGCTAAAAAACGTTGAATTCTAAAATGGCATTGTAAAGGTTTATAACATTGGTGATTGTTCGTTGCATATTTATTTTGAATATTTTCTTATTAGTCTAACTTCATACTATTTTCTGATGGAAGTACGGGTGATTCAAAAAAGGTGGAAAAAACTTTTAAAGGTGGTGTTACGTACCTCAACAAACAATTTTCGTCATAGAATGCAGGGTCGGTAATGAAACGCAAAGGCGCTAGCGTGTTTGGAAACTACCACTCCGTAAACGTCAAATCGCTATTCCTGTTGTGAGTTACTGGGAGAAGAATACTACGTATGCAAATGCCATCTGGGGAAGAAGTACCCGTATGCAAATGTGTGTCACCGCAAATAAAAGCCGATGACGCCAGCCTTGGGACACTATTCCAATGGACAACCGTTAATCGCAGTAAGAGATGATCTAATAGTTTACTAATACGCAAAAGGCCGATATGCATTTTATATACGAAGCTGCAAACGGAAATAGCAGAGAGGAAGCACAACTGTACGAGAAGCGTTTTTCGTATAGGCGGTTGCCCAATTCTAAGACTTCGTTTAAAGGCTTCTTTTGCCTTCATTCAAAACTTTTCCAGAAAACCTATTCTTCACCAGCCTTCTGTGGTTCATTCACAAAAAGATGGGGAGATCCAACAATGCAAAGGAAATAAGGAGATTAGATCAACTTGAAGAAAAACTTTTTCTCCTGTAGGACGTCCGTCAGTTTCCTGATAAAGTTATTGAAGATTAAAATCACCCTGTGAACAATAAAAAGAGGCCGACAGTTGAAAATAATTGAACGAAACATCTATTCGGAGCTTAAAACATTTGCGCGCTTGCATCGGCAGTTGCGTGAAACGGGATCCTTTCTCGCTTCCCCGTCTGATGCAGATCGTGCAAGGACGGCCAGAACGGCAATTGTGGAAGAGGAAACTACGGATACAGCGGCAGCTCAGTCCCGTGCAAGCACATGAGCTATGGGATGTATCCTTGGTTTGCAGCAATCCACGAAATGGCGGGTGCTGAAGGGTGAAAGGTTGTACCCATACCATTTTCATCGCGTCCAAGCACTGATTGCCGCGGATTATCCTCGTGGTGTAGACTTCAGCCGTTGGGTCCTGCAGCAGAGTACGGTGCGTCTAGATTTTTCGGCAACTATGCTTTTCACGGTTGAGTGTACCTTTGCACGTGATGGTACATTTAATACCCACAATGAACGTTTATGGGAAAATGTAAATCCACATGCCGTTTATCTACATACGCATCACCGACGCGACGCTTCTCCCTCATTTTTTGGGCACGAATCACCGGTGACAACCTAATAGGAACGTAACTTCTATCGGAACGTCTTGCCAGGGAATATACCTTTGTTTCTGCAGGAGGTACTGCCAAACTTGTTGAAAGATGTGCCCACCGACATCCGACTGCGTATGTAGTTCCAGCAAGGTGGAGCACCAGCACATTATGGGCGAGAGGTTCGACACTATCTGGACGTGACCTTTCCAAGCTGATGGATTGGGCGAGGTGGTCCTATAGCTTGGCCAACGCGATCACCCGACTTGTCGTGTTTCGATTTATTTTTGTGGGAACAGCTGAAGAATCTCATCTATGCGACTCCCCGTGGATCGGAAGAGGAACTCGTGGCTAGACTTTCGGGCGCTGCTGATGAAGTACGAGATATGCCTGGTGTATTCCACAGCGTTCGCCAATCCCACCTTCGCCATTGTTCCCCGTGCATTACCATTGGAGGTTGCTGTTTTGAGCAATTATTGTAATTATTTCTCCTTGAACTTGCGTTTTTTTTTTTTTTCGAAAACGGTTACACAACCGTGAATTTAACACTATTCTGACCATATTATTGGCCATTTTATGGTCAGAATATAGTTAAATTATGGTTATGAAACCGTTTTTTCAATAAACGGTCGAATGACCTGCCAGAATGCTGCAAAATTTTTAACAGTGTAGTGCCTTTGCGTTTCATTTCCTACCATGCGTTCTATGATGAAAATAGTTTGTTTTGGTGCGTACAAACACCTTTTAAAGTTTGTCCCATCTTTTTTTATCACACTGTATTATCAACAGATAGCCAAACTCTTATAAGCATCGCACATATTTTCATCAATACTATACGGCGAAAACGTGTCTGAGTTTCGTTCGGAAGGTGGTTTGTTTAGAACATAGTACGTCCCCTGGCGGTGGAAGGTGGAACTAAAAGATTTAGCAGCTAGTGCGGTGCTATACGGTGCTGTAGACAGCAAGGACACGTGCCGAATGTTCGTATAAAACATATGGCGCCCCCTGAAGATGAAAGGTGAAACTAAAGTATTTTGCAGCGTAGCACGCCTGTTATACAGTAACGGAGGCAGCGGAGCACCGAGTCGGAGGTTCGTTTTTTGAAAAAGAATTCATATTAATTCGAAGTCCCGATGTAATTAATTATACATGCAAATTTAAGGTTCGTTTAAGGTTATTATAATGGGCCCAAGCAACGCCGGGCGAATCAGTTGGTAAATAATAATAAAGAGCTGATTCAGAAAGAAGAGAAAGAAAAATGTTTGCATACGGAATACTATGAAAAAATGACTTAGATGCACACTACTTTATAATTCTTGGTGCATTAATGGTTTTATTTTCAGAAGCAGACATTAAAATATAAAATTTTAAAAATGCATGTTCAGCAAAACTTCGAAACCAAAGTTGAAATATGTTATTTTCAAGTACGTCCGCAAAAGAGCGGGATGATCGACAAAGGCATTTGAATATAATAATAATAATACAGGGTGAATACGGAAAATAAGTGGTAGGTATTGGTGACGAAGAAAAATGTGAAAGGTACAATGAAAGACATAGCACCAACCAAGAAATAAGCACCAACAGATGGCGATTCTACGCGTCACTTCCGGACACACATTCTGTGACAAAAAAAAAAAAAAGAATTTGATATTGGTCCCCTTTACCACCCTTTAAAATTTTCCCAAATAGCTTTCCATCACGTTGTATAATAACTTTTTATCCTTAGTTTAATTTTATAATTATGCAATTCATAACGTATTTAATAACATTTAAATAGCTATTATAAAGCTTAATTTTTAAATATAAATATGCCTCCGATAGGCAGCAAATAAAGAAGTTGTGTTCGGAAGTAAGTTCATACATAATAAATTTAAATTTAAACGCATACTATTTAATTTAATTTTATGATTCTGTGTTCGAGAACTTATTATTTCAGGTATAGGTATTATAAAGGAGAATTTTAAAATCTGTCCACTGAAATGCAAAAGACAAAAAAAAATTTAGATTCGTGATTAAGGAACAATGAATAAAACGAAGATTAAGATCACCAGGACGAAAAAAAAAAAGGTGGGGAAAGTATTTCATTATTCGAAGTAGGTTTCTATACAATAATTTTATATTTAAACGCATACTATTCAGTTTTATTTTATAATTCTTCACCGTGATGAATGGCCCTTAAATTAACCTCAAATTTTCTATGATTTTATATCTTTAACTCCTTTTTATCGGAATTTATATTTTTAAATGAAAAAATATGGAATTGAAAGTATATGCTATGTGGTATTTTATTTTCCACGTAATTTGATTTTTGGAGTCTATGAGCACCGAAAGCGATCGAAACCGCAACAAAACACTCAGGTTTTAACTGATTTCGTCGAAATTTTCAGGCATTTTTTTTTTTTAAGATATTTATACGCTTCCGAAAGTTTCAAAATTTTTGTAGGTGATGTAAATCTGGTGTATTAAGATGCTGTAAAAAGATTGTGTTAAAATACGGACGTTTAGTTACTTTTAGCGTAGAAAAAATATCGTCTCTGTGAGGCGCAAAGTGACCTGAGTTTGCCGGTGTATCTGAAAGAGTTAAAATTAATATTTTTTAAAATCGATTACACAATCGACTGGAAGAAGTTTTCAACTTTAAGAACATATTTTTAGTTTGTCGGTACCTCTAAAATTGCGTCCTGGAGGTGCATTGCAATAACGGAGAAAAAAGTCTTCCGATAAAACAATCCTTTTTGAAAAAAACTTTTCAGAGGTTTAACTGCGATATTTTTTTTAATTGACTACCACATTTGAGACGTAAGAGTATTATCTTTCAGAATATGTCTTCCGTTTTAACTTTACTAGACCGTTTGGACGATGTCAGTTAATTAATAATGACAAAATATCCCCGAAATTTTCTTTTTTCGATCTTTACTTTCAACCGATGCGTAAATAAAGCTTCTGGGAGTGCGTCAGCACTTTTTTCCTCTCGCAATGACCGAGATGAGTTTTTAATGAGAGTGATTTGCTATTTTTATTTAATAATTCATCTAATTATTAGAAATTTAAAATTCTGAGTCTCAGGTGGATCAGGAGACACAATGGGCTATCCTCACAAAAATTTTCGGCCTCGTTCGTCCCACAGAGTTTGCTAGCCATCGCACGCAGACACACATACATACAGAGGAAAACTTTCTTTTATTATTATAGATGGTTATTAAAAAGCATTATATATATATATATATATATATATGCCTCCGACACGCAGAAGATAAATAAGAAGTTATATATATATTTTTTTTTTCAATAAACAATGGTTAAGATGAAAATCAAAACAGAGGTACATTTCAGTATGGAAAGTAGATTGCTATAAAACAATTTTAGATTTAAATGCACACTGCTTAAGTTAATTTTTAAACACTGCGTTCATGATTTTTTTATTTCAGCTCTACATATTTTTTAAAGCGCAATTTCAAAATATACGCCCCTCCAGAACGCGGAAAAAAAGAAGTTATATTTTATTTTTAGAGAATAATGGATAGAAATAAGATGAACATCAAAACAGCAGAAAAAGAAACGTAGGCAGATTTGTACACAATATTTTTTAACTTAAATGCATAATACTTAATTTAATTGTATGTTTCTGTATTCATGATTTTCTATTTCAAGGGCAGTTATTATAAAACAGAACTTTAAAGTATATGGACCCCCATCCCCAAAACGCAAAAGATACAGAAGAAATTATAACCTTTTTCATGGAATAATAACATTTTTAGGTGCGTTCGTAATTATATAAATACGTAGCACCTATAGTCGTCGTTCAGTCCGTCCGTCCGCATATAACAAAGCAAAAACTACCCAGCCGAATGGTCTGGAATTTTAAATATATAATTGCTGCAAAATTTTGTTGAGTCATTTAAAATTTTATGAAAATCGGATGTATAGTTTAATTACAGGGACAGTCAAATGTTTTCCGTTACATTACGGTCAATGTAAAAAAAATTATTGCAAGTGCATTTTTATGATGTTACAGCCTTCCGAATGGTCTAAAATTTTAAATATTTAATTGTTACAAAATTTTATCGATTCATTTCAGATTTTATGAAAATAGGATGTATAGTTTAATTACAGGCACAGTCAAAAGTTTTCCTTTACGTTCTGGTCAATGGGAAAAAATTATGTCAAGTGCATTTTAATGATGTTACAACCTTTCAAACAGAAAGAAATTGATATGCGCTTATGAAGAGCACTAAATTTATACATTCAGTACAATATGCTGTGCAAAAATTATTTATAAAACTAGTTATAGTACGAACGCACCTCATTTGCCACGTTTGACGAGCAAGTTCCAACTTGTTTAAGAAAATGACTAGCACCAGCATCAAAACAGAAGAAAAAGAAAAGTACTTAAATACTGGAGGTAGGTTTCTATAAATTAATTTTAGATTTCAATACTTACAATATTTTAATTATATAATTCTACATTCATGACTTTTTATTTCATGTACTGATACTATAAATCATTTCTGAAATATGCGCCCCTTCGAAATTCAGAAGACACAAACACATTGCTTCCGCTTGAATCTTACCAAAACAGAAAACGAAAAGAAAAATATTTCAATATCGGATCTAGATTTATAATAAATTAATTTTATATTTAAATGCATACTACATAATTAAATTATATAAGTTTGCATGTATGATTTTTTTTTCTGGGACAGATATTATAAACAAAATTGTAAAATATTATAAAAATGAAGAAAAGAGAAGAAAAATTTGTATCCCTTTTTTTCAGCAGCAACGGATTGAAAGCAGATGGAAATAATCAAGAATTGAAAAAATACTAATAATAAATTTAATAAGTATATATAACTATTAAATGTATTTTGATAATAGGTGCACGTTTCTATACATTAAGTTTAGATTTAAATGCTTTTTACTTGATATCATTTTACTGTTCTGCATTCATAACGTCTTAATTTTGAAAAAGATATTGTAAAGCAAAATTTTAAATGTTTCCGATTCAGAGAAGAAATTATATCTCTTTTTTAAGGAATAATGGATAGAAAGAAGAAGAATATCAACAAAATATAGAAAAAAATCAAAGTATTTAAAAATTGTAGGTTTCTATACAATATTTTTTAATTTAAATTCAGAGAGCAGAGAAGGCAGGAGGAATGAGATATTCATTTTATTTCAACTAAACACTATATGATTATTTTCATTTCTAGACAAGGTAGAATATTTATAAACCCAAGATAAAATATTTATATACATATGCTACATGTTAAAACATGTAGCATTTATAGTTGTAGGATTTTAAACATTGGGAGAAGAAATGTCTTATTTTTAAGACTAAGTATTAATATTAAATTTATTTCGAAATTCATTTTCACACTTATTAAATTTTTAAAACAAAATAAAGAATTGTTATCTTGAAATTGATCTCGGGTTGTCACTTTATAAAGCAAAATAATATGATTAATAAAAACAATTTAAAAAAAAACACGAACTTTATCAACGAGGCTTACCTTATTTTTACAGTATCGGGGGAAAAAAATGTTTGCTTCTTTTATGCTTCGATTTAAAATTCATTAAAGATCAAAGAAAAGATCAAATTTACAAGAAAAAAAAATCATATGTCAAGCATAGGTTATGAAATCCTTTCAAACACTTCCAGAATGCTTTAAGACAACACTTAAGATACAGCACTGCCTCCTGAATTTTTCTGTGTCCCTGTAAAGGAACGATAAATGCAATGCACATCATATTCTACTGAAGACACCTTGTAGTAAACCAGTGATGTATATCAATTCCATCATGCTTGAAACAGTGCAGCATAATTGAATACGCTGCGAAAAACGTTTCCCTGTAGACCATTATATAATCGAACTCATTTACATAACCCTGTAAATGAATGATGAATGCTTTGCACCCCATATTCTACAGAAAGCATGTATTATTGCACCTCAGAAATTCGTCACAAACAATACATCAAATACGTCATAAACGATTTTTCTTTATAGATCCTAATATAACACTGAATACTTTTGAGTTCCCCTGTACGCGTACTGTAAATGCTACATATAACATATTCCATAGTAATCATCTTCCAGTGCACTGCAATAACATATATAAATTTCATTATGTTTAAAATATCATAACACATGAAAAAATATATCACAAATGATTTTTCCTCCATAGACTCTAATGTAACGGAACACTTTAGTGTCCCTGTAAATGAACTATGAATGGTACACGCTTCATTAGCAATACAGATGATGCCATAGTGAACATCCACAACATATATCAATTACATGGCATTCCGAGAATATTTACGTGAGTTAGAGCAAGGACAGACGGCCAGACAAACCCTATTCATAAACACTTTTCAACTGTTTTGAAAATTGTTAAAAAGAAAACTGAGAAATTGTTAAATTATTTGTTATACATTTTTTAAAAGTTTAAAGCTATTTTTAAGGATTTGAATTCATGCATTGTAGTTAACATAGATGCCACATGGATTATTCGATAATTTTATCATTTATTCGCAAAATGCACGTGGTTGATAATAATCCAGATAAATCTTAAGTTAATTCACATCAGAAAGACATTATTAACGAAAATAACAAAAAAATTGGCCAAACAAATTGATTAAAAGCATTCATAAATTAATATACCAAGTTTACAAATACAACTTTGGAACATTGATGCTTACATATTGTAATAAAAAGTCATATCTTGAAAACTGTTTTTAGCGTCTTCTGTAAAATCCAAATCATTATAAGATCTAATTCTAAAATTACATAATACAAATAAACATATAGTATATCATAATAAACAAATTACCTTTTCATGATTGCAAGCTTCGAAACATCTTATTAATATGTATATCAGCATTAATATTTCCCTTTAGTTTTCTTTCTTTCTTTCTTTCTTTTTTTTTTTTAACAAGCAAGACATAAGTGTATCATTTCAATTTCAGGAGTTTCTACTGCACTTTTATATTTGAATAAATTCTATAATTTCGCTAATAAAATCCATAATTTTCTCTGAACACACGTAAGCGGTTACTACTAAAATACTGATAATTATTTCCGTTGGGCTTGGCGACACTCGGATCTTACACAAGTTCGCCAAAACTGAAGAGTAATTTCAGTGCATGAGATGGATAGTTAGCGAAATAAGTATACTTCCTGCAAGATCTTTGAATTAATGCTAGAGGATGTAGTTTCAAAAGTATTTTATACTTTATCTGATAGCGCACGGTTTATGAATAAATACATAAGGTGGAAACCAACCTGTTTATGTTAAAGGAATATATATTTAACTAACTAAGGAAAGATGTTGTAAAATTTCTTCTGTATTCGATGAATTAGAATGTTTAACCATGTTAATTAGTTCTATTTTAAGAAACAGTTCTGTGTATTTTTTTTATTTTCCTATAAGTTACACAGAATGTAAAACATTAAGATGGATCATTTAAAATACTTTAGGAAGAAATTCAAATGAAGACTAGATCTTTTTTCATTATCATAAATTTTTATTTACGTCTAGAAAACTGACATTTAATACAATTAGTGTCGCACTTTTTTATTTCATGAATAATTTTAATGTCTTGTTTGTTATTAAGCATGAAAGTTTAGTAATTTGACATGATAATTGTTTGAGTTAATTGGCGTATTGATGATGATAATAACAATAAACATCTTCTTCGTTTTATAAGGTGAACGAAATGCACCACCTTTCTTACATTTGCACTCAGAATCTCGCATTTTTGTATCATTTCATTATAAACCCAAGCCGTTATTATAATTTCTGTAGAACTGTTTAAATATGCGTTTACAAGAGCTCAGCTGATTTATTTTGCCATACCTTAAGTGCATCATCAGTATTTGACTGATGAGACACAAAACTGCAAAAAAACAAGAATAAGTGTAAATTCTAACTTTGGTTGTTAGAAATATACTAACATCGAAAAAAGAAGCATTTTTATCAGTTGTAATTGCAACCAGTGTTAAACTGACTAAATGAAGAATTTTGGTAATGTATATCAGGGTCCTCGCTGCTTTTGAGCAACATTAGCGATTTGGCGAATAAGAAATAAAAAACAGTAGCCAAATGAAAAGAAATGCTAGCAAAATAGATTCTGCGTGAAACACTGAAAACTCTATCTTTATATTTAACCCCTTATTGTATCCCTTTTTGTTCAAAATGTTGTAAAATAACTTAATTTTTTTGTAATTGCTTATGAAATAGAAATTTTACTATCCGCTGCAGGAACTATATAAAAAAAAAAGAAAAAATACATTCTGAATGTCTCCAGAATATGTAAATGTTTCCGATATTCTTATAGCGGTCTAAATAGAAATTAAAAACAGCTATCTTTGATTTACCGTTGAAAAATATACACTAAAAGTTGCTATGGAATTTCGACTCTTAACCGATAGAAAAAAATTGACCGGCCTGAGATACTTTGCAAACGACTGATAAATTGGTAAATTGCTAATTTCAACATCGCATTATAGTAAAACTTTTCTCTGTATAGCGAGTTGATGCGAGTAATTTGTTTCTGTGTTTTTACAGGCGCGACTCCGGCGCATATACATACTGATTAACTGACAATAGAGAAATACATATAGCATAATCCTTTCTGTGTCTTTGGTTGTTGCTAAACTGAATTGGTGTTGAGTCAGTATCTGTATAAATAGAGCAATGTAAATGACATGGTGCGATTAAACATGTAAAGCGACATCAATCGTTCAGGAACGGGGATAAGAATCTCGACTGTATTGGCACACCACACACACAAACAGAGTAGAAACTCAGCGAGTTTGGCGAGTCTGATTGCTCTTTTACTCGCCAAATGGAGCATTTTGTCGCGATTTGGCGCAATGGCGAGCGTCAGCGAGAACACTGTAACATAGTAATGCTATAGCGACTAGAATATATAGTGTGGAAATCGGCTATCCCTATAATACTTTAAAAAGCGCTAAAATATTGTATCCCTTAAATGTGCAACGATGCTGCTGAAATATAAAGATCGCAGCAACATCTGCAGTATATTTTCTAAAACGGCAAGATATTGCTAGTCTATACAATGTAATACGAAAATCCCGCAGATGTCGCTGCGATCGACTCTTTGGATTTCAGCAGTATCGTTGCACATTTAAGGGATACAAATTTTTAGCATTGTTTGGATAGCATATTTCCACACTATGTATTCTAGACGCTGTAGTAATACCTTTTCAAAGTATTTTATATTTTCAAACTACTGAAAATAGTTTGCTCCAGTTTTCAAACTGCCGTGTTTAAAACTTATCCATTTTGTGAAGTCTTCGAATTCGTTTCTGGAAATTACCTGATTAGCCTAAAAGATTCATCGGGTTTTAAAACACTGTATATTGAGGTGCATACGATCTACAAAAAGGGTGATACATGACAAGATACGTACACTCACCAAGTTCAAAAGCCCACCTGGTGGCTCGCGTGCAGGAACGCATCACTGCTGCTGTGACGGACATGGACAGAAACATGCTATTGAACGTATGGATGGAACTGGATTACCGTTTGGATGTATACCGAGTGAATAAGGGCGCACACATTGAACAGTTTTAGTATGTGCCAGAAACTTGGTGAGTGTGTGTATCTTTTCATATATCACCCGTCTTTGTACGTCATATACTTGTAAATAAACATAATTGTAAATAAACAAATGTAAATAATAAAATCTTTTGAAACCGATGAATTATTTAGGCTAACTCTGTACTATAAATACACATTTCCAATTATTGGTACAATAAAGATGTTAAAAAATAGGGTGCCAAGCTTCTGCAACAGCAGTTTTGCTGAATGGTTACAAAAATAGTTGTATTTTTAACATTGATATGGGAATTCCAAAAAATTGTCATGTGATAAAAAGGAAGGATCATTCAGAGTTTTGCTGCATCATGTTTAATGCATACGTTAGAAATGCAATATCGTTATAAGTTAGTAATTGCAAAGACTCGGGAAAAGATGGATAAAATTACTTCTATAGCTCCCGGTGAAAATGTATTAAGAGAATAGTTTAATTGTGATAATACACAGTGTGCAATATTAGACAGTAAATATTTCAGAACAATATCTGTTAATTATAATGGAAATGTTAAAGAAAAAATGTACCGCATGTTGTTTATTTTATATTTCTCTTTAAATTGTTGCAGAAAATGGTGAGGAATTCAAATACAATGACTGCGCGCCACACCGTCCTTGTTAAGCTCTTAAAATCTGTAAAACTTGAAATATTTCAATCTTTAGCTGATAATCGATTGATCTGAAAATGTTGAATATACCCTATGATGAGAGGACTCTTCTATAAGTTTAATACGAGTATGCCTTCGAGTGCTCCGGCCAAAAGACGGTTTTCTTTTGCGAGCATAATAAAAAAATATACTCAATTTAAAAAATTATCTGTTCCTTTAAAGGCCAATCATTGTAGGCCTTTTTTTTATATAAAACTTTTATTTGTAATGCGTTAAATGAAGCTGAATTATATACATATATTTGTCTTTATTTACTTTGTAAAATGTGTTGTTTTGTGGGCTGTTTTTTTTATCCGTTTTTCTTCTTAACCTTGGAAATATTAGAATTTCGAAAAGTTTTATTAAGTTTTAAAAAGCACTTTGCATGTGCGTTGTGCAATTTATACACAACAATTTTAAATTTTCTAAATGTGTTAAGAAAAACAAATGTATCGCGTTTCGTTATTGAACCCGAGCCGGCAGGAACAACGAGCAAACGCCGTACCAAAAAAACTGTTGATGTTTTTTAAGTTTTAGCTTTTGACATGACATGACATCGCGGTGCTTAAGGAGTGCCGACGCGGCGTGCAACGCCGCCGCGCGTAACCTCCAACTAAATATGAAGAAGAACTAAGGATGAATTTCGAAACAATGCACGGCCTAAAAGTATAATTTGGAAGCTCTGGTGGAGACCCTAGGGCCATTCCAGAGTTGGAAGCACGAGGTTAAATATAACGTCCAGAAAAAGGGGCGCATAAGGCATCCAAGAATTTTTTTGGTTGCCCTATACTTCGATGTCACTTCACCGACTGGCGTCGGCAAGATCGGAGAATGTAAAGGTAGTAGGGTACCAACGAGCACAGGAAAGCTATAGCATAAGGTAGCCAAGCCTATCTATCTCTAAACCTTAAAAAAAAGGGGGGAGGCACATAGCTCACTAATTTAAATGTCAAGCCTAGTGCGCATTACAGGTCGCAGGTCTCCCGGCTTTCGCACAAACCGTTAAGCCTTGAAAAAGGCTTTGTGGTACTAGACATCGAGAGAACACTGCTATTACAAATTGCATTTTGGCATTGACAGAGATCGAAAATTGGGACAAGTTAAGATTAAAATTAAAAGCTAAAAAAAAAAGACAAGTAACTTCAAAATTAACTATAAAACTGGGTCATGATTTTCCTGACTGGGGTGCCAGAGTACCGCCAGTCAAAAGATCCGAAAATGGGGGTGAAAGGAATAAATGGCCGGGGTCCAATTAGCAAACACTCCAAGGCCGGTCGGGAATAAGGTAGGCGAACCTAACCTCTCCCTGGGTGGAAGTACTGAACTGTTGAAATAATCTAAAATTTTGAAAAGTAAAGAGCACCCGTAAACTCTTAAAAAACTTTAAAGTAAAGGAAGCTCGAAATAAATAAATATAAAATACTAAAGAAAAAACAATAATTAAGTTAGGAAAGTTGAAATACGCGGCTGTTGACAATGAACAGTTTGCTGCATGACGTCATGGGGGAAAGCCAATTCTAGATGAAAATTTCTTTCAGTCTAGGGAAAAGATAGAATTTTCCCGGGGAATTCTGCATTTAAGTGACACCAGATGGGTTTCTCCTGGATGTTTTGGAGCATGGGACGGAGTCGTCGTCCCGAGTGAGTATTGCGAGGGGCCGTTTACGGTTCCTCCCCACTCTGGCGTCATAACGACGGATGGCATCTAACGCAGGATTCCTCACGGCTGGGGTTGACCTGTGAAACTTCAACGTAAGTTTTTTGATTTCTGCAAATACAGGTTTGATTTTAAGGTCACGATGGATGACGTCATTTCGAACATAGCGGGTCGCCTTAGTAAACCTACGCAGGAGTTTATTTTGAAAAAGTTGAATTCTGCTAAGTTGGGTTTTTGAAGCACTACCAAACACTGGTGAACCATAAGTAACAATTGGTCTAATCATTGATTTGTACAGTAACAATTTATATTTGATTGACAGGGAGCTATTTCAAGCCAAAAGGGGTTTAAGGGAGCCCGCGGCGCGGTCAGCATGTCCCAGAGTTTCTGTGATGTGCTTGCACCATGACAATTTGGAATCTAGGTGAATGCCTAGGTATTTATAATCAGTCGTCCAGGGAATATTTTCATTATTCAATTTAAAATTAAGATTAGCATCTGGGGTAAAACATTGATTGGTGAAGAAGATGGCGGCACTTTTGGCACTGTTCACTTTAATTTTCCCTTTTCTTAACCAGACCGAAAGTATGTCCAAATAATTTTGAAGTCTAGAGAACACTGTTTGTGCGTGTTTATGTTGTTTAAGCATGGCAGTATCGTCGGCAAAAATTGCTAAGTCGATATCAGGTTCTTTAGGAATATCGTTTACGTAAATGTTGAAGAGGGTGGGACCGCTGAGGGAGCCTTGCGGCACAGAGCTAGAAATAGGTTGAGGGTTAGAGTAAGAACTACCTACTCTAACAACGAAGGATCTAAGTTGAAAATAGTCGTTATAGATTTTAATTAACTGGCCCGGTACTCCGAGCGCAATAAGTTTAAAGATAAGAGCGATGTGCCAGACCTTGTCAAAGGCCTTCTGCACATCGAGAAAGATTGCTCCCGTCACGCCGCCAGATCTAATGCCATCGTGAAGAAGTTCAGAAACTCTCCACAACTGATGAGTTGTTGAATGACGTGCCCGAAAACCAAATTGCTCCGGTATAAGCACGTCATTAGAATTTAAGAACTCCTTAAAGCGGTTGACAAGAACATATTCATAAACTTTAGATAAACAAGATAGTAAAGATATAGGTCGAAAGCTGGAAGGGTCATGTTTGTCTTACGCCCCACTTTTGGGTAGGGGGACGACAATGGCCCTTTTCCAGCAATCAGGAAAAATTTTAAGATTCATCATGCAGTTAATAAGAATTACAATATAGAGAATGAAATTATGGGGTAAGTTAATTAATATATTAGTAGAGATGCGGTCCTCACCCGGAGACTTATTCTTTTTTAAAAATGAGATGTACTCCCGGACCTCAGAAGGTGTGGCCGGGGGTAGTGTGTTAGGTGTGTCTGTGTTTAAAAAATTTTGAACTGTGGTCTCCAACACAGTGGCAGAATTAGGTGTAAACTGACTTCTAAGACTTTCAGCGATAGCTTCAGCCTTTTGAGTGTTAGTATATGACATGCCATTAGGGCTATTAGGGCTAGTAATAGCCGGAATGTGTGTTCGTGTCCTACGAATGCGGGAAGCAACCTTCCAAATTGTGTTGTCTTCAGTTGAAAGTGATTCAATAAAAGTGTTCCAGCGTTCATTTCTAAACTTGGAGATAGCAGCTTTGACTCTCCTATGCAGTTGATTTAAATAGGTCCTAAAATATTGGGTACGATAGACCTGCCACATCCAGCGAGCACGATTTCGTTCAGTAATCAATTGTCTGATCTCCAACGGTAGACGGAGACAGTACTGGTTCTCGGTTGAGAACACTGTCCATACACATCTCTGAGAACGTCACCGAGTTGACTGATGGCTTCCTCCGCCTCTTCTTTCGTCTCTGGGACGATGGACGGAGTTTCCCGCTGCTCTAGCAGGAAGGTGAAATCCTCCCACCTTGTGTGAAGAAGCCGACCTAAATCTAGGTTGTACGAGTCAACTCGATACCGAAGGATTACTGGCAAATGATCTGAATTTAAATCGTTCAGCGTTTGAATGCTGTGAGGATAAGGGAAATTGCGGGTGATTGCAAGGTCAAGATAATTATTAGATAGTGGAAAAGTGGGTGTGGGGGGCGCTATAATTTGCGCAAAATTTTGATCCACCCACTTCCTGAGTTTGAGACCAAACCCATTTGAAGATCTACAGTGCCAAGAAGGATGAGTAGCATTAAAATCACCCGCAAGAATAAAATTTGGAAAATTATTAGTGAGCCGGGAAAAATCTTGCTCCAGCAGCTTTCTATCACTCAAAGGAGGTGCATAAATGGCTGCTATAAGAAGATTTGGAATATTGGGGAAGTCCAGAACAACAGGAGTAACTTCGATGGAATTTAGAGGGGGAACATTGATGAGAGTCACATTAAAACCTTTTTTAACATAAATAGCAGTGCCGCCCCAAGTGGAGCCGTTATTGCCCCTACGAGCCCTGTCTACATTGAATAACTCGTAGTTGGCAACCTTGGTGACAATTCCCTGGGAAAAATGGGTCTCGCTGACCAAAACGATGTCTAAATTGTTACTGTAAACCCAAGCTTGAAATTCAGTTTCCTGTCTTTTTAGCCCATTGGCATTAAATATACCAATGGAGAAAGAGTCCAAATTACTATTAGCTGGGAACATGATGGTAAAAAAAAGATCGAAAATGGGGAAGCACACATCTTTTTGATGGCGACATCTAACCAATTTTGGACAAAGTTACAATTTTAGAGTATAATATAAATATCCGGTTAATCTCCGTGGATGCCATACGGAGTGCCGGAAGGGATTCCGAAAAAGCCTTGCAGACAATGTCTGCATTGTAATTAGTTTCGAATTGCATAAGATTTTGGATAAATTCGGCAGCCGAAAAGACATCCTTAACTGGAGCCGAAGTTTTAGAATTTTGAGGGGTGGAGGGGGTGGGGGGGGTAAGGTGACCTTACGTCCGATTGCAGCTTCCCTAAAAGATTGGGAGGATTCAACTTTCCTATTGGAGAAGGTTCTATCTGATTTCACAGTTACAACTTGACGTTGGTTGCTATTTTTACTTTTAAGATTGTTGCCTTTCATGGGGGGGGGGGTGGAAACTTGGGGCAGTTCCGATAGTTAGCAGGGTGATCGGATCCGCAGTGGCAACACCGACAGGGTTCATCGAAACTTTTCGCACAATCCTTCGTAATGTGATCTCCGGAGCACTTAAGGCACACTGGAGGTAGGTTGCACGCAAGGCTTGAGTGAAAAAACCCCTGACAGTTGTGACACTGTGATGGACCCTTTCGCCCCCCGATACTTTTCAAAACTAACCTCAGTTTGAAGTAATTCTGTAACCTCGAAGACGCTGTCAACACCTTCTTGCTGAGGGATCGAACAGAAAAATAAGGGCATGTATTTCTTATTGCTCACGGGACCCCTATACATTTGGGTCACCGTGATGCCCGGGAAATCAATCTCCAGGATCTCTTGGATTTCCGGGACAGAGGTGTTAACTGGTAGACCCCGAAGAACCACTCTCAGTGGTTTTGCGTCTTCGAGAACGTAACTGTGAAATTGCACATTGTGCTTAATAAGAAAAGATTGAACTGTACGATAGTCATCTACATTTTCAAAGGAAAGACTAAGATATTTACCCTTAGCCTTAGAACGGGTCGTGGGTGCAATACGTTTAAGACTGTCCAAAAGAGAAGACCACCTTTCAGGTGGTATAATTTTGATGGGGGGGGGGATACTGGTTTTTTTAACCTTAACACTCTCTTCGGTAACTTCCATGCTGCTAGAATTATCAGAATTGTCATGCTTTTTGCTCTTTTTAGAAGCAACAAGTTTAAAATTTTCCTCCTCGGGTGGGCTAGAATTTTCTGAGTCCGCCGAAGAATCCAGCCTTCTCTTAGTCGAAGAGGAAGTTTGGTTATTATCTGCAACAGCAGATGGCGCCACCTCCCCCTCCAAACTCGAGTTAGCCGGTGTCTCAACGGACTGGGCATTGACCGAAATTGGGGTATCTTTTTTATCATTATCTGACTTGGCATACTGATAAACTAGAAGTTTAACATCAGTGTGTGCTTGGATGGTCATAATGTCCTCAAAAAGCACATTCTGCTGCTTTTTACACTCTTCCAACTGCTTAACTGCATCATCAACAGATTCGCCATTGCGTTTTAGCTGGGCAATCGTTTTCCTAATCGATTTCTCTCTACAATTTTCAGAAGCATAATCTGCAGTGATCTTCCATCCCACTTCCTCAATAACGTCCGAAGACAGATCCCTAACATCCGTGAAGCCCCTACGTGATACAATTGAAAACATATTACCAGTTTTAGAAGACCCCTTCTCTGAGAACCTCTGGGATTAGCTGCCCAAGAAAGTAGATCATCTGGCGACGTCACAGCACGTCACTGGCACAACAACCAATACGAA
The DNA here is from genome assembly GCA_963932465.1 of Maratus speciosus. Taxonomy (NCBI): domain Eukaryota; kingdom Metazoa; phylum Arthropoda; class Arachnida; order Araneae; family Salticidae; genus Maratus; species Maratus speciosus. The sequence continues at coordinate 457,467,959 of OZ010788.1, forward strand.
AACACTATCGCAAATAGGCCACTCCCACTAGCGGGAGCTCAACACACACGTCTTTACTGGACGGTGTCTAACGACGTTCCTCCTTGGGAATCTTTAGCTTTTGTGAACAATGCACCTTAACTCTACCTCCTAAAAACAACGTGTGTCAACTCAATCATAACTCTCACTTTGATGTGATAGGCTGTCAAAAATTTACGTTTCTTTTTTAAAAAACAACGTCAATATGGTTGAACTTCCTCGGCTTTTTATTAAAATGTTGTAAGTATTTTTATTAAACAATCTTTTTTTTAATGATTAGTCATATAACTACATTAATATTATTAGGTATCTATACATATTTACTTCATGTTTCAAATGTAAGCCCGGTGTCCCAGTTACCCCATAAATTTTTCAAGAATAAAGTAACTGGAACATGTATCCGGGGTAACTGGACCATGCTGGATCCAGTTACCCCAATAGTTATAAATATTTTTTTTTAGTTTCTCTTACTACGGGAAATAAATTTCTCCATTGTTTTTTGCTCACAATAAAGCAAATTATAGAATACCTTATTAAAATTATGTAATACAATTTTAAAAAAGCATATTAGGTGGTATCAAACCAAATTTCTTGACCCCTTGAGAGGCAGTGATGCCGTTATGGCATCACATAATTTTAATCCCTAATTGCCACATTGACACCGGAATTTTATAATGAACATTTCACCTTTATTAAGTACGCGAAAATATACTTTACTTGTTTAAAAGTAGATTCTCTTGTAAATACTGGTGTCATTAAATTATTTCAACATTTTACGAAGTGCCTTGCCCCTGAAAGCGAGATAGTCAAACCTTGAAAGAGTACGCTAACAGGGGTCGCATTCTATAGGGAAACATTTATTGTTCCTACTAGTATTTTGAAAATAATATCTTCATCGCACCTTTCTTTAGAATATGTTAAATAAAACGATCATGAAGGTAACTCATTAACCCCTTCATGACGGGAGCCTTTTACGAAATGTTTATTACTTTGCTACCGGTTTTAAAAAACAGAAGTTTGTGCCTATTCAAATCGAGAAAATGCTCGGATTAAATAAGGCAAATTTTACAGTAAAATTTTACTGGTGAGGATAAACGAGGATCCTTAGGCCTATTTCCGGCACGTATACGTGTCGCTCGTCCCCAAGGGGTTAAGGGTTCTGGTAGGAACAATAAAATTTTCCCTATATAATGCGACCCCTGGATACATATAAAATACTTAAGTACTTACGTAGCCGATTGTTCATGGATTTACCTTGCTACTTTTTTCCTTAAAATACCCATGTGACTTTTATACTTATTACCTATACTACAGTACATAAGTACTTACTTAATTTTTATGTTTTTGGTATAAATAAATCTAATATTTTCACTTTTAGTGCTTTTTTTTAGACACATTGACAGCAAAAGTTTCCCTTACAACGCTCTTTAGTTGATATATAATTTACATGATCTGCCTGGTTTAATTTTTTTTTAAGTTGTTTACACTTTTTCAAATAGGACCTGATATCCCATATGAAAAGAAAAATAAACGCGTGTGGAACATAGACCCTCCTGGTCCACTTACCCCATTTTTATGGGGCAACTGGACCCATGAGGAAAGAAAGATGAAATATACATATTTTTATATTTTTAAATATTAAAATGTAATTTTGAGCATTTGTGTCTGACGGAGGGAACCTAACTGAGCACATTTACAGAAGTTTAGACTTTAATTCAAATGAACATTAGCTTTTTCAAGCTGAATTGTCAGAAGCTCCAGAGTCATATTGTAAAATCATGGCACAGTTGCCCAACTAACCTTACAAAGTAAGTATTTAAGTTGTGTTATAATATTAGGACCCCCCCCCCCTTGTTTCTGAAGAACTAAGGAGCGTTGTATAAAATCCGTTTAAGCTGAGACTAAGGGGTCTCTACCCTACAACATATATTAAAATAATCAAAATCTGTGATTACCAAGGTTGGCCCTCTCCTTCTAAGTTGTTTTATATAAATAAATATATTTGTTAAAATAAAAATATATATGCTAAAAGGGGTTATAGTAAACACAATCTTAAAAAATTGCTAGTTTCGTATATTCACACGGTGACATTCTCCAGATGAGTTATATTAAATAAATTATTTTCGCAAAAGAAAAACAAATAAATATGTAGTGGAAGGTGACCTAAAATGATCCTGGCGGGGAAAACGATCCACATACCTTTTCTTACAGACAGGTCGCGCTACTTACGGGTAACACTTAAACTAGTTGTGCCAAGTGAAGAAGAAGCAATGACGGTATTCAAGCGATAGCAGTATTAATTCTTTAGAATGATAATTCTAAATAGAATTCTTTATAACAGCTGTTATTAGGTAAGCACTAACTTTCATGTATATTTAGATATACAGTCTTTCATGTACAGAAATATGACTTCGTTTACTTAATGGAGTATGTTTTTAGATGTGAATTATACTTGCTAAGTTTGTTATATCTCTCGGCGTCATCCAGTAATATGATCTAAAATGGGCGGCCATGATGCGGGCAAATTTTTTTCTATCATTGTGGCAACACTTTTCAATTCTGCATGTGCTCCTCTGTGATTGGTGTTTACCTTACATCTAGTGCCACCTGTCGCACTCTTTGTAAGCTGTCCTCTTTCCTCTTTCTGTTCATTTGTGACCTTGTCCCCTTAACCTTTTAAGACCTGGAGAGTTTTGGTAGAAATTATAAGTCTTGTTGGTTAACCCTAATTAACAGGATCATATTTGATTGAGAAAAATATTTTAAAAAATTTCCGATATCAGGTTACGTCAAGGGAGGATTCACACAATCGTGTGGTTTAGGCTCGGTTTTAAATCACAAAAAAGAGGAAATTGTTTTTCCTTTTTCCTTAGGATTACCTACACAATTGTGTAGGCCAGGTCTTAAAAGATTCTGGACACGTGTTTACAGTAACGATGACGGGCTGTTATATTTTCCAGCTCGAAACGCCTCCTGTGAATTGCTTCGATTTTATGGTGATTTATATAAAGTTTTATTATTTTAATTGTGCTTTATCTCCAGTTTTTGGTGCTGTTTCAACTGAAGTATTATTTTGAAATTTGGTGAGGGTAAAATGATGCTTTGGACACTTTTTCAAAAATCTATTTCTTTCATTACTCAATTTGGGTTTAAAATTTTATTAAAATATGTTTATAATGCAAAATATAGTGTAAAATATACTAGCAAAGGGTCAAAGTTTTATTTAAACAGTTATGTTACTTTACACAAGTTTTCCCCTTAAGGGGATCATTTTAGGCCACCTTCCCCTACTTCATAAACAATCATCATGAGACATCAATTATCACGACAGCGGAGCTTTAATGAAAATGATCATCTGTAAACATGATTTATCTTATTTTTAACACTTTTCAACTAATTTGAAAATGATTATGAATTTAGTTTGTTTGTCTGACCATTCTTAACTCACGTAAAAATACTCGGATTGCCATTCAATTGATCTATGTTGCTGAGGTTTGTTATGACATGTTTGGTATTGAAAATCAAGTGTGTAGCATTTATAGTTCGTTTACAGGGATACTCAAAAGAATTCCGATACGTTACGGCCTATGGGGGGATCGTTTGTGGTGTATTTTAAAGATGTTACACTATTTCAACAAATATTGAAATTGATATATATAACTGAGGTGCTCTACAAGAGGCTAGAATATCGTGTTCATAGTATGCATCATTCATTTACAGGGACACAAAAAGGAATCCGGTTACAGTACTATATATAAACAATAATTGCTGAAAGTGCGATTTCAGTAGTGGTACGCGTTTTAAAATTTAAGTATTATTTGCTTATTATTTGGTGGGTATAAATTCTATATAACCTCCTGAGACCCAAGCAAAATATAATGCATATATTTTTTTTAATATGAGTTTTTTTCAACAAATAGTCATCAAAAATGATGTTTTTAAAGAAATTAATAAATTTCGATTTTTAAATTTTGTTTTACAGCACATCCATCTAAATGAATGTTCAGGTCATAACTCGCTTTAAAATAATTTTAAAATTGCTAAAAGTATGGGAAGGAATAGAATTTATAATACAGAACATAAGGCAAGTATTAACATCTGCTATTAAAATTACAAAAAGAAATAGTTTAAATAAATTAAAATAACATAAAAACGAAACTTACCAGCAGAACGTAGAATTCCAACTTGACTCATTTATTACGCCATTTTGTAAACAAAGTAGTTACCGTTGCCAAAATCCAAAAGCTGAATGGTGATTTTTGATTCATACATTACCATGCCAAACTGGTTTTAGATTGCTACAATGAAATTTAACGCAATAGAAGGAGAAAGCAAAACATCCATTTAAATGGATGCCAGGTCTCAGGAGGATATAGGATATAGATCATCACAAAAGATCTCGTTTACATTTCCGTTTATAGACGTAAATTTCTGAAGTGGAACTTTCAACTGTGCTATGCGTTTCCTAACTGAACCAAATTTTAGCATATTTTGTATGTAGTATATATACAAATCTATAGTCATATAGAGTGCTACACAAAGGAATACGGATAATTTTCCGACATTTGATGGTAATTACGTAAATTGAGTTTTCAAATGTGTTATGCTTTTCCCAAATTGTTTATTTAAACATCATTTTTCACTTTATTAAACGGTGAAGTTTTGTTAAAGAATTCTGGAAACGATGGAAAGTGTTTTATAATCTATGCTTAATGCATGATTTTTAGTTCTTGTTTGATTTATAAAGCATCTCGTGTTCAAATTCCAGGTAACTCAAAGGAGGCTTATTCATTGCATTGTGCTCTCGCTGCGCATATAGATTTTCATCAATTCGCGGATAATAGATGGAGAATAAAATTTTGATGAATAAATTACTTTACCATTTTTTTAATTTATTTGTAAAAGTACTATGTAATGCATTCTGCTGACCAAACTATAATGTCGCCGTTTTTGTATACGAAACTAATAAGTCTGTTTATTAAAAGATTTTTAAGCCTTGTGTGTTTATTGTAATCACTTTTAGCTTATATGCAGGGTGATTATAAAAAAAAAATATTCAGATATGTAAACCTTCTAGATATCATACAGTTATGAAATTTTGGCTTAAAATATTTTGAGGTATGCGCTCTAGAATCATATGAAAAACAACAGTTAAACTCTAACAGTTACGGTTACAGTGTCAAAATTTCGAAGATTTCAAATGGCACCTACTTTTTTTATTGGAATGTGATCTCCATAGTCAAAAACCGCGAATGACGTTCGAACGGTAACCTGTAACATAAAAATCGTCGGCGCTAGGCAGACTAAGAAGAAAAATGAAATCAACCAATAAGGACAAAGAAGTAACAAAAAAGCAAAACTTTGTATTGTATTTTAAAAATTTTCCATGTGACTTCCTTCACACACTATGACACATTGCATGCGGCAGATGGCAAATAGCACTGAAGTCCGTGCCAATTGGAAGAGGAATCTGTTGAAACTGACGTCTGATGGAATCCTTTAAATCAAATGCAGTTTACGGATTAAATGCATACGCTTCGGATTTCATGTATCCCCACAGCCAGAAATCCATTCGAGTGAGATCAGGGAACCTAGGACCTTGTCGGCCACGGAAACGTAAAATGGCGGGAGATAAATCTGTCACCAAACTGTTCTATTAAGAAACGTTTGACAGAAGACCCCATTTATGAGGGACCGCCATCTTACACCCGCATAACGTCAGATAGAGCATTTCACCATTTCAAATTTGGAATTACCTATATTAATCAGCATTTCTAGATAGCGATCGCTCTTTACCGTACATGTTTGTAGATCTGCGGCAGTAACATCTTCAAAAAAGTAAGGGACAAGGATGAAGGTGCTTGTTATACTGTACTACACAGTCACTTTTTATTCGTGTAATGGAAGCGCAACCACGTCATGGGGATTATTGTCTGCCCAGTGCACGCAGTTCTTTGAATTAACCTTACTAGTCAATGAGAAATGAGCCTCGGGCGTCCACAGAATGCGTAAAAGCCAGCTGTCATCCTCTTCATATCGGATGAGGAATTTATTTGCAAAATCCAGCCATTATTGCTTATGACCCACTTGCAACATCTGTACACGCTGCAACTGATATGGAAACATGTGGAGAACAGAGCACATAATCTTGCGGATCCTAGAATTCGGCTACTGCAGAACGTGTGAAAAACCGCGTGCAGTTGCAAGAGGAATTTCCTTTATTGTCGCATGGACTTCTGCAACAACCTCGACAGGAACGAAAGGTCGTCCAGGTCGAAATTCATCGCATGTGCAACCAGTTTCTTCAAATTTGCGTATCAAGTTCCGTACAACTTTTACAGTAGACGGACTTCTCCGTAGCCCTTGGTTTCTGCGGTAGACGCGTAATGCCTCTGCAGTATATTGTCCGTTCAGGTAATAAATCTTTACGATTTCCCCACGTTATTTCCCTGTAAGCGGCATGTTTTTCAGAGTACAAGAAAGCAAGATACGCAGCACGCATTTCACAGTGCCGTTTCTTTCACTTAGTGCGACGACGTCAGACATGACGGTATCTTAACTGAACCAGGAAATCCGCGTACCTTGGTCTCTTTTTCACGATTTGAGGGAGATTCAGTAGGTTGGGATCAGAGCCGAAGACACAGTGTGAAATGTGACATCATTAGAAAGTCGTGCTCTGATGAGCGCCACAGTTGTTTTTTCTTCTCTTCTTAATCTGTCTAGTTACGGCAATTTTCGTGCTACAAGTACTGTTCCAACGCTTTTTATGGTTTTCACTATGAAGATCACATTCCAATTAAAAAGGATAGGTACTTCCATTTGAAATTTTCAAAATTTTGTCACCCGTAACCGTAACTCTTAAAATTTAACTGTTATTTTTCATTTGATACTTGAGCGTATACCTCAAAATACTTCAGCAAAATTTCATTCAGCTTCCGTGAACGGTATGAAAGCTGTAGCATATATCGGGATATTTTTTATAATAACCCCGTATTTTTACTTCAGTTATAATAAGCGATTTTTTAATATAATTCTTGTCTGAGAAACTATTTCTATACATTTTAAGGGCTGGTCAACAACTGGATCCCAAAAAATCTTAACGCCGTTAATTGACCAGTATGACCAAATACTATTTTTTTTTCACATTTATCTTTAAGGCTGTTCTCAACTGCTCTGCTCAACAAGCGCAAAATATTTTGACACATTTACAAATTCATTTTATAACGAAAAGATATAAAATTGGAAGACCAGACCATGGAAGCGATTTGCAACCGAACTGTGTTTTCCATTTTTTGATCAATCAATTACCTATCAAGTTATAAACAATTTTGATCACGTCACACGGCATTTTTCTCCCCTTACTGATTGGATTTTCTTCTTTCGTTCGGAAGTTCAGTTCAAATTGCCAACTTTGACAGTATTTTCCGAAAGATCTATTGCGTTTACAAGAAAACGGAAAAAACAGTTCAATGACATAGTTTCTGAATAACAACACCTTCTAGTTTCATGCGTTTCCGAACAAAAATGAATTAAAACTTGTCAGAAAGTTGACCCTTTGGATTTGACAATAGCCTTAAGAGGAAACCTACCTTAAAGAATGAATTTGCCTTTGAGCTTTGAGAACCAAATTTACATAAGGATTCTTATTTATACTGCAATAGTAAATTGCTTTTAATCCGAAAAAAAGGGATTTTTCAATTTTTTTTAAAGTAATTATTTACTAAATTTTATTGATCAGTTACAGCTTAAATTCATTTTCCAGTAAACTAGTTTTTTAATGAGCTATAAGTAATTTTAACTCGAAGTACAGATTATTTCAAACGTATACGTTTATGCTCTGCTTTTTATTTTATGTATACTTTTTTTACGTATTTTTACGCATATAATGCTCTGCTTTTCATTTTATAAAGTCTGACACAAATTAAACTGAATTTTTGAGAATAAATTGGTGTAGCGGTGCGTATTAAACAAAATTAATAAACTCACAGTCTTAAGGACTGTATCTCTACTTTATTGACAATGCGATGCGATGCGTGCACTCATGGCAAGACAAAAACATAAACTAGCATGAAGAAAACGAATTACGTTTCTATGGATACATACGTTAGAGAACAAGTGCGTTGCCAACATTTGGCACATAATAACAGATAATTCCAACAATTGGTATGAAGAAAATTAAACAAAACGATAATATATTGTTTAAATATATATGTATTTTTTTATTGTTTTATTTAAAAATATCACGCTAACTCTTGACTTTGCCGTTAGGTGGCGCTGTGAACAGTGTTATGAAGCAGTGTATTTCTACGTTACTATACTCAGATACCATATTTATGACTGTAGCTGTCAGCGTTCAAAAGTTAATGAGTGAATAAGAACTTTACTAAACAGAATGTAATTGCAATTAAATATCGAAAACAACATCTTTCTTACATCTTCATTTGTTTGTAGAGTTGTTCATCTTTTAAATGTTTACTGGTTGTTTAAAATGTTGCGTTTGGAACCTCATTTTTTTGTTATCATAATTGCTATATTTTTATATCACCGTTATCTATTATCTATTATATAATTATACATATATCCAGGGTTCGTTGATATATATCAATGGATATATATCGTGATATATATCATGATATATATCCGATATTTATTTTTTCAAAATATCAAGGTTTTTGATATTTTCGATATTTTCATTTTCATACATTTGATATTTATTTTTTAAATGTCGTATTTCTTGATATTTTCATATATCTGATATTTATTTTCAAAATATTTTCGGTCAAAAGAAGTGTAAATTAATTCTTCAACTCTTATTAAAAATTAGCCCATCTGTAAATAAAAACTAAAAAGAAAGCTCACAAAATATTCCCTACACACCAAAAACTAGTTTTCGACTGTACCTGCAGCTTTCCCATTACCATCATAAGAAATCTATATGTCTTTGAATGATACCTCCCTAGCCTGTCTCAATTCTTTTTGTACACTGCACCTGTTAGAATGGGATAAAGGGGTAAAATTGGGGATTGGATATTAGTAAATATTTTTTAATTTTATAAGCTTTATGCTTGAAACTGAATATTTAAATGTTGAACCAAAAATTTGGTGGGATAATATTAAATTAGAACAGCCCATAAAAGATGATTTAACTTATCAGTTGTTTAAAGCTTCTCCTTCAATGCATTAGAATCATTTCTAGTTTTGGTTTACTTCAGTCTAAATTGCACAGTACATTAAGGAATGAAAAAGTAGACAAACTTACTTTCATGTTCAAATTCTTCAATAGAAAAAATAAACTTTATTTTGTATTTCAGAAATTGCTGTTTATTTTTATTTATTTATTTATTTTTAACTGAATCCTGAATTCTGTGTTTTGATGAGTGAAAAAGCAACTTTTACAGAAAATTGTTTGTGTTTTCAATTATTTGATCATAAATTGTAAGAAAAAATAAAAAAGACATTTAAAATATTGTTTTATTATGTTTTCATGCTAAATGTAATATGGTTTAGATTCTAATTTTTATTAAGTCTAAAAATATTTATAATCAGCAGTAAGCTGACAATTTTGAAAATATCGGATATGTATCGAAAATATCCGATATATATCAAAATATCGGATTATTTTTTATATTTTCGAAAATATCACGATACTTACGAACCCACCATATATCATTATCATCTATTTATAATACCATTATAGTTATTTCGATTCAAAGGGTCAGAAACATTCAAAATTGGCTTTCTAAATAAAATCATGACGAAATGCTATATTCCACCTTGATTTCATCACAAAATACGCAATATGAATTTTAAAAAACTCACCGTTTTATTTAGACGGGGACAAAGATAATAATACAGTGCGGCGCAAAAGTTTAAGCACAATGCAAATATTTTAATAAAAGTAAAATAGTGCAACGGAATGCTTTCAAATATACACCGTAGGGCAGGGTCGGCGAACCTTTTTGTTGTCGCGTGCCAAATTTGATCAAAAAATATTTTACGTGACCATGACGTGCCAACTAAAAACAAATTTAGTAGGGGGGAAAATAATGGAATAAAATTGCTTAAAATTTTCTATTAAGATTTTAAAAATATGAGGAACATACATGTAGGTATTACACTGTAATAATTACGGCAACAAATATATTTAAAAAAAATAATGCTATGTAATTTATTTCTGTTGTTGCATATTAATATGAGTTAATTTTAATGCAAACTAAACGCCGGGTTTATCTGGCAAGTGCTTTCAGTATGAGTTTTGATATAATTCATATGTGAAAACAGTGGCTTGAAAGCATAGATAGGCAGAAAAACTGTAAAAATGGCAAACACCAGTTTCTTTGAATAGCTCTGAAATAAATTCAAAGTTTCCAATACTTTATCATTAGAATTTAGTATTGTATAATAACCAATTCTTGTCGATAGTTTTCAAATATCGTCTTTGTTCGAAATTTTTTTGAGACCATAATTAATTATATTGGAATATAATATGCCGCAATTAACATTTTTCAATTTCCATTTAATCGAATTTAGAAAAGATCAGACGCAACTTTGTGTAATCTCACTTTATTTTGATTTAGAGCCACAAGCAATGCCGTGCCAAAATTATTCTTTCGCGTGCCAAAAGTGGCACGCGTGCCATAGGTTCGCCGACCCTGCCGTAGGGGAATACTATGATCGTAAATATGTATCTCAAGCTTGGAAAAAATTCATCGTTACGAAGATCAGAAATTACAAAAAAGCATTTTTTGTGATGTCGCAAATGTTTATGCACAAATGAGCTTTTATGCAAATATCACCTTAAACATGATAGGTGGAGGATCGGAGAGGCTTTTTTCCTAGAGTATAAAGTGTAGCGATTGTTGTATCAGTTATATCAAAATGCCGAAATCTGTGCAGTTCTCGCCTGAAGAAGTTGTAGAAGTTTGGAAACTGAAAGTAAATCTGTTTTGCAAATTTCGTTTATTTTAAATCGGTCTGAACGTGAACATAGTGTTTTGCAACGTGGAAAACAATTCAAAAATACATATCGCTCAGAAAGGTCGAGTAACGCCACATTTTGTGAGGATAGAAGAATCAAAAGATTGACTGTAACTAGCAATTTGTCTCTTAATTAGTTAAAAAAACGACTTGGATCAATAGTATCACGTGACACCATACGCAGACGAATAATCGAATCAGGATTCATCAAAAAACGAAGATTAGCTCGTAAACCTTTTCTGAAACAGTGCTACAAACAAGCAAGATTTCAACGGGCAAAACAACGCATGTATTATCGTGACGAATGGATTAATGTTATTTTTTCTGATGAAAAAAATTGAAATTTGGATGGTCCAAATGGCTTTTCGTTCTTTTGGCGTGCCTTGGGGAAAGTTCCGAAGAGCATATTGAGCAGGCAACAACGTGAGGGTTCGCTCATGGTATGGGGCGCTTTTGGCTACAATGAACAAACATTTTCTTTGCTTCCTAAATGGCAGACAAGATTGACAAAAGTATCATTAAACTCTGAGTGAGGATTTGTGACCGTTTGGTGAACTCCTTGGTCCCAATTGGATCTTTCAGCATGAGAACGCATTGATACTCACTTTCTGTTGCAAAAAAGAATGGATTAGATATCAGAATATCAGTGTGATGAACTGGCCAGCACTTAGCCAAGATCTCAATCTGAAGCCAACATCTGGGGAATCCTCTCACGTGACGTCTACAAGAATCAGAAGCAGTATTACTCAGTGTAAAAGCTCAAATCAGTGATCGAGGAAGCTTGTACAATCTCGCTCCCAAAACCTTCCATATTCTCATATTATTAATGGAAAATCGCGAATTCGATCTCATCAGATAAAATAGAAATACCATACACTACAAGAGGACTTTTGTACTTTATAAAATGTAAATATTTCATTTTTGTGCATAAACGTTTTCGACATCACAATTTTGATTTTTTTATAATTTATTACTTTCCTTACAATGAATTGTTTCCGAATTCGAAACATGAAATTGTAATCCGATTGTTTAGATACAGTTAAAATTTCAAAGCATTCCGCTGCATATTTTTCATTTTATAAAAACATTTAACTTGCGTATAAACTTTTGCGCCGTAGATGGCACGAGTTAAAAATAAACATTTTATTTAAATTTCTTAGTACTTTCGGCCTGCAATCCCGTGGCCGTCGTCAGGGAATATTTTTATTAATTGCTGTTCCATTCATTCAAGTATGTCACTTCTTGTGAAATGAGAGAGTCTATAATGATTTAGGGTAACTGGAAGTAAGATAAGCTGGATAAATGGAACGGCCGTTAAATAATTCCTTTGCAAAATTTCAATCCAAGACACCTGCTACTTCTACTTCCAACTACCCTAATAATTATAGAATCGCCCATTTCAAACTAAATGACGTACTTGAATGAATGGAACAGCAATTGATAAAAATATTCCCTCACGATGGCCGTGGGATTGCAGGACCAAAGTACTAGAAAATTTACATAAAAATTATATTTTTAACTTGTAACACTTACATTATTATTATCTCTATCGCCTTTTAAGTTAAACGGTGAGCTTTTCAAAGTTCATATTGTGCATTTTATTAATTTTCTCTTTTATAGATCTTATAACCTTTATTACATATAAACTCATATTCTGTTCGAAAATTCTATACTGTGCACATAAAACTTTCATTTTTATATTTATGACAAATTTTGAAAAAAATAAAAAATAAAAAAATAAAAAATTGCAATTTATCAAATTACAACGACCATTTGGAAAATAATTTTTTCAAAGACTAAAATTTAAGACATAAAAAATCGCACGGAGTTGATCATTGCGTACGCCATGGATTACATTTTTCGGTATTGTAAATTTTTAAACTTCTACGAAGCTGCCCATACATTAAGTATGTCATGGATTAAACATTAATATTCCTGGACCAATTTTAAATGAAATTTCATTTTTAAACTTCTAAACATCCTACAATATTACTTTTTATATCGTCGTATAGAGAAAAAAATGCATTTTTAATTGCAATTTGTTTGAAAGCTGTATCTCAATTTGTTTCTGAGTTATTATTATTTTTTTTTTGTAGTTTTTATTACTTTTTTGTCATAGTGGCAACAGAAGTATCCATCTCTGTTGAAAGTAAAGGGAAAATACAGATTACTGCATAGACCAATCAGAAAAGGAATAAAATGCGGATTCAACCAATAAAAAGCTTCAGATATGTTTTTAATTTCCTACCCTGACAACGAACAATAACTAATTTTCCAAATGGTTAAAAAAAAAGAACATTATGAACCAAAAAAAGCCTTTTTGAAAATAAAAATAAAGTGAGTGTTTGTTCTTTTAATAGAACTTTTAATGAAAAATTTCTGACAGGTTTTTTTTTTTTTTCTAATATAATTATTGACGTATTCTTCTACAAATTTGCGTAAATACCAATAAATGTATGAGCCTTACTTGAAAAAAAAATTACGATTTATATTATTAACAGTATAAGTTCGGAAATATTATTGCACTAGTAATTGATGACCTAGACCTAGTAATTTACTACCTATACCCAGTATTTGACCATATTGAATAAACAGTAAGTGACCACTTTTTTTCTAGTGTAAAAATCCAAATATGAATGTTCGTATTAAAACTACTACTAGGAAGCATACATATCATAATAGCTAAGATTAAAAAATACTTTTTTATTTTTTTATTTTGAAAAATGTATCTCGCTTTGTTGGTGTTAAAGGAAAAAAAAATTGCAGATGTAGATTTTTATTTATTTTTTTCAATAGATATTTTACTTGTCATTTTTCTTCTTTCCCTTTACATAATGTGAATAAAATTTAATAAATATGCTTCTAAAGTGAGTAACCTTCCATAATCGAAGTGCTCCATAATTGAAAATTGTTCGAATTCGGTCAGAAAAATGTCTTCATATGAAACTAAATTTCGAGTTTCGAACAACAAATTTAAATTTCTTTATAAATAATAATAATAATAAAGTATTAAAACTGTAAATATATCCTTATTTCTACAGATAAAAGCAAATTGACGTGTATTATCCTTAAATTATCATCTTCCAAAACTATTCTTCTCAAAAAAGAAAGAAAAAAAATCTGATTTATCCTAAAATTGCGGAGATGTAGGATACAAGCAGGAAAACAGTAAATTTACTCATAAAAGAAGTTTAACTGCCATTTAAAGAAAGTGTAAGATGATTGAGTTATCTCAAGTTACAAGCACAAGAAGTGCTAGCAGAAGATCATGTGCGCGCCCTGTTCGAGAGCTATCTAGTTCATCTTATTGTAACTTTAAGTAAATATCTGCCTCTACCGTACTTATGAGAAGACTTCTCTTTAAGATAAGGTATTTTTGGAAGTATAGTTTAGAAATCTAAATTTGGAAAGCTTTTTAGAAAAGAACTGCTGTGTTTTCCTCTTTTAAAACTAGCTGATGAAGCACTTCAAAATGATTCCGCTTCTCAGAGAAAGAGTATACCCGATTAGACAGCCATTCAGTGATGTGATATTTGGTTAAGTTCTCTAGTTTTCTGCCGACTGTTCAGATTTCTATTAATGGTTCGAGTTTTGTGCAGTTGTACAGAAATTATAAAAATAACGAATGTTTGGAATGAAATGATACAGAAATGTGAGGTTCTTGCTACAAATGTAAGAAAGGATCTGTATTTAACTTATAAAGCGAAGAAAGTGTTTATTGTTATTATCATAATTACGATCTGTTATCACCGTTATCTGTTCGCTGATTTTCCCTCAAACTATCATTTTTATATTATCATAAAATTTACTTCACTTCAAACAATAAGAAGCATTCAAAGTGTGTTTGTTTTCTTTTCAGTTAATCTATTTATCGGCTTGTTCTTCTAACAAATCTGCGTAAATATCATTAAATGTGTGAATCTCACTAATACAAAATAAACGGTCAAGTGCAAGTATTACTCGCGCTCAGAGGGTCCCGTACAATAAATATATGAATTATTAACTGTTTTATTAAAGAAAATGAATGCTAAAAGAATAATAAGACTTTGTAAAAAACTATACAACATAGAGTTGGGTATACTGTATATACTAGAAAAGAACGAATGGGTATACTATAAAAGTCCAAAGAGATATGAAGCCTAAATAATATCAAATATTGCTATTCTGTGTAACTCTTTCTTTAAATTTATCCTAATCTGTTTATGAAGAACTTAATTCGATACTGATAATAAAAGTATTGCATATTTAAACTTCATTTCGCATTTCGTAAAACTAAATTCAGCGTAGTAATAATCTTTTCTTTTTACAGTGTAGTTAAAACAAAACTCTTATTCAAAGTTTAAACTTGGCATTGTGCTAATCGCGCTTCGAAAGGAGGTTGCAAAGTTGCAACGCCGCCTTGATCCGTGACGCGTTTTTTATGGTAGGTTTTTAATTAACTTTTAAAGACACGGGAGGCGTGTTGATAGATCCACTCTATGCAAACTAGTAGCGAATCCTATAGTATTTATGTGATTAATTCTAATTAAATTAGTCTGTTTTTAACAATTTGACGTTTATTGCTTTATACTGCTACTGGGCATTGCATTACACAAATATATAAATAAAAGTTGTTATCTAGCCTTTAAAAGCCGATGTTACATAAAGTACGCCGCTCCTGTCATTATGTATGTCCAAATCGTCCGTGTCTTTAAGGGTTAATATCTCGGCTAATGACCGACGATTTTTTTTTCGAAAATCATTATCAACAATGCTTAACACTTATACTACGATAGGTACCTCCAGCGCTCCTCAACACCTTTGCTGAATGCCCGGAACTCAAAATTTGTGTGTAACGGAAAAATGCACTTTTCTCAAAAGCTATGTGACCTAAGGTAATCGCTATAGTTTTTCCGAAAGATTTAAATTAACTTCTACTACCTCTAATATTTTCATAATTTTAGTTTCAGTAGATTCGATAAATAGAAAGGTGGGGGACATATTTTTGCACTACATTTTCGACGACATCTCTTAAAATATAATGCCTAAAATCAATAGAAATGTATTTTTTGAGTTCAGCGTTACGAAAGCTTTCACACGATATACAAAGAAAAGATTTTTTTTTGTCAAGTAACTTAATTAGCCCCTCTACATTTTTTCTAAATATATTTGTGAATGTTTAATAATCTACAACTATGTGGTTAAATAGTCTTTATTATTTCCCCCAATTTGAACTTTCCACGTTCCATAGTTTAAGAGTAAAATGGCTGTGACAGACAGACACACACTGCAAAAGAAAAACTGTTGATTTTACAGTATAATACTTGCAGCTGGAGCGCCAGTTTATAACCGTAAAATAAGCAGTAATATACCATCGTATAAATGCATTAAACCGTGTATTACTGCTTAATGGTATATTAATCACTAATTTTACTGTTTATTACTGTTAATTTTACAGTATAATACTGGTGCCCCAGCTGACAGTAGTATACTGTAAAATCAACACCTTTTTTTTTTTTTTTTTTTTTTTTTTTTTTTTTTTTTTTTTTTGCAGTGCAGGAGTAGTATTATAATGGTTCCGTTTTCACTTTTTAAGTACCAAACCCTAAAAAAATCCAATTTCTTTTCTACGATGTATATTATTAACAGTATAAGTTGGAAAATATTATTACTCTAGTAACTGACCACCTATATCTAGTAATTTACTATCTATAACACAGTATTTGACCATAGTGACGAACAGCAATTGACCACTTCTTTTCCAGTGTAAAAATCTAAAAATGAATGTTCGTATTAGAAACTACTACTAGAAAACAGTACTAGAAAACATACAGTGGTGGCTAAAATTGTGGACATTTTTTGAAATTTTCATGTTTTATAACTTTGTATGCTTGAAGAATATAATAAATTTCACTTAAACACAAATGTTTATATATCAAATTCAAGGAAATTTAATGTAGAATTTAATTACGAAAAAACATAATTAAAATATCTGCATTACAAAAAAATTTACGCTTAAAAAAAAAGAATCCATCTTAGATTTCATTGTATTTTAAAGTTACACTTACACATTCAATATTTAGTAGGATAACCCTTCTTTATTATTACAGCTTCACAGCGTCTTTTCATTGAGAGAAGTAGTGTTTGGAGTTCATGCTTTTTAATCACATGATGCCAAGAATCAATTATAGCTTCAATAAATTGCGTTTATTAGATGGGCGCTTTTTTTTTTTTTTTTTTTTTTTTTTTTTGTACAAGGATTTTCAAACGTCGCCTCAAATTTTCAATAGGATTCAGATCAGGGCTGCTTCCTGGCCACGGTAATAATTGTATGCTTTTATCTTTAAACCATTCTTTGGATATTTTTGCCGTATGGCATGGAGCTGAATCCTGCTGAAAGATAAATGGTGCTTTACTGGGGAAGAGATCCCTGATGGGAGGTATCAATTTTGGTTCCAAGACAGTTTCGATGTATTTTTTTTTTTCATTCAGAATGCTATCAATCACTTGAATGCGGCTCACTCTGCAGACATACAGGCCCAAATCATGACGTTTTTGGGGTTCTTTGTAGTTGCTTCAATGCAAACAGGATGCAGCCTCTTCCCCTACTCTACGTCTCACATATTTTTGCCCATCACTACCAAAGAGCGATATTTTACCCTCATCGCTCCAGATTATTTGATTCCACTGATTTTCTGATTAATTAATGTGTTCTTTTGCCCACTGAACTCATTTCTGGCGTTGCTGAAGATTTAAAAATGTTTTTTTTTTTTTTTTCCCTCGGAATTCTACCTTTCAGTCCAAAACCTGCTAATCTTCTCCTTATTGCTCTTGAACTAACTGAAATATCCATTGCATTCATTTCACATCTAACAACATCTGATGAAATTCTTCTATATTTGAGGCATATCCTTTTTATCTTTCTATCGTCAGAAGCACTTTTGCATTTTTTTTTCGGCCTGATCTTGCCTTATTTATCACTGATTTAGTTTCTTCACAACGTAAGCACAACTTTCGTACGCCAGATAAAGTGACTGAACCTGTCTTGCAATTTCAGCATAAGAGAGACCATTTTCTCTCAATATGACAATTCTGCTTCTTTTTGTAGTTGTCCAATCAGTTCTTGTTGTTTATGGCATTGTTTTAAATTATTTGCATTAAGAAAAAAAATAGAAATATTTTTTAAAAAAAACATTATTCTATTAAGTTACACTAGTATTCACCCTTTTGCAAAATTCATTCCAGCAAAATACCGCTTTTACAAATCATAACGTACTACAGTTTAGTTACTAACATTTGATTGGTTCTCAGAACAGTCATTGTTATTGGCTAGGAAGCTTTTATTAAAACACACATAAGCATTCATGACTAATTGGGTTTGTATTGTAGACTAAAGTAAAGTTTTATGTAATGCAGATATTTTAATTGTGTTTTTTTTTTATTATTATTATTATTAAATTCTACATTAAATTTCCTTAAATTTGATATATAAACATTTGTATTTAAGTGAAAATTAATATATTTTATAAACACACAAATTTATAAAACATCAAAATTTCAAAAATATCCACAATTTAACGAACACTGTACATATTAAAATGGCTGAATTTAAAAAGTAATTTTTAAGTTTAAATATGTTTAATTTAAAAATAAAAAGTAATTTTTAATTTTTTTATTTCAAAAATTGTATCTTACTCTGTTGGTGTTTAAAAAAAGAAAGAAACGAAAACAGAAAAAACCTGCAGGTGTAGATTTTTGTTTATTTTATTTTTCAATTGATATTTTCTTTGTAATTTTTCTTCTTTCTCTTTACATAATGTGAATAAAATTTAATAAATATGCATTTAAAGTGAGCAACCTTCCATAATCGAAGCGCTACATAATTGAAAATTGTTCGAATTTGATCCAAAATAAGTCTTCATATGAAACTAAATTTCGAGTTTCGAACAACTTATTTTTTTGTAAATAATAAAAATAATTTGTTAAAAAATGTACAAATGTCATCAAAATAATCCCGCTTTTCAGAGAAGAAGTATAACCGACTGGACAACCATTCAGTGATGTGATATTTGGTTAAGTTCTCTAGTCTTCTGCCGAGTGTTCAGATTTCTATTAATGGTTCGAGTTTTGTGCAGTTGTACAGAAATTATAAAAATAACTAATTTTTGGAATGAAATGATACAGAAATGTGAGGTTCTTGGTACAAATGTAAGAAAGGATCTGTATTTCGTTTAACTTATAAAGAGAAGAAAGTGTTTATTGTTATTATCATAATTACTATCTGTTATCGCCGTTATCTGTTAGCTAACTTTCCATCGTACCATCTTTTTTAGGGTTCCGTACTTAAAAAGTAAAAACGGAACCATTATAAGATCACTCCTGTGTCTGTCCGTCTGTCTGTCACAGCCATTGTACTAGTAAACTATGCAACGTGGAAAGTTCAAATTGGGGGAAGTAATATAGATTATTGACCCACATATTTACAGATTAATAAATATTCATAAATATATTTAGGGAAAATGTACAGGGGCTAATTAAGTTACTTAAAAAAAATTCTTTGTATATCGTGTGGGGTATCGGGTGAAAGCTTTCGTAACGCTGAAATCAAAAATATATTTCATTTAATTTTAGGTATTATATTTTCAAAGTTATGGTGGAAAATGCAGCGCAAAAATATGTTCCCCTCATCTAATTACGAATCTATTGAAACTAAAATTATGAAAAAATTAGAGGTAGTAGACATTAATTTAAACCTTGCAGGAAAATTATAGCGATTACCCTAGGTCACATAGTTTTTGAGAAAATCGCATTTTTCCGTTACAATCAAATTTCGATTTACGGGCTTCAGCAAAAGTATTGAGCATAACTGGAGGTACCTATCGTAGCAGAAGTATAAAAGCATTGTTGATCATGAACTTCGGAAAAAATCGTCGGTAATTAGCCGAGATATTAACCCTTAAAGACACAGACGGTTTGTACAATTTGTCACATAATGACAGGGACGGCGTACTCTATGCTCCATCGGCTTTTAAAGCCTAGATAACAAATTTTAGGGATATATTTATGTAATGCAATGCCCAGTAGCAGTATAAAAGCAATAAACGTCAAATTGTTGAAAACAGACTAATTTAATGAGAATTAATTACATAAATACTATGGGATTTGCGACTAGTTTTCATTGAGTAGCTCTCTCAATACACCTACTATGTCTTTAAGGTTAACTAAAAACCTATATGGAGTAACAAATATACAGAATAGCTATATTTGCTATTATTTAGGATCCATATATCTTTGAACTTTCATGGATATAAACATTTATACTTTTTTAGTATACAGGGTGCAAAGGAAAGTCCCTTTAACCTGAAAATACTTGTGAACGGAGAGAGCTACAGCTATGCAAGTGAGGTAACGGTATAGTAACGCGACTACGCCCGATTTAATTAAAACGACAGCAGCACCCTCTAGTGGCGAAATTTGAAAGGTAGCCACTGCAAATCGAAAACGAAAAGAGATAGAGCAAAATTTCCAGTTAGAAAGTTTTAGAGCATCAATTAATTAGTGGAATACGACATTTGGTTTACATGGATAAGATAAATCTTCGCCTGTTTACCCAAAAATGTCCGAAATCGATGCACTCCATTTCGTGTAAACGTTTGAATGTAATAGTCAGAAGTATGAAGAAATACGCACAATTTATGCTATAAATACGTACTTATCTCAATACATTTTGATAACATCACACACATAAAAAAAAGACAAACTTTCTCACAGTGATAAAAAGTTAATATTCAGTATGTTCGAAAAGTTCGTCATTGCTCACGATACACGTTTGTATTCGTGAGAGTAATTCTGCATGCACATTTCTCAGCATGGAACGTCTATTGCAAGCCTCTTCAATACGACGACATAGATTTAACCCTTTCAAGGGCGGTGGCTAGATGGTCTAGCCACCTAATTTTAATTCCAAAAGTGACAAATGACGCCAAGAATATTTTAATAAAATTTTGCTTTTGTAATGAAAGTGCGAATTAGCGCGTTCTTGTTTTCTGAGAACTTCGTTTGAATATTCTGGTGTCAGTCAATTATTTAGTCAGTTTACGAACAGAATTCTTCTGGCCCTGAAAGGGTTATTCTAAAATTTTAAATGCATTGGAACTTAAATCTTTACAGACATTACACCACAGTACAACGTCACAATCTGCAATTGTGCACTGCTACATTTCCGGAATGTGAATAGGCAAAATAGAATCGTCGCTCATCGATATTTTTGGGTATGCAGGCGACGCTTTATCTTATCCGTGTGAACCAAATGTCATTTCGTACTAATTAATTGATGCTCTAAAACTTTCTAATTGGAAAATTTGCTCTACCTCTTTTCATTTCCAATTGCAATGGCTATCTTCCAAATTTCGCCACTAAAGGTGCTGCTGTCGTTTGCATTAGGTCGGGCGTAGTCGCTTTACTGTACCGTTACCTCACTTGTATAGCTGTAGCTCTCTCCGTTCGCAAGTATTTTCAGGTTAAAGGGACTTTCCTTTGCACCCTGTATACTATACAGCTATACCCAACCCTACGTTGTATAGTTTTTACAAAGTCTTAGTATTCTTATAGCAACGGCATTTTTTTAATAATATACTTACTAATTCATACATTATGGTACGGAACCTTCTGTGCGCGAGTAATACTCGCACTTGACCGTTTATTTATTAACACTTTGCAACATAGTTAACAAGTGTTCATGAATTCAGTTTGTCTGTGCGTGGCCTAACTCGCGTAAATGTAGTTCGATTGCCATGAAAAGAATATATGTGATTGGAGTTTGCTATGCATGCTCGATATTGAAAATGAAGTGTGTAGCATTTTCGGTTCATTTACAGGACCACTCAAAAGAGTTCTGTTACATTACGGTCTATGTGGAAAATCGTTTGTCGTGTATTTTAATGATATTACAACATTTTAAACATATTCAAATTGATATATACGTCACCGAGGTGTACTACAAGGCTCTTACTATAAAATAGGGTATACATAGAACTTATCGTTTATTTACAGGGACACACAAAAGAATTTGGCTATAGAAGATAATGGGCAATAATTGAACTATTGAAGCCTACTGAAGAACAGTAATTGCTGAAAGTGCGTATTCAGTTGTGGTAATCGTTTTTAAATGTAACTAATTTTTAAATACTACTTGGTGTGTATAAATTCTATAGATCATATACAGGGTCTCACAAAAGTTCTCAACAACATCCGTTTATTGACGGAAAATGCTGAGTGAAAATTTTCAATTGTGCCATGTGTTTAACCGAAGTAACTTTTAGCATACTATGTAGCATGCATACATATCTGTAGATCATACACAGGCCTGCAAAAAAATCGTATATTTTAACGGTTATTCATGGTAATAGCAAAAATCAGGTTTTCAAATGCGTTATGCGTTTTCCAGATTGTTCATTTAGACGTCATCTTTCACCTTAGTAATATGTAATTTTTTGTTATAGAATTCTGAATGTGTTGAAAAGAGTTTCATAATCTATGTTGTTTGCATGATTTTTCGTTCTTCATTTATCATTATAACGATTTCACTTCAAACAATAAGAAGCAATCAAAGTTTTTTTCTTCTTTTTATAGTTCTGTAAACTATAAACTCGATTTGTTATTCGACAATTCTACAGGGTGTCCGGTCTCAACGGTGTCCAATGGCTAATTCCTAAACCGTTAGTCATAGACATATAGTTCCAATTACAAAAATGGTTTAAATCAGGTAAAGAAATATTTTAAAAGCGATTTGGGTCAATAAAAACATTTCTTAAAAAATTACGAAATTTAAATTTTTATACGGTCCCCCGATCCTATAAGTTATATTTAGTAAAATTTTCCTTTTACACTGACAAGTAATACAAAAAAAGTCCCGTTGTTCTACGATTAAAATTAACCGAGTAATACCTGTGTTTAAAGTTGGAGCATATTTTTTGCTGCAAATTGGGGGTCATTCACAAATTTATTCGAAATATGATTTCGTCAGATATATTAAAAAATGGTTGAGAGTAAAATTAACATTACAATATAAATTTGAAATCTTTAGTTATTCTGACATATTAATGCAAAATATACAATTTGTAATAAACATTTAAGAAGAAAGAAAAAAACAGAATTTTTGTTAAATAAAATGATGCTAAATTAACAGCCTCAATTCTTTACAAAATGATACGTATTATAAAATATTATTAGATTACACTAGCCTGCAAAAATTGAGTTATTTCATGTTTTTTAGCTTTTCATAATTGATTCTTATGTATTCTGTGCCGCTGAATCCGAAATTGACCTTCATTTTTAGCCATCACATCAGGATTTTTCGCAAATTGTAAATTTCAAAGTTAAAAAGTTCAAAGTTAAAATTTAATCTCCTCCCCAATCTCATCACACCACCCAGATGTAAGAATCCCAAGATAAGCAAAAATATCGAATAAATTATTGAATAAAATAAAATAAAATAAGTTTTACATATGTTTTATAGTGTGAGATTTTCGCTGTATTTTAACTTACACATTTGCAAAACATTTTAACGTGATGGTTAAAAATGAAAGTCATTTTCAGATTTAGTGCTAAAAAGTACGTAAAAATCAATTATCAAAAGTTAAAAAATACAACCATCTCCTCTACTTTATAGTATCCGATTTTTGTTATTCTTTAAATTCGACAGTTTATGATTTGCGAAATATCCTGACATGATGGTTAAAAATTAAGGCAATTTTCGGATTCAGTGCTAAAAAATACATAAAAGTGAAAAAAACCAACAATCTCCGTCTTGTATTATCTAATCTAAAACTTTTTTTTAAACTTCTTGGCGGTAATCTATCCGAATTTTTTGTGTTATCCTGTAAAATAAGTATAATTGGTAACCACCGAAAATCATAATAATATTAGATTGTTATCGGATTTACGCCAGTATATAAAATGTAATCTCGATCAGATATTTGAAAGTGAGTTAAAGTTCGAATACAAATTTTAAACTGAAAAAACATACATAAGATCGTTGAAGTAACAGAAAAACTTATAAAAATAACATAATTTTATTAAAAGAAATCATAAAAGAAACAGTCTTAAATCCTGACAAAATAAAACATATGTTATTTCAGCCAATCTGAAACTTAATACATGTTAACTTAATCGTAATACTTGTACGATTTTTTTCAAAGCGCAGATATACGTGAAATGAGATCTTCGAATACTTTAAGCACTTGGAATGTGACCCCTCAAAGCCAAGCTGAACTCATTTGTTTTCAGAGCAGAAAAGTAGCATAAGTCATGCATTTTTAAAGTTTCATAATTCGCACAATTTTAGTGTTATATGAATGGGACTTTTTTTGTCTTACTTGTGAGTGTAATAGGAAAATTTTACTAAATATAACTTATAGGACCGGGGGGCCGTATAAAAATTTAAATTTCTAAAAATAATTCTTAAATTAATTTTTTAAGAAATATTTTTATTGACCCAAATCGCTTTTAAAATATTTCTTTACCTGATTTAAAGCATTTTTCTAACTGGAACTATATGTCTATGACTAACGGTTTAGGAATTAGCCATTGGACACCGTTGGGACCGGACACCCTGTATAATGATAAACCTTTAAAATCTGACAATACGAAAACAGAAATTTTTCATTTCATTATTAATATTTCTATTAGGAGCGAGATAAAAATAAAATAAGAAAGGCACAAAAGAAAGGAAAAGTAAAACTTGCATATTTGCATTGTAAAATTAATTACAATAAAGCTCTGAAATAAATTGCAGTGTCTAGTCCTTCGAATCTATAAAAGAAGGTTCTAATCTCAGAATTATCGGCAAGAAATTTCTTAGCAAGTATAATATAAAATAACAATGACAAAAATAGCTTCGATTTCCATAATGCAGACGATGTCTGTGCACAATTTTATCACTTTTTTTTCCTATTTATGCTGTATTATTTTGATAACTATTAGAAATTAATGTAACACTAATTGCATTTGCCAATTTAGAATATAATAAATCGTTGCAAGGAATAAAAATTAGATCTAATAAACAGCAATTTTTTATGTAAATTTTAAAAGATTAATTTCCATAATTAAAAACATTTTTCTTTCTTTTTTAATTCACGGAGAGAAAAACAAACAATGGCAACATGCCAAAATTCTTCTCAAACGTTTAGACTCTCTTTAAGCATCGCCAAATGATCAATTGCATCTTGTCAGGCGGTACTTAACTGTGTTGCATTTAAAAGGTTTCAAATTCTTATGTTTGGGGAGTGCAACAAAAGATAAGTCAAAATATTTAACTTTTTTTATGTATTTTGAACTCAAGGGAGAGCTATGGAACATAATTCATATCCTTAAGCCTCAACAATTAAGTGCCCAAAGAACATAAAGATTGCGGCTGAACGCCTGGATTATGAAAAATGTTCTTAAATATATAACTTTTATGTAAAAACTAGGGAAATAATTTTTGCTTTGTTTAAAGCAGCTACTTCTTTTATGTGAATAATAAAAGCGCTAGAGTGTTTCTTTTGGGATGCATTTCCTCACAAGCTAAAAGATTTGAGCGGCCACTTTATTTTAGTTCCTCATCATAAAGTAATATGCGCTGGCCCAGACATTTATTCGGTTTAGAATTGAAAAAACAAAGCGTATAAACTATTAAAGTGCAGTTCATCTGTTGAGTGGTATTCCTTTTTATTTGATATTTACTCAAGAAATTTAAAATTTGAAAACATTATTTAAGGGGACTGCCTACGTTCGGAGTACTTTTAAAAAATGGAACACATTGGCAAAATAAATAGATTTATGATTTATGGTTGAATTCTAAAACTATGGAACTAAGTAAAGTTTTATTTATTTATATTTTCTCAATTTTTAGAAATGGCTATTTTGAAATGAAATAAGGGAATTTTTTATGCTAACTCTATCAACTGCATACTCTATTCTAGTTAATACATTTTAATTTACTTTCGCGATTTTAGTGTGTAGGCATTTTTCTATGCAATGAACTAACTCTTGAAATATTTCAAAAATTGACTAAAAACTCATAAATTTAATTTTTTATTTAATTTTATTTTTTTACTGTTTCAATGTCTATAAAGAAACAATTTTGGATAGAGATCTTAATTTCTAGTTCATTGCACAAATAAATACATACAAATGAATGTGGGAACTTTTCCTAAGAATATTGATAACATTTTTGAGTTATCAAAGTTAATTTGAAGGTTTTTCTTTAATTTCGTTAATTGAAAGTTTTTGTTTTTACTTAAAATTCTTGTGAAAAAAATATTAAAAGTGTTTTTTTTTCTAATATTTAGTCATAAATAAATAGTGGCTAGAGCCACGATCCAGATGGGCCATGCTTAATCAAGTTACGGTCGCCATGCTTGTCTTTACAGGAATAAACACTCATTGAATTCTACATTTTTTTGCTTTATAAATTTCAATGAATGGCAACTCTAACTCAATTGGAACATGTCAAAATTAAGAATACCTTCGCAAAAGTGAAGAGTATATCATAATCTACGCGCGATGCATGACTTTTCTTTGTTGTTTAACAACACATTATTTCTTTTAGAGCTACACTTTAACTTAAATCCGTATACCTCTCAAAAGTATTTTCGAACTGCGTAAAAAAAACCCATTGTTTGGCCTTTATTTGCTATCATTTTGAATAAAAAAATTTTAAATTGGCTGTTTACATCAGAAAATTTCTATATTTAGTTTGAAAATATTTGCTAAATAACATAAAAATATTTACGAAAAATCAGAGCCTTTTAAAAAATAATAAATTCATGTGAAGATTCTAATAATAGATGATGCTTTACGCGTAAAAAGAATGAATAATGCGAAAAATCTCCATATTCAAAAAGAAATATATATAATATATATATATAGAGAGAGAGAGAGAGAGAGAAAATTATTTTCTGAAAAATTCCTCTGAAAAGGAAAAATT
Source organism: Maratus speciosus (assembly GCA_963932465.1). Taxonomy (NCBI): domain Eukaryota; kingdom Metazoa; phylum Arthropoda; class Arachnida; order Araneae; family Salticidae; genus Maratus; species Maratus speciosus. The sequence goes on from OZ010788.1 coordinate 457,494,903, forward strand.
AAAGTCACGAACAAAGAAACCAATAAATATATTATAATTTAAAATGAATATTACATGCTACTAAAAAAATGTCTTTGAAAAACTACTATGTGTTTTACATGCGAAAAAACTGCGATATTTAATATCTTTATTTATAAAGTCAGCTACTTGATTAATTGCTGCGTGTACGAGTATATTGTTTAAAACATTCTTTTAATCCAATATATATATATGTTGCTTCTTTTTTTCGTTTATACATAGAAGATGAAAGTACATATGAAAGAAAAATATTTTTAAAGTTAAATGACGAATGTGAAATATATTACATAGGTCGAAGAGAGTAAACTTTAAAAAGTAAATTAAATAAATTAAAGAAGGGATTAATAATTTAAAATAGCTGTACAGTCCGTACATAAAAACAATAATAAAAAAGGCCTTTTTTTTTTCACGGTTCGTTTCAACAAAATCATAACAAAAATGCCAATGTCTTCTTTCGAATGTGAATTACTTTTTTGCAATAAAGAGTCGCCTACATATCAAAAACTTCACCATTTTTTTTTTCAAATAGTGACAACTTTGACACTTTATTTGATCTAATTGGATCAAAACAGTCCGAAAAAGAAAAGATACGTACATATTTTCTAATCTTTATACAATCAGAAGATGCTAATATTAAATCTACATAACAAACTTTAATTTTTATCTTCCCCAAAAAAGTCGCCAAACTGAAATGATTCTTTTGGGAGGTAGGATGAATGGTAACAACCGTATTCGTTTTTTTTTCCTACAAAAACATATTTTTAATTATGAAAATTATTAATAAAACTACATTAAAAAATTATCAGTTATGACACATTAATTTTTTGCATAAAAAGAGTCAACATCACCAAAAACATGAGCATATTAATTTACAGCTCATTCTTATTAATTAGCTTTCTAGAAATACTCAATTTTTACTTTCTGATGATTTAAGGGAGCCCACTCCTGTTAGCATTTACATCTACAGAAAAGAAAATTGTAGAAAATAACCGGAAAAGGTGCATAAAATTTTCTTTAATAACAAAATTAATTTATTTTATATTTTTTGTTGTTAAGAGGCCCGTATCAGGGCTGTGCCATTCGATAGACATATGCCGGCAGGATGCAGAGACTATGCCGCCGAGACTTTTCCCCATTTTCGGACTTTTTTTTATTTCAGTATTTGAATTTAATAATTTGAATTTAAACTTTTTATTTTTTAAGCCACCACCGAAATCAGTTGTTGTGACTCTGGTTCGTGCAAAAAGTCTTTTTAAAAACTACATTATTGCGCGCACCCAGGGAAGCTTCAGCTGTTTATGAGTAGTACTAGGTGAAGGCATTTTAGTTTATTTTTAAGTAAACCTTACAGAAAAAATTCCCCCCCGTCCCTTTTCAAGTTTGTCAGTTAATATGCTTATTTCTTATTTGATTTTCTACTTTTTTTGTTGTTGTTTATTTGTTTGTTGAACTTAAGAACTTAAGACTTAACCTCCTCTACCCTCTTTTTATTTTTCACTGCTGCCCAAGGAAACGCACCTTGTCAACTACCCCATGTGTTCAGTATCCGGGGATGTGGGACATAGGTCCCGAGCTCCCGGGCAAAAGGTCTTCCCATCATCATTTGTATTTGTTACTTAGAATTTATACAATTTTGCCGATTACTAATTACTTACCCAGGTACTTTTTCACAGTAACGTTTGAAATTTACTTCACTAAATTTATGGATAAACCTCTAACACATTTTCTTTTATATCACTTATACTTATAAATATATTTTCATGACTTTTTTTATTTTTAATAAATGCAATGTCTGGCTGTAATACAGGGGCTGAAAGGGAGACGACTCAATTTGTTCTGGATGCTTTTAGCCACGGAAAAACAGTCGCCCGAAAGGAAGTTCACGGCGCGTTCCTACAGATATTCCTCGTCGCACAAGTCGTATTAGCCCCTGGTATGCTATTTCGTTCTCCCAGCTTATTTTATGTCGTCTCCAAAAAATAACGTTACATTGTATAAGCCAGCCGTAAAACAAAACAGATGTATCATCGTACGATTAAATACTCTATACAATTTTTTTAAACTTCTAAACATCGCACATTTTCAATTTTTATACCGTCGTATTGGGGAAAATAAGTACAAGGTGGCCATAATTAAACTGACGGTACTACGAGTGTTCTGTAGGGCGATCTAATTGTGAGAATGGTGCCAAATTTTGTAGGAAGATTAAACAAGGCGGGGGACGAAGAATTCCCGAAAAAAAATTTAGTTCCAAAAATCACCGCCAGGGGACTATGTGGCGCTGTGTATACGAAAAAAAGAGTTTCAAAAAATGAAGAATCAATACTGAAATAAAATTACCGTTTATTTAACGAATTTAGCAATTTAATCTAAGCTCAAAATGGTAACAGTTTATAAAAAGCTAAAATTTTACATAAACACTGCTAAAGTTTCTTTATCTGCAATTTTACTTACAGAGCCCCAAAGAAAGCAACAGCAGAAGAAGAAGTTCTTTATTCAAATTTTCCGTTACATATTTTGGCCCAGTAAGCTTGTTCGGCTTTAAAAGATAATGTGCTACTGTTAGAAGCAATTTCATTGAAAGTTATCTTTCAAAATGTCTCCTTCTTTAGTCGAGCGAGCTCTACTAGTCAAATTCTTTTACCTCAACCAGTGCAATGCGCCAGCCGCTCTTCTGCTTTTAGAAACCACAAAAAAATGCGTAAAGGTAACGGTCCTTTGCCAGTTAATGGTTTAAAAGCAACGGTTGAGAAGTTTGAGAAAACAGGTTCGCTAAATGTTCAGCCAGGCAGAGGACGAAAACCCGTATCACAGGATACAATCGAAGAAGTGGCAACAGCGATTGTCGACAGAGCACCAGACAATATTGCTACCACTTCCAGTGCTCGTGGGATATCTCGGAATCTGGATATGCCTTATTGTACGGTATGGAAAATCCTACGAAAGATTATCCACTTCTATCCGTACAAGATCAGCCGTGTACAAGAGTCACGGCAACTATGATAAGCGATTGACTTTTGCTCTCACTTTTCTTGCCAGAATGGAGTTGGATGATGCTTAACTCTGTAAAATCTTATGGGGAGACGAGGCCCACTTTTACCTGAATGAAACTGTAAATACCCAGAACTGCCGAATTTGAGATAACAAGTCATCAAGAGCATTCAAAGAAATTCGTTTGCATTCACCAAAGATAACTGTTTGGTGTGGTTTCACAGCAGATATGATAATAGGTCCATTCTTCTATGAGAACATTACTCCGACAGGACCTGTAATTTGTTCTATTACCGGAGACAAATATCGCCAAAGGCTAAACAACTTTGTTATTCCGGTACTTCAGCAAAGACAGTACCTGGAGAAAATCATTTTCATGCAAGATGGAGCTCCTCCACATATTGCTTTGCGGGCACAGCAGCTGCTACGACAGAAATTCATAACAGAAAGAGTCATTAGCCGCTGTTTTCCAACTGCATGGCCACCTCGGTCCCCCGATCTTACACCCTACGACTTTTGGCTATGGGGTTACCTAAAGTCCAAGGTCTATCACGGAGGTGTCCAGGACCTGGCTACGTTGAAGGATAACATATCGCGAACTGCAGATTCCAGCAGACATGTTATTCTCTGCTGTTGTAAATGCTGTGCACAGAATGCAATATGTGGTCCACAAAAACGCCGGCCACATAGAACCTGAGTTGGATGTGCTAAATAAACGGTAATTTTATTTCAGTATTGATTCTTATTTTTTGAAACTCTCTTTTTCGAATATACAGCGCCACATAATCTCCTGGCGGTGATTTTTGGAACTATTTTTTTTTTTCGCGGAATCCTTCGTCCCCCGTCCTGTTTAATCTTCCTACAAAATTTGGCGCCATTCTCGCAATTAGATCACGCTACAGAACACTCTGAGTACCGTCAGTTTAATTATGGTCACCTTGTACTTTTAAATGCAATTTGTTTGAAAACTGTATCTCCATTCATTTTTTGAAATATTATTTTTTTGTAATTTTTAGAGCCAGTTGCTTAATATTGGCAACAGAAGTACTCCATTTCTGTAGAAAGTAAAGGAAAAATAGCTCTAAAATAGTAATTATATATTTTTGTTGCCATTTTCTCATAACAACCGAAAGAAAATGTAATTAAAATGCGTGCTATTTTGAAAAAATATAAACTAATGATTTCTGCTAAAAAATGGAGCTATTATAAACTATATTTAATTTTAAGTATCTATATTAATGTTACAAACAAATGAAGGGCTATTAATCATTAGATAGGCCTTTTTTTTTCGAGTTCCTTTATTATTTTGCAATAGTGGCGTCCTATGCATGCTTTACTGTAGATGCTTAAGAGTGGATCGTAAATGTGGAACTGTTAAGCGTATGTGAATGACGTCATTTTACATAAAATAAAAGCGTGTACTTTAAAATTGAAATGTGTTTTGTACTATTTATGTATACATTTTTTTTTTTTTTTTTTTATGATCGGGGGACGACACTAAATTCTGAAAAAGCAGAATTCATATTTTCTAGTTATTCATATTTTTTTTACACAAAAATTTGTACTATATTTAATTTTAAGTATCTATATGAATGTTACAAAGAAATAAATGCCTATTAATCATTACATAGCCGTTTTTTCTTTTTTTTTTAGTCGAGTTTCTTTAATGACGGCAGCTTCTTGCTGCATTTGCGTAATGTTTTGCAATAGCGACGTCCTGTGCATGCTTTACTGTAGATGTTCAAGAGTGGATTGTAAATGTAGAATTCTTAAGCGGATGCGACTGACGTCATTTTACATAAAATAAAAGCGTGTGCTTTAAGTCTTAAAATTGAAATATGTTTTGTACTATTTATATATACATATATATTTTTTTTCCATCGGGGGCGACACTAAATTCTGAAAAAGCAGAAAACCTGTTTTCTAGTTATTCATTTTTTTCCCACAAAAATTTAAATTTATAAGTGAAATGTCAATTATATAATGCAAAAGGTTCGATGAAGGTACACCGAAGCAAAATCGTATAAAGCATATGAATTTTAGTCCAAAAAATAAGCACCAACAGTGGCCGAGAGGTTCTGCTCTCAAAGCTGGTAGACGGGGAGATGCTGAATTCGAACCCAATCGCGCCCGCCGGCCTAACCGTTCGAAGTTTTCCGTGGTTTTCTTCGAGCCTCGAATATCCTTGCGTAAATACGTGTTAGGTTCCCTTAGAAAGATCCCCACAGAGGGCGCTCCTCCGAGCCTATATCCCTCGTGTAGATAATCATACATAACACCACCACCAAAGAAATAGAACCTCCCTTAAGGCTAAATCGATTCTCTCTCAAATACAAACTGTCTATTCCTGAAACATTTCTGAATCCATTTTTGTCCGCAAACGCATGAAATAGCTTAATGTGAAATTTTGTAACAAAATATTTTTTTTTCTAAATTTCAGTAACGGTAGAGGATCTTTAAGGAAAACGCTGTCAAAGTTGGGGTTTTGAGCCTAATTTCCGGACGATACAGCACGGTAAAGAAAAAAACTGCCGTTTTGCGATAACAATATCCGAAAACACAGTGTGACGACTCATCTGACAAACTCATCTAAAAAATGGATGGGAAACAATGGATTGCTTCTATTGTTGAAGAGAAAACAGAAATACTAAAAAATATTCATACAGGTGGCTTTTTAGGCGTATCTTTTTCAATTCCTACTATTAGTTCACGCTCTCCCTATATTTATTTATTTATTTATTTATATATATATCTTGTTCAAAATTTTAATCGTTAATAAAATACTTATTATTCATCCTATTGAGTTGAAATAATTTTTTTTTAAACTTGTACTGGATGACAATTGATGTTAATACAGTTTTTTCAAATATTTATTCATTCATTAAATTTTAATTAATTAATTTTAGTTTTACATGGGAGACAAAATGGCGGCCATTGGTTATTGAAGCATTTAATGCATCTTCATATCTATAAGGGGGGTTACCATAGGGGAGGACCCTGTTCTGTCGCCAAATGCCGCCAAGTTTGTCTCCAACTTGGCGATATATCGCCAAATTTGGCGACCATAGTGAGTCGCCAAAAGTGACGCAAACTTGGCGATATCTCTAATATTTCGCCAAATTCCCATAGAGTTCCATTGTAAACCTACTTGCTTATAGAAAATCAACAAATTGAGATAATTTAATATACAATAAAAACTAATATTAACTTAAGGGATTATATTAAATTTTTCTTTGGTGACCTCAGTAGAAATTGACTTTAAAAACAAAATTTTTATATTACTTGTTTAATCTGCAGGTTAAATCTCGGTAAAAATATTTCTGCACGTACACTTTGTTTTTATAAGCGATAAAAATTCGTATTTACTGTGACATCACGAGAATAGCGACTATTGTGTTTATTTTATATTTATGCATTATAACTTTATTGATTCCATTTTTTTTTAATTACAGTTAAACAGATATTTTTATCTGAATCCAAGGTGGTTAAGCATAAAAGTAGGTATATAAAGTACATGTAAAAAGTTTGCTCCGGTGAAAATGACGTTATGCTTAGCTTGAAATGTATTTTTACATTGATAAAACTAAATAAGAAAAACATATGATTGTGTCAACATGACGTAATTTTCACTGATTTTTCAATTGTCAATTATAAAAATTAGAATTAGAGCCTTTACTGATTGTTTCATTTTGATTGTGTGCTTTGATTACATGTTAGCTATTGCTTTTTTTAAAAAACTAAATCATACGTAAGATGAATTAATGTTTTAATAAAGAATTCAGAAAAGTAGAGGATTTCAGGAAAAATAAAATTATTAAAAGTAGTGGTATGGTAAAAGATTGCAAAATATTAACATATTAGCACTTAACATACACTGTAAAAAATATATACGTCAATATACACAATTTTTTTCGTAAAATTTTACAGAATAGTTTCATTTTTCTCACAAAACAGTACAATTTCCGTAATTGACATTATGAGATTATAAATCCGTATAAATCTAGTAAGTTTTCCATAAATTTTACGGAATATTTCTGTATTTCTTTCAAAACAGTACAAATTCCGTAAATGATGTTCAGAAATAATTGCTATGTTTGAAAAGCGGAGTAATTAAGTGTTGTACAGACTTGTCTTACTTTATTTTCAATAAAATCTCAATATTCGCTAAATCTGGCTCTACATTGAAAATATATCCAATGTCCAATGATTTCTCAATGGGTAAATAGTGTTTATTTTTTACATGGGTTTTCAAGTAAAATCGATAAAACTTAAGACGCAATCTATATATGTAAATTTAAGTAACTCGTTATAGTATTTTTCTTTCTTTTTAAATAAAAATCCTTAAAATAGCTTTTTTATTTTTATTTTACGATATTTGAAAAAAAAATAAAATCTTTTAAAATAAATTCTTTTTAAGTTTGGGACAGTTGAACAGGAAGTGTTACAGTTTATTTTTCATTATGATTTTAAAATAATGACTTATTTATAGCAAGCGATTATTATTATTACTTTTAAATCTTTGTAGATAGTTTTAAAATGAAAAAATAATTTTAATATTTTTTAATCTATTCACTTTGACAGATTCGCACAGAAAACTTAATACATAGCTGAAATGTAATAACGAAATTATTTGAAAATTGATTTTTATCCAAGTTTCAAAAAGCTATAAAGGAAATTTATTTTAATACCATGTAGTAATTTCCTTCATTTGAATTTACAGTAGATCATCGCACAAATAACTTTTTAAAGTATACATGTTTGAAAAATATATATTGGTATTCTTGCAAAAATAAATGAATATGTAAATAAATAAACAAAAATAACATTACAATAATATTTTAAAAATCTTGCAAAAAAGAAGCAATTATTACTTATAATACATTCTTTCATGCATGTAATATTTTTAAGACGAAATTTTTTCTTTTATAAAGCATGAAATTAAAAAGCTAAATATTCAAAATTATGGAAACATTCAGAATTGTGTACTCAATTGAAAAATATTATCGCTGCGAAAATATGCTCCTTGTTTAACATCTTGTCCTTACTTCATAAAAAGCATCTGAAATAAGTAACGATATTTGAAAGCGTAACTCGTGTTCCCGTGGCATAATGTATAAGAGCGTTAATCTGGCAAAGGACAGTTCCCCAGTTTACACCCCGCCGAAGTAAGTGTTGTTTCATTACTGTTATTTGAATTACATAGAGATAATTCTCACCTTGGTGTCCGTAAGAATTGAAATTCATAAAGATGTTTTTCAGTTTCTCGTTGAAAAGTTATATATATATATATATATATATATATTTGTTTTTTTTTTTTTGTTGTTGTTTTTTTTTTTTTTTTTTTTTTTTTTTTTTTGTCTTTGAAAAAAAAATTAAATACGGAATTTTTTTTTTTTTCAAAATTAAAGGAAAATTAATTTACGGAAATGTTTTTCCGTTAAAATACGGAAATAGAATTGGCATCTCGAATATCAGTACAATTTCCGTATTTTAACAGAATTTTTTTTCACAGTGTATAAATAGTTCAGTATTTGTTTCCGGCTAATATATACCTTAACAAAATTAAGACTTCATAATAAAACACAAATCTATATCTGTTTTCTTTTACTAATTAAGAAAATTGTGTAATTTCTCCTTAATTCTGTAATCTTATTTACACAAGATTAAAAATTTGTCGTTAAAACTCCAGAGGATCTGAACTTCACGTTTCATGTATATTTTCCTTATTGCCGATGAATAGTATATAAACATATTTATATATCTTAGAGTACAAGTCAATCAGTAAAAGCTACTTGTATATTGATATTGCATTCTAGTGATGCACCGAATATTCGGTATTCGGCCATGTTATCGAATATTCAGTTTGACCTAATATCAAATGATCCGGTATGCCGAATATTCGGCCGAACCGAATACTTAAAAAAACTTTTAAAACATTTAAAAAAACCTTATACAACTTCTACGTTTAGCAGTTAACTTATAAACATATTTGCAGTTTGTTAAGTATTATTTACGAAAATTAACCAATCATGAGGATTTTCATAGGAATTAATTATGTACAAATACAAGTTTCTGAACATTGTCCAGTAAATAATCTGTTTCTTGCTAAGATTTTAAGAACAACGTTTACAATCTCTGAAAATGATCGCCCACTCCAGATACTGATCTAGGATGCAAAAAACTTCCTTGCTTAATCAAAGGGAGTAGAACAGTTATTCTTGCTAAATTATCCCCATATAAAATTTTAATAGATTGTATTATTTATTTTTACTTTAGTCCCTTCCTGACAAACAAATAATATATGATCCTGTACAATTTTTCTTCCAATTTTCTCACAATTTCTCTTTGATTTTAAAATGTTTGTTATAGAATTTAAGAAAAATTTATTAATTTGTTTTAATTCTCAGAAGAAGTCATGAAATTTAAAATTAAATACGGAAAATTACGGAGGATAGTTATAAAAAATTAAAAAAATTTTATAACTATCCTCTTCTTAAATAACTCAAAACAGATTTTTTTCAGCATAAAGTTTACTTTAAAAAAACTCTTCTTTATTAGAATAAAAGTTTCTGTTTTAAATACTATGTAAAATTGTTTTAAAATTTTGATGCCTTTAAACTCTGAAATATAAAAGTATTCGACAAGCCGAATATTCGGTCGAATAGTTACTATTCGGCAGGCCGAATATTCGGTATTCGGCCTAACAGTTACTATTCAGCTAGCAGAACATTCGGTATTCGGTTTGCCTGTACACCGAATATTCGGTATTCGGTGCATCCCTGTTGCATTCAATATATATTTGTTTCCTTTTACTAATTAAAGTAGATCTGCAGTTTCTCCTCTGTTTTGTCATCTTATTTACATCAGATTACAAATTTGATGTTAAAAGTCCACAGGTCCATGCAGTAATCAGGCCTTGAACTTAACGTTTCGTATCAGTTTTCCTTATTGTAAATGATTAGTATATGAATATTTTTATCAATTATTTCAAACTGTAAGCGAAAACCACAATTTCTACCCACCGTCCTAGGACGAGCATTTACACTAGTTACAGTGGAACCCGGTTAAGACGCTCACGGTTAATACGCGATCCCGCTTAATACGCGGATCTTTTCCCGTCCCTTGAACATCGCCCATAAAGCTAATGCAGAAATATCACGTTTAATACGCGAACGGTTATTACACGATCCCGCTTAATACGCGATAAATTTTCGATTCTTTGAGGGAAAAAAATCACGCTTAAGACGCGATTTCGTTGATCAATCCTCCTCTCTTCTCTAGTGTTGCCAATTTAGCGGAATTTTTTTTATTCAGATGAGAAACAAAGTTCCTGAATAGTATTATTTACTTTATTTAATAACATATTAATAAAGGCATAAAATATTAATCGAAAATAGTGGTGGATATTTGAAGAAAACAAAACCCGCTAATTTAGCAAAACTGCAATTCTTCTTTGATCCCGCCTCGTAACATTCTTTGTGTCTCACTTCGTGTATGTTTTTACTGTATTAGAGAGATATAGGTGAATTCAGGATACTCATACATGTTATAACTAGTCGGATGTGGTAATCCCAAAATTTTCTTCTATCTTATACATGTTAATACATCCTGAAAAATGCAGCATACCAGCGTCACCGGTTAGGTGATTTACACCAAACATTAATAATCAACAACTTATGTCAACTTCTAACTGAATCTGAAGTTTGATGAAAATCCGTGCATTAGTTTTTAAGATAGAGCTATTGCGGAAATTGTAAAAGATTCTGCATTGCAGCGCAGCCTGTTGGGTAATTTACACCAAAAACTAATTAGGACCAATTTATACCAGGAAGTAACTGAATCTAAAGCTTGATGAATTTTCAAGCATTAGTTCTTGAGATACAGCTATTGCGGAAATCTTGAAAAATGCAGCATTGAAGCGCCACCTGTCGGACGATTTGCACCAAAAGTTAAACAGAACTAATTTATATCAGGGACTAAATGAATCTGAAGTTTGATGAAAATTCGTACATTTGTTCTTGAGATAGAGCTATTGATATAATCATGAATAATGCAGCGTAGCAGCGCCACCTGTTGGGCGATTTTCACCAAAAAGTAATAAGTATCAAATTACATCATGAACTAACTGAATCTAAAATTTTGTGAAAATCCGTGCAATAGTTCTTGAGATATAGGTATTGCGGAAATCGTAAAAAATGCATCATAGCAGCGCCACATGTCGGGCGATTTGCACCAAAAAGTAATCAGAGCCAGTTTATATGAAGGTCTAACTGAATCTAAAGTTTTGTGAAATTCCGAGCAATTTTTCCCACAAAATTTTTGTCACCTACAGACTCACAAAGTGACAGACAGACTCATGCACAGGCACTTTCTAAAAACCATCAAATTGTTTTCAGGACATTCTAAAATGTATAAATCCATCGAAAATCGGAAATCGAAATTTTTCACGAATCGACTTACTTTCTTCTTGTAAAGATAGAAGAAAGTAAAAATTGTTATGATTAGATATGATCATAACAGTTGTTAGTGAGGTTTCAAACGTACATTATATCATTATTACGATTTATAATGCATATTATGGGCAACAAAAAATGAAAGTTGTAACGAATAAGCAAATATGACTGCCGTTGGATAATTCTTTTATATTTTCTTTACTTTTGCTATGCTAACATTGCTTTTTACACAAAGATTAATAAGGATAGTTTTTCTTATTATTAAAAAGGACAGATTATAATGGTATTCTTTATTACAAGTACTAAATATGATTTTTAAATATGGGTTGTGCTTCAAAGATTTAATTTTTTTTCTTTCTGTTAAAAAATAGTCTTGTAGGAAAATTATTTTTGTTATTTTATTTTTAGTTGCAACGTATTAATCGACAATAAAGCCATGTTTGAATCCATATTTATTTCCGTTGTTATTCCAGTTGGTCCTATAAAAAGAAACAATCAGTTAAAATGGAATACAATTAAATCTAAATCTAAATATACGTAAAAAACGTAATTTTTGATTGTAAACATATAAATGAAAGCTCTAAAGTTCATTTAGATGATTAAATGTGTAAATAAGACCAGTTCCTGTAACATTATACAAATCACGTTTAATACGCGATCCCGCTTAATACGCGAGTTTGGTCCACTCCCTTGAAACGCGTCTTAACCGGGTTCCACTGTACTTATAAATCAAGATGAAATTCTTGTATCGAAAATTGAGAACTCCCTTTAGATTACAAATCATTTCAGTATTCATGTCTGTAAGCGTCATGCTTTTTCGTTTAAAAATGAGTTACGTTTCGCGCTACTGAGTAGGAAAAAATATTTTTTTAAGGCTGTTCTCAAATCCAAAGTGTCAACTTTCTGACATAAATTTTAAGTCGTTTTTGTTCGGAAACGCATGAAACTAGAAGGTGTTGTTATTCAGAAACTATGTTATCAAACTGTTTTTTCCCGTTTTCTTGTAAACGCAATAGATCCTTCAGAAAATACTGTCATAGTTGGCATTTTGAACTGAACTTCCGAAAGAAAGAAGAAATCCAGTCAGTAAGGGGAGAAAAATGCCGTATCACGAGATCAAAATCGTTTATAACTCAATAGGTAATTGATTGAACAAAAAATGGAAAGCACAGTTCGATTCCAAATCGCTTCCAAGGACAGGCTTTCCAATTTTACATCTTTCCGTTAAAAAATGAATTTGTAAATGTGTCAAACCGTTTATCGCTTGTTGAGCAGAGCAGATGAGAACAGCCTTAAGAACCGCTTTAAAGTTCAATACCAGACAAATCACAAATTTCCCTCTTCTATGTTCTTAGAATGCATATGTATTTTTCAAATGTCTCATATGAAAATAAAAAAGTACAACTTCTTTTTTATATAACTCCTCCTAACAGATGTTTTTTTGCTTTCTAAAGGATATTTAATTGACAAATTATTACTAAAATACAATCAAAATTGGATACGTGAGACTATTATTACTGAGACTTCTCCTTTCCCAACATTTTTACATCAACAAATCTCTTTAGTTTAGATCACTTTTCTCGGTACTAAACAATAATTACTTCAATAACTAGGATGACCACGTAAATGACCTCTATGACTGACATTAAACCGATATGGGTAAGTTAGTTAGACACCCAAGAACTTGGCGTCGTCGGTACATATATAAAAAAAGATTTATATTGCCACAAAGAATTTTATTTATTTATTTATTTTTTTTTTTTTTTTTTTGTAAATTTTGGTACGATTTAAAAATATTGGCCAGTTTTGGCCACTATTTTTATTGCATTTGAAACTTTCAAGCAGCGGCCATTTTGAAATAAGATGGTAGATGAAGCTAGCCAATGAAATCGGTCGCGACTTTGGTAAGTTTTATACAAATGCTTAGTCACATGCAAATCGGTTCATAAATACTACTGCTATCGCATAACACCCACACACACACATAGAAAAAAAGATATATTTATATAAACGAATATTTCAACGGAGGGTGGTTTTGAGACCTGGGTCTCGTGATAGTCTCAAAATATGCCGAAATTACTTTCCTCCAGACAGCTGCAATATAGTCCAGGCAATAGAGACCGTATAGCGGCTCTACCTAGCAAAATTCATGGTAGTTCTGGAAAAAGGCTTACTATATTTTTTTGGGGTCGCTTAATCCGAATTTTAACTTCCCACCAAAATTTCCACCGGCAACCCCCCCAAATTTTGGTACAATGCCCCCCAAAAAAGATTTTTATTTAAAAAAATCAATTTTTTATTGATTTAGGAAAAAGGTATCTAGAAATTCAGAAAGTAGACAAAATTTGCAACAAATTAGATATATCACATTATCACTTAGGATGAAGGGGAAGGGAGGATCTGCCTCGGAACATGCGCGCGGTGCTGCGTGAACTAAGTTGCGCAATTCCACTTAACCACTCACACGTTTACATTCACCCTCCCATCTCCCCTCCGAACTTTCTCTATAAGGTTTACTTTAAGTTTTTTGGTTCGCTGAATCCGAATTTTTAGCTTCCCCCCAAAAATCCCCCCTCCAACCCCCCCCCCCCAATAGTTATTTTTAACTTAAATTTCTTATTGTTTTAGGGGAAAAGCAATACGAAATTCAGAAACTAGACAAAATTTGCAACAAATAGGATATATGACATTATGACGTAGGATGAACGGGGAGGGGGAGGGCTGCCTCGGAACATGCACTGCGGCGCTACGTGCACTAAGTTATGAAGTCCAGGCAATAGGGGATTTTACCTAGAAAAATTAATACTAGTTCTGGATTTCGACTCACTTTATGTTTTTTGAGTCGCTGAATCCGAATTTGTAACTTCCCATCAAAATTTCACCCGGCAACTCCTCAAAAAATTGATTTTTTGAAAAAATTTGGTTTTTGAGAAAAGCGCGCGGGGAATGTTCCGAGGCAGCCCCCTCTCTCCCCGTTTATCCTACGTCATAATGTCATATATCCTATTTGTTGCAAAATTTGTCTAGTTTCTGAATTTCGTGATGCTTTTTCCCTAAAACAATAAGAAATTTAAGTTAATAACAAGTTTTTTTTTTTTTTTTTTTTGGGGGGGGGGGGTGTTTGGGTGGAAAATTTTTGGGGTAAGTTAAAAATTCGGATTCAGCAACACAAAAAACTTAAAGTAAACCTTATAGAGAAAGTTCGGAGGGGAGATGGGAGTGCGAATGTAAACGTGTGAGTGGTTAAGTGGAATTGGGCAACTTAGCCCACGCAGCACCGCGCGCATGTTCGGAGGCAGATCCCCCCTTACCCTTCATCCAAAGTCATAATGTCATATATCTAATTTGTTGCAAAATTTGTCTATTTTCTGAATTTCTGGATACTTTTCCCTTAAAACAATAAAAAAATTGATTTTTTTAATAAAAACCTTTTCTGGGGGGGGGGGGGGCTTTTTACCAAAATTTGGGGGGGGGATTGCCGGGGGAAATTTTGGTGGGAAGTTACAAATTCGGATTCAGCGACCCAAAAAACATAAAGTTAGCCGATTTCCAGAACTACCATTAATTTTGCTAGGTAAAATTCCCTATTGCCTGGACTAATAGGTAGTTTCTTACTTTTTGTAATGTGCGACCTAAAAAGGAAAAAAAAATCAATTTTCTGGTGAGAAATTTGAAAAATACGAATGCATGCCAAGCTCTCGGTTTAGGGACCAATTGGAGAGGGGAATTTGAGATCTAATTGATTCACAAGTCCTCTCTAGAATGACTTAATAAATATGACAGTAGCAACATGCATATAGGGCACATGTTCAGATTGAAGTTTTGTTCCAACTATGAGTATCCAAATTACAGAACTTGGAGATATCTGCCTGGTCAAGCTTGATTAAATGAGTAAGACAAATCAATAAACATTAGCTTGGCGATAATAGACTTCCCAAGCTTTTGACCAAAATCGTTTTGACAAATCAAATTTTATTTTACCTATAACATATCGCTACTCTACTATGCATAAAAGTACTCTAGGCCTTTCTGAAAACATTCACCCATAGCAGTTTGATCAAATTTGGCCGTTGCAAATACAAATACCTACTTGCAAGTTACTATAGGGCGCGAGGCTAAACATGTATTTTATCTATGTAGTGAACGATTTCGTTACATTTAATTTTAGAACGTTTTACATATCTTAGGGGCGGTCCATAAATGATGTCACACTTTTTTTCAATATTTTTACCCCCCTCCTCCCCCCTCATTGTCACATGTCACGCTATATTACATAAACATATACTTGCAGTTCAGAAACAAAGCACTACGTTATAGATCATATTTTAAACTTTAATTATGTGTTTTAATGACATTTGTGAGCATAATAATAAAAATGATTCATGTACTTATTTTGTATGAAATAGGATTAAGGTTTATAACAAAAACATAATTAATATACAATAGTAATAAAATATTAATACGAAAGAGCAGTTGAAAACAGTCGTATTTTGGAATTTGAAAGGGAATTTGATATATTTGGCTTTAAATCTACTTTATAAAAACAAAATACTTCAATTTCAAAATAACTTCAAAATTTAATCTGCTGATTTTTAATACTTTTATTTTAACCAAAATGTGTAATGTCACATTTCTTCTTACCCCCTCCCACCCCCTTGTCACAAACTGTCACAATTGCACGAACCCCCCTCCCCCCTCCAAGCGTGACATCATTTGTGGGAGGCCCCTTAGGGACTGTACTTAGACAACGTCATCAACTTTTTTGTAATTTTTGACCACCTCCCCCCCCCCCCCCCTTCCGTAATGATATCGTTATCAATGTCTAAAAATTCTTTTGATTTTTGGAATTTATTTTATTTTATTTGGAGTGATATACAAATAGGGTTACATTTGTTTTTCGCATACTCTTTTGATTCAAATAAAGAGAAGTCAACAAAATATCACTTTATATATGAAATAACTTTATATCAAATAACTCTTAAAAGAAATAGTTACTATTTAAAAGTATTTAATAATAGCTTTTTGTTACATAATGCATGCAACAATAATAATGTCTTCTTGCACTTGCCCCCCGCACGGCGGGTAGGGGGGCACACAGAATTTCTTATCAACAAAACAGGTGGACAACATTCTTTCTCTGTTATTTACTAGTAAACACAAGTATCATTTTAATCATACTTGGCATATGGTTTTTCAAACAGCGGATTATAGATGCATACACATATGACAGAAGAATAGAAATGCCGATTGTTGGGGTATTCCAAATTTTGGAATTAAATATAATTTTATAATCATTATATGGTTTTAATAATAACTTTGTATTTTAATAAAAATAGATAACAGACTAAATAAGGATAACATACTATTTTGATGTAAAGACAAAGTTACAATTAAAAAGAGAAAATTTTGGTTGGATCAAAAATGATAACAATATCAAACGACAAATCCACCCTCCCCCTAGAGATATCCTACGACATCAGGTGCCAGACACCGCCCCCCCCCTCCCTAAAATGATAACGTTATATATGCACAGCCCCTTAACATTCCAAAAATATCACTTTTTATTCGGCTTTATTTTTTACACCTTCAATCATAGAAATGGTATTTTTGAAGTTCTTAGAAAATGTATATTTAGAAATGGTTATTTTCATTTTTATAAAAGAAAGAAAAAGTCAATTTTTTTAGAAGAAAAGGAAGCTATCTTCAAGCAGAAAATATTTTGTTAATGTTCAAAGAGGAAGCATTTTTAGCAAGGAAAATTTTATATTGTTAAGTCAGCTGCAAAATAACCGTATTAAGTAAGTTGAAAATAAAAAACTAAAACTTTGCGAGAAAAGGTAAAAACAAACGACAAAACACATTCCAGTTGTTTTTTAGTAAAAAATTGTAAGAATTCGTTAGAAAAAGCGTACAATATTTTCCAGGGGAAAAAAATCAATGATTTTTCAGGAACTCTTTCTTATATTTCGAAATTTTTTAAGCATCAGGATACTGACTTGAATTAAAAATACTTTGGTATTTAAAAAATATATAACAACCGAAGATTTTCTACGAGGACAATAAAGAATTGAAAATGCCACTTGAGAAGTATTAATATTTCTCAAGATTCTTCAAACAATTCTCTTTTTTTTCTTTTTTTTTTTTCTATAACCGAATTAAAAAAAAATAAAATAAAAAAATAAGACGAAATAAGTAGTTAAAAATAGATAAATACTTGAATTACTTCAGTTTGAAGGAAAGGACATAACATTCGTCCTATAAATAGCTAAAGTATTTATACAAATAGCAAATGCTTCTTTTTCTCCCTTTTTAAGTGCGTTCGTAATTATATAAATACGTAGCACCTATAGTCGTCGTTCAGTCCGTCCGTCCGTCCGTCTGTCTGTCCGCATATAACAGAGCAAAAATTACCCAACCGAATGGTCTGAAATTTTAAATATATAATTGTTGCAAAATTTTGTCGAGTCATTTCAAATTTCATGAAAATCGGATGTGTAGTTTAATTACAGAGACAGT
Organism: Maratus speciosus; assembly: GCA_963932465.1. Classification (NCBI taxonomy): domain Eukaryota; kingdom Metazoa; phylum Arthropoda; class Arachnida; order Araneae; family Salticidae; genus Maratus; species Maratus speciosus. The sequence continues at coordinate 457,512,881 of OZ010788.1, forward strand.
CAAAAGATTTCCGTTACATTACGGCCAATAGGAAAAAATTATTGCAAGTGCATTTTAATGATGTTACAGCCTTCCGAATGGTCTGAAATTTTAAATATATAATTTTTGCAAAATTTTGTCGAGTCATTTCAAATTCTATGAAAATCGGATGTATAGTTTAATGACAGGGACAGTCAAAAGTTTTCCGTTACATTACGGCCAATGGAAAAAAAATTATTTCAAGTGCATTTTAACGATTTTACAGCCTTTCAACAGAATGAAATTGATATGCACTTATGAAGTGCACTAAAATATACATTTAGTACAATATGAGGTGCAAAAAATTATTATAAAACTAGTTATAGTACGAACGCACCTTATTTGCCACGTTTGACGAGCAATTTCCAACTTGTTAATCAATATTGATGATTATTTGCTCTGAATCACAAGAGGAGGGGAGAATGTTTTTGATTATTTATGATAGTCTAAGGAGGACGTCTTCTGCCATTGTTTGTACCCACAGAAAAGAAATTATTAGAAAAAAGTATTCGGAAATTTATTGTGTAGAAAGTTAACTTATTTTACTTATTTTTAGATTTCTTGTACAGTTTTTCGAGTTACTAATTAAATGACCTTGCTACTTTTCTCTGTACCGGTAAACTACTAACAGAATTTAATTCCCTCCGACTGTCTTGGAAAAGAGCAAAATTGTAATGTTGTTTTTTCTGCATTTTTTTAAATGCTTAAAAAATGATTCTTTGAACATTTTATAAAAAAAACTTAATAACGAATATAAATGCAATCCTTGGAAGCATTAATCATTGTTCAATGTATTAAAAATACATTAAATCAATAGAATTATATTACTTTAAATACTGCATGTATTGCCGTGAAACCTGGAGCTTAGTGAACGTATTAACAGGGGCTTGTCAGTGAGGGGGTTAACACTTTATGAAGATTTAAGAAAACTCAGTATAAACGATGGGTTTCGGGGGTAATTTAATCCAAGAAATTCAAAGTGTCAAAAATGGGTATTACCATTTGAAAAAAGGAATTTGATAAAGTTTCTTGGTGGCTGAACCTACTTTAAAAATTGCATTCATATTCGGAAAGAAGACACAATTCCCAGAAGAATGGCATCTCGTTCCGATCAATTTTGTGATAAAATAGCATAATATTCCTTTTTAACTATACTATTTTTCTAACTTTTAACATCTTTAGTTTACTTCCATACACATGCATATTGCAAAATGCGTTTGAATATAACACTCGAAAGATTAGATTGAATTGTAGAAACGGTTTTTCTGTGCATGTGCGTCTATAAATTTCCATTCATACACTAGAAAACTAGTTGGATGTGCCAATCCCAAAACTTTCTTCTATCTCATATATTTTAATATTTCAAAATGTTGTTACAGATGTCAATATTTCATTTTTATTAGTTCAATACTATACCAACTTTGACTTTCATCTTAAATATCTGCGTCAGTCAATTAATCGGAGAAAAAACGAGTTAATCTCGATCATGATATTTATTAAAATCAGAAATCACGACTAGTCGGCTTATCAGGATGTGAAGTTCCCGTCGATTCACGAGCCACTGGTGTACAATAGAACTACGAAAAATTAAGAAGATTAGACAAAAGTCGCTATTACAGCGCTCCCTTCCGGCGGAATTTTTTCCATATTCAGGGAGGACCTTCTTACCATGGCCAAAAACATACACAAAACATTTGGTTCAATTCTATGCATAACTTCATGTAATTTTCGGAGATACAATATTGAAAATGGCACAAAAATCTCTATTACAGCGCCCCATTCCGGCGGAATTTTTCCAAATTCTGGGAGGATCTTCTTATCATGACCAAAAACATACACAAAAAATTTGGTTCAATTCTATTCATAACTTCATACACTTTTCAATGGTACAATATTCAAAATGGCACAAAAATCTCTATTACAGCGCCCCTATCGGAGTACTTTTTTTTCAAATTAAGGAAGGGCCTGCTTGCCATAGCCAAGAATTTAAAAAAAAAAAATAGTTCATTTCTATACATAACTTCATACACTTTTCGATGGTACAATATTCAAGATCGCACAAAAATCGCTATTACAGCGCCCCCTTCCGTTGGATTTTTTCCAAATAAAGAGAGGACCTGCTTGCTATAGCCAAAAACTTAAATAAAATTTCGTTCAACTCTATGCATAACTTCATACACTTTTTGATGGTACAATGGCGACAGACAGACGGACACACGGACAGACAGACAATTTCTATAAACATGTTTTTGGGGATCGCTGACCCCTAAAACGTGTAAATCCGTCGAAAACTGAAAGTCGAAAAAATTTCGATTACAATAATTTCTTTTATTGAAGATAGAAGAAAGTAATAGTTTAAATATATACTTTTAACGCAAGATAAAATAATTAAAAAGTGTTATGAATTAGCATGTATATTTTATAGACAAGACGAATTTAAGTTGAATAACTATAATTTTATTAATCTATTTGTGTTCAACCCGAGTTTCAGGGAAAGTCATATTACAATAAAGAAATATCTTTATTTTTTTTATTATTATTATGATTATTATTTATTTTTTTTTTTTTTTTGCTTCTTTTACTTAATAAGTAGCAGATTTTTCTTCAGTTGAAACTTTACTCTAGCAGGCAATGAAATTATTATACGAATTCAAGTTTTTCAACTGACCAAAAAATTGTCCACCCAGAGCTTTTTTTACTTACATTATCATGCTCTACGATTGAGCTACCTAGGTTGACAACCGGCGGAAGTAGTGGGAAAATGAGTCTAAACTCAGCCGGTAGCGACAACGTGCCGCCGCCGCTCTCACCAAATTCGAACAACCCCTAGCGGTAAAAATGGCGTTTTTCAAATAAAAAGGGAAGTGCACTCTAATATGAGGGGTGAGCGTAAGAACGACACTCTTCTATTGGGTAAGCTCTCTCCAAGACGGGCAGAACCTCCTTAAATGATAAATATTTAGAGATCTACGTTTTTCGAAATTATTTTTATAAATGGTATTTAACGGTGAAGTGATCAGTGCTTTGTGTGATTGTGTAGGAATATGTATTGTTCTTTCGATCGTTTATATTTTTGCTGAAGTTGATAGACTGACAGTGGGTTTTATGTTAAGTTTTAACGATACTGATATTTTTTCTATTTCAATGTGAGAACGTTTTATGGAGAAAAATTTTTAAAGATCAAAGTCAAATTGCTAGTTTCTGAGGAATAGACACCCTTCATCGAGCAGCTCAAGGCACCTAAGAAAAAAAAATAAATCTTGAATAGATTGAGTCTATGCTTATACTCTTCACCAAACCTGTACGCAGGAAATTTCAAACGAACCGCGTGATCATGTATTCCATAGATCAACCATGGCAAGCGGATTTGGTAGATCTAACTTCTTTACGGAAATTTGATGATGGGTTTCGATACATTTGAACTTGTATCGATATTTTTTATCAAAATACGCTTAAGCCTTACCGTCTGAAATCGAAACGTGCTGAAGATACAGTGTCAGTGTTTAAATCCATTTTTATATCACGGAAACCAGTTTTTGAATTCTGACGCCGGTAAAGAATTTTCAAATTCTCGTTAGCCGAAGTTTCTGAAACAAGGTGTTCGATTTTTTTTTTTTTTTTTTTTACTTTTAACAACACGAAAGCTTTTGTAGTGGAGAGATTTAACCGCACTCTGAAAACTAAAATGTGGAAATATTTTTTAGCGCATCACATCTACCGATATATTGACGTGTTGCATAAATTTCTAGATAGTTAACTTATCACACCACTGTTACGAGAACCCCAAGTGATGCGAATAAGGAAAATTAAAATGAAGTGTGGTTTTCCGTATACGGAGATATGTCAAGACAGAAGAAAATGCTCACGATTTAGAAATTTTTAATTCTCAAATAACATATGAAATAGAAAATGAAATATTCCATGCCCTACATGAAATTGGATCTGTCAAGTGGCATCTCATTCACACTCTAAGGTTTCAATGCATAAAGGATGCCGAAGAAACGGAGGCAATGAATGCCTACTTCAGATGTGATCCTTGCCCAGAGCATTCTGAAGAAACAGTCAGAGAACATTTAATTAAAAATTTAGACAAAATCAAAACAATGTATGAAGAATTTGTCCAGCGATGATAGCGATGACCACCTCGGGAACTCAGCTTTCGCTTTAGAGTGTTAGTGCAATCCCGAGGGGTAGACCACATCCACTCCTCCCGACTCTCAACCAGAGTCTGAGAGGGAGCGTCGGGTCCCTGATCAAGCTGCTGAGATTTATTTCGGTTACTGGGAGATTTACAATTACAATCACAATTGGTTACCCAATTTTTCTGGGCGAACCGAAGATTTCACATCGAGATATATGACTGTATGTAGTGATTACATGAGGATCATTTCACCTAATGTGATTGCATAATTGTTTACAATTTTCTTGGATATATATACGTCACAGTACATTTAACACACAATATTTAACATGACAATTATAAACACATTACAACCCAATATCAAACACCTACTATTTACATGACTGTATGTAGTGATTACATGAGGATCATTTGAATGTGATTGCATAATTATTTACATTTTTCATGGATTTACAGGGATTTCACAGTACATTAAACACACAATATTGAACATCATAATTAGAAACACATTACAACACACCTACTATTTACAATTTGCACATACTAGAGTTTGGAGAGATGCACAAGATAAAAATTCAAAAGTGATAGAAGTTTCTGGCACCCGCTAATAACCCGTTTCTCCCTCCATGCTACACCCTAGTGATGGAGTCGGACTAGAATGGCTCTGGATTTGAAAAGATGTACTCGTTTGTTTCTATAAACCTCATGCATTGTATGATCTTGTTGAGTAGTTGTGGTTTCTCTTTTACATCCCGCCACCAACTTGCTAAATTCATACGTGTGTGTTTTTTGAGATGATAATGCGATGTTAATGTACAGTATAATACATAGTGTAACGATGTTGACGGCAAGCCACAAATGCATAGTGGGGAGTCTCTTTTGTTAATTTTGTATAAGTGTTCCTGAAAGGGGCCATGATTTGTTAAAAATATGTGTAAGTATCTGTTGTTTACGAAATACTTGTGGTCAACCAATGGCAAGAATTCCTTCGTATATCGGCCTGTGTCTGAATCCGTCCAGCGTTTTTGCCAATTTTTTAACAGATTCTGCTTTGTCTGTGATTTTAGTGAAGAAGCTGGATATGGTAAAAATGTATGTATTAGTGTTTCATCCGTTACTGCCGATTTTGCCAGTAGGTCAGCTGCCTCATTGCCCTCAACACCTGAATGTCCTTTTGTCCAATTAAAGTATATGTCTTTTACTGTTGTTTGTAATTGTTTAAGAATTTTTAGTATTAAATAGTTTGTATTGTCAAAATTGTTTAATGCTTTTAAACTTGATAGGCTATCCGTTATGATTAAGTATTGAGAATGTTTGTCCGACTCTATCCACTCTAATGCTGAAGAGATCGCGAAGAGTTCTGACTGGAAGACGGAGTTATCCTGGGACAGTTTCGCTCTCCAAGAATAGATTTGTTCGTTTTTTTCGTACACACAAAATGCCGAGGCTGTGCCTTCGGACATTTTGGAACCGTCCGTGTATATTGTAATTTTGCCTACATAGTCGTTTATTTCACAAATTTGTATTTCACTTGTTAGTGGTGATGTTTTGTATTTTGAGCATTTTGGATAGTATAGTGGAGAAAAAGCCTTTTCTGTTGACTTGCCGAGACGAATCGTCCCCGAATACTCCGCCTCCGCCTCCAACTGCAAATCCAGTGGGGGGAGACCTGTGAGGACCTGCAGAGCGTTTGTTGACGTATTGCGATATGCTCTCGTTATCAGCAACAAAGATTTCTTTTGTGCCGAGAGCAAATGTCGACGACCGTGATATTGCGCCATACGCGGAAACCAGACAGCACACGCGTAGGCCAGTTTCCTTTGTAAGATCGTCGAGTACCAAATCTTAAAAAATTCCGGAGGGAGTCGACCTGAGATTGATGAAAATTTATAAAGATTTTGAGTTATTTTTCCGATTTCTACTCTCTTTTGTGCCACATGTGGGAGAAATGATAATTGTTTATCTAATATTACCCCCAGGTATTTTAGTGTTGTTTCTGATTTTATTGATTTATCTTGAAGTTTAAATGTGGGGCCCCGCTTAAGGTGTTTGGGTTTGCCAAAAGTTAATGATGAGGATTTTTCATGTGAAATTTCTATTTTGTTGGTTTCTGCCCAATTCTGAATAAATTTTAAAGCTTTCTGACCTTTTTGTTCAAGTTGCTGTCTCGACTGTGCCCAGATCAGTAATATCACGTCATCCGCGTATGCCACCAGTTCACAGTCCTGTACATCAAAGGTCCCCAACAGAGTCTCTAACAGAACCAACCAAAGAAAAGGACCCAGACATGATCCCTGCGGGCAACCCTTACTAAAGAAGTACTACAAAAATGGTGCCATCCAGTCCACCTGAGCTCGTCTACCCGAAAGGAAGGAAACGACAAGATTAATGAGTTGTTTAGAAATACCTAGTCTTTGCAATGCTAGGATCACCTGATCCCAAGGGAGGCTGTCAAATGCTCCTCTGAAATCCAGTGACACCAGTGATGTGTATTGTTTATTCTGTTTGTGTTGTTCTACTAATGAAATCACTTGCTCCAAAGCCGTTTCCGTAGATTTATTTTGCGTGTAGCCGTGTTGCTTACCCGATAGGAAATTCGTTTTGTCTAATGCGTGATGTATTCGTCTTAGAATTAATTTCTCTAAGATTTTTCCGAATATTGGTAATAGAGTGATGGGGCGATATGAAGAGCTCTCATTCAAGGGTTTTCCCTCCTTTCTAAAATACACGAGCTCTCCCAATTTCCACTCATCAGGAAAATAGTTTAACTTTAAAAGACTGTTGTACATATCCAACAGAATATTAGGAATTTTTGAAAAGATGCACCTGACCATCTGTGATCAATTTGATCAGGTCCTGGCGCCTTGTTAATATTGAATGAGAAAATAACATTTCGCAACTCTCTTTTCGTGAATTTTGCCTGGTCGTGCGAGTTTAGTCGCTGTGGTAGTTGCTTTGGAGTTTCATCGCCAAAAATGTCCCTCGTTCGTTTTAAAAGGGTTGATGACCTGGAAGTGGGTGACAAAGAATCAAATTGGTAACTGATATGTGGGTCCTGGAATCGCTGGAAGGCTAACTTTTTCGTTAAACCAAAAGGATCCGTCTCCCTGCGACACAGGTTTGTCCAAGCTTTTTCCTTCTCCGATAAAATCTGTTTTTGATAAATTGCCCTTTCCCTTTTGTATTGCTGGTTTATTTTTGACTCGTAGTTTGAATTTTTTGCTCTTTTTAAAAGAGCTGCTACTTTATTTCTTTGGGCCCTCAATTGTGGAGACCACCGGGAAATTTTAAATTTCTTGAAGGGGGCTTTCTTTTTAAAGGATTTATTGGCTTGTAATAATATTTCTTGTTTAAAAGTTTCGTATTCTTCGTTGAACTGGTCTATAGTTTCTATGTCATTAAACTTAATCTGTGAGCATTTTCGAGTTAGTTGTTCGGAAAATTGTGTCAAAGGGATTCCCTTTGTTTTGAATCTTCTTCTTGGTAGTTTGAGTATTGTGAAATTTAGCTCTGTTTCTATGGACTTTACCCACGAATGGCAACAGCCACGCCTCTGCGGGGAAAAACCCTCCGAAAAAGCCTGTTTATAGGACGAAAAGGGAGCGGTGTTAAAATGTTCTTCACGTCAATTGGAGTTTTTCTTTTCCTTACCCGCGGCCGACGTCACATGGGTAAAGTCCATTGGGTAGTGGTCTCCAAAAAGGGAAGGAATTACTTCCCAGTGTTTTATGTGTGAAAACATAGCCTGCGTGCAGATGGACAGATCCGGCCTCCCCAGGTTCTTCCCCGACTCATACGTTGGTGGACTGGATGAAGAGTTTAGAATAACTCGTTGATACGCTATGACTCTATCGATAAGAACTTTTCCCCTGGTGTCTTCACTCCTATAGCCCCAAAGCTGACTGTGAGCGTTAAAATCACCGAGAACCAACTGCAATGGGCTCTGATTTTTAGAACCCAGCCAGTTCTCAATATCCTCATTAAAGTCAGCACTCGGGGGGCTATACAGGCTGCCAATGCTTAAGGTTAAAGGCTTAAGGTCTAAATTTATAAAAACTGAGTTATAGTGTTTAGAAGAGAGATTATGTTTTAAGTTTTGGTCTAAGATTAAAATATGGGCTTTTTTAGAGCTTGAACTATAGCATGGTGTTGTTCGAGGAAGTGATAGAGGTCTATTTTCATAAAGGTATGCATCTTGAAGACAAACCAGGAATAGTTCGAGTCTGAGAGGAATTTCATAAAAGCAGCGGTTTGTGATCTGTTGTTCTGTAAATTTTGTTGAATTAATTTGAATTTTTACCTCTATAGGACAATTACGCTAGCGCTTCTTGTTTCTTTCGCTGATACACGCTGCAGGATGGATCGTAAGATGGATGTTTTTCATATAGTCCAGCTTTCCTATGGTCCCCCTTGTAGTAGTCGAGCACTTTTTTGCAGTTAACACTCTTCTTTTTCTGAGGCACAATCCTTGATGTTGTGGCCTTTGCCATATTTAGCGCAGGCCTCTGCATTCTGGCACACTCTTGCTGTATGCCCTATTTCCTGACAGTGATAACACCTTTGAATGAAGACATACCGTCTTACCGTGCCCCGGTTAAATCCTATGCACAATTTTCCTGCCATTAGTTGCAGTGCATCTCTCTCCAGTAGCTGCAACACCAAGTGCGAGGTTTCCTCGCCCTTTCTTCCTTTCAATACTCTTATCAGCTTATATTGCACCTTCCTCCTCAGAGCTCTTTCCAAAGCCGGATAGAGTACTTGTTTTTCATATAGCTCTTGTTGCTCTTCTAAGTTGTTCTGTGAACTGTCTGCTTCTCTTTCGACGTTTTTCTGTGTGACTACTGGGGCTTCTGGGGCTCCAAAGACTATCACTCGGGCTGTTTTCGGGTTTGGTTCTTTAATATCCAGTTTTTCCGCCATATCTTCTGTAGTGCAGATTTTATCTTTCACCTGTTCTAGGTCAAATTTGTTTTTACATGTTATTATTATTTTATTTTGTTTAGTTGTTTGGCAGTCTACTGGTGGTAATTCAGCCATAGTCATAGAATTGAGATCTTTCTTTATTATTGGCATTTTTGTTTCCTTGTCTTTTGGTGTTAATATTAGTGTCGGTCTTTCTTGTGGGAGCGGTGGAAAATTTGTCATTTCTGCATATGTTGGTCGGTCATTTTCTATTGCTGTTTCTCCCTCTCTATGATTAATTGAGTCCTTTCGGTTTTCTGCCTGAAGAGTGGTAACATGTTCGACGAATCTTTTTTCCATTTGTTCATGGTTCCGTTGTATGATTTTGTTCATATCATTGATCAATTGATCTTCTCTTTCGATTTTATCTTGTTTTGTCTGTTTGATTAACTCTTCTTGGAATTTAATTCTTTCGCTGAGTTTCGTTATTAAATGATCTTTTTCTTCTGTCTGTTGTTTGAGCTGCTTAAAGTTTTTGACCATGGTATTCATTATCTTTACTTCTTTGTTTGACGCTAACTACGTTTGTAGTTGGTGCATGAGTTCTAGTACCTGGTCTGCAATTTTCGACAACGTGTCTCGTTCTTGGTGTTCTTCCTTCTCATCCTTGTCGTGTTGTCTTACGCTTTCTTTCTCTATTTCCACCGCTTTCTCTTCCAAAAACTTTCGGTATTTTTGTGCATTTTCATTACTTCCTTTGTCGCATTTCTTTTGATGTCTAACCATTTGATCTATTAAAACCAGTATCGTCATTCGTGATACTGTTTCGGCGTCAAATGGCAGCAGTTCATCTCCCGGCTGGTAATTTTTCTTTGCTCGCTGTGGTAGCTGTGTTTCTTTGTCGTTAGACTTCACCCCGTCTTCATCTGACTCTGTTATGACAGAGAAATCATTCCTTTGCGACTGCAACGCTTTTTCATTTCGCGGATCGCCCTGAATATATATATATTTTTATAATATCAGTAGATAAAAATACTTCTGATTTTCTCTATCAGCTTATGTCTTCTATTGTGACTTTTTCGGTCCTGATTATACTGTTTGCACAGCGTTTTCGCTTAGTATAATTAATTCACTTTTTCATTTATGGCCCAGGCATCACCAGGACCCAACCATGCTTTTTGAAGGAAAGGGAAAATAGGAGAGTTTAAAGTAAAAATCAGTGACCTAGATCACCGTAAATGACTAAGATAAAAAATTAATGATCGGACAGCGGGGCGTTTTTAGTAATCTTAAGGAAAAAATATATATAGAGAGAGGCTTTGGAAGATAAGTTACAAAAACTAGGGGACATAATTTTGAAGAAAACTGACCAATAAATAAATAAATAAATAAATAAATAAAAATAAATAAATAAAAAGAGTTTCAATGCTCATATACGTCATTGCTCTCGATGTGCCATTTACAAACATTTTTCTCTTGGTTACTTTCAAGTTCTTTTCATTTAATCTTTTTTTACATTTATGTACACATTGTTGACAAGTTTATTCAAGTTTCCTGTTTCTCTCCACCAAACCTTACCAATGATATGTGGTATGTCCTGTGAATGTTTTTCACATTTGATAATTACGCATTTTGCCATAGGTAGTTGCACAAAATGTCTAATATTAACTGTAGACCAGTCCTGCAGTTTTGAGGTTTTTCACTGAAGTAAAACCAGTCAGGGAATATTAACAACTAAATGAACTTTTTAAGGCTTGCCTGTGATTGAAAGAAGTTCGTGCTGCACTTGATATGATAAAAAAGTAATGGTGGGGGAAGTTGAGGGAGTAAATAACGTCATGCTCGGGTGGGGTGCTCGATAAAATTATTCATACAGATTTATACACTACCCACTGCAATCCCTTAGCCGGAAGTACCTACATTGAACACCTAAAAAACTTGCTCCCAAACATGTCCTGGTCAACATTAAAAATGGTCATGGTAATCGAAAAATGCCCCATTCCAACGGAACAGCATGGTAAAACGATTACAGAAGACAGCCGCCTTCATAGTGATAATATCATTCAATCTTCCGTAACCTGATATTTTTTAAACAGGGCACATTACTATGTTTCTAGAGTCTACGAAACCTGAACGGGGTGTTGGCGGGCGTAGAGCCCCCTAGTACACATATATTTTTAAACATGTATTATCATTTCAGATTCCTTCCGTCTGAATCTGAAAAGAAGTCTGTCTTGGTGCAGTAGAAGTGCCAGACTCAGTCTGGAAATTGTTGATAGGTGTGTATATTTTTATATTCTCTCTACCAATTTATAAAACATAAAACACTCTAAATCTACACTCTAACTCTCTCCGCTAAACACTCTCAAATACGAATATGCTGTTCCCTCTAGAAGTTCTTTAAATTCTAAAAGAGGTTTCTTCAAGACCAAGGTTTTTGATAATTACATTTTTCAATTATTCTAAAAGTGCATGATTTGATAGCTATCTTGGAGAAGTCTTACCCAATACAGGATTGTCAGTCGTTTTTTACACTCAACCTTCATCTTTGAGTAAAAAAAAAAACCTTTTTACTTGTAAAATACCATTTTCACCGCTAGGGGGCGTTCGAATCGGGTGTCAGTAGAGATCCTACATTAGAGATGTAGGATCTCTAGGTGTCAGGGGTGCCTAAAGAAGTTGGAACTAAGAATTAAATCATATCTAAACTTTAGTGGTTGAAAATAATCAGTTCCAATTGTCATGAGAAATTTTCTCCCGTATTCATAGTTTTCTTTTAACTTTGAATTAAGTATGAAAAACAAATCCAAAATTGCCATCTTTTAAGATTTATTGAAAAAACACTTTCTACTTGTGAAGTAGAATGTATTTGATTTGATATTATGTTGTGTTTAGTACAACTTAGAAATATGTAAATTAAAGTAACTTTATTATCTCATATTTATATGTTAGAGTATTTGACACTCTTCCATAAGTTGAAGTTATTAAATTCATCTTAAAGTAATACAACAAGATGCTAAAGTTATATAAAAGAGTTTTGTTCTGTACTAAGAAAATAAAAGGTATTTGTATTAAGGTACTTAATTTAGAATTGACGGAGATAAGACTTTTCTTCTATTTAAAATCCAAGGTGCGAAAATATCGTTTATGCATTACACATATGGCTCACCATCAGTTCTATCTATATTACAAAGGACAAACATATCTTTGCGTAACGCATACGTCATTTTGCGAATGGCAACAATTTGAAATTTGGAATAAAATTTTGGTTTTGCAATTTTCTCTACTGCAAATTTTTAAACTTCTAAACATCGCACACTTTAAATTTTTACACCGTCGTATAAGGAAAAAAAATGCTCTTTTAAATGCAATTTGGTTGGAAGCTGTATCTCAATTTATTTTTAAGATATTAATATTTTTTGTAGTTCTTAATACCATTTTTTTTATCGTGGCAACAAAAGTGCCCCATTTCTATTGAAAGTAAGCGGAAAACACTGAGCTCCGTATATAACAGGAGTTCTGAGTCGGCGGTCAGAAGCTTGCAAGGCAAATGAAGCATGAAAAGCAAAGATAAAAAGTAGCCCGCGTTGTCAGTATTAGATATTAGTGTTCTCATTTACTATTAGCCTAACTTATGCTTCTCTAATTAAGCTATACTGATCAAATTAATAAATGATTCTCTAATCATGTAAGGGAATGCGATAAACAGCATTTTTTGCCATGAATGCGAATTAAAATTATCGTCACTGTATCCTTCCGCGCTGACCACTGAAAATCATGACGGGAAATGGGAAGACAGATCTCCTGTTATATATATGGAGCTCAGTGACGGAAAATAGGAGATACTGTATCCTTTTGTTGCCATTTTTTCATAAAACCTGGAAAAAAATTGAAATTAAAATATGGGCTATGTCAAGAATATTGTCTGTTATTCCGTGATAATGACGTCATATGCATACTTTTCTATAGACGAAGTTTAAGACTGTATTGTAAAAGTGAATTGATTTAGCGGATGCAAATGACGTCATTTTATAAAAAAGCGTGTCTTTTAATTGTTAAACCTGAACTATGTTTTGTAGAAGTGCGCCATTTTTACAGCCCAGCTGCTTTGAAATTCTTCACAGGTGAAAATGCTTCACTTTTGAGAATAATGTAATCAAAATCACACACTGATAAATCGTAATATTTTACAAAAATTTAGAGTGTCTCTATAAAAGAGAGGTGACATGCAAATAATAGCGATTTATATTACAGAAATTGATGAATCTCGCCTGGATGGATTTGCTTCGCCGAGTTAGACAAGCAAACAAATAATTCGTGGTTTAAAATAATATAATGTTCCTGAAGTTTTTGTCCAAAATTCTCTCGAATAATAAAATTATATTCTTTAGGACATTCTACACTGTTAAAAATATCGTGAAAAATTACCTCTGTTTATAAAGGCTATCTATTTTCTGACCAATGAGAACGCTATATAAACGCCTATGAATCGTTCTCATTGGTCAGAAAATAGATAGCCTTTAAAAAGAGAGGTAATTTTTCATGATATTTTTAACAGTGTACTATAATTTTATTAAAATGACATAATTTAATTTTTCCTACTTTTATATAATCTATATATTTAAAACACAAATGTGTTTTTTAGTCATCTGCCCTGATCTTTCTGTTGAACCAATTTTTCTAATATTTTCTTTTAAACTAAAAGCTCTTCATTTGTAGATGTGATCGCACTATCTGTTTTTTTCCCTTAAATATCCCCATTTCTATATTTTAATTTTAGAAGCATTTTATGAAATTTTTTCAAAATGGTGAAAATTAGATGGCTTTCATTATTGCAGACAAGAGAGAAACAGTGAGGTATTTTTATCGTTATTCATGCTATTTTCTGATAAAATTGCAAAATTGTTGATAAAAATTGTTTTATAGGGTTTAGTGTCTCAAAATTCCATTAGGAGCAGAATATTATATTAGGGGCATAATAACGAAAAATGACATACTGCTTTTGAAAACACGCATTTTTCCTCATAAATTCTCTATATTGTTTTTCCTTCTTCATGTGTACTGATACTAAGTTTCAGACACTTGACGAAATGCTTATTTGAGTGAAAATGAAGTCATATTTAAAAGAAAACGGTCATTTTCTTAGATAAAACTAAGCATTTTAACACAAATGCGTCTAAAAACGTAAATTACGGAAATTTTTACTCTCCGGAATTGAGATTAGAATCTCAATTGAAGACTGCGTTTGTTCATATAAAAGATGTTGCTGACAATCGTGACTTCAATTTTTGAGTTAAAATGATTTTTAAATGATCAAACAAAATACAAATTTTTTAAAAATGATGAATATGGATATGAGAAGTGCGTATGCAAATTTTGAGAAGGTGAAAATTGCTGTTTTTCATTCCGGAATACCGAGCATAAGAGCCTCAATTGATAACCATATGCTAATAACTGATCTTTATTATATTTTACTGATTAAGTATCTATATTATAAAGAACAAGCGTATCTGTGCGTAACGCTCACGTCATTTTGCAAATGGCGACACATCACGATAAAATTTCGGTCTTGAAATTTTCGCTATTGCAATTTTTTAATCTTCTGATCATCGTACATTTTCAATTTTAGTCGCATAGGTTAAAAAATTTACTTTCAAATGCAATTTGTTTAAAAACTGCATCTTAATTGACTGATGTATTGTATTTTCTAAAATAATTTTTAAGCATGATTTTTTTGTAAGTTTATCTTATCACGTGCCGGTTTCAATACATACAGTAAACTCTGTCTAAGGCGGAATCGGTCGAGACTGAGAAAAATTTCCGTGGTAGACAATATTCCGGCTTATACAAAAAAGCTCACCCCCCCCCCCCAAAAAAAAAAAATCCCTGGAAGATAACGATCTTTTATTGATTCTCCTGACTAGAAAATCGGTTGAAAACTGAAATTCTGAAAGATCCTGTCTTTTTAAAGATAAATGAGAAACTTTATTCAATTTCTTAGTACTGCTGTAATACATTCATATTGGAAGTTTATAAAAAAAAAAAAAAACTTCAAGAAGGAGAAAGAACGCTATAATTTTAAATTTGAGTACAATCTTAAAGTATAATATATTGTACTTTCGAAAATACGTAATCATTTTCATAAATGTTCATTTTACTAGAAATATTAACTTTTAGATGCAATTTTGCATATGGAAAAATGGCATAAGCATAAATTCCTTAAAATTTAAAGTTTCTGTTCTTTTGAATTAACTTTTTTAAAAGCTTACGGAATTTTAGCTAACATGCTCGACATTGAGTTATTTGACTTATCAGTTTTAAAGTTTAATAAACAAAACACTTTTCATTTTTAAATTATCCTTTTTCCGCCTTATGCAAAATTTTGGTTTCGGTGGGACCTTCGGTGGACCTCCTTTCCGTTTCCGCGTCAGACAGATTCCGCCTTATGCAGCATGAATTAATGTAATTTTCTATGGGTTCGCCGGGACTTGAAAAAATTTCCGCGGTAGACAGATTTCCGGCTTATACAGAGTCCGACTTAGACAGAATTTACTGTAATAATAATAAACATTTTGCACATAAAGCAACAAATATTTTTCAGCATTTGTTTATGACTATTTTTGCATAACGAAATTAATACTTCCTTTAAACAAATAAAAGAATAATATTTAAAAATCCATCAATCTAACATAAAAACGATTCAAAAAGATCTTTCGAATGCAGAGAAAAAAAATATCGAAAGTTTGTTATCATTTTCATTTCAATTATTAGCAGAAGCTGGTTTATTAAGAGTTATTATTATTTTAAAGGGAAAAAATAAGGAATAAGTTCTATCATATTTGATTAAATGCATTAGCAAAGACAAATTAACGAATTTAATACTTCTTTTATAAACAAATAAAAGAATAATATTGAAAAAACACAAATCTAACATATTTGTAATTGTACAATTTAAATTTTTAGATCATTAAATAGGATTTTTTATTTCAAATGGAATTAGTTTGCAAAGTTCATCTCAGTTTACTGATTGTCTATGGTTTTAAAAACAATTTTAAAGCGTGAAATATTTTTTAAATTCATCTATATCGCGCGGAGATCGATTACGAAAGATTAATCCGTTTGCCCTTAAAACAAAATAAAGAGTTCATCATTTTCTTACGACTAATATCCATTAAAAAAACTTCCCTGTGAATAAATAAATAAAATATAAATAAAACACAAATTTAACAGACATGTATAAGCTCTGAAATTATCAGAGTATAAAAGGACGCCGTAAGTAGCAAAATCTTGGTCAAATAACTCTTAGCATGCGGCTAATAAGAAAATATCGCTTTTGATAAATTTCAAAAATGTATTTGATTGTATAATTCGTATTTTCCATATCAAAAGTGCTTTCCTAATGTAAGTGGGCAATCTAAAAAAATTATTGCATATAAAAAAATTAGTTTTCAATTTAAAAAAAGTGTTTTCATCTATATTATTTAACACGGGTACGATCCCCTAGTTTTTATAATGTTACAACGATTCGAATGGGGGCCACCTAATTTATCTTTGCCAAGGGCTTCAATTAGTCATGATCGGGACCTGAATCTTTTAATAAAAATTTAAATATTGATCTTTTGTTAATGGCAATGCTTAATTTTGACAATTTATTATTTTTATAAATATTTTAATTATTTTATTTATATCCTAATTGTTACAGTTATTTTAAAATGACTTTTTTGTATGCGCCCATTACTGAAATTTGGGGTGTTTTAAGGGTCCTGTGCCTGCCGGCGAAGACACTCACGAGCTAATGGGGAGGGATTTTTCTAATATCTCGTTTGCATTTCGACAATTTTAAATAATTTTTTTTTGCATTGGATAGCCGAGGTCCGTCTCTACAGCGCACCTTGGTTACTTTTTTGATTTTGGTCGCAGATATTTTTAATAAAGTTACTTTCATTTTCAAAACCGGTTCTGAAAATGAAAGTGTCATTCTAAAAAATATCTGCAACCAAAATCGAAAAAGTAACCAAGGTGCGCTGTAGAGACGGACCTCGGCTATCCAATGCAAAAAAAAATTATTTAAAATGTCGAAATGCAAACGAGATATTAGAAAAATCCCTCCCCATAGAATTAGCATTAGCTCGTGAGCGTCTTCGCCGGCAGGGACAGGACCCTTAACTTAAAATGTAGAAAAGGGGATTTCATTCTCTCACTTATTGAGAGGTAGAATTGTTTATTGATTTCAATCTCCTGGAAAATATCCTATCATTTATGATAAAAACACACCTACTGATTATCTAAAGAAATCGTTCTTATATTACACAGGAGAATCTAAAGCTGATTGATTTCCGTATGCTAATCATGTCGACGAACTATATATTACAGATACTACGCAAGGAAACGCATCGTATAGAGAAAATCATAACAACATGACGCCAGGATTTTCAACTTCAAAGAAAAGTTCAACTGCAAATTTTCAAGCACGAAACATTTTCTGAATCTCTAATAATAGATAATGATTTCGAAATTTATATGAAGTTAAGTCATGAAGAAACTATTAAAATAATCACAGGCAAAGAACAAGAAATGATAACTCATTTGAAATAAGACTGTGGGTCAGGTGATGAAAATCCCACATTTCTTAAATATCCTAATCAAAAATGTCAGTTAATAGGCGAAATTAATACTTAGAAAACTTTTATTTACATCGATGTTTCAGCAGACAAAAAACTGATTTGCTTATCCGAAATAGAAAGATAGGTTATGTGAATAAAAATGAATGTATTATACAGGGATTAAAAATTAGTTCTTTAGAGAGCGTCTTGTAAGTGTAGGGGTAAAGGGGGGGGGGGTAAAAATTTTTTTGGTGAGATAAGGATTTTTTTGAGTAAAAGTGGGAATTTTCGAGAGATTGAATTTTTTTAACATAGTACGAGGGGTAGGTAGAGGGGTTATTTAGAGATCATTTTTTATAAATATTAATACACGAAAGAAATGATTGTGCTCTTAGAGCATGTAACTTTAATCATCAAAATTTCAATAAATATTTAAAACTTTCAAATGAAAATAAGCCTTTCGTTTAATATTTTTCAGTTTAATTAATACGTAATTAAATTTTTCGAAGGATTTTCATAATTAAAACAAATAGAAGAGGAATTCTTTTCAAATTTATAAAGAAACAGGCAAGGTATTATTAACCAATACTTCAAATCACTGCAAACTTTTAACATGATGAGTCATCACTGAGAACTTAATATTATTTACACACATAAGTGTCATTCTGATCTTACATGTAATCAAGCGGAAGGTTTTCATTAATATGTTATTAATATCGAGGTATATGAATAGTAATGCTAGTTACACTCTTTGAAATATATATATATACATTCCTATGTGTGTCTTAAAAACCTGACATAGTCATTCTGCACAGTGTTTGTGAGATATAGATTTAGTTCCCATTTATGTTATGTAATAGAGATCACATGATTTTTCCCACCAATCGCAGTTCGTTCTTTATCATTATTCTGAGATAGTATTGTAAGTATCATTTTTTTTAGGAAATGTATAGTGTTAGAGAAGTGAATGACCAGAATTTGAAATATTTCGTCAAAATAATTTACATATTAACTCACTTATACAATTTTTTCATATTAACTAACTTGCATCACTTACTACGACCATGACTTTTGAATACACTAGGATCTAACTGAAGTTTTCAAGACATATTTATCTCACATATTTAAGTTTAGATATTTAAACTACTTTTTAAATTCTTGATTAAATTTCAGAAATGCATATGCTTCAACAACAAATATTTTCTAAATATATAAGAGAAATAAGTATTCACATAAAAATTAAACTTACCTTTTCCGAACACATCTACTTCAAACAATCTCTTGAAAAATGGAGAAGACAAGTTTCTTATCTGATTCAAATGACTAACAAGCTATGAGTCATTTATGGGTTTTTCTCACGTAGATAACCTCACTGATTAGAAGTACATTAAATTTTAGACTATATATTTATATTATTAAAGTTAGGATTGCAATTAACACATATCCTTTAATTGATTTTCATAATAATTAAAATAATAATTCAATTAATCTTTAAAAAATAAATTAGTTTTAGTTTTATTCATTCTTAACAAGATGTTCAAAAATTAACAAAGTCATTTTAAATACAAGTGAAGTATTCTCCCTATTGCTATACCCGACTTGCGCGAAATAAAATAGAACCTTCCACTACTCTTACCTGACCCCAATATCTTATATATTTGGGTATTTCCATGAATACATGATTCATGAGATAAGTAGAATGTCATGTTCAAATATGAATCTGAGAACAGTGTTAATGAATTTACTTTATTCATATCATATATACTTAATTTTAGATATTTATATAATGCGTAATTAATAAGGATTTAATTAATATGATGCGTTATTAATTAAAATCTAAATATAATTGAATCTTTTTCAGTCTTATTTAATAGAAGAGGGATGCTTTTCAAATTTTTTCAGAAACATGTAAGTTATTATTAGCTTGTAAATTGTAGCTAAATTAATAATAGACTTCTCACATAGAATTAGACTTCTGCTAAATTTTCAATGAAAATATTTCTCACTTAAAAGTTTACTTCTCACATTGAAAAAGTCACATACTTGGAAATTTTGCCTGCAAAATTCTCTCACATGGAAAAAGGCTTTAGTGATTGTATTAGAATAAAAACTTATATGAAAATTTAACTTGTGTAAATTGTATTAAAAAAACTTAACTGATTAAAATTTTAAATAAGTTAAATATTATTATTTAATCTATGTCTCCCAACCACTCATTTTTTTTTTTTACAAATAAATATTTATCACTTTTTAATGGAAACAAGAATGGTATGTAAACCTTTCGTTTTATATTTTAAAATTAATATGAGCCTTTTTTTTTCCAGTGCGACTCCTTCAACTTTTAAACCCTTTGAGAGCTATTTTATCGAGAACATAAAAAAAAAAAATCGAAGTTTCCCATTTAACCAAAAAAAGGATTTATACTCAATACACTACAGACATTCTAAACAAAATTTGAAAAATTTTAATTCAAGTTCTGTTGAAAACTCTACTCATTGTGTAGGGAGAAAAAAAACAACATGCATTTATAAATTTTTAGTTTCACATATTATATATATTACACGCTAAATAAAATATATATTAAGATAAAACATTTGCAAACTTATTTATAAAAAGGAAAGACATAACCTTATTTCACTTTTTCGTTAAGCATATTTTTAATTCACAAGCAGGCTTTACACATATTAGTTAGCACACAAGTTACTTCAGCGAAAAATCCCTTTTCCTTATCTAAATGATTCATAGGGATTCATACCTCCTTCATGAATACGTTATACAAACGATATATTAGTTTAATGAATATAAATTTTAACTAAATCCTTAAAACTTTATTAGATAACATTCGATCATTTTTATATTTCAAAACGAAGAAAAATTATTGAATATCACCTAACAAGTATATACTTTTACACTAACATGTTATAAAAACACTTCTAAATATTTAAATTTAATGATATTTCGACATCTCTCGCCAAGCTTTTTAAGAATGACAGACTCTTTCATTAGAATATTTAGCTTTTTGTATACAATTTTAGCAATAAATATATAATGCCCTCCACTTAACTTTATCATTAAACATTAAATTAATTTATTGCAAAGCAATTCAAACTTAGGATTTTTTATTTTTAGGGTAGATAAGTATATATGTTTATGTATACATGTGCATATATGTGTGTGTGTGTGTGCATTTGTAAATGGGAAAAAAATTTAAAAGGTATACACATTAAAAGTTAATAAAATTATTAAAAAATATATATATAAATATTTCAAGAGAGTATTAAATATTTCAATACAGTATTAAAGATTTGAACAACTGATAAAAATGCTTTGAAAAACATTAAAAATTTTTAAAAATGTTTCTTTCATATTTTAAAGTCAATAAATTATTGACTATGTACATTATACATAGCTATGTACATACAGGCATTTGAGCTATGTACATACATGCATTTGAGCTATGATAGCAGAACAAATGTTTTAAATATTTCGATGCTATTTCCAAGTTAGTCAATTTATACTTTTTTGAATATGCATATACATATATTTGTAAATTTTAATGTTTTCTATTAAAACTGACTAGTTATTTATCCTAGCATTATCCTATTATTATCCTAGTTATTTATCCTACATTTATTAACACAATAAACCAACTGCTTTTCAAACGACTGTGTGATTATCATAACAACCCAAATCCTTTTATCTTCACATGCGCAAACATTTTAATAAACTAGAGGCCACATTTTCAATCGAATAAAACAATGACTAATCAAATAGGTTATATCCTAACTTAAATTATACCTTTTATGTGATATTGCTAAACATGCTACTACAATGTCTAATCAAATAGGTTATGTCCTAACTTTAATTATACCTTTTATGTGACATTGCTAAACAAACTTCTATCTTGTAAAAATAGCATGATAACTTGTTTTCACTAGACAAACTTAATAATTTTCGTAGGTTTTATAAAATAATCGACATGTTTGGTTATCTCTCATCATAATTTTCTAAAATATATCCAAAAAAGTTTGCTACTATTAAAAAACATGCTTTTAATTAAGATAGTTTTCACTCTTATTATTTAAAAACATATAACACAAAATATTTTTATTAAATAATCACTATTTTTCACAAATTTGCAATATTTTTATGCTAACTAGGGTTAGTAGTATTCAGACTTAAAAATATCTTTATAGATTAAACATGAAAATTAATGTGTCTGACAAACCTTTGACTATTTTTAGTTAAACTTCGTGTCATGAAGTATAACCGCAAAGCTTAAAATTATACTTTGCAGTTTTCCAACTATTAAAAATTAATGTTTTAAAATTCATTAAAATTTGAAAAATTATTAAATACTATTACACTTTAATTTTTAAATTCATTTTTATATATAAACACACAAAATAATAATACTTATCTAATACGGCAGCTAGCAGTCTTAAGCACAACCTTCTCTTACAAAAACTAAAAACGAAAGGAAGAATTCTAAGTCCTTATCAGCTAATCTTATCACTGATTAGATTATCACAAGATATATGTGACGTCACGTGACATATATCACGCGATTAATGATGCTATTCTAGATTTCATAATTTAAAGCTCTCATTTCTGATTGCAATTAGTACATTTCCTCTTATTGGTTTAAAAAAAATGAGTTTTTTTAATTAATTATTATACTTAATAAATTATTTTTGTAATTAGTTATTATTTTTTAATTAATTATTTTTATAATTAAATATTTCTTAGTATAAATACCAAGCTTTGTTACAATTCATAGTATTTATACTAAGAAATATTACTTAGTACATAGATACTAAGCTTTGTTACAATACATAGTATTTATACTAAGAAATATTTAATTGTATAAATAATTAATTAAAAAATAATAACTAATTACAAAAATAATTTATTAAGTATAATAATTAATTAAAATAACTCATTTTTTTAAAAAACCAATTAGAGGAAATGTACTAATTGCAATTAGAAATGAGAGCTTTAAATTATGTAAACTAGAATAGCCACCATTAATCGCGTGATATATGTCACGTGACGTGACGTCACATATATCTTGTGATAATCTAATCAGTGATAAGATTAGCTAATAAGGACTTAGAATTATTCATTTCGTTTGTAGTTTTTGTAAGAGAAGATTGTGCTTAAGACTGCTAGCTGCCGTATTAGATAAGTATTATTATTTTGTGTGTTTTATATAAAAATGAATTTAAAAATTTAAATGTAATAGTATTTAATAATTTTTCAAATCTTAATGAATTTTAAAACATTAATTTTTAATAGTTAGAAAACAGCAAAATATAATTTTAAGCTTTGCGGTTATATTTCATGACACGAAGTTTAACTAAAAATAGTCAAAGGTTTGTCAGCACATTAATTTTCATGTTTAATCTATAAAGATATTTTTAAGTCTGAATACTACTAACCCTAGTATATAATACAAATATTGCAAACTTGTGAAAAATAGTGATTATTTAATAAAAATATTTTGTGTTATATGTTTTTAAATAATAAGAGTGAAAACTATCTTAATTAAAAGCATATTTTTTAATAGTAGCAAACTTTTTTGGATATATTTTAGAAAACTATGATGAGAGATAACCAAACATGTCGATTATTTTATAAAACCTACGAAAATTATTAAGTTTGTCTAGTGAAAACAAGTTATAATGCTATTTTTACAAGTTAGAAGTTTGTTTAGCAATGTCACATAAAAGGTATAATTAAAGTTACATTAAAGGACATAACCTATTTGATTAGACATTGTAGTAGCATGTTTAGCAATATCACATAAAAGGTATAATTTAAGTTAGGATATAACCTATTTGCAGGGCTTAATTTGCGTCGGAGCCCACCGGAGCTGAGCTCCGGTACTTCTCTGTTTTCAGTAAACATTTAAATATTGATCGGAATTCACCGGAGCTCATAAATGCAGGGCTCCGGAGCCCAAAGCAGTAGAGCTCTTTTGTCATGAACGATGCCCATTTTAAAGCTCTGCTCTGCACATTTACGATGTCACTATCATTTATAAGTAGATATAATTGCCATGTATTGTTATCTGATAGAAAGCAATCGAGCAATGTTTCCCCATTTTCTATAAACTTATCGAATATTTCCGATAACGGTGTCAAATTTTTAATTTAATCTGATTTTCAGGGACTCGCCACAAAAGATTGTTAAGAGAAAGGAATCGATTATAGTTTAAGATATGCACCTTTTATAGGAAATTGAAAAACGTTGTTCCATTCTTCAACATATAAATATTAATTTCTGTAAATTTCATTCACTTTTTCATAAAAAGGCATGGCTGGCAAAATATTCCTTTTTTGCGTTAACGCTATTTCCGAATCATAATCCTTACCATATTTAATCCCAGAATTCTACAATTAATTATCATTAAAATTAGGCAAAGATTTCGATTCGGAAGGAGCGATAACTAAAAAGTGGAATAGTTGACAGCTAAGTATATTAAATAATTATGCATTATAAGTACCGGGTGTCCCAAAAAGGACTGACTGATTTTAAAATTCAATAACTTGCAAACGGTGACAGATATTAAAAAAATTCTTGCAGGAGGGTTATGCATAAGGTCAAAAGTTTTATTACAGTGATTTTCAATTTTAGTTCGATTTACAAACAATAGATGGCGCTGTAAGCAATAGTCGCTAAATTCAGGCTCGATTTTTGGTACTTCGTGGCCCGGATAATACATTTCCATCTCCTTTTTCTGCATGGAACAAGATAAAGGACCGAAAATCGAGCCTGTATTTAGCGACTATTGCTTACAGCGCCATCTATTGTTTGTAAATAGAACTAAAATTGAAAATCCCTGTAATAAAACTTTTGACCTTATGCATAACCCTCCTGCAAGAATTTTTTTAATATCTGTCACCGTTTGCAAGTTATTGAATTTTAAAATCAGTCAGTCCTTTTTGGGACACCCGGTATATGCTGATAGATATATAAAATTATTTTGCTAAAGAAAAAAAAATGCAAATAATGCATGAAATATAAATATGCGGATTGGAGTGACCGGGGGGGAGGGACGCTACGGTTGTTAGTACTGCAGAATATTAGGGCTCCGGTACTTTTTTTGTTAGAAATTAAGCCCTGCCTATTTGATTAGTCATTGTTTTATTCGATTGAAAATGTGGCCTCTAGTTTATTAAAATGTTTGCGCATGTGCAGATAAAAGGATTTATGATAATCACACAGTCGTTTGAAAAGCAGTTGGTTTATTGTGTTAATAAATGTAGGATAAATAACTAGGATAATAATAGGATAATGCTAGGATAAATAACTAGTCAGTTTTAACAGAAAACATTAAAATTTACAAATATATGTATATGCATATTCAAAAAAGTATAAATTGACTAACTTGGAAATAGCATCGAAATATTTAAAACATTTGTTCTGTTAACATAGCTCAAATGCCTGTATGTACATAGCTATGTATTAAAATTTGTTAACTTTAAAATATAAAAGAAACATTTTTAAAAATTTTTAATGTTTTTCAAAGCATTTTTATCAGTTGTCCAAATCTTTAATACTGTCTTGAAATATTTAATACTCTCTTGAAATATTTATATAATTTTTTTTAAATAATTTTATTAACTTTTAATGTGTATACCTTTTAAATTTTTTTCCCATTTACAAATGCACACACACACACACACATATATGCACATGTATACATAAACATATATACTTATCTACCCTAAAAATAAAAAATCCTAAGTTTGAATTCTTTGCAATGAAATAATTTAATGTTTAATGATAAAGTTAAGTGGAGTGCATTATATATTTATTGCTAAAATAGTATACAAAAAGCTAAATATTCTAATGAAAGAGTGTCATTCTTAAAAAGCTTGGCGAGAGATGTCGAAATATCATTAAATTTAAATATTTAGAAGTGTTTTTATAACATGTTAGTGTAAAAGTATATACTTGTCAGGTGATATTCAATAATTTTTCTTCGTTTTGAAATATAAAAATGACCGAATGTTATCTAATAAAGTTTTAAGGATTTAGTTAAAATTTATATTCATTAAACTAATATATCGTTTGTATAACGTATTCATGAGGGAGGTATGAATCCCTATGAATCATTTATATAAGGAAAAGGGATTTTTCGCTGAAGTAACTTGTGTGCTAACTAATGTGTAAAGCCTGCTTGTGAATTAAAAATATGCTTAACGAAAAAGTGAAATAAGGTTATGTCTTTCCTTTTTATAAATAAGTTTGCAAATGTTTTATCTTAATATATATTTTATTTAGTGTGTAAAATATATAATATGTGAATCTAAAAATTTATAAATGCATGTTTTTTTTTTCTCCCTACAAAATGAGTAGTTTTTTCAAAAGAACTTGAATTAAAATTTTTCAAATTTTGTTTAGAATGTCTGTAGTGTATTGAGTATAAATCCTTTTTTGGTTAAATGGGAGACTTCGATTTTTATTTTAATGTTCTCGCTAAAATAGCTCTCAAAGGGTTTAAAATTTGAAGGAGTCGCACTGAAAAAAAAAAAAAAAGGCTCATATTAATTTTAAAATATAAAACGAAAGGTTTTCATACCATTCTTGTTTCCATTAAAAAGTGATAAATATTTATTTGTAAAAAAAAATGAGTGGTTGGGAGACAGATTAAATAATAATAATTAACTTATTTAAAATTTTAATATAAGTTTTTTTAATACAATTTACACAAGTTAAATTTTCATATGATAAGTTTTTATTCTAATACAATCACTAAAGCCTTTTTCCATGTGAGAAAATTTTACAGGTAAAATTTCCAAGTATATGACTTTTTCAATGTGAGAAGTAAACTTTTAAGTGAGAAATATTTTCATTGAAAATTTAGCAGAAGTCTAATTCTATGTGAGAAGTCTATTATTAATTTAGCTGCAATTTACAAGCTAATAATAACTTACATGTTTCTGAAAAAATTTGAAAAGCATTCCTCTTCTATTAAATAAGACTGAAAAAGATTCAATATATTTAGATTTTAATTAATAACGCATCATATTAATTAAATCCTTATTAATTACGCATTATATAAATTATATCTAAAATTAAGTATATATGACATGAATAAAGTAAATTCATTAACACTGTTCTTAGAGTTCTATTTTATTTCGCGCAAGTCGAATATAGCAATAGGGAGAATACTTCACTTGTATTTAAAATGACTTTGTTAATTTTTGAACATCTTGTTAAGAATGAATAAAACTAAAACTAATTTATTTTTTAAAGATTAATTGAATTATTTTAATTATTATAAAAATCAAAGGATATGTGTTAATTGCAATCCTAACTTTAATAATATAAATATATAGTCGAAAATTTAATGTACTTCTAATCAGTGAGGTTATCTACGTGAGAAAAACCCATAAATGACTCATAGCTTGTTAGTCATTTGAATCAGATAAGAAACTTGTCTTCTCCATTTTTCAAGAGATTGTTTGAAGTAGATGTGTTCGGAAAAGGTAAGTTTAATTTTTATGTGAATACTTATTTCTCTTATATATTTAGAAAATATTTGTTGTTGAAGCATATGCATTTCTGAAATTTAATCAAGAATTTAAAAAGTAGTTTAAATATCTAAACTTAAATATGTGAGATAAATATGTCTTGAAAACTTCAGTTAGATCCTAGTGTATTCAAAAGTCATGGTCGTAGTAAGTGATGCAAGTTAGTTAATATGAAAAAATTGTATAAGTGAGTTAATATGTAAATTATTTTGACGAAATATTTCAAATTCTGGTCATTCACTTCTCTAACACTATACATTTCCTAAAAAAAATGATACTTACAATACTATCTCAGAATAATGATAAAGAACGAACTGCGATTGGTGGGAAAAATCATGTGATCTCTATTACATAACATAAATGGGAACTAAATCTATATCTCACAAACACTGTGCAGAATGACTATGTCAGGTTTTTAAGACACACATAGGAATGTATATATATATATTTCAAAGAGTGTAACTAGCATTACTATTCATATACCTCGATATTAATAACATATTAATGAAAACCTTCCGCTTGATTACATGTAAGATCAGAATGACACTTATGTGTGTAAATAATATTAAGTTCTCAGTGATGACTCATCATGTTAAAAGTTTGCAGTGATTTGAAGTATTGGTTAATAATACCTTGCCTGTTTCTTTATAAATTTGAAAAGAATTCCTCTTCTATTTGTTTTAATTATGAAAATCCTTCGAAAAATTTAATTACGTATTAATTAAACTGAAAAATATTAAACGAAAGGCTTATTTTCATTTGAAAGTTTTAAATATTTATTGAAATTTTGATGATTAAAGTTACATGCTCTAAGAGCACAATCATTTCTTTCGTGTATTAATATTTATAAAAAATGATCTCTAAATAATATTTATTTATATTAAGAAAAATTTCGAAGTTTGTGTGGCTTCACAAATTTACTAGATTAAAAGTTAAATGGGAATTACAATTTTTTTTATATTAAATTGTACTTCATTAACATGTGTGAAGATTCTACATTTTTAATGACATTCTGGATATTTACATATGTTCTAAATTCTTAGCAAAATATTTCTAAAAGGTTCCTAAATGAGCACAAATGAGTGCATTCATTAATAGTATAACCGATAAATGTCTAAAACATTTCTTTCACTTCAAAAACGTAACTGAAAAATGGTTAAAAAAAAAAAATTTCTAAAAATTACCTTTAGAAAACACCTCATTTAAAAGAATAAAGTGCTAAACCAAAATTCTAATTCCCTTTTAATTAATATTTAACTACAAAGAATTATCTAATCCCTATTTCTCACTGCGTTAGCAAAGAAACCCTCAAGTAAAGTGAGTCATGTACTTATCATGCGAACTGTTGAGCCACTTATCTACCAAAGGGTTTTTCCATAATACAGTAAAATTTGATGTTATATAAAACGAAATCAGCTAATATATATGCCTTTTTAAAAAAATTATGGAATGGTATTAAATCTCTCAATACTTGTGGTGTGTTTTGAAATATTTGTTAAGTATAATTTAAGCTTTATTTTTGCTTAATACATTGACTAGATTAAAAGATCACTGAAAATTAAATTTTTTCTTCAAATATTCATAAAATTTCCTAGTTACATATACTTTTTAGAAAAGTTTAGTCAGAAAGCACGACACAAAAGTATAACTTCATTTACCTGACTAATGATAGTCTAAAATTACTAATCCTTTAATGCAAAACATTCAATTCATTTATATATAGAACCGAGAAATATTTGTGAAAACATGACTGCAATTCGAAAAAATATCTTTAAAAAACATGTCACTTAAAAGAATAAAATCCTTCCCCAAATTTTATTCAAAAAAGATTCACATTCCTACAAAAATTTAAAAAATTGCACTTTTTTTTCAAAAAAATTTCTATTCCAAATAAAAATCTCATAACATTCAATTCATTAACAAAATCAAATAAAACCCTCTTAATTTTCCTCATTCATTAATTTAATTACCTTTTTAATTCATTAATTATTCATTTGAACCTCGTACTATAGCTCAGTAAAAATAAATTCAATCTCGAAAAATTCCCTTCAAAAATTCCTCCCCCTCTCCAATTAACCCCTCTCTTATAACACAAAATATTCTGATCGCCCTCCTCCCCCCCCCATTCTAAAAAAATTTTTACCCCATTTTACCCCTCCTCTTATAAGACATTCTCGGGAGGAGGCTGTCCTCCCTCCTCCTGAGGTCGGACGCTCATTTCTTCTATATTCCTTTTAACCTCATACTATACTATAGTTGTCTAATAATAACTCTCCAAAAATTCTAAGTCGCTTCATTAAATATTTCCTCATAAAATTTTTAATTGCTATTTTTAATTACTAATTAGTTAACCGATCGAAAAATAACCCCTCGTACTATAACATGTTAAAAAAATTCAATCTCTCGAAAATTCCCACTTTTACTCAAAAAAATCCTTTTCACCAAAAAAATTTTTACCTCCCCCCTTTTACCCCTACTCTTACAAGACGCTCTCTAAAAAACACCTCCTCAAACTCCTCCTCCCGAGGCCGGATCCCCATTTCTCCCCTACTAATGCATATTAAAATAACCTAACACAGGGATGAAAGAGTTAAAGAAATTTTGGACATTCTCTCAATTAAAATACTAAATAAATCAATTCTCTGAACTGATTTTCAAAAATGCAAAGAAAATAAATAAATATATATATATATATGGTAAAACCTCCCTAAAGCGACCACGTTCCGCTCCAATAAAAACTGGTCGTTCCGAGAAGTGGTCTCTTAATGGAGGTCGTGTTTAAATCTAGATTTTAATTGTTGATAAAAGGTAACAATGTTAATAAAATGTATTTTTCACATTAGGATAAAATATGAAAATTTAAATATCAAAACAAAAATTAATTACTGCAGAGTTTAAAAAATGAATATATTGACGTTTGCTTTGATTTTACGGTCTTATCTTTTATTTCAAGTCCTTTCGAAGTTCAGTAAATAAATGCAATTTTTTTTTTGGACGGGAACAAATAATGACGATTTCATTAATTTATCTATTTTTTAGAGTAATCCTGACAGAATAACGCAGGGGAGTTTATTAACCATCATTCTTTATTTGTCATCAGAGTTAAATTCATTGCCTAAAAAGGCACAAAAGGGTTTAAACACTTAAAAGTTGCCGTAATAAAAAATAAAACTAAACTTAGTTTAGAAGTTTGATGAATAATGCACTCTCCGGAATTATTTTTCTAATAAAACCTTCAATCAACCAGGACAAAACGGAATTGTTTCATTTTCTTCAAAGAAATATGTCGCTCATGGAGGGAGTTCAGTCTGACCTATCGAAGCTTCACAGAATTTCGTCAATCTATGTTCACATTCAGTTATTGCATTAATGTAGTGCAATAAATACGCTTTATCTACATTATAATAAAATTTTCGAAGGCATGTTTAAAAATCCAGCAATCTACACCACACTTTCTCTCATTTGTCATTGGCTAGAGGCGTGAGCACCATGTGCAGGATTGAATTCTTGCATGGAAATGCAGCAAAAACAATCGTAAATGCTAGCGAGTGACGATAGTAATACCAAATATATGAAAAAGTAGAGAAATATAGGACATTTTTTAAGATTATTTTATAAATATAGGAAATAAGACAACTCTGACCCCAGCAGACGCATTGCTTTTCTCCCAGCCTCAGCTATTTCTGAATGTAGACATGAATTTGAAAAAATACTTTTGCAATAGAGCAGAGCTCCTTCATCAGTTTGAGAAATGCTGGGGATTTCCCAATCGAAAAAATTCTGGATGTTGTATCGCAGCATGCAAAAACAAAAGGCAGTTGCAATTTTCATGAACTGACATTGTGGATGTAATAGACTGGTTTGAACATGATCTTCGTCTTATGTCACTGCGATAGTATCGCTTGAAGCCATTATCCTTGCATGGTAAAGAAGGAGAATCAGCAAGTCAGTATCGTCACCTATTACAGTGGTATGAGCATGTTCTGAAGATGAGACTGCAACACGAACAATGTCTATATCGGCATCCCCGTCTGTGTTGTGAACAGTACAGCCTTGTTTCTTAAGCAATTTGCCTATGAGGAAAATCATTCCTTGCTTGTTTGTTTTTTTCAATGGCCAGAAACTCCTGCTTTTTGCCAATAAATTTCACGTTTGTTCTGAAATTAATATCTCTGGGTTTTTTTGTAGCGTCTGTGATCCACATCTTTGATCGTTGGATACCCAAAGTAATTATCAAAAACAATGATAGGATTTCCATATTGTTTAACAATAAAATGAGCATAAGACATAGCAATGTTTTCATACGTGTCATTGTTACACCAGAAAATGCGATGCAAGACCCATCCAAAATGTACCTTTCTGTACTTTCCACGTTCAGATTCTTCATTGTACAATTTTTTACTGTATTTGACTAGTGCTTGAGCTAACTGAGATTTGTCCGATTTCCTCACCATACTTGGCGATTCAAATAATGCTGAAAACACACACAGTTCATAACGCATGACATCTCCGAGGTTCATTTCACCACAAGTGGCAACAGTCATTCTTTGGAAGAAAAGCACTGGATCTATTTGTATAGATCTATCTATTACTACAGATGGCAGCAGCAGATACTAGAGTTTTCACTATCCGACCTTTTAGCTGAATACCTAAATATATCATTCCCTATCATCTGTCGTCTCTACTAAAAACTATACAACAGCAATGTGTGTAAAACGACATATGATTCAGTCAGTTTTGAAATCAGTTTTTAAGGGTGTCCCCATGTTCGGATTTTGTCCGATTTCGGTTATATTTCTCAATAATGGTTACTGATTAAAAATCAGTTAACACAGCTTCTATTACAATTTTGCCCGGGTTGACAGTGTTACATTAATTTACCTGGACTAAAAAGATACAAACTTGACAAAGTTTAACAAGCATTTCTCAAACCTTTAGAGATAGGAATTTCTTTTTACTTCAAATATTTCATGTTCAAATTATGTGCTAGTATGCTTAATTTACATGCGCTACAAAGACCATAATTTTCATCAATCGCTGGTCCGCATTTAAGATGTGAATGGAGAATATTTTATTGTCAAAATAACTAGATTTGATAACACATCCTTTATTTCAATTCAGGGTTGTTTGGCTTAAATCGTGGCTTTTTAAAATAAAAACCATGCTGGGTTTTTTTCTCTTTTTCCCTAATGTTTTATTTTACACTTAATTGAAAAATGCAAAGTTATGCAGAAGCTACAAGCAAAGCTTTAGAAAAATGATAAATTAATAAAATTTGTAAATGTGACAAACATTTTTAATCAATCAAACTTTTCTTATAAGCTTTAAATCTACATAGCACACTAATTTTTCTAAAATTAGCTGGGAAGAAAAAAAACAAGTAGTTATTTTTCTTCTTATTTTTTTAAAGCCTTTTATTTTTAAAAATAGCCAAAATGCAGATTTGAGCTAAAAATACACTTTTACTACTTAGGCTGCTTGATTAGTTAAGATTTACTAAGAATTACACATGCCTCAATGATGACTAATCATAAGTAATTTTCTCCATTGGTTACTTTTTGTTCTGTATGCTAATGAATGATTGGCTGCCGCTGCGAGTTTTCTTTGCTGTATCATGGCTATTAGGTTTAGTAAGCTTTTGTTTTTCTTGCATTCCTACATTGGGATCGGGGTTTTACATTATGATTTTATTCTGTTACCAGCAGGATTGGCACGGTTTAAATCAATTGGTTAACCAAATGATTTTTTAGAAAAGATCTAATATAATATTCTTTTATTTTTGTTAATTTAAGTGTTTTAAATTATTGGATATAAATAATTTCGACTTAACAGTCTTATCCTAGGTTATATTTGCATGCTTGTAGAATGCAAATTGCATGTGTTGATGAACATATGTGAAGCTCTAAAGACAAAATTTAAAAAACATGTAAATATAGTAAAGATAAAACAGATTTAAAATATTCAATATTTTGAATAAAATATTTTCCTTTAAAAAACGCAGAATATTTACAATTAATAACATAAAATGACCTTTAAGATTTCAGTCAAGCTGCAAAAGAATATTTTCTTGATTGGGGATATTACCTTATAAGGCTGTTCTCAACCGCTCTATTCAACAAGCGCAAAATGCTTTGACACATTTACAAATTCATTTTTTACGTAAAGATAACATTGGAAGGCCTGACTGAAAGCGATTTGGAATCGAACTGTGTTTTCCATTTTTGATAAATTACCTATTGAGTTATAAGCAATTTTGATCACAAGATGTTTTTAACCTTCCTTGAGTAGTTATTTTTCTTTCGCATGAAAATTCGGTTCAAAACGTCAACTTTGACACTATTTTCTGAAAGATCTATTGCATTTGCAAAAAGCCTCCAGGAAAACACAGTTGTATTACATAGTTTCTGAACAACAGCATCTGCTAGTTTCATTCATTTCCGAACAAAAATTAAAACTTATGTCAAGGTCGCCCTTTTGGATTTTAGAACAGCCTTAAGAATAAAAAAGAAACTCAAGATATGAAGTCAAATAAGAGGACATTGAAAAATTGAGTGCTAGCGAAGCACCTGTTTACTTTTAACTAAAATATGCAATAAGATATTTGTTCGGACCTTGTGCGCATGCCGAACGAGCTCCGCGGCTTTGCGGTCATGTGACCCAGTTCAGTTGTTCTTTAGCTGCCATTGCGGCACGTTGTGTATTCGAGCGGGTCTTATCCCCAAGTAAAGAGTATGTTGTTCTTTAGCTGCCATTGCGGCACGTTGTGTATTCTAGCGGGTCTTATCCCCAATTATTCTGTTTCTTATAGCGGGAGTATTCCCCAAAAATATGTTTTATGAACGTCACTTGTTCTAACAGCGGGTTATTACCCCAACGTCACTTCATCATTCTATGTTCTTCAGTGTTCGTGATTGTTTGTAACATTTGTGTGCTGTGTGTTATAAAAAATGTGAAAAAGAAACCTTATCGTCTTCATTCCTAAAGTTACGCACAGTAATCACATACATTGTTGTGGTCCGTCGATTTCGCAGCGAAATAGCAGCTATGGAAAAATTAAATAGAACAAAAGGTGCTCTAAAAGGTGCTATAACGAAATTAGAAAATTTCGTAAAAGATAATACAGACGAAATTAATTACTCGAGTACCGAGCTCGAAATAAAGATTCGAAAATTACCTGAGCTTCAAGCAAAAGTATCGGAAATACGGGATAAATATTATGATATCCCTCAGATTAAGGACTTACCAGAAATCGAAAACGAGTTAGATGAACTCGAAGATCGTCTCGAGAAACTTGAGGTAAGTCTCAACGTATTTCTTAAAAATCTTAAAGTTTCTGAAATAAATGTGCATGCTGATAGTATTGAATCTATAAGTTTGAATAATATTAAAGTTAAGTTACCTGAAATCTCACTACCAACATTCAATGGTAAATATGAAGAGTGGTCAATCTTTAAAGTACAATTTACAAATTTAATTATCAATAATGCTCAGTTAAATGACGCTCAGAAGCTGTTTTATTTGCGAGCATCGCTAAAAAATGAAGCAAAACAACTAGAGAGCCCAGACGATTCCTTTCAGTCATTGTTTACAGCACTTACTGAAAGATTCGAAAATCAACGTTTGCTCATTGACACTCATTTATCGGCCATAATTAATTATGAAAAAATACATTACGAGTCTTCTAAAGAATTGAGATCCTTTATTGATTGTGTAAATAAAAATTTGAGGGCCTTAAAAGTATTACAATATGAACAAAACAATCTGTCTGATGCTATCCTTATCAATATTATATTGCAAAAGGTAGATAAGGAATCTCGAAAATTATTTGAATATTCGATTAAAAAATCAGAATACCCGCAATTTAATGAATTAATGTCATTTTTGGAAAACCGCAGTTCTACGTTAGAAAGCGTAAATAGATACTCTGCTTCAAAACCCTTAAACAAAAACATTCCTCTTTCGAACAAACAAAAAAATTTTATGCTAAATTCGAATGATAAATCGAATGGAAAAACTTGTATTCTGTGTAAATTGGCTTTTCATAATTTGAACAAATGTTCTCAGTTTCGAAAAATGAATGTTTCTGAACGATACGATTTTGTGAAGAAAAATAAGCTGTGTATTAATTATTTGAATAATTCTCATTTCGTAAATTCTTGCATTTCAAAATATAATTGTAATACCTGTGGATTGCGACACAGCTCATCGCTTCATCGAGAAAAAGAAAATAAATCCAAAAATGAATTGGCTTCCCCCCAAATTTCCTCCCCTCTTGCAGGTGCGGTAAATAGAGAAACGGAAAACATTTCGATAAATAATGAATCTTTAAAGACCTTGAATAATATAAGTAAAGAAAGAAAATCAATTTTATTGAGTACATGCTTTGTTTTTATCAGGGTTCGTAAATATCATGATATTTTCGAAAATATCAAAAATATCCGATATTTTGATATATATCCGATATTTTTGATATATATCCGATATTTTTGATATATATCCGATATTTTCAAAGCAGCCAACTTACCGCTGATACTAAATGTTTTCTAACATAATATAGATTAGAAACTAAAATATATTGTACTTAACATGAAAACTTAAACAATATTCTAAAAATGCATTTTTCTTTTTATTTTCTGTGTTTTTTTTTTCTTCTTCTTCACTTAGAACAAAATTGAAGATGAACTAATTGAAAACAGTAACAATTTGCTTTATACACTTAATGGTTGTTCTGAATAAATTGCGTCGCACATAATTATTAGTTCAACATTTAAAAATAAAAGTTTCAAATCTAAAGCTTGAAAAATATATTTGTTTCCTTTTTTGGCTAAAAAGTCACATAAAGAAGAGACAAAAGTTCTTTATCTACAGATTCACACAGTCAATAACAGTTGAAAATTTATTGAATTTACACTAAAATATTATGAATTACGACTGAAAATATGAAAAATATCTTGCACGCATTCATATTTTGAAAATAAATATCAAATGCAGAAAATATGAAACGTCTTGATAAATTGATAAATAAATATCAAGTATATATGGAAATATCAAAAATCTTGATATTTTGAAAATAAATATCTGATATATATCCATTGGTATATATCAACGAACTTTGGCTGTATATAAATGATTATCTAAATTACATTTTATCTTTCAAATGTTGTTCTGAATTAACTGCCTAGCATAATTATTAGTTTTAAAATTAAAAATAAAAGTTTCAAACATAAAGCTTGGAAAAGATTTGTTTTCTTCTTTTCTTAAAAAAGTTACTGCCAGAGGCAAAAGTTCATTATCTACAGAATGCAACATGTGGTCAATAACAGGTGGAAATTTCACTTGCACTTGCTTTGATTGTAGAGAATATCAAAATTACCTTGCACAGTAATATTTTGAAAATTAATATCAAATATACAAAATAACAAACATCTTAATATTTTGAAAATAAATATCAAGAATTTGAAAATATCGAAAATATCAAAAATCTTGATATTTTAAAAATAAATATCGGATATATATCAAGATATATATCATGATATATATCCATTGATATATATCAACGAACCCTGGTTTTTATAGAAGATAATTTCGGAAATAAACGAAGGTTTAGAGTAATTTTGGATAATGCTAGCAATGTCAATATTTTAACTAAGGATTGCGCTGACATGCTGAAATTTAAAAAAAGGATAATTAATGTACCCGTTACAGGATTAAACGGTTATACTTATAATGTAAAAAATAAAATTTCGAGTGTAATTACAAACGAAGATGGCTCTTTCAGGGAGAATATAGATTTCTTAATTGTTCCCAAAATCACGGATGTAATTCCATCAAAGCAATTAAATGTTACGGACATTAATTTACCGAATATTGTGGAATTGGCAGACCCCACATTTTTCAAACCGGGAAAAATTCACGCATTGGTTGGCGCTGAATTATTTTATAGAATTTTAAAGCATAATTCAGTTAAGATAAATGATAAACTTTTTCTGCAAGACACTGTTTTTGGATGGATCCCAACTGGGGCGCTAGAGGAGAACACGCAAACAAACAATATTACTATGTGCAATTTCGTTAGAGATTTCGATGAAATAAATGATAATTTAAAACAATTTTTCGAGCTTGAGTCTATAGGCATTAAACATGATGATCCGAAAATATCGGAAACTGATCAAGCACAACAAATATTCGATAAAACTGTCAAATTTGTAGGCGATCGTTATGAAGTTCAGTTACCGTGGAAAAAGGACTGGAAGGATTTAAATGATAATTTTAATGTTGCGAAACAGCGTTTGGAAGGTCTAAAAAGAAAATTTTATCGAAACCCAGAGCTTTTTCGACAATATTCTGAAATAATCACGGAATATTTAAAGCAAGGAATTATAGAGCAGGTGCAAGAAAATGAACCTGTTTTAGACAGGGCAGTTTATTATTTGCCTCATCATGCGGTCTGTAAAGAAGATAAACTTACTACAAAGGTCCGAATCGTCTTCGATGCCAGCTCTCACGATAACAATGATTTGTCCCTTAATGATTGTTTATGGCCCGGCACCAACTTAAATCCACTTCTATTTGATATTTTAATCCACTTCAGATTATACGAAATTGCCTTTTCTTCTGATATCGAGAAGGCGTTCCTTCAAATCTCACTAGCTGAAAAAGATCGGGATTCTGTCCGTTTTCTGTGGTATGATGATGGTTTAAAATCTTTCAAGGTCTTCAGATTCAAACGTGTTATTTTTGGAGTCAATGCCTCTCCATTCCTCCTATCTGCTACAATAAAGGAGCACATCAAGCGGTTTACGAACCTACGCCCAAGAACTGTTCACCTACTCGATAAATATATTTATGTGGACGATTTTATATCTGGCGAAGATACGCTGCAAGAAGCTCTTGATGTTTCCCTGAATGCTAACAAAATAATGTCTGAAGCAGGAATGATTCTTCGAAAATGGATAACCAATGATGAAGCGTTACTGCAGTGCTGGCAAAAGGAAGGTTTAAATATTCAAACAGAACATGCTGCAATAAGCCTAGGAAGCAATCTAAGCAAGGTATTAGGAATGTCCTGGAAAACAGAAGAAGATTGTCTGACATTCGAAGTCAAAAGTTTAATAGAATTCTTGTCATCGCAAAAAAGCTCAAAACGTCTACTATTGCAAGCAGTTGGTAAAATCTTCGATCCGTTAGGCATGCTGACGCCATTCACCATTAGAATAAAATGCCTGTTCCAAGAACTATGGCTAAAGAAGACAGCATGGGATGAACAGTTACCAACTAATGTGCACGAAAAATGGTTAAAGTGGCTCGTAGAACTTCCAAATTTAGCAGAATTAAAAATTCCGAGGAAAATTCTTGGTAGCTTGAATCAAGTAATAGCTGTAGACATACATGCCTTTTCTGATGCTAGTAAAATAGCGTATGGATCTGCAATTTATCTGAGAATAAAAAGAGAGAGTGGTGTGGAAGTCAATCTCGTGACTTCAAAGAGTCGTGTTGCACCGATAAAGGAGATAACTCTGCCTCGGCTAGAACTTCTCGGAGCCTTACTAAGTGCAAGACTGACCAATAAAGTAAAACCCATCCTAGATCAAAAAATCACATCGAAAGTGTACTATTGGACGGATTCCAAAATAACCTTATTCTGGATCAAAGGATCATCAAAGCGATGGAAGCAGTTTGTGGCTAACCGTGTCATAGAGATTAATGCACTTTCAGATTCGAACTCTTGGTATCACTGCTCCAGCAAGGACAACCCTGCCGATCTCTTGACCAGAGGTGCGAGTGTTAATTCCCTTCTAGAGAATCCAATGTGGTTTAGGGGACCAAAATTCCTAGCAGCTGATGACTTAGTGACTGAGCAAGAAACTATTTCTGTGCCAGAAACAGATTACATTCCAGAGACTAAATCAAAATATAAAAATAACTGTAATGATTTCAATTCTAATATTTCTCTTTCTCTTTTCAGGAATCCTGAAGAAGTAAATTTTTTTCTCAACATAAGTGGTAAATACTATAGTATTCTTCGCATACTGGCATATGTTTATAGGTTTTTTCACAATTGCAAATGTAAGTTAGCAGACCGGCGCAGAGGCAGCCTCACAACCCCAGAAATAAAAAATTCAGAAGTTTCTCTAATTAGATTAGTACAAAATGCAGAATTTCAGGAAGAGATTAAGGGTTTAAAACGGGAATCAATGGTCCCCCCTTCCAGTAAAATTAAATGTTTATCCCCCTTTCTGGATCAAAATAATATCTTAAGAGTTGGCGGTAGGTTGGAAAATTCAGATTTAAACTTTGATAAGAAGCATCAAATCATTTTGCCGAAGGGCCATAAGCTCACAAAACTCATATTTGAGCATTTTCACAGGAAGTATTTTCATATTGGTCCCCAAACTTTAATCCATTACGTACGTATGCGGTTTTGGCCCGTAAGTGGAAAAAATTTAGCGCGAAAAGTAGTGCATGATTGCGTTGTCTGTTTTAGGAACAACCCAGTTACTGCTAAACAAATCATGGGTGACCTCCCATCAAAAAGAGTAACTCCAAACTTTACGTTTAACCATACAGGAGCCGATTTTTGCGGCCCTTTTGAGATTAAATATAAAAATCAAAGAAAAGGGATTTTTCATAAGGTTTATGTCGCGATTTTCATTTGCTTAGTAACAAAGGCTATTCATTTAGAAATAGTAACGGATCTAACTTCTGATGCGTTTATCGCCGCACTTAAACGCTTTGTTTCAAGGCGAGGAAAATGCGCTTCTATTATGACAGACAATGCTACGAATTTTAGGGGTGCTAAATCAGAATTGCACAAACTTCATGAGTTAGTTCGTAGACCGGATGAAAAATTAGCTAATTACCTTACTTCAGAAGCCATTGAATGGAAGTTCATTCCTCCTAGATCGCCCAACTTCGGTGGTTTATGGGAGGCTGGTGTAAAATCTTTCAAGTATTATCTTAAACGAACATTAAAAGGTGCTAGATTGACTATGGAAGAATTCCAAACAGTCACCACCCAAATCGAAGGGGTACTAAATTCGCGTCCCTTAACTCCGTTATCGACCGATATAAATGATTTTAATGCATTGACACCAGGCCATTTCCTAATTGGTCGGCCTATCGATGCCATTCCAGAACCTCAGTTGATTGATATCACAGAATCGAGATTATCTAGGTGGCAGAGAATCACTAAATTCGTCCAATTAATTTGGAGAAATTGGCAATTAAATTACTTGAGTCATCTCCAAAATCGTTCAAAATGGCAGGTAAAAGGGGAAAACATCAAACCAGGGGCGATGGTAGTCATAAAGGAGGACAATTTACCT
This sequence comes from Maratus speciosus, assembly GCA_963932465.1. Taxonomy (NCBI): domain Eukaryota; kingdom Metazoa; phylum Arthropoda; class Arachnida; order Araneae; family Salticidae; genus Maratus; species Maratus speciosus. The sequence goes on from OZ010788.1 coordinate 457,553,415, forward strand.
CCCTGTAAGTGGATGCTAGGACGAATCTTAGAGGTTATACCAGGAAAGGATGGTAATGTTAGGGTTGCAAAGGTTAAAACAGCCTCAAATATCTTTCTTAGATCCATATCTAGATTGTGTGTCTTGCCCATTAATGAAACCTAATGTACATACCTTTTCTCATTGTCTACATATTTTAAAGTGCACCTAAGATTTACACGTTATTTTACATTCAACTTTTTCTTAAGAATACATCGAACTATTTTTAGAAAATAGCTTAATTTTGTAACAAAGAATTTAATTTTATTGTATTGCATAGTCCTTGTTATTCAACTTATTATTATTGTATTTGTATTGAAATATTATTTTATGGTATTGGTATTTTATTTAGTTCTTGTATTTATAGTGTATTTTTAATATTTTGAATGTGCTACGCACATTGCAACGCGGGGCGGCATGTTCGGACCTTGTGCGCATGCCGAACGAGCTCCGCGGTCATGTGACCCAGTTCAGTTGTTCTTTAGCTGCCATTGCGGCACGTTGTGCATTCGAGCGGGTCTTATCCCCAATTATTCTGTTTCTTATAGCGGGAGTATTCCCCAAAAATGTGTTTTATGAACGTCACTTGTTCTAACAGCGGGTTATTACCCCAACGTCACTTCATCATTCTATGTTCTTCAGTGTTCGTGATTGTTTGTAACATTTGTGTGCTGTGTGTTATAAAAAATGTGAAAAAGAAACCTTATCGTCTTCATTCCTAAAGTTACGCACAGTAATCACATACAATATTTAAATCGTCTATTGCATAATCGAATCCACTATTTAGATGACAAAAAAATGGGTAAAAAACGAGATAAGGTTCGTGTGAGATAACAGAAAAAAAGTCTCAAAAATGCCTAAAAATATATATTAATTTTTAATTTAGTCATATAAAAGTAATATGCATTATAAAATAGCTTTAAAAAAATCACGTGTATTAAGTGTGATGGCTGTTTAAATGTTTTAGTGGATGACAACTTTTATAAATCTACTTTCCATTTTAAGATCAATGTTTTCAGCAGTCTAAAAAGCTGGTAAATAGGTATTTCTGTTTATTTTACAGTTACTATTCTTTTTTAACATGGCAGTTTCTGAGAAGTGTCAAATGACAATACACAATACTTCTTGAAACGTGTAAATACCCTAATGCTAAGTTCAAATCATTCCAGAAATTCTTTATAAAAAGCTTTACTTTCAATAAAAGATAAATTGTTCATCATAGGCCACCAGGGGTGGCCCCCGCTTTCGCAGACTTAAGCACAATTATTTAAAACAATCGAAATCTACAAGAGAAAAAAAGAAGTAAAACCAGAGTTCATTTAGTTTAGTTCAGAAAACAAACAACCTAAGTTTTGAACTGCGGTACAAAAAAAAAAATAAATAAAAAAAATAAATAAATAAAATCTTTTTAAAAACTAGAATATTCCCAAGAATCTGTATTAGTCATAGTTATAGTCCAGGCAATAGAGACCGTATAGGGACTCTACCTAGCAAAATTAATGGTAGTACTGGAAATCGGCTTTCTAGATGTTTTTTGGGTCGCTGAATCCGAATTTTTAACTTCCCACTAAAATTTCCCCCGGCAACCCCCCCAAAAAAGGTTATTAAAAAATCAATTTTTTTATTGTTTTAGGGGAAAAGTATCTAGAAATTTAGAAAGTAGACAAAATTTGCAACAAATTAAGATATATGACATAGTGACTTAGGATGAAGGGGAAGAGGGGATCTGCCTCTGAACATGCGCGCGGTGCTGCGTGGACTAAGTTTCACAATTCCACTTAACCACTCACACGTTTACATTCGCCCTCCCATCTCCCCTCCGAACTTTCCTTATAAGGTTTACTTAAAGTTTTTTGGGTCACTGAATCCGAATTTTTAACTAACCACCAAAAATCCCCCCCCCCCGAAACCCCCCTAAGAGTTGTTATTAACTTAAAATTTCTTATTGTTTTAGGGAAAAAGCATTATGAAATTCAGAAACTAGACAAAATTTGCAACAAATAGGATATATGACATTATGTCGTAGGATAAACGGGGAGAGAGGGGCTGCCTCTGAACATTCCCCGCGCGCTTTTCTCAAAAAACAAATTCTTTCAAAAAATCAATTTTTGGGGGGTTGCCGGCTGAAATTTTGATGGGAAGTTACAAATTCGGATTCAGCGACTCAAAAAACAAAGTGAGTCGAAATCCCACCAAAATTTCACCCGGCAACCCACCAAAAAATTTATTTTTTGAAAAAATTTGTTTTTTGAGAAAAGCGCACGGGGAATGTTCCGAGGCAGCCCCCTCTCTCCCCGTTTATCCTACTTCACAATGTCATATATCCTATTTGTTGCAAATTTTGTCTAGTTTCTGAATTTCATAATGCTTTTTCCCTAAAACAATAAGAAATTTAAGTTAATAACTCTTTTAGGGGGGTTTCGGGGGGGGGGGGAATTTGGGGGGTAAGTTAAAAATTCGGATTCAGTGACCCAAAAAACTTAAAGTAAACCTTATAAGGAAAGTTCGGAGGGGAGATGGGAGGGCGAATGTAAACGTGTGAGTGGTTAAGTGGAATTGCGCAACTTAGTCCACGCAGCACCGCGCGCATGTTCTGAGGCAGATCCCCCCTTCCCCTTCATCGTAAGTCATATCTAATTTGTTGCAAATTTTATCTACTTTCTAAATTTCTAGATACTTTTCCCCTAAAACAATAAAAAAAATGTTTTTTTTAATAAAAACCTTTTTTGGGGGGCTTTTTACCAAAGTTTGGGGGGGGGGGGTTGCCGGGGGAAATTTTGGTGGGAAGTTACAAATTTGGATTCAGCGACCCAAAAAACAACTAGAAAGCCGATTTCCAGTACTACCATTAATTTTGCTAATTAAAATTCCCTATTGCCTGGACTATTAGTCAAAAAGGAGGTTTTATAACCCCACTTTGACGATTTTTTTTTTTTTTTTTTTGTAGTACCGTTATTTCTATTGCATGTTTCTGCAATTTCATGAGAAATTAACGCAAGTTCTTGACAAGGATAAAAACAGAAATTATTTGTCTCTTTGATTTCGCAGTCTAAAGTCTAGAAAGAAACAAAACAATTTGAAAGGGGATGCAGATGTAAACAGTAATTGTAAAACGCGATTAGCCAGGGGAAAGGTGGGGGTGCACAGACCCTGCCTTCTTTGAAAATGAGAAATAGCGCAGAAAATTAAAACTAATCTGGAGTTAGTTGGCTGGTTGAATTTCGTGTTTCGCAACCATATTTTGACATTCGTAAAAGGAATATGGCTGTAGTCTTTCAAGTCAATATAGTAATTTTTTCCTCTAAAAATTTTTATGCGATTTTTTGTTTCTTCTCGTTTCGCGGAGTTCTTTTGAAACTAGGAAAAGGTCCCGGTTTCAATCTTTTAGCCTAGTGCAGTAAATTTTGACAAAATTTGCGATTTTATTTTGTGATCATTTCATGATATTTACAATTTCCCCTCAAAATCATTTGACAAAATTCACATCTTTCTACGCGATTTTTTGTCGAAATCCGTACTTTTCACCATTAACCTTTGACAAAATTAGTGTTTTTCACCGCAATCCTTTCACGAAATTCGCATTTTTTACAGTGATATTTTGACGAAATTGGGATTTCTTTAGTGTCCTTCGATGAAATTAGTGTTTTCTTTTCACGAGCTTTTGCATTGCCACCTAGAATACAAAGCCTTCTGGCTGGCTGGTGACGTCAGCAGCAGGAGGCGAAGAATCTGTATATCACATTGATAAAGTAAAGTTTAATATTGCTATCATCTACATAAACAACTAAGCATTAAAATGACCTAATTATAGAATATTAAGCTTGATTGTACATCAATAAATTACTACTGACATATAAATTAAACTTTATAACTAAAAAAATTTAACATGAAACGCATTTATCATCACTTATGTTTGATGAATTTTCTTGATATCTTAATAAATACTGCTAATTTCAAAAAATATCTTTTAAATAAAAGTATTTTTAACTAGATTGTTCAGTTTAGAATCAAAAGTTCGGTAATCTGAAAAACAGAATTTTTTTCTTTTCTTTCTTTCTCTCTTGATTTTTTTTGATTGAAAATGCAGCAACATTTTTGAAGAAATGTGCGTAAATATTATGAAGAAATGTTTAAATAACCTTTAATTATTATAAATAAAGCATCACAAAAGAAAAGAAAGAAATAGATTGTTCATTTTAAAATCTATTTTTCCGGGGAAAATATGATTCTTTTCTTTCTTTTTTCCCCACTCTTTTGTTGAGAAGGCTGCAAAACCTTCGAAGAAATGTTATTCTTTAATTAAATATTTAAGCCAATTTGTAAATTTATTAAAAATAATTTTATACCAAAAGACAAAAAACTGTTTCAAAAATAACCTATTTTGTCAGAATAATTTTTATTTTAAAAAAAAAAAAAAAATCCTCTTGCAAAATTATTAGATCTTCAATTTATTCAATATTCTACGATTGTTTATGATTAAATACAATTTTTTTTATTTATTTCTGAAAAGTAATATTTAAATATTTTATTGAAAGAGTCATTTTGTTCTCCCATTAAGTAGGAGGATATTTATTATTATAAGATTAGTCTTATTTTGATAAATTCTTAATTTTTTTGTGTCTTTATTTAATCACTTTCTTCAAATATTTTTACTTACTTTTGATAAAGTTGAACATAAATTATCTTAAAATATCTAAGTGCATATAGTAATATCGCTATGGTTATTGTTTCTCTGGAACATTTTTTACAATCCGAAACTAAAATGTTAAATTTTGATTAATTTTGAAAAGCTCTAACAATGGTATTATAGACCTAGAAAATGTTAAATTAAATAAGGCACTAATTAAATAGTTAAAATTTGAATAATATTATGCATTATTTAAAGCTTACTTTATTTTTAAAAATGCACAATACATTTGCCTAACTGACTAAAAACCCGTTTAGTATTTATTCAATAATTTATATAACTGAAATCTGTAGAAGTTAATCCATATAAATTGGCAATAAACTCAAAATTAATTTTATGTACATGCTAAAATAATAAATGTTATTTACATTCGATAAATTTTAAAATATGTCCAAAACTAAAATTTGTAAATTAAAATACAAACAATTTAAAAATGAAGAGTTAATAAAATTAAAAAGTATAAAACAAACAAACTGTAAAGCTAAAATATCCATTATTTAATTACGTTTAATTTTATTTTAAACAAATCGCACTAAATTTCATATCTGACTATTCTTAGCATTTGTTCTAAAATTTAAACAATAAAAATAATATGCCAAATGAAATGTCGTTGACTAATCTTCAAATCATTGTTAAAAGTACAATAAAAGCTTTTCATAGTCAGACTAAACTTTAAACTACATTAAATATTTTAGTACTATTATTATTTATATTTAAAATTTTTGTTAAACTTCTAACTGTATAATTTAAAATACAGTAAAATAAACGAATTATAATAGTAAAATAAACGAATTATAATAGTAAAATAAACGAATTACAATAGTAAAATAAACGAATTACAATAGTAAAATAAACGAATTACAATAGTAAAATAAACGAATTACAATAGTAAAATAAACGAATTACAATAGTAAAGTTACATGTTTATTATAGTACCAAAATTTAATTGTTAAAAGAAAAACATAATGCACATTAGATTTATCTATCAAACTAAAAAATTATTTTATGTATTTTATAATAGCAATAATTAGGTTTTTAAAAAATATAATTATATATAAAAACAAATATTCTCGCGTGCAAACACGTGGTAAATTATAGCTTATGTTTAGTTTTGTATATCAGAAGCTAGCAAAAGTACTAGAAGTAATATAAATATGTAAATGCATACACAAAATTAAGATTTATCAAAATAAAACACCTTAGTTTAATTTGTTGAATAATCAATTTTAAAATGTATAAAACTTCGAAAACAGCGCTTATAAACGACCCACACAACCATTGCTACCTAGAGTCACTCTGTGTTCCTTCCTGCTCGGAAATTTTTTCTCGCCTACTAAGCTTGACGTCACTGGAATTTTCTCTTGCAGCCAAAAGGCTTGCTATTCTAGGTGGCAATGGCTTTTGACGAAATTAGCTTTTTCTTTCCGCGATCTTTTGACTAAATTCGTATTTTCTTTCTGCTATCCTTTGACGAAATTCCTATTTTCACCGGGATCCTTTGACGAAATTCTTCGTCGAAATTTGACGAAGATTTCGTCTTTGACGAAATTTGACGTTTTCTTTTGGCGACCTATTCACGAAACTGTTTTTTTTAAGGGGTCGTTTGTCGAAATTCGCGATAGTTTTGCACGACCAATCGAAAAAATTCTCGTTTTTCTGTACCAATTATCAAAATTCTCTACTCTTTACTGCGACTTTTTGACGAAATTTGCAATACTTTCTCGTTAATCATTTATCGAAACTTGTGATTTTTTTTGCGCAATCTCTCATGAAATTCGCGATTTCTTTCTGCACTCTTTTTTCGAAATTCACGATATTTTTCACGTTCGTTTGAAGAAATTTCATTTTTTTCCGGGACCGAGTCACGAATTGATTTTGAGAAGTTCCACAAGAGAAATAAAAATCGCGAACTTCAAAAAAATTTTAAAATACTCGCTGAAGAATCACAGATGTGTGAAAGAATTTTGAGGGCGGAAATACTGCACAGCATTTTTTATTATGCGGGACTTTCCTTTTCTGTGCACAAATCGCACAATCCCGCACGTTATTTCAAACCCTGCCCCTCAAAGAAAACTTCATTACTAGGAGTTTTGCTGGTTTCTTTTTTTTTTTTTTTTTTTAAACGAACATAGAATTAAAGAAACCTAGGATTTGGGGTGGGGGGACTGCCTTCCACAACGTACCCCTGATCAAGCTACGACCACTTCCGTCTCAATACAAATAATCCTGAATTATCGCGATTTTTTTTTTTTAATTTCGAGGCAAATTAAATTTTTAGCTTCCTTATAAGAACTGATTTGACATTCTTCCAATTCGAATTTAATCACGGCAGTCGCAAAAATTACCGGAGAGTTTTTTCTGTTTCAAAAAAAGTCAAAAAATCATCTCAAAGTGCAAAGAGCCCTGCTAAAAATCACATTAAAAATTCGGAAAAGATTAAAAACAGCAGGGAACGAAATTAACTAATTAGGTAAAATTTTAAAACGGATTCCTTTTAGGAACGCGAAAAAAAACCCCCCTAAAAATAACATTAAAGAACTGTTACAAATTGAAAAATCGCTGTAAGAATCTCGAAAAAACTTTATTGAAAAGGAGACAAAATTTACTGGATAAAATATATAAATCAGATTCTTTTTTACTAATTTGAAAAAATTCTAAAAAAATGTATTGAAAAATTCCAGAAATTGTCTTCGATATGCATGACTTCATGCAAACAGGTACTTTCCTGTCAAATCTTGCAACTGTGAGGACTGCATTGTTTTTTTGAGAGTTCAGCGTGCGCGCGTACACTCACACACCCAGAGACAGACAATCACCTATCTTTATTATTACAGCCGCATCATGATAATATAATTTTTATCATTTGACAAAATTTAGTGTATACATCATGACCTGCTTTACCTAATACATTCGACACATTCTGAGGTAAAAACATGAAATTAATGAATATTGTAATTATTTATAATATTATAATAATTATTTATATGCACTTTCCTCCAAAATTTCTTGCCCCCTCCCACCCCCGGTGATCCCTAAGAAGTCATGTAGTCGCATTCTGAAAAACTTTCGTGGTTCTACACTGGTGTACAGCACGTATTATCTGATATTTATCATCCAACAAAATTTCATCCACAGGACTGACTAAGATGATTTTAGATCTCATGCAGTGTTCCCCTGTGCCTATAGAAGTTTCCAGCATGATTAAAGGCCTTTTTTAATCTTTATAAGAAGTTAGGGTTTCAAAAGGTTTTACACTTGTGACCACACTTAGTCACTGCTGCAAGATTTACATATTTCTTTACCATTAGATTTAGTTTTGATGTTTTGAACCACTTCTCACACCCCCTCACGCAAAAAAAAATCGCATTTGAGCCCTTTTTAAAAGAAATATCACACATGAATTCTAATTAGAAAGCCTGTCTAAAACGGAAATTCGACCAGTTTCATGGGGCTCCGTTTTAGCAGGTTTTACTATATAAGATATTGTTTGTATCCAACATATTCAGGTTAAAAAGTCTGGTCAAGTTTATGTTAGTAAAAAGTTTCAAATGATAGCTATTTTTATGTAGGTAGCGAACTTAGTGAGGAATTACATAGCTTAAATTTTAAAATCTATTTTTTTCCCGAGATGAGAACTATTTATACCCCAAGTTAGGTAATAATTTTCTGATATGTTTACATCACCCCATGGGTGAGAACAAGGTAACAAAATTTAAGTAAAACTTATTTTTTACTGTATCACTGCTATAATATTGTTAAATACTAGCAGTAAGGATTCAACACAATTTATTTTTGCATTCATAGCGTTCCTGAGTGGGAAATAGAGTATCTAAATTTAAATGAAGTTAATTTTTTGTTTTGATAATAGATTTTTTATGTTCAGATTGGAAGGTTTTATCCAAACTACAGCAACCTGCATTACTACAGTGGTTAAATATTTTGAATTATTCATTGGTAAGCTGCATCACACACTGTGATGCAATACTGCATACATCGAAGCCTGATGATGATACCCTCTATTAATTTTTAAATGAGTTTGCCTGAATGCAGTAGTTATTTAAAAACCTGACATCACATTAAAAACGTAATTTGAAGAACAAATTAAAAAAACAAACAATTTATTTCCTACATTGTTTAAGCCTGAGAAGGGACAGATATTAAGATATTTCTTTCAATTAGTTCTACATTTAATGTTAAATTTTTGTAACAAATCAGTTAAGCCAATTGAAGATTAAAAAATAAAAATCATAATATGATACTTAAAACACCCTAAAAAATTTGATTCCGTTCAAATGAAATCTAAATAAATCTTAGACTAAGTTTTGTATTTTGCATGCATCTTATGTACAACTGTCATAAACATAATACAAAATCTACAATACAAATATTTTCAATTAAAAATGGTAGAAGTCTAAGATTTATTTCGATTTCATTTGAACGGAATCTAATTTTTTAGGGTGTTTTAAGTATCATATTGTATGAATTTCATTTTCATTTTTTAATCTTCATTTGGCTTAACTGATTTGTTACAAAAATTTAACATTAAATGTAGAACTAATTGAAAATATCTTAATATCTGTCCCTTCTCGGGCTTAAACAATGTAAGAAATATTTTTTTTTAAATTTGTTCTTCAAATTAAGTTTTTGTTTAATTATTTATATATCCCACAATGTTAATTTTTATCAATAAATATGCATGTATATGTAATAGGAAAATATTTTTAAAAAACCCGGTTTAAACCACAAAAACCTGGTTTAAACAAAAAAAAAAAGGGGGGGGGGGGTTTCTTTACCAACCTTGTTTCAATTGATTATATAATCTCCAAATCAGACTGATTTTTAGTTCCTTAAATTAACCATTTAAAAAAGCCGCTACGCTAGAGGTCTGCATGGGCCGACATTTCCAGGCCCGGCCCGACTCGAAGAGACAAGAGAAAAAAAAATTGGCCCGGCCCGATACAGAAATTAAAAGCTCGGCCCGTAGAAAAAATAATATTGGCCCGCCCCGCCCTGGAAAAAAGTTAAAATCTCGGCCCGAGCCCAGCTTGGCCCGGAGAAAAGTTAAAATCTAAGCCCGAGTGAATTTCTACAAAACATTGATTTTTACGTCGAATTGGTTAAAAATGTCTCGTACGAGAGGTTCTGACCAAAAATATTTATCTCAACTTTTTTTTCATGTTTATAATCATGTTTATTGAAGTGCCACAGGCTGCGATATTTTTTTAATGACTTTCTATTTCTTGTACGTAAATATTTCAGTTATCATTAATATTGTTAATCCATATTTCATGTATCGAAGTGTTAAAAATCTGAAAAATGCTATACAGTAAAATCTTCTAAGACGGAATTGCATAGAAAAGAAAAAAAAATATGTTATAGACAAGTTCCCTTCTTAGCAAATGTAAATGTGTTACATATTCTTTTCTTACTTATTAGTATATTAATTTTGCATGGGTCAACACGTTTTTCAGTTTAAAAACTGGTTCAGTCATAGGCAGGTTCCTTTTCACACATTTTACTATATTTGAATTTAGCTATATCTTAATATGCGTAGAAATCTTCTATTCTTTAAAAATAATATGTTTAAGTGTAGAATAATGGTGATTCAAAAATGCATGCATTTTTTGCAAAAATTTTTTGGTCAGGCCTAATTTAACAGACCATTAAATGGACATTGACATTGATTTTCATACGGGCTGGCTCAAAACCAGGGCTGCGGAGTCGGCAGGAAATATGACCGAATCCTGGATTTTTGAAACAATCGACTCCGACTCCGGCATACACATAGGGTTTATCAAAAAGATTGAAATGTGCTTTAATTTTTTACCTGTTGGAGATATATAGATAATGCTAATTGAAAGTGTTCAAAATAAAATAGTAATTAAGAATCGACCAAAACCGAATTTCGGTAATATTTCTATTTTCGGCCGAAAACAAAAATTTCCAAAAAAATGTTTAAATAATTAAAACATAATAAATATACATAGTTATTAATTAATTGTATATGTAATTATAACCTGTGGTCCAAGTTGGCTCTCTGTGACTCTGACCCAAACTTTTTATTTTCATATAAAATAAAATGTAATTAGTAATTCATCAATGATACGAAATGATTTTCTAATTATAAATTGCATCTAATTAAAAAATCTTTTACGTATACATACCTCGATTTATCTTTTATAATGAATTTTGTAAAGGATCATCTGTTCTACTAGAACTTTCTCAAAGAATATTTGAAACACTTCTGTTTCAAAGTAAAAAATTTCTATCAAAGTTAAGCCTGCAGCTTTTCATGAGCAAGTGAAAACGGTCTTCAAATTTTAGTCATATATGCATTTTTGTTTTTTAATTTGCACTCGCATCTTGAGTCAGTCGTGTCGTGACTGATATTTAGAAACAGTGAAGTTCATATAGCAATGAATGAAGAGTGTCTCATATGAGTCAATACAGCTCGAATCGATGAATCATGTTGAAAATTTCCTAAGGAAAATACGAGAATTTTGGAATACAGATAGTTTCGGTCAATAATTTTCAGTTGATCTCTAATTAAGATTATATTCATTAACAATTTTTTTTATACAGTCCTGAATGCTAATGATCCTGTTTCTAATATTTTATTTTTATAACCGCCATATAACGGACGTTTATAAATTTCGATTCGGAATATGCAATACATTAAATAAAAATGTAATTATTTTACAATTAAAAAGATTCACTTACCTAAATATAATTTGAAGTTAATGATAGGAACAAATGATTTTTATCTTGTCAGCTGCAAATTAAAACCAAATTACGTGAAAAGAATATATGCCTGCTTAAGAAACAAAGATATTTTCAATTTGAACAGAATGAGTAAAAGAAAATTATGCTTCGACCGCACTTTATGTGAAAGATTGGTAAGTTGTCATTGCCTTTCATTCATAGACGTAAATGCTATTATCTACATTTACACTATACTAATAAAATCTTAAATAAATTAATGCAGATTTCGGTGGATTGGGGGGGGGGGGGGGGGATCGAGGAATAAGGAATAATCATGAAAAAAAGTGAGAAAATAGAAAAATCTTAAAAAACATTACAGAAGATAAAAGAAAAAAAAAGCCATTCTGAGGCATGAAATGAGTTTCTTCACTTGCCTCTCAAAATTCATGAAATAATTGTTTTTTCTACAGTAGGTTAGAATTACGGTCCTCCATCGGATAGGATAACCAAATTTAGCTGGAACCAGATTGACTTTAAATGCTTCTTGTCAGGTTTTGACACTTTTAATATCGCTCACCCGCAAGAAAAGTGACACATCTCGCAAAAATTCATTTTGTGTTTTATTGCACTAATAAGCCTGTCATAGGTGCTACAGTACATAGTATTGTTACACAAACAGTTTCATAAGTGTAGTTATACGGAAAATCACTTTATTACGCTATATGTCCATTCGTCACCAAAGAAGAGGGGTGAATTGTGCAGGAAGGTAAAGTTGCCCAACCCTCCAAACCTCATCCTAAGCCTTCATTCTTAAAGGTTTTATGCTTTTATGCACAATTTTACTGCTGCATGCAGAGATAGGTGCTTTAATTTCATGTTACAGTAAAATCATGCAAATTTTCTTTTGTCTCTCCTGTGAAATTTACTTTTGTCGAGATGTGTCACTTTTCTTGCGGGTGAGCGACATGACCTGATTTTTCTAAAGAAAATATGTACTGAATATTTTTCAAATGAAATATCTATATATTTGAATATTAATGAATGTATTTAAGTTCATTTTAATACAAAAAAGATAAAATTGTAGGCTTTTTTCATAATTATTTATTCTATAAAATATGAACTAATTTTCTTTCGGCTCGAATCAGGGTCGGATTGACTATTTTTTTTCCATTTTCGGATTTGGTTGACGAATTCCTTTTTGTCGGGTTGACTTTCCACAGAAATTTCAGATTCGGATCGGGTGCAACCCGGCACTTGTGGAAAGACTCTAGTTGGGGCTTAGAAATAGAACGTCTGAGTTTTGGGTAAGAAATATTTAAGAAGAAAACTGCAGATTTTAGTTTTAATGAGAAAAATTCTGTATGAGTTCAGTAGTCCGATATTGTAGTGATAGCGGCATTAATCAATTTCATATTTTTCACACATTCTCTTTTATCTGAAATACTGAAAAATAAGACAGTATAAGTTGGACAAAGGATCTATTGTTATCTGAAGTAGATTGTTGCATTCGTTAGGGTCCGATTCGAACGGTGGTTCGGATTGAGTTGGCGCTAAATGTTTTTCTTTGTGGGCCAGTCTGATTATTATTGCGGGTTCAGGTAGGGTTGACCCGGTTTTTCAAAAGGAAGTCCACAATATTGTTTAATTTGTAAGTCGAATAAATAAATATATATTCCTTTTCCTACACAGAAGATAAAAATGCTGTTAGAGATGACTATTTTTCATAATTTCAATAAAATTTTTATTTTATTTCATTTCGGATCGGGTTCAGGGTTCTTTCCGGTTCGCTTTGGATTGACTTAAAATATAAATTTCAGAACCTGACCCGAATACGGATGGACAAAGGTTAAATTGAAACATCTATTTTTGTCTGAGATTCCTTCATTGGGTTGGGTAGTTGGACCGACACGGGGTTCGGGTTGCGTTGGACTTAATTTACAAAAAACAATTTTTAAAAAAAATTCAAAACTCATTTTAATATAATTATTGTACAATAGTGTCGTCTATGAGCTGAAGAAGTACGTAAATGAATCAATTTAATGACTGATGTAGGAAAAACATCACATCTGCTCTTTTGCCTTGTATTTACTCATTAATGTGTCAATAAACTGAAAAATAACTAAATATTTATTAATGTATAGAGAGTTAAAAAATAAAATAGTAATTCAGTTCATAAAATTTAAAACTAAGCGTAATTGGTTTTATTTTTTATTTCACTTCTAATTGTTCAACAAAAAGTTTTGAGTCAGAGTCGGCATATTTTTAGCGTCTCCGACGCCCTGCTCAAAACTAAGACTGAAAATTTTGGGTCGTGAAGACTAGAAATGAAACCAGGCCCGTCTCTTTACAGAAAAATTAAGTTAGGCCCGGCTCGAGCCTTCAAAAAAAGTATGGCCCGGGCACGGCCAGAGTGCCATGAATGAAAATCGGCCCGAGCCCGGCCCGTGCAGATCTCTACGCTATGCAATAGATTTTTTCAGAAAATACCGTTAAAGTTGGCATTATGAACTGAACTTCCAAATGGAAATCCAGTCAGTAAGGGGAGAAAATGCCGTGTCACGTGATCAAAATCGCTTAACTCAATAGGCAATTGATTGATCAAAAAATGGAAAGCACAGTTCGATTCCAACTTGCTTCCATGGTCAGGCTTCGCAATTTTATATCTTTCCATTAAAAAATGAATTTGTAAATGTGTCAAAACGTTTTGCGCTTGTTGACCAGAGCAGTTGAGAACAGCCTTAAAAGAAATATTATATATTATTCTGAAGCTATAGCACTGTCAGCGTAGGTATAAGAAGTTGTGGTATATCCCGGTTTCTTATTAGAAGCTTTTTTCCCAGAATTACTAGAAAACAGAAATGTGTTTGTCATAGTTGTACAAAAACTTAAGAATGAGAATAAGGACTGAGGCTTTAGCAGATTTTTGACAATGGTAGGACATAAATAACAAAATTGCTATTTTAAACAAATTTTTCAAAGACATGAAAAATCATGAAACATTGTCATGAGGGATTATCCAAGATTAACCCTCATTTCTATGCAAAAGATATTTTTAAATGAGAAAATGGATATTTAGTAACATTTAAAAGTTCTTTAAATACTAACAATTTTCTGTTTAATTTAACAAATGTGTACTTTCAGTATCAGGCTTGGACGGCAGAAAAGAAAAACACTAATTAGGTAAGTTAGAACTGGCCTGATAAAATCATTAAAGGAACAATCTTAATACAATCAGACTCGATTAAGACGCTCACAGTTAATACACAATCCCGCTTAATACATAATTTTTTTTTAGGACCCTTGAACATTGTACAACAGGCTAATCAAAAATGTGTAATATGTGAATGGTTACATGATCCCACTTAATATGCAATAGAATTTCGGTCCTTTCCAGACACACACGCACACAAAAAAAAATAAAAATAAATCACTAAGTCTGCTAGTCACCTAGCTTCCAAATTTAAAATAGCTCCTCAGGAAATTAATGTTTTTAATTGCTTTTATATTTGACTCCTTTAAAGATGTCTTTTTTCCTTAGTTAAGTTCGCAAATTATTTCTAGAATCTATGCTTAATATTTAATGTGTTACAAAGCTGACGAACTGAGAGCAAGATTTTAACACTTCTTATAAAACAGGGTTGCTACTCATGTAGGAGAATGAAATTCCCCGACTTTTCCAGGTGCATTTTATGAAAAGGTGCATTTTTCTAGCGGTGCAATGTGAACTGGACAAGACAGTACAATATTGTACCATGTGAAAATATAAAAATTTTCAACTAGGTATACATCAATTAAAATTTTCACATATGCAACCCCCCCCCCCACACACACACACACACAAAGCTGTTAGGACTGCAATAGAAATGGCTTTCCTTAATAATTTGAGTATTTCAAAGTAAGTGTCCTGTAAAATGGAAAATATATATATATATATATATGCACAATATTTTTACACTGAATGATAATTTACTTCACCATCCATCACAATCTCCCTTAAGTTCAACTTTAGGCAAAGGGGGTTGAGAAGCAAACAGATTTGAAATGATTTATTAGTTACATTAATGTCAAAAAATATTGTAGAAAAACTTCAAAAAGTTATATTAAACAGTTAAAAATTTTAAAGTATGTGTGGAGATGACAGTTGAAAAAAAAAAGAGGAAGAAAAAGGGAAGAGGACATTTTAAGAGGTGATTAAATAAAATTTCTAAAAATTGAAATTTGCAAAAATGTGAAAGATTTTTCTCATTTACCATGGGACAAAAGTTGTATTTATTTGGTGACCTCATGAAATTTTATCAAATTCCCCGATTTTTCCAGGATTTGGGATAAAATATAGAAATTTCCTGACATTTCCCTGACTCATTAGACAAATTTCTGAATTCCCTACTTTTCCAGGTAACGTAACAACCCTGATAAAATTGTGTATATTTTAGAAATATTTTGAGAACTAGGGGGGGGGGGGGGGGGGGAAGAAAAGATATTTAACCCTAGATAGATAACCTACGTCGAATATCGAAGTAATCGATTTATAACTCGTTTGTTTTTCGCGTCCCTAAACTCGCCGTTCCCGCCAACTCACTCGGCCGTTGGAGCTTGCAGGACGCACCCTATAAATTTACTACTAATTTAGGTTTAATTATAAATTTAGCAACTTTAAGTTTCGTAAAATAAGAAGTTCCTTGATTTGTTCCTTATTGTTTTTTCGTAATAAAATTTAAATAAATACTTATGTTGTTTTATGTACTCGGCACTCAATTACATACATTAACACATATTATTACATTTATAAACCTAGTATACACTTAATCGAAAATATGCTCACTCAAACATTCGCACGTCGAGTCGACGTATGGTTATCTTTAGTGTATAGTGAAATATGGTTATCTATCTAGGGTTAAGAAGAGTACATAAAAAAGTTAAAAATATTAATTTCCAGTGAAGATATTTTAAATATACGAATGCATCAAATGCCCATAGACTTTCAGGGATATGTTTAGGAAAAATTTAGGTCCTTTAAAGGACCCTTCACAAAATAATTTATCTTAAAACAGGACCCTTCACAAAATATTTTATCCCAAAACGGGACCCTTCACAAAATTATTTGTCTCTTAAATAGACCTTTCACAGAATTTTTTCACCTTCAAATTGAACTTTTCACAAATTTAGTCATTTAAAAAGAAAATCTGGTCTGTAAGTAAGCAGTTTAACTCACCAAAGAGCATATTACTTAGCTTTTTGTACATGAAGATGAAGGATAGAACATGAAGACATCGATAATTTAAAATGTACAAAATTATGACTAGAATGTCCACAAAAATAAAGAAACTTCATAATTTCGCAAAAACAGGACCCTGTGAGAAAAGTCTGGACAGATCCCTGACTTTACCATAACATTACTGAGGGGAATTCAGAAGCTAAGTAACCCACAGGTGCAAATTTCTTTTCTTTTCCCTAGTAATGGCAATTTAGCCGATTTTTTTAAACCACTGCTTGTAAATATTCGCTTCACTTAATAAATTAAGGTGAAGATTACTAATCTGAAACAGTGGCAGATATTTGAATTTAAAAAACCTTAAATTAGCAACACTGCAATTCTTTGATCTTGCATCCTAACATTCTCTCGCTTCGTGTATGTTTTCATTGTAGTAGAGAGATTCAGGACAAATTCAGGGTGATCAAATAAGTCATAAAAATTATGATTAGAGCAGGGTTCCCAGCAAAACATGTGGCAATTTTTATGATTTTCCCTGACCAAAACTTAAATTTCATGATCAAAAGGGAATACAACAAAATTAACTATTTCTGTAATCCTTTGACAAAATTAACTTTTTTTCTGCGATCTCTTTGAACATTGATTTTTTTTTTCCTGGTCAACTGACAAATTTCACAATTTTGAATCATTTTTAATTTTTTCCCCCATACTTTTTAGAAAATATTTAATTCCCTGATTTTCCATCTCGCTGGGAACCCTGTATAGATAGATACCTGTTGTGTTAATGAGGTTTTAACCCTCTGAGTGGTTTGGACGTATTTTTCAGTTTCTTAAAAAGAACTTTAATCTGTTGTAGACAAAATTATTTTAAACATAATTGTATTTCAAGATGTGTATCAAATAAAGAAGCATGAAGTGTATTTTGGAAACAAACAGGGAAAGGAAATTTTAAACAAGAATTTTTTTATAAGCATTTTTATAAAAATGCAGGAATGCCCTCTAGACGCTCAGAGGGTTAAATGTGTGTTATATCACCATACTTTATAATGCATATCACATGCAAAAAAAAAAAAAATAAATAAAATGAAATTCGTGAAGATTAAACAAATACGACTGCAGCAGTATTTGATTTTTTATATTTTCCTTTCTATATTTTTCGTTTACTTTTTTCTATGCTATCAATATTTTTTTACACTAAGATGAATAAGGAGTTTTCTTCTTATTATAATAAAATTGAATGACAAATTATAATGGCACTCATTATCACAAGTACTAAATATGATTTTAATAACTGGGTTGTGTTTCATAGATTTAATATTTTTTTATTAGTGTAAAACAAATTAGTCTAGCAAAAAAATATTTTGTTGTTTTAATTTTGGTTGTAGCATATTAATCAACAATAAAGTCTGGTTTCCAGCAAAACATATCTGTATTTCCCTGACAAATCTAAAGAAATCCCATGACCAAATGAGCAAACAACGAAATTTTCCATTTATTTCCGCAATCATTTGACAAAATTATCAATTTTTTCGTGGTGGTTTAATGAATTTCTTAATTTTTCCCCAAGAGACCATTTGATGAATTTTGCATCTGTCGTTAACTTTTTGGGAAATCCCATGTAAAGATAGCATGTGCATTAGTGTAGTACTCTACTTATGAGAATACATATTAAAAGTGAAATTCTTTAAAATGCACAACAAAAAATGTTCGTTTTTGTTTTAATTTTTACATCACATTGTACATTAAGATGTATCTTCTTTTGTCACTCTGGTGTAGATCACTTGACTATGGTGCTTTACCACTTGTTTGATGAGTCCTACAAGAAATAAAATTTAAATTTAGTACAGCTAACATTATCTTAGTAAGTACAGAACTTGTGTGGAAATATAAATTATTTGAAAACAATGTTTAAACACACAATAAAATAAGTTGATGTGATCAGACGTATACGTTTCGTGAGTTCTAGGACTCGCATCCTCAGTGTAAAAAACTTTTAAAACAATATCCCCCAACTACATGTACGGTGAAAAACCCAAATGTCAAAACATAATACCAAAAGACCATCAAGTTCCAACAGCCAATGAAATTAATGCGGAAGTGAAGTGTCGTGACACAACAAATCCACCCAGAAAGTTCAGATGTATGGTGTACTCTAGATAAATCATTAACCAAGGAGTCTTTAAATTTATGGATATGAACAGCCTCAAAAAAGTAAATCCAGAGGAGTAATGCATTTCTTGATAATGGTAGCTGAGTCGAAATTAAAATTATGTCCCTCCTCCCAGCAATGAGAGGCGATAGAGGATTTCTGTAATTCTTTTTTGTAAAGAAATGTAAAGATCATCATAATTTATATTAAATATAAAAAATTCATACCACATACATTTTTTTAAATATTGGAAAAGATGAATCAGCATGTGAAAAAATATTGTATATAAAATAAATGAATCAGTATCGTTGTAAACGTGAAAATGCAAGTATTTTTGCATACAAATTTCCCCGAGTTTTCCAGATTGATAAACCCAGGGCTGGCTATTTGCTGGCAAAAAAGGGGTTTCTGCCGTGCCAGTGGCAGAAAGTGGTTAAAACCGGTTTTAACCGGCAGAAACTGGCATAAACACATTTCCATTTCGTGACATAATCTGAGACTTTTTTTACTAGTATTAAATTCCTTAAGTACATTTTATTCCGTTTAAATAACAAATGAAATATTGTGGGTAGTTTTAATTAAAAAATAGATTTGTATTAGAAAAAATGAGTAATGTAACAGATAAAATTTCAGTTTAAAAATCAAATACAAAACTATATCCAATACTTATTTTAAATGAAACAATGAAAAGAAAAGAAAAATATTCAATACTTGCTCAAAATGCTTTTCTGTAATTTAACGTAATAATTTAATTACAACACTATAAATTATTTCTCATAGAAATGTTATAGTTATATGTGGATCTTGTAATTCTGTGGATTTAAAAAACATTTCATTTAAATACAGTATTCAAAAGAACAAATCTGACTTTTCTTTGTTTTTTTTTTTTTAAATTTAAGACTTATAGCATAGATCAAACTTTGTGCGAATTTTAGTAGAAAAGCTAAAATCTTTATTTTACGCACAAATAACGTACAGACATGACAAAAAACAATCATATGGAATTTTTTTGTCGTGTCTGTATGTTATTTGTGCGTAAAATCGTTGTTAAAGATTTTAGCTTTTTTATTGAGACTGTTAGTTGAAAATGTTCCAACCACATTTTGCACTTATAAAACAAACAACTACAAAGGTTCAAACCAGATTTAGTACAGTAATAACAGACTACCATATGCTAGCTTATTTACTTCATTCTAAGTATATGGGATCAAAATTGACATATGAGCATAAAGAAAAGGCAACGAAATTGCTTTCTGATATTAATCCCAATTTTGTGCCATATATAATATCCATTGAAGCAAAATCGACTCCTGTCCCAGAAACATATTTCTCCAAGGAAGCCCTAGAAAATGTTTTGCCCTTGCCTGTGTGGTGGTCGTCTTCAAAAACGAATACTGGTGAAAATGAGGATTTTTCAAATTTTGCATCCTCAAAAATGACATTGCCAGCAAGTAATGATAGTCTTGAAAGAATATTTTCAAACTTTTCTTTCATTCAAAACAAATTAAGAAACAGTGTGTTCAGGAAGATTAGCAAAATTTTGTCCTATGCTATGGAATGCTCTGTGGAAAAAGTAATAATAGTATATTTGAGTGGCAATTTTGTTATTTCAATATTGTAAAATAATTGTACAAGATATTTCATTAATTTTTTTTCCCGTTTTTTATTGTGTTTCAATTATTTACTCATATATTTTCACAAGAATCATAATCTTTAAGTTATTGCATTGCATTATTTATTTAAAATACTCTTGAAAAATACATTTGTTAAAATATCAGATTTTTTTGTAAATTTCTTTTTTTACTTTTAAATAAAAATTCAACTCTAAACAACAATATACTAAAATAGTTAAACTTGTACAGCATCAGGCTACCATTGAAAATTTCTGTTTTTCAAGTGAAAGAAAATTAGTACCTATTATTATTATTATTACATAAGCAAAGTATATTTATAAGATCATTTTGAAACTTTTTTACAACTTTGAATAACATTCATAATCTTTAATTTTAATTTGTAACTTAATTGTTTACATATCAAATACATGTGTGAATTATGAATCATTGCACATTAAAGTTATTAATATTATTTCTTAGTTTCTGCCAGTTTTTGCCACTTACTGGCAGAAACTAGTTTTTGCCATGCCTGTTTTAACCGGTTATAACTGCTGGTTTTAACCACTCTGGCAGAAACTTGCCAACCCTGGATAAACCTCCCTGATTTTTCCATCATTCCCTTATTTCCAGATTCCGTAGACACCCTGACTTGACTTTTCCAGGTGGCTAGACACCATGTTAAAGTGACAACACAGAAGCACACCTGCCAACACTTGAAAATGGTAAAGTGTAAAATGACGCGTGAAGTCTTTCACACCTTTTTTTTTTTTTTTAGATTACATAATAGATGAATATTGTTAAATATTACAGCGGTGACCATTACAAATAGGGATGCAACGGATATCCGGCAAATATCCGATATCCGGCATATCCGGCTGATTTTTCAATATCCGAAATACCGTCGGATATCCGAATCACAATCACCGGATATCCGACTTCTTTGCCGGATATCCGGCAGAGTGCAGCAAAGCGAATATATAAGGATAACAGAAATCGTTTGGCCCAAACAATGCCGAACAATTTTGTTTATAATGTAAAATATGAAAGTAAGTTCACTATTCATGAGTAAAAGGTAATTCTCAAAAGTTTAAAGAATTGCCAGCTTTCCTAACATTGATATTTGAACTCTTTATAATAAATTTAAGAATTTACGTTTACTTCGTTTAGAAAATTGTACCTTTACTTTCAGAGTGTAAAACAAAATTTGAAGTTGTTTATTAAAGTATGACTATAATTTTCTTTCTTTCTTTTAAGTTTAACAATTAAACAGGATTTTTAGAAGAAAGTATTGTAATAGAATTTTTTTCTATTTCTGGTTTTCGACGGATTTAGATGTTTTAGGGGCCTGATATCCCAAAACATGTTTATACAAAATGTGTCTGTCTGTCTGTCAGTATGCAGACCTGCCAACCTTTGAAAATGAGAAATCGTAGCACACAAAATTAAAATTAATCTAAGTTGATTGGTTGGTTTTTCATGTTTTGTAGCCATCTTTTGACATTCGTAAAAGGAATAAGGTTTCAGTCTTTAAACTCAATACAGTAAATTTTTTCCTCTCAAAATTTTTATACGATTTTTAGAGTTTCTTCTCGTTTCAAAGTGTTTGACATTTGTAAAAGGAACCTCGTTCCAGTTTTTTAGCCCAGTGCAGTAAATTTTGACGAAATTCGCAATTTTTCTCCCTGAGATCATTTTAGGATATTCACAATCCCCTCCCACAATCATAATTCACATTTTTCTATCACGATTCTTTGTTGAAATCCATACTTTTTACCATGAACTTTTGACGAAATTCGTATTTTTTATCGCGATTCTTTGACAAATTTTGCGTTTTTTACAAAGATCCTTTGACGAAATTAGTGTTTTCTTTCTGCGATCTTTTTGTGAAATTTGCATTTTCTTACTGTTCTTTCAATGAAATTTGCATGTTCTTACTTATCTTTTGACGAAATTAGCATTTTCTTTCTGCCATATTTTGGGAAAATTCACGGTTTTACAACGATCCTTTGACGAAATCTATTTTCTTTTGCGACCAATTGACAAAATTAAATTTTTTACACTGTCATTTGTCGAAATTCTCGATAGTTTATTCCAACGCAACCGATCGGCAAAATTTTCGATATCTTTTCGTAGCCAATTAACAAAATTCACTAATCGTTTCCGCGACCTTTTGATGAAATTTGCAATATTTTTCCCTTGATAGTTTATTGAAATTTGTGATTTTTTGCGCAATCATTTGACGAAATGCGCAATTTCTTTCTGAACTCTCAACGAAATTACCGATTTTATTCAGCGACCAATTGAAGATAATCACTATTTGTTTCTGAGATCTTTGACTAAATACCCGATATTTTTACATGACCATTTGAAGAAATTCTCATCAACCTTTTATCATGAAATGGAAAAAATCAATGACTATTTCCTTTTCAAACTTTGGATATGGATTTAAAATTCCAATGCATAGAACATAATTCAATTAACAAAAATACCAGGGACTACAGTTTTGACTAATTCCATTAAGGATATAATAAAACAAGTTTTTCAGAAGTGACATACAATCACCGTAGGATACTGACAATAGAATTACCGATATGCATTATTCATGCATTTTTAACTTACTGTTAAAAATTAATGCACATCATATTTTGCAAAGTTTTCTAAAATTTTTTAACAGAGCATAACCATGCGTTTCTGAAAATTTCTAAAGTTATAACAGTTGGTCTGTGCTGTTTGTCGAAAGTGTAACTTGTGAAAGAGGCTAAATCACGCAAAATGGAATAAAATCTAAATTAAGAAATTCATTTAGGAACCCAATTGTTAATTGCCCATAACATTAGGTGAAAGTTGAAAGATAGACATGGTATATATATAAAACTTGATTCTGTTCCTTTGTTTTAATAAAAATAAACATTTTGGATAATTATCTTAAATTGTTAATTTAAATTATTTTAATGGTATTTTGTCATGTCTGTATAAATGTAATTCTCTAAGTGGTACATAAAAAATAACGGGGTTTAAAGATTTTTTTTTTCCTTTCTAACAGTTCAACTCCCCTGCATTTTTAAATGTTGGGTGGGAAACTCCCCTCCTGGGGAAAACTTGAATTTCAAGCCCTGATATTCAAAGAGATATAGTTTTTGTAAATTATATTTCAATACATTTAAAATGTTTTAATGATGTGTGAAACATGCTTGTAATTTATTGTTCTGAAATAGCGTTATATAAGGAAATAATGCACCATATAACTAAAAACATATCTAGTGCCGGATATCCGATCGGATATCCGGCCGGATATCCGAATCCGGCAGGCAAAGGAGCTTCGGATATCCGGTATCCGATATCCGGCAAAATCAATATCCGGTGCATCCCTAATTACAAAGATAGTTTGGTGATAACATGTAAACCCTTATCAGAGGCATTAAGAAACAGACTTTAAAGCCAGTTCCCCCCCCCCCCCAATTTTTGCTCTTCTTTATTTTAAGCAAATATATTGAGAACATTATTTTTACATACAATGAAAAGATTATTTCTCTGACAATATTAAATATCCCCTTTGCATTCAGAATTTATCATTATTAAAAGCAACTATAGAAAGTAATTCACAATTGAGGGGAGAAAAACAAAATAGAAACTTTGCAAAAAAAAAAAAAAATAAGTATCCTAAGTGTAAAAGTGTACAAAATGGTCAAAAAGTGTAAATTTTAGTGTATAAGTTGGCAAGTATGCAGAAGTGAGATACATTTAATTAAATATTCGGATTACCTGAATTTAAAGAATCCAGAAGGTTGGCAAGTACATAATTAGATATGTACAAGCATGCTCAATTTCTCAACTGATCATTTATGACATTTTTATTTTGTCGTGAAACACTAAGGGTTCCACACCACTGCCAGAATTTCTCTATTTAGTGAATTTATATCAAGAACTTTCAAAACTATGTATAAAATAACTTGCATTTAGTGAAGCAAAACCTCTAAGAATCTTTTGCAATTCTAACTCAGGATTACTACAGAAATTGTGAAAAGTTCACCGATTTCCCTGACTATATCTGATTTTCCTGATTTCATTTATTAAGGATACACATATGGTATTGGTGGCAGATTTGAAGGAGTCTACCGTATTTCATTTGGGAGAAAAAGGGAGAAAAAAATTGCACAATCGCGTCCTATGCTCAAATATCACTTGTTTAGCAATCTATCAGTCTCTTTGGTAAGACGAAAGTGCATTTGCATATGGACAAGTTTCCCCGATTTTTCAGTATTTTTACAAAATTCCCTGACTTTTCCAGATTGATAAATCTCCCTGACTTTTAACTGATTTCCAGAATCTGTAGACACCTTGTAACTCTTAAGCAAGCCCATTCACTATATCACTTTTCCGTCAAATTGCACACATTACAGGGGTCTCTCACTACTTGGGGTAAAGTTCTTTGTTCTCTTTAAATTGCTTTTGGTCTCTGCTACCATACGAAGAAGTTAAACAATAGGGCGGTAGTGGTGAAAATGGTTTATCAAAGAACGGTCGAAAGGTGATACATTAAAATTATAGTTATCAAACAGTTCATTTGTTAGTTTCTAACTTTACACTTCGGGTGTTGATAGGATAATCAAGAAAAAAGCCATTATGTAAAAATTTGGTATTACTGTAAATAGTTTATCAATTCTTAAAAAAAAAATCACGAAGTAATTCACCGATTGTAGGACTGGAAGAAAATGGCTTAAATCATGCTTGTACTGAGAAGAGGATGAAGCTGTTTTGAAATTTATTTTATTGATGTGACATAAAAATGTGAGGTACAATCTATAAAGACCAATAATTAAGTTCTATTTTGTGAAGTTGTTTTCCTAATTAACGAAGTTTTGGTCAGGATTTAGCGACTTTGTTAAATAGAGGTTCGACTGTAAATTAATTGCATACACATAACTTAAAAATAGAAATGCAATTATGCAAATTAAATTAATAGTTTTCTCATTGGTATGTTCGAAATAATTTAACAACTTGATATATTTTAGAAGTATTTTTTCAAACGCCTATTCTAGTGCAAGAGACAACTAACAAGAGACGAGTGGATAAAACGGACTGGACGAATATCTTTTAAAAAATAATTGATATTACATACTGTATAGACAACTGCTATTTAGTTTGCACCAGGGTTGGCACGGTTTAAACCAAGTGGTTTTAACCATGGTTTAATCCAATTGTTTTTTTTTTTTGTCAAAAAACCATTTGGGTTTTTTTTATAAAAAAATCTATTATAATATTTTCTTTTTGTAATTTAATTGTTTTAAATTATAGATAGAAGTAATTTCTATTTTTAACACTTCATCTCAGCAGTCAACATGAGACATAATGAGCCTAGGTCATGTTTCTATGCATGTAGAATGAAAATTAGCATGTGCTTTTGAACAGATATGGTACCCTAAAGATTTTTCTTAAAACAAGTGAAATTGGAAAAAGGTAAAGATAAATAATATTAAATATTTAGCATAAAATATTTTCTTTTAAAAAATGCAGATTTACAGCAGTTAATAACGAAATACAATGATCTTTAAGATTTTGGTTAAGTTGTAAAAGAAAATTTTTTGGATTGGGATTGGGGAAGATTATCCTTAAAGAATTTAAAAGCCTAACTTAAGATATCAAATTGAATAACACAGCTTGCAAAAATTGAGTGCCAGTTATAGCACTTCAATAATACAAATCAATCTTTCCTGTTAGTTGCTGAATCTAATGGCCAAAAATGTTGACTTGGACACTTGGAGTTATCACTCCGAAAACAAAATAACAGTCAGAAGTATTTCGATATTAAAAAAGTAATAATAATAACAACCACAGAATAATATATTATATTCATGAAACTGCATCAAATGTTTATTGATTGAGTATTATATTATTAAACAAAGGATTCTTCATACGATTTTCAACGTATCAATGTTTCACTGTGTAGAGCAGTTTACTTTGAACATAAGACATAGCTGTTACTAATAATGTTTAAATTAGAAATGATTTAAATTTTCTATATAATTGACTGTAATTATTTAATTTAAATATTTTCAAAAGTTATATTACTTATATAATATCCAAAAATGTTTATTTTATCAACAGATATGCATCTGTATGCAATAGAAAATTATATTTTAAAAAAAACCCGGTTTAAAAAAAAAAAAAACCTGGTTTAAACCAAATAAACCAGTTTTGTTTTTTTACAAAAAAAAACCCCCTTTTTCCAACCCTGGTTTGCATGTATGTGCATACTTTAAAGGGCAAAACTAGTTCATCAGTGGCCAGTAGTTTAACTAGCGGCCGTTATTTAAACGTACTAAACAGTAAACTTTCGTTAAAATTTCTATTAGATATTAGTATTAATCTCAAATAGAATAGCACAAATATGCTAATATAAACATTTTGCAAGCAGAAAAAATAGAACATGATTGAATGCAAGAAAATTTTACTCTCCCTGTAGGAAAGTGGCCCATAAGGTAGCCGCTGACAGAATTTTTTTAATAGCCACTTTTTCTCATTCACTGGCCCTGTGACCAGCGGCTAGTGCTAATTTTGCCCTTTAGCATACATGTAATATATATACATAAACTATGTCCAGTCAGATATGAAATATTTTTGTCATCAAGCTGTGAAAGATAGGCATCATAGAATAGAAATCTTACTCCCATAATTTATAACAAGATTATTTAAAATTAGTTAATAACAAATTAAATTACACAATACTGATGCTCAAAGTTATATTACATCCAATGTTTCCTCCTACTGTTTTAAAATATAGTCTTCAAAAATTCAACTATGTAAATACAGTATTTTTTTAAAAATTATTATAGAGTAGCTATACATTTTTACAACTATTTAAAATTATAAGCAACTTTTTTCTAAATGAATAAATTATTCACATTCTTTCCTTAACATCGAGCTTATTAATTTTATACCTCGCATTTCGGCTACTGAGTTTTTATAATGACAGAGAGCCAGGTCAAAGTTCAAAATTCCGTTCATTGAAAAACAGATGCCTTCAAAGAAATAATTTAAGTGATTTAAGTTTACTAATTATTTTTACATTGCCAATAACTACTGTAAGGTTATATTATTGCTGTTATAAGAAAATAAAGACGAAAACTATGTCAGACCTACAGACTGTTTTAACACTTTGCACTTGTATGTCCAGTTTGACTGGACACATCTTTCTTTGTAAATTTTGTTTTTCGTACTATTAATAAAGGAAAATAAAATTCGCCTTACTTAATTAGAGCAATTTTGAAATTGTGTACTTGAAGGAAACTTCTTTTTAAAAAGTGGTGTCAACTGAATAAAATTTGTGCAAGACACCAGAGTCAGAAGGGTTAAGATTCAAGAAAGAAATCAGAGCTGTTTTGAATGCGTCGTCGAGTCGGCTGAAGAACTCTTTGCTCACGGTGCACACAGTGACAAATATTTTTCTTTTACTCACTTCTACTCAATAAACAACGTGTCAAAAATTGACTATCATCAATACATGTCAGTGTAAGAAACAAATTTAAATCTTACTTATTTCTTTGACGGCAACTGGTTTGAACGAAATTTTAAACTTTGACCCGGGCCCCCGTCATTATAACTCAATAGCCGATATGCGAGGTAGCAAATTACTTAGCTCTGTGAGACGAATCGAATGAGCTATAAAAATCTTCGCCGTCACAGACTATAGTAGCTTTACTTGTGAGTATGACTAAGGAGTGAGTGAAAAACCTTGAAAATTATCGATGCAAAACATATACCATATCAATTTATATAACACAGGGGTGATTGTGACTCAGAATGAAAAACCCTGAAAATTAATCGATACAAAGTGAAAAACCCTGAAAATTATCGATGCAAAATATACCAATAACAATTTACATAACTGATGCTGCAACAGCATGACAATCAAATGACATATTTCTGCTATTGTTTGAAATATACAATTGCAGAAAAACATAATTTGGTAAACTTATGTTAATTTCACTGAAAGCTAAATGACTTCATCAAATGGAGAGTGCAATTTATCTTGTTATATGCAAAGTTCGACTTCTATATTCAGTAAATGAATTTATTCTAAGTACTCATGAAACAAGTACAAATTATGTGGTTAAGAGTTATCTCTTAGTAGATTTAAAGCAAGTCATATCTAGTTATTTGAAAACAGTAAAAAAATGTCAAAACCAATCCAATTTTACTTCTAAGTGGCTAAGTATTAGAAAAAAATAGATAAAAATCTATTTTTAAAGCTTTACTCTTACACAAGGTAAATTTCTTTTCCCTGCTTTCTTCTTGGGTATTACACATTAGAGATATGCAATTCTGGACATTTTTGTACTGAGATTGAGATGGATAACACAATACCAGGGGTGATTCTGAGTAAAAAAAAAATATATATATATCTGAAATTCACAGCAACTTTTCTGAAAGGTTACAGAAGAGAAAATGGGGAGATAATCACTCCTGGTTCTAATTATGTGTTTTTTGCTGCTATCCTTTCACAAAATTTGCGTTTTTTCCTGCGATTTTTCGGCGAAATTTGCGTTTTTTAAAGAGATTCATGTCCCCCCCCTTTTCCCCGTGATCTTTTAACAAAATTTGAGTTTTTTCTGCGAACCTTTGATGATATTTCCGTTTTTCTAGCGATTCTTTGACGAAATTCGAGTTTTTTCCCGCGATCTTTTGACGAAATTCGTGTTTTTTCCGCGATTCTTTGAAGAAATTGTTTTTCTTTTTCGTGATCCTTTAATGAAATTTGCACTCTTTTTGCGATCATTTGACGAAATTTGTGTTTATTTCGAGATCATTAGAAGAAATTTCTTTTATTTCGAGATCATTAGACGAAATTTGTTTTATTTCGAGATTCTTTGACAAAATTCGTGTTTTTTCCGCGATCGTTTGGTGAAATTTGCAGGGTTTTTTGCGATTATTTAAAGAAATTAGTTTTTTTCCGCGATCCTTTAACGAAGTTCGCGTTTTTCCAGGGATCCTGTTCTCCCCCGCAAACTTTTGACGAAAATCGCGTTTTTCTCCGCAATCTTTTGACGAAAATCTCATTTTTCAAGCGATTCCGCGATGGGCAAAATCCTTCCCGGTTCTAATTGTTTTTTCAACGGTCTTTTGACGAAATTAGTGTTTTTTCTGTGATTCTTTAAAGAAATTAATGTTTTTTATGCGATATTTTAACAAAATGTGCGTTTTTCCAGAGATCCTTTGACGATATCCATTTTTCCACGTTCCTTTGACGATATATCCGTTTTTCCCGTGATCTTTTGACAAAAATCGCGTTTTTCCCCGCGATGTTTTGACGAAAATCTTAGTTTTATCAGATCCTTTGCGAAATTCGCGCTTTTTTTGCAATCCTTTGACGATATGTGTTTATTTCGAGATTCTTTGACGAAATTAACTTTTTTTCCCCGCAATCCTTTGACGAAATTGTCGATTTTTTTCAGCGAACGATTGAGGAATTGATTTTTTTTTTTGCCGACCATTTGTCAAAATTCGAGATATTTTTAATGTCCGAATTTTCCACTAAATGTAACGATCTCATAAACCCGGAAGGATCGACCGAAAAACGGGAGCACAACCACCCCTGATAACAACTGATGCTGTAGCAGCATGACAATAAAATGACATTTCTGCTATTGTTTGAAATATACAATCGCAGAAAACAATTTTATAAACTTACATTAATTTCACTGAAAGGTGAATAACTTTATCAAATGGAGAATGCAATGTCTTGCTAAATATGCAAAGTTCGAATTCCATAACCAGCAAATAAATTTATTCCATGTACTCATGAAACAAGTACAAATTATGTAATAAGGGTGGGATCTCTTAGTAGATTTAATGCAAATCATATATTGCATACTAGGTGTCATATACATGACACCTAGTAATTTGAAAACAGTTAAAAAGTCAAAACCATTTTTACTTCTAAGTGGATTCTATTCTGAGGAAAAAGAAAATCCAAAGTAAGTGTTTGGGAGAATCCCTCACAGTCACGATTCTGTGTTTTTTCTGCGATCCTACAAAGTTTTTTTTTCCCTGTGACCTATTAAAGAAATCTGCATTTCCCCCATAATCCTTTGACGAAGTTTATGTTTTTCCCCTGTGATCGCTTGACGGAAACAGCGTTATTCACTGTGATCCATTGACAAAGTGTTTTTTCCCACAATCTTTTGATGAAATTTGAGTCCCCCCCTCCTTTTAGAGTTTTGTAGAATATAGAGTTCAGTGAAAATCACTAGAGCCGTTTTTTAGATAAAGTTAGCTTGACCTGAAAATGACCCACTAATTGAAATTTTTTGAGCATGTGACCTAGACCAATAGTTTTCTTGTACTCAAAAATGGTTGGATGCAGAATTTAATGAAAATCGATTATACCGTTTTCTACATAAATTTAGCTTGAGCCACAGTGACCCACTAATCGAATTTTCTCGAACATGTGACTTAACCCAATGGTCTTCTTGTAATCCAAAACTGTAGAGTATAGAGTTTAGTGAAAATCGTTAGAGCCGCTTTTTAGATAAAATTAGCTTGATCCATAGTGACTTAAAAATGACCCACTAATTGAAATTTCTGGGACACGAGACCCCCTATAGCAGAAACAGTGCAACACGGTATAGGTGTAAACTGGCGGTCGCCACTCGCCACGTGGCGATTAAAGTTGTAAAAGTGGCGATTAAAAAATCAGCCATTGATCGCCACCCTAGTCGCCACTCACCAAGTGGCGATAAAAAATCTTATCGATCGCCAAGTGAAATATAGCTTTTTTCATAGAAATATGCATCTCTACTTTGGTTACATCTAATTAGCAAACTGGTTAATTCTCTTTCTTACCGGATGCAAGCAGATTACAACGATTTAGCTGTATTTTTCAATATTTCAGCTTTTCGCCATTGCTGTTCAGTTTGATTATTTTTTCAAGAAATACAGTTTTATTCTGCAAAATATATTCATCAGCTTTGATTCCACATGCATTTCAAATAATTTATTCCTTTTTTTTCCACCGAATGCAAGTGGATTTTAAGGACATTGCAGTATTTTCAATATTTCGACTCCGGCCACATGCTCACCAGTTAGATTATTTTTCTTCAAGAGATACTGTTTAATCCTGCGGAATACATTCATCAGCTTCGATTTCAACTATATGTAATGTGTGTAGTATGTTAATAACACATTTACTTATTAAATAAAATCCAAATAACATTTTATTATGCTTTATTTGATTATTTTTTTTTATTGTATACACCTAACTGTTGGAATTTTGATTTAATTATTTTTTATATAAAAGAAAGTAATAGTAATTTAAATTGATAATAGTGTTTATGAACATATAAAAATAATCTAAAAATATATTCTAAAAATGAATGTAACAGATTCAGTGGTTTTAAAGTAATTTTCTTGAATTTTGACTGCTTCCCTATTCTTATCATGAATAGTTGGCTGGTAAAACTCTGACTTATAGAAAAATATGTCTATATACAGCGATTATAGTTCATGTAGACGTAAAGAAAGTTTGAAACATTATAGTGGCCACTAACTTTAAAAAGTGGCCACTAATGAAACTGAGTCTACCGGCCACTGGCTACTAACTCAATTTCCCAGTTTTCACCTATACAACACGGAAGTGGGCGCTGCAGATTATTTTAAAGCTTGCAGATTAATCCACCAGCTTAAAAAGAAATGCTGGGCTTAAAAAATAGCTAAAATTTACTTTTAGTCTTTTAGATTTATGGGACTTGTTGTAACCTTGTTATATTTTCTTTATAAATGCAAATTTTGCTTATTTTATGGGTTTCTGTTACTTCTTATGATAGTATAAGCTTAGTCTAGTATTGTTAAGCCGCAGATAAATTTTACTTCGCTGCAGACTGATGCAGAAAATTCTGCTTCTGGGAGAGACCTATCCCAATAGTTTTCTCGTGCCCCAAAAACGGTTGGATAAAAAATTTAGTTAAAAACGATTGAACCGTTTTCTAGATATAATTACCTTGACCCTGACCCATTAATCAAATTTTCTCGAACATGTGACCTAGCCTAATAGTCTTATCGTGCCCAAAAATGGTAAAATACAAAATTTAGTAAAAATCGTTAAGAGTCATTTTGTAAGATAAAATTTACATACACACACAATTTTTGCTTGTATTACAGTATAAGATATGTACATTAACAATAATGTTTTGGTATTGAAATATACTGACATGAGTGAAAGGCATATGCTTTATACTATGTTTACACTTGTAATGATATTAATGCAGTATATGGTATGATCCATGTCAATTCAGGCAGCCAAAGAAAAAATCTTACCTTCATAGTCTCAGAAGTTTTTGAATTGAACATATGTTAAAATTCAATAAAAAATAAGATACTTGTATATTTTGGTTTTGCCCCAAAAAATTCCTGGCCCGAGATACAGGCCGCCAAAGATGGCATCCCGGGCACCATTTCCAATTCGCCATTTTCGATAAAAATTTTAAAGTGCTCTATCTCTAGAACGGTGCAAGATATTTTGTTGCAGTTTTTTTTATTTTAAAGATAATATTCTTCTGTTTAAAATGATATACCCAATTTTGAAAAATGTATTCAACTTTTCTTGTGGCAACCTTTTGAAAAAAAAATTTTTTTTCTCAAAAAAAAATTTTTTTTTCAAAAAAAAATTTTTTTTTCAAAAATGCCAATCCTAAAAATTTTGATTTTTTTGCTGTTGATCAATACCATTGGGAACTATCTTCACTGTAAAGGAGAACTTCCACTTTTGAGTTTAACAAATTTTAGAAACATTTAAAAAATTCAGAGAATTTTACAGGAACTGTATATATACAGTTCCAGTAAAAGTCACTGAATTTTTGCTTATTTGTATCATATTTGTAAGGATAAGTCTACTATGTATCCTAAACAAGTTAGAAATTGCAATATCAAATGTGGCAAATGAGGTGCGTGCATAGTATTAACTAGTTTTATAAATATTCAGATCTTGGTGCAATAAGTGTTATACTCTTGAGTAGGACTGGGCGACGTAGAAATTTCTTAAATCGATTTATCATCCATCCAACATCGCGATTTAGTGCTAAATCGCGATTTAACACCGATTTTACATTTTAGAATATGGAAGCCTATTTTTTAAGTTTTAGTAACAAAATACGATCTTTACGTGCCCCCCCCCCCCCCCCCTCCTGTATTATTTAGTATACTTAGCTTTTAATTTGTCAAACAATTTTGAAAAGAGGTATATTTTACACATAAAAAAGCTTTGAATGTCCCAAAACACTAGTTTTTTTTTTCCATTTTAAAAATTAGTGACCTATTGTAATACATTTTATAAACTCATTCTATAAGAAATAATATAAAAGAAAATGATTTTTTTTTTTGTCTGACTTGTTTATGCATGCTACAATTTAAATTCCTTAAGGGAGGGGGGGCTTCCCCTAGCCCACTCAAATAGCACTTCATTGCTAACAGCCTACATACACTTTTTTTTTACAGACACAGATTTAAAAAGTTACTGAGGTAAAACAGAAGCATATTAAAAGACTTCCAATGATGAATTTAACTATTCATTTACCATGAGAAAAGTAGTAAAAAAAAAAAGGGGGGGGGGTGAGATATGAGAAATAAGGTGCAATTTTATATCTTTTTAACTTTTAGATTAAAATAAGATTTGTTTAACATAAATGCTGACATTTATATAGCGGATGGAGAAGGATTGAAAGTGTGACCCTTGGAGCACATCACTGAAATTGCTGATTTTTTTTCGTGGTTGTTGCCATCCTTTAAGATTAGTAATAAAATATAATCTTAAAATATATCTCTTTTTAATGATAAGAAAATGTCAAAAAAAGCAAAAATTCGCAGATCTGCAGAAAAATCTAATGAATGCCTCCTCCAGCCCTCCCTCATTCGGCTGTAAAAATAAAGCTACTTGACTCATTACAGAACCTTATTAAAGTATTTTTAATTAATTACAAAATAATAATAAATTAAAACTAAAATATTCCCATAATACCTAAACATATGAAAATTAATTTTTCATGAAAATAATGCATAAAAATATAAACTAAAAATGGATGAATTTGGATATAAATAGTGAATCAATTTCAGCAAGATACTCAATCCATGTGACTGGCATTGAAATCGGATGTCAAATCTGATGCATGACTATTTTAAAATATTTTAATTAATTACAGAATAATAGAAAATAAAGAATATGTATTAAAATATTACCCAAACATGTGAAAAATGAATGTTTCATTAAAATAATGCATAAAAATAAAAAATAAAATTCGATGAATTTGGATTTTAAATATGAAACTTTATTCTTTTTTTTCCAACCATAAATACTCAATCAATTTCAGGAAAAAAATATTAGTAAAAGAAAAATATTTAATGTGGATCACGGCCAAATAGTGATACACAAAACAATGCATGATTATACCTTTAAAATAATTTCATTAATTACAAAATAATAGAAAATAAAAAATAAATGTTAAAATATTACTAAAACATGTAAAAAATGAATTTTTCATCATAAGAATGCATAAAAGTATAAACTGCAAGTCGATGAGTTTGGATTTTAAATATAAAACTTTATTATTATTATATTTAATCATATAAATGCTGAATTAATTTCAGGAAAACAATCTTTTGAAACAATGCAGGATTCTACTTTAAAACATTTTAATTAATTACAGAATATTGGAAAATAAAAAGTACATGTTGCAATATTACTCAAATATGTTAAAACTTAATTTATCATCAAAAGATTGCATTAGCATATAAATTGAAATTCGATGAATTTGGATTTTAAGATTTAAACATTACTTTTTCCTTTCAACTTTCCACTATATAAGTTCTTAGTTTCTGAAAAATACACATTCCAATCTCGTAAACTCTGAATCTTGTTTACAAAATAAATAAATAAATATCAATTCTTACTTAAATCATCGTTTTCTTAAATCGCCTTTTTCTTAAATTGGAACCTGCTAAATCGATTTAACACCAGCTTGCCTTGTTTTCATTAAATCGTCTTTTTCTTAAATCGGAAAGCATGGAGGCTTGCGATGTTTGCTTAAATCGGATCGTCCTAAATCGATTTAACACCAGCTTGCCTTGTTTGTCTTAAATCGGAAAGCATTGAGGCTTGCGATGTTTGCTTAAATCGGATCCTCCTAAATCGATTTAACATCAGCTTGGCATGTAAGTGGTAGATACATCAAAGTAGATAAATCGATTTTCCGATGTTAGCTCTGAATCAGTATTTTGTTTTAAATCGATTTAAAGCCAATGGCTAAATCGCGATTTAAGAGATTGGCTAAATCGCGATTTAAGAGATTGGCTAAATCGCGATTTAAGAGATTGGCTAAATCGCGATTTAAGAGATTGGCTAAATCGCGATTTGACATTAGCTAAATCGCGATTTCCAATTTTAGCTTAAATCGATTTAAGACCAATGGTTAAATCGGATTTCCGATGTAAGCTTTAAATCGATTTAAGAGTTAAATCGATTTAAGGCCCAGGCCTACTCTTGAGCAAAAAGGCATGAATACAAAATTTACTATAATACCATATATTAAATTCAGTAATATGGAAGTAATATGAATCCATCTTAAAAGGACTTAATCGCCATGGCAACCTAGAATCATTGCCTATCATGGTATATCATTGAATCAATTATGTATTATAGGATTTTTAAATAGAATGAAGAAAACTTTTATTAATGTCTTTTATGTTTTAATTTGATTTTCATAGCATTTGAAGTGATACATACTTTATTGCAGAGGTTTACAAAAAATTACTTCCTGTGTCATAGAAAGTGCATAGTGTTTACAGGGACACACAAAAGATTTCGGATACTTTACCTTATTGGAAATACTGCACATTAGCGAAGATTGCTAGAGGTGCATTTTTAGTTGCGATATGAGTTTTTAAGTTTAATTAAATATTTCCATATTACGTTGTGTGTATAAAGGCTGTAGATCATATACAGGGCTACACAAAAGAAATCGTAAGGATATTGCTGGAAGTGCATTGTTAGTTGTGTTTGAGTTTTTAAGTTAATAACTAAATTTTTCCATATTACGTTGTGTGCATAAATGCTGTAGATCATATACAGGGCTGCACAAAAGAAATCTTAAGGGTTTACGGAGTATGAATGAAAGTAGCTTAAAGGTGATTTTTAAATGAGTTATGCATTTTTACACTGAACTACATTTAGTATACTAAGATGTGTTTGGAGAATATAGATAAAATGTTTACAGGTCCATGCAAAGAATTAGATACATGGATACACGTCTATGGATGATAATCTCTGGAAGTGTGATTTCACTGGTTTTAAGGATGTTTTAATGATAATTAAATATTAGCTACATAGTGGCATGTATAAAAAGATAGTAGGTAAAATACAGGGTTGTATGAAAGTATTCAAGTATGCTTCCGTCTATTGACATAAATTTCTAAAAGTCAAATTCCGACCTATTTATGTGTTTTTAACAATTTCCAACATAGTTGAAAGTCTTTATGGATTCGAATTGTCTTCCCATCTGTCTGAACTCTAACTTGTATTAATATAATTTGTATTGCTGTGTAATTGATATATGTTATTGAGATTGTTTTACTATGTTCGGTATTGAAAATAAAGTATGTATCACTTCAAATGCTATGAAAATCAAATTAAAACATAAAAGAAATTAATAAAAGTTTTCTTCATTCTATTTAAAAATCCTATAATACATAATTGATTCAATGATATATCATGACAGGCAATGATTCTAGGTTGCCATGGCGATTAAGTCCTTTTAAGATGAATTCATATTACTTCCGTATTACTCAATTTAATATGTAGAATCATAATAAATTTTGTATTCATGCCCTTTTTGCCCAAGAGTGTAACTTATTGCACCAAGATCTGAATATTTATAAAACTAGTTATAGTACGCACGCACCTCATTTGCCACATTTGATATTGCGATTTCTAACTTGTTTAGGATATATAGTAGGCTTATCCTTACAAATATGATACAAATAAGCAAAAATTCAGTGACTTTTACTGGAACTGTATATATACAGTTCCTGTAAAATTCTCTGAATTTTTTAAATGTTTCTAAAATTTGTTAAACTCAAAAGTGGAAGTTCTCCTTTACAGTGAAGATAGTTCCCAATGGTATTGATCAACAGCAAAAAAATCAAAATTTTTAGGATTGGCATTTTCAAAAAAAAAAAAATGTTTTTTGAAAAAAAAATTTTTTTTTCAAAAGGTTGCCACAAGAAAAGTTGAATACATTTTTCAAAATTGGGTATATCATTTTAAACAGAAGAATATTATCTTTAAAATAAAATAAACCGCAACAAAATATCTTGCACCGTTCTAAAGATAGAGCACTTAAAAATTTTTATCGAAAATCGCGAATGAGAAAGGATGCCGGGGATGTCATCTTTGGCGGCCTGTATCTCGGGCCAGGAATTTTTTGGGGCAAAATGAAAATATACAAGTATCTTACTTTTTCTTAAATTTTAACATATGTTCAATTCAAAAACTTCCTGCCTGAGTTGATATGGATTCAGCCATATACAATTGCAATGGGAACAATATTTGGCAATTTATCACTTATGCTGGGGTAAACTACCAAGAAAACTGTTCAGACTTCATTACAGAAGACATTAGAAAATTCATCTATAGCTAGCAAAGAAGTTTAAGAGAATAGAATATACCTTTTTGTTGTAATTCTTCCAGTGCCTTCCTGGCTAAGGATCCTCTAACTTTTAATCTGTCAGATACTACAGATGGTGTGATCAGTTTGTAGCTTGGAATTTCTTTTAACATTTTCTCATAAGTTGCTTTATCAAATAGAACCAAGTTGTTCAATTTGTCACGCACTTTTCCTTTTGACCACTTCTGCAATATTAAAAATGCTTTTTTTATTTTTATTTATAATTTATAAATACAGCAATAAGTGATGCTCAGAATGCTGGGACTATATTAAAATAATTTATTAGCTTAAATATTTTCCTTGGATACTATTTAAAAATCCCATTAAAAAACAGAAAAAGAATTTTTTTAAAGCCTTTTTACTTTTCATTTCACTAATTTTTATCTAAAAAAAATTACCAAAATGTGAATAAATAAATATACAGCAATAAATGATGCTCAGAACGTTGGGACTATAACTTTCCACAAAATGATTCAGATACTTTTGTTCATCACAGCATCATTCTTCTCATGATTTTTCATTATGATAAATTGCAGCAAAGCAGCAAAATAGCCACAGATTTCAGTACACATTGGGATTTTTCTGTCTTCATATTAAGATTCATCATTTATCAATGGTTTATTTCAAATAACCAATTTTTCTGGAACATACAAATTATTTATACAGAAAATTTACTGTAAAAAAAGCACTTATTTTCGCTAGCCGTAATTTTTGCGAAAATGAAGATATCGGTGATTTGGCGAGCTGAAAATTTCACATGAACAGAACCGCAAGTTGAAAAATCCCGAAACTACCTAAATAGAACCCCTTTTGCATAAGACATTTAAAGAAACTTCCTTTTGTCCGAAAAGTTCTTTCTGTTAATTGTATTATTTTTATTCAAGAAATTTTTGTATTTAAGTAACTAATCATTAAATTTTGATAAGTGAAAAATTTCTGATTTTTTATTATTTGAGGGGGTGGGGGGATATT
Source organism: Maratus speciosus (assembly GCA_963932465.1). Lineage (NCBI taxonomy): Eukaryota > Metazoa > Arthropoda > Arachnida > Araneae > Salticidae > Maratus > Maratus speciosus. The sequence goes on from OZ010788.1 coordinate 457,592,476, forward strand.
TCATGAGGCTAAAATTTTTGCGATTATGACGGGCTCACGAAAATTAAAGCCTCGCGAAAATAAGTGCTTTTACAGTACTTTAAATGGTACTTTTCGGTTAGCCGGGCACCAATGTCACATACATAGTACATATATGCACACATATATGCGTATATATAACACTGGTGCATGGCTAACTGAAAAGTACCTTTTAAACAGGCATGAAAGTGATCCAAAGACAAAAAGGTGAAAAATTTTTGCATTCTATACAATTTAGATCAATTTTAATGGATATTAAATTTTTTTAAAAAGGAAGAAAGAAAAGAAATAATGCAAGATTATTTTGGTATATTTTTAACTAAGAAAATATTAAAAAAGAAAACCAAATTTAAACTAACAGTGAAATTAGACAACTGAATCAAAAGATAATGGAAGTAATCCAGACAATAGAGACTGTATAGGGGCTCTACCTAGCAAAATTAATGGCAGTTCTGGAAAAAGGCTTACTATGTTTTTTGGGTTGCTGAATCCGAATGTGAAACTTCCCACCAAAATTTCTCCTGGCAACCCCCCAAATTTTGGTAAAATGCCCCCAAAAGAGGTTTTATTTAAAAAATCAATTTTTTTTTATTGTTTTAGGGGAAAAGTATCTGGAAATTCAGAAAGTAGACAAAATTTGCAACAAATTAGATACATCACATTATGACTTAGGATGAAGGGGAAGCGGAGACTGCCTCGGAACATGCGTGCGGTGCTGCGCAAACTAAGTTGCGCAATTCCACTTAACCACTCACACGTTTACATTCACCCTCCCATCTCCCCAACGAACTTTCCTTATAAGGTTTACTTTAAGTTTTTCGAGTCGCTGAATCCGAAATTTTAACTTATCCCCAAAATTTTCCCCCCTGAAACCCCCCCAAATAGTAGTTTTTAACTTAAATTTCTTATTGTTTTAGGAGAAAAGCATTACGAAATTCAGAAACTAGACAAAATTTGCAACAAATAGGAGACGACATTATGACGTAGAATGAATGGGGAGGGCTGCCTCTGAACATGAACTGCAGCGCTATGTGCACTAAGTTATGAAGTCCAGGCAATAGGGGATTTTACCTGGAAAAATTAATACTAGTTCTGGATTTCGACTCACTTTATGTTTTTTGGGTTGCTGAATCCGAATTTGTAACTTCCCACCAAAATTTCACCCAGCAACCCCCCAAAAAATCGATTTTGAAAAAATTTGGTTTTTGAGAAAAGCGTGCGGGGAGTGTTCCGATCAGCCCTTTTCTCCCATAATGTCATATATCTTATATGTTGCAAATTTTGTCTAGTTTCTGAATTTCGTAATGCTTTTCCCCTAAAACAATAAGAAATTTAAGTTAACTTTTTTTTTGGCGGGGGGGGGGGGGGGGGGGGGGGGGGGGGATTTTGAGGGTAAGTTAAAATTTCGGATTCAGCGACTCAAAAAACAAAGTAATTCTTATAAGGAAAGTTCGGATGGGAGATCAAATGTAAATGTGTGAGGGGTTAAGTGGAATTGCGCAACTTAGCCCATGCAGCACCACACACATGTTCCAAGGCAGATCCCCCCTTCCCCTTAAGTCATATCTAATTTGTTGCAAATTGTCTACTTTCTGAATTTCTAGATACTTTTCCCCTAAAGCAATAAAAAAATTGATTTTTTAATAAAAACCGTTTTTGGGGGGCTTTTTACCAAAATTTGGGGGGGGGGTTGCCTGGGGAAATTTTAATGGGAAGTTACAAATTCGGATTCAGCGACCAAAAAACAAAGTAAGCCGATTTCTAGAATTACCATTAATTTTGCTAGGTAAAATTCCCTATTGCCTGGACTAAAGGCAGTTTATTAAATTTTATGTCCAAAAGTAGTTGCTGAATTTGAGTAAAGTAAGGCGATAAACCTTTCATGCTAAATTTTTTTCTAAATTTCTCTACCTGTTGAGGAAAAAAAAAGTTTTTTAATGATGGTAGGTTCTTTCATGTCTTTTGTCCCAGCAATATATCTTTACTACACTAAAAGTAACCAAAAACATTTACATATGGATAGATCAAAATTATGTTCCGAAAAAGAACCTTAATGCAAAATTTATTTCTTATGTTATACATTTTAAACTTCATTAACATGATTTTGAAATTTTCATAACAAGCTGATATTTCTATGTAGAATAGAAACAATTTCTAAAGGTTAAGAGCATACTTCAGTCAAGCGAAAAGACCCGTTCGCTAATGCTAATTATGGAAGAAGTTTATAAAGATATCGGTCGCATTTCAATATTTTTAGATGTATTTTTTTGCAGTGGCTAGCTGAGGTCGATCTGTATGCAGGCCGTTTTCTACTTTTTCAATTTCATTTATAGGTATTTTTAATCAGGACACTTATTTTCAGAACCGGTTCCTAAAATGAAAGCATCTTCTTGAAATAATCCTCAATGAAAAGTGAAAAAATAAACTGCCTTTTTACAGATCGACCTCAGCTAGCCACTGCAAAAAAAATCTAAAAATATTGAAATGCAAACAAGATATCTATATAAATTTCTTCCATAGGAATAGAAATCGCGAACTGGTCTTTTTGCGTGACTGAAGTAGACTCTTAATAAAATGTTTGAAACTTTAATTTCTCAGACCCCACCATTCCCCTTATATAAACTAAATCTTTCTTTCGCTTTTTTTTTTTTAATCAATCCAGAGAATAGCGAAACTTGTTTTTGAAAATGTGGATTTCCTCCTTCAGGAGAAACTCTTCGACGCCAGTTTAAATAAGCCATTAACATTCAGTAAATACATTGGGAGGTTGTCTATCCTCATATCTGTCAGATCCGAATCATTTATACCAATGTTTTTTCAGAATAATTATATTTTTAAATTCTAAAAATTAATCTAAACGCCAAATAGCCACTGATTTCAGAATACGTTGGGATTTTTCTGTCTTCATATTTTTCAGACCCGAAAGATTAGTCATCATTTATCAATGGTTTATTTGGTACAACAAATTTTTCTAAAACATACAAATTATTTACACATTTCTCAGAACTGAAATATTATACAACATTTATATTAATGTTTTTTTTTTTTTCAAAATCTTTAAATTACATTAAATTAGCCTAAATGTCTAATAGCCATTGATTTCAGTACACGTTGGGATTTTTCTGTCTTCATATTTTTCAGACCCGAAAGATTGTTCATCATTTATCAATGGTTTATTTGGTACAACAAATTTTTCTAAAACATACAAATTATTTACACATTTCCCAGAACTGAAAGATTATTCAACATTTATATTAATGTTTTATTTTTTCAAAATCGTTAAATTACATATTTAAAATCTATAAATTAGTCTAAATGTCTAATAGCCACTGATTTCAGTATACGTTGGGATTTTTCAGTCTTCATATTTTTCATAAGATTTAAATATTCCATTAAAAAACAAACGTATTAAAAACCTTTTGAACTTTTCATCTCCAGCCTCACCCTTTCACTAATTTTTATCTAAAAAATTCATCAAAATAAGAAATAAATATACAGCAATAAATGATGCTCAGAACGTTGGGACTAACTTTCCACAAAATGATTCAGATACTTTTGCTCATCACAGCATCATTCTTATGATTTTCCACAGTGATAAATTGGAGCAAAACTGTATAAGAAATGTAAAATTAGCCACTGATTTCAGTACACGTTGGGATTTTTCTGTCTTCATATTTTTCAGACCCGAAAGATTATTCATCATTTATCAATGGTTTATTTTGCATCTGTTTTTCATAGTTAAATATGCCATCTAAAAATAGTTTATATTTAATAAAATAATTTATTCACTTACAAAATAATTTCCTTGGATACTAAATAGAAATTCTTAAAGAAAGTTATTTTTTGAAATCCTTGTATCTCCCTTTTAAAACCTCAATTTTAATCTAAAAAATTCACCAAAGAGTGAAAAATGTGGAAGACAGCAATAAATGATGCTCAGAACATTGGGACTATAACTTTCCTCAAAATGATTCAGATACTTTTACTCATCACAGCATCATTCAAATTTCATGATTTTAACATAGTGGCAAATTGCAACAATGCTGTTTAAGAAATGCCAAACAACCATTGATTTCAGTACACGTTTGAGATTTTTCTGTCTTCATATTTTTCAGACCCGAAAGATTGTTCATCATTTATCAATGTTTTTGGGGGAACATAGAAAGCTGCTTAACCCTCCGACTGTCTTGGAAAAGGGCAAAATTGTAATGTTTTTACTGCATTTTTATTAAATGCTAAAAAAAAATGATACTTTGAACATTTTACGAAAAAACTTAATAACGAATATGAATGCAATCCTTGGAAGTATTAATCATTGTTCAGTGTATTAAAAATACATTAAATCAATAGAATTATACTACTTTATATATTGCTTGTATTGCAGTGAAACCTGGAGCTTAGTGAACGTATTAACACGGGCTTGTCAGTGAGGGGGTTAAAGAAATGTCAAGTAGCCACTGACTTTAGTACGCATTAGGACTTTTGTCTTCATATTTTTTAGACCCGAAAGTTTATTCATTTAACAATGGTCTATTTGGTACCTGTTTTTCATAGCTATATAGTTATAATAGCTAGGTTTTTACATCTAAAAATTGTTTAACTATATCAAAATAATTTATTCGCTTAATATAGTTTCCTTGGATAAGATTTAAATATTCCATTAAAAAACAGAAACGTATTAAAAACCTTTTGAACTTTTCATCTCCAACCTCGCCCCTTTCACTAATTTTTATCTAAAAAATTCATCAATAAGAATTAAATATACAGCAATAAATGATGCTCAGAACGTTGGGACTATAACTTTCCACAACATGATTCAGATACTTTTGCTCATCACAGCATCATTCTTATGATTTTCCACAGTGATAAATTGGAGCAAAACTGTATAAGAAATGTAAAATTAGCCACTGATTTCAATAGGGGAGAGTTGGGAGGAATGGGACAGCGGGAGGAGTGGGACAGCAGCATTTATGTCCAAAATAACTGTTAGAATTAAGTTCTAGTTTGTCCACTAGATAAAGCATCTATAGCTTCATGTTTGATTCTAATTGTTACACCAGCTGTATTATTGTTTGTATTTAAAAGGGAAAATTTTATTTTCATACCTCAGAAGTAAGTACAAATTCTTATTCTTTCAATGATTTTTTTCAATTATATTATATTTAAAATAAAAATAATATAATTGTATAATAAACTTAAAGATATAGTGTTTGTAAACTAGCAGCCAAATAAAGCATAAATGTAGCATGATATATATGATAAGCCTTTTTAAAAAATATTCAGCAGAGGGAGGAATGGGACATGTTCTCAAACACCTTTGAGTCCTTCCGATATGCACCCTTATCCCAAAGCATTTCCACAAAAACTATAAAGAAAGACAGAAAAAAGGAAAGATAAAAAAATCATCACTGACACACCAGAAAAAGAAGAAATTGAAAAAATAGCCACTGATAAAAAGCAGAAGAGATTGTGTAAAAAGAAAACTCTTAAGGTGAAAAGGAAGAAACAGAAAAAGCGAATGAATTATCTGATGATTCCATTGATGGGAAATTTTTGTCGCATGACTCTACAGATGAAGACTTTTGATTTGATTACTCACAATGATAATGAAATTGCTGAAGAATTTGATTGGTTAACTGATGATCCAAAATTAGGATAAATAACTTTGTAATTGTTAAAATTTTGACGAAGAAGACAGTTGTTTATTATATATGCAGAGTTGAGGATATAGACAGTGATAAGGAGTTTATCATATTCAAAAATGATGAAAAAGAAAAATTTCACTTCCCACAAGAAAATGACTTCAGTGAAGTAGAAAAAAGGGATATCATAATGAAATTGCCTCAACCACAAATAATTTGTGGTACCAGCCGAGCCCAGTCCTACTTTGCTTTCAGTGTTGACTTATCAAAATACAATATGTGTTAATTTAATTTTTATCAAACAATGTCCTATTCCTCCCTCATGTGCGTCCCATACCTCCCTCATATGAGGGAGGTGTGGGACAAAAATGTTAACATTTTAAAACGTGCAAATAAAAGCCAGTTGTTTGTATTTCACAGCGTTTGTATTTTTTAAACATAGCTTAAGTAACATACTATTAGATTTTTATAAGCTATACTCTTGGTAAAACATAAGTAGTGAATTAAAAAATAAATTGTGAAATCTGTCCCACTCCTCCCAACTCTCCCCTACACGTTGGGATTTTTCTGTCTTCATATTTTTTAGACCCGAAAGTTTATTCATTTAACAATGGCCTATTTGGTACCTGTTTTTCATAGCTATATAGTTATAATAGCTAGGTTTTTACATCTAAAAATTGTTTAACTATATCAAAATAATTTATTCGCTTAATATAGTTTCCTTGGATAAGATTTAAATATTCCATTAAAAAACAGAAACATATTAAAAACCTTTTGAACTTTTCATCTCCAGCCTCGCCCCTTTCACTAATTTTTTATCTAAAAAATTCATCAAAATAAGAATTAAATATACAGCAATAAGTGATGCTCAGAACGTTGGGACTATAACTTTCCACAACATGATTCAGATACTTTTGCTCATCACAGCATCATTCTTATGATTATCCACAGTGATAAATTGAAGCAAAACTGTATAAGAAATGTAAAATTAGCCACTGATTTCAGTACACGTTGGGATTTTTCTGTCTTCATATTTTTCAGACCCGAAAGATTGTTCGTCATTTATCAATGGTTTATTTTGCATCTGTTTTTCACAGTTAAATATGCCATCTAAAAATAGTTTATATTTAATAAAATAATTTATTCACTTACAGAATAATTTCCTTGGATACTAAATAGAAATTTTCTTAAAGAAACAAAGTTATTTTTTGAAAACCTTGTATCTTTTTTTCACCTGCCTTTTAAAACCTCAATTTTAATCTAAAAAATTCACCAAAGAGTGAAAAATGTGGAAGACAGCAATAAATGATGCTCAGAACGTTGGGACTATAACTTTCCTCAAAATGATTCAGATACTTTTACTCATCACAGCATCATTCAAATTTCATGATTTTAACGTAGTGACAAGTTGCAACAATGCTGTTTAAGAAATGCCTAACAACCATTGATTTCAGTACATGTTGGGATTTTTCTGTCTTCATATTTTTCAGACCCGAAAGATTGTTCATCATTTATCAATGTTTTTTGGGGGAACATAGAAAGCTGCTTAAAGAAATGTCAAGTAGCCACCGACTTTAGCACGCATTGTGACTTTTGTCTTCATATTTTTTAGACCCCAAAGTTTATTCATTTAACAATGGTCTATTTGGTACCTGTTTTTCATAGCTATATAGTTATAATAGCTAGGTTTTTACATCTAAAAATTGTTTAACTATATCAAAATAATTTATTCGCTTAATATAGTTTCCTTGGATAAGATTTAAATATTCCATTAAAAAACAAACGTAAAAACCTTTTGAACTTTTCATCTCCAGCCTCACCCTTTCACTAATTTTTATTTAAAAAATTCATCAAAATAAGAAATAAATGATGCTCAGAACGTTGGGACTATAACTTTCCACAAAATGATTCAGATACTTTTGCTCATCACAGCATCATTCTTATGATTTTCCACAGTGATAAATTGGAGCAAAACTGTATAAGAAATGTAAAATTAGCCACTGATTTCAGTACACGTTGGGATTTTTCTGTCTTCATATTTTTCAGACCCGAAAGATTATTCATCATGTATCAATGGTTTTTTTGGTATAACAAATTTTTCTGGAACATACAAATTATTTATACAAAAAATTTACTTTAAACAGGCGTTAAAATGATCCAAAGGAAAAAAGGCTGGAAAAATTCGCATGCTACACAATGACCTCATAATTTAGACTCATTTTAATATTTTTTTTTTTTTTTTTTTTTAAGGAAAGAAAGAAAAGAAATATGATGCAAGATGATATTTGATATGATTTATGATAGTATTTTTTTAACTAAGAAAATATTAAAAATAAAAACCAAACAGTAGATCATTGAATCAAAAGATAACGGAAGGCAGTTTATTAAACTTTATGTCCAAATATAGTTGCTCAATTTATGGTTTAAAACCTTTTTTGCTAAATTTTATTCTAAATTGTTTTCCAATTTTCTCTACATATACAGGAGAAAAAAAAAGTTTTTTCAATGATGTTAGGAGTTAGGTCTATGTCTTTTGTCCCAACAATATCTTTAGTACACTGAAAGTCACAAAAATTAATGGATGGACCAAAATATGTTCCGAAAGAGAACCTTACAAAAACTTTCTTTTAAAGGAAGACATTTTAAAAGTTCATTTACATGATTTTAAAATTTTCATAACAAGCTGAGATTTTCTATGTAGAATAGAAACAATCACTAAAGGTTTCAGTTGATAAAATGTTTGAAACTTTAATTTCTCATACCCACACCCTTCCATCTAATATAACTAAATATTTCCTTTGCTTTTTTGCATCAATCCAGAGAAATAGAGAATGGCCAAACTTGTTTTTGAAAAGGTGGATTTCTCCCTTCAGGAGAAACTGATGATTGTTTAAAAAGGCAATTCACATTCCGTAAACGTTGGGAGGTTGTCTATCTTCATTTGTTAGGCCCGAAAGATTATTCATAATTTATATTAACGGCTTTTTTAGAATTAATTATATTTTTAAATTCTAAAAAAAAATTAATCTAAATGCCAAATAGCCACTGATTTCAGTATACGTTGGGATTTTTCTGTCTTCATATTTTTCAGACCCGAAAGATTATTCATCATTTATCAATGGTTTATTTGGTGTAAAATTTTTCTAAAACAAATTATTTATACAAAAAAATTGCTTTAAATAAGTCATTTACATTCAGTACACATTGGGATTTCATACATCCTCAAATTTCTCAGAACCGAAAGATTAACAAATTACACTGTTTTTCAAAATCGTTAAATTACATATTTAAAATCTACAAATTAATCTAAATGTCTAATAGCCACTGATTTCAGTACACGTTGGGATTTTTCAGTCTTCATATTTTTCAGACCCGAAAGATTATTCATCATTTATCAATGGTTTATTTGGTATAACAATTTTTTCCAAAACAAATTATTTATACAAAAAAATTAAATAAGCCATTTACATTCAGTGCACATTGGGATTTGATGTATCCTCAAATTTCTTAGAACCAAAAGATTAACATAATTTACATTAATGGTTTGTTTTTTTTTCAAAATCGTTAAATTACATATTTAAAATCTATAAATTAGTCTAAATGTTTAATAGCCACTGATTTCAGTATACGTTGGGATTTTTCTGTCTTCATATTTTTCAGACCCGAAAGATTATTCATCATTTATCAATGGTTTATTTAGCATCTATTTTTCATAATTAAATATGCCATCTAAAAATACTTTATTACAAAAATTTATTCACTTAAAGAATAATTTCCTTGGATACTATTTAAAAATTTTATTAAAGAAACAAGTATTTTTTTGAAAACCTTGTACCTTTTCTTTCCTTAATTTTAATCTGAAAAATTCCCCAAAAAGTGAAAAATGTGGAAGAAAGCAATAAATGATGCTCAGAATGTTGGGACTATAACTTTCCACAATATGATTCAGATAATTTTACTCATCACAGCATCATTCTCTGTTGATTTTTCATTGTAACAAACTGCAGTAAAGCTGTTTAAAGAAATGCCAAACAACCACCGATTTCAGTACACGTTGGGATTTCTGTCTTCATATTTTTCAGACCCGAAAGATAATTTCATCATTTATCAATGGTTTATTTGGTATAACAAATTTTTCTGGAACATACAAATTTATACAAAAAAATTACTTTAAACAGATAAAGATGAAAATAAGGAATTTTGCTTAGTGGCCACTGGCCGGTAAGTTGATTTTTTTTAGTAGCCAGCTACTGGCTAGTGAGAATAATTTCTTTAGTCGCCAGTAAGTGCATTTATGTCACTGAATATTTAATTTAAAAATATATAAGTTTAGAGTAAATAAGTAATTTATGTAATAAATAAAAATATTTTAATTCATATTGTTTTGAATAAACTTGAGATACTAATTTCCAATCTATTTTAAATTAAGTTAACAGCAAAGTTATATGTAACATGCTTATATAGCTAACTACATAAGTCCACTATACTTACGTACTTTTCAAAAAAAAAAAAAAAAATCAAATTTACAGCTGGAGGGGGGGGGGGGGGGTCTTCTCCTGGGACTAATTATGCATTTTTAACATGATACTTTAACAAAATTAGTGTTTTTCCGCGATCTATTGGCGATCCTTTGATAAATGTACGTTTTTTTTCGCGATCTTTTGACAAAATTCGCGTTTTTTTTGACAAAAGTTGTACTTGTTTCATAATTTTTTGATGAAATTCGTGTTCATTTTCGCGATTCTTTGACGAAATTAATTTTTTTTACGCGATTCTTTGACAAAATTCGCGTTTTTTCGCGATCCATTGAGGATATTTTACGTTTTTCCGCAATTCATTGACGATATTCTGCGTTTTTCCACAATTCATTGACGATATTCTGCGTTTTTCCACAATTCATTGACGATATTCTGCGTTTTTCCACAATTCATTGACGATATTCTGCGTTTTTCCACAATTCATTGACGATATTCTGCGTTTTTCCACAATTCATTGACGATATTCTGCGTTTTTCCACAATTCATTGACGATATTCTGCGTTTTTCCACAATTCATTGACGATATTCTACGTTTTTTTCGCGATTCTTTGACGAAATTCGGGTTTTTTAGCGATCCTTTGACGAAATACAGGTTTTTCAACGTGTGTTATATCCATAATATAAACATTTCTGAACCTGAAAATTGGTGTTAAAAAATCTGAACAAGCGTGAAAACATTATGAATTACATAATTTTAAAAACGCTATATTTTCGTCCTGTGTAATGTCTATGGTAGCGCTACAGTCGATCGCGTGCGGCGGTTGAAAACAGCTTTGGACCAATCAGAATTTATTGCCACCATGTCGTTTCTCTTATCCATTGTAGGTTCTCTAGTAGCAACAAGTACACGTCTTTTCATTTTTTTTTTTAAATTAACCCTACAGAGGGAAGGGAACAAAGTAAAGTACAAACGTTTGTACTCTGACCTCCTGAAAGGAAAACAATCTCAGACCAAATATTTTCGCACTTATTATTTTTAAGCATTTGCAACTCTTATTTTATTTTGAACATCTGAATACAAAAAAATTAAGCACCTATAAAAAAAAGTAATGAAAATTAAGCACCTTCCTTAAAATTTAAAGAAATTCAAGCACTTTCAAGGACCTTTTTTCACTCTTAAAAATTCAAGGACTTTCAAGCACCGTATGAACCCTGTGATATCGCTGGTAATCATTCTTTTTACCAAATATATTTATGTAAATCAAGCTTTTTTGGTTACTAAGACGCTAAAGCTGAAATAATACTTCCTTACTTTATGATTGACGTCAATTAATAAAGTACCTTTATGAGAAGTTTCATTGAATACTTCAAGGAAAATTTATCTTTATTAGGCATTATTAACTTAACCGTTAATTTAATCATTTTTAAAACTAGGACAAATATCAATGATAATGGAAAATTATAAGGAATCTAATGTTCTTTATTTAGTCAATAAAACCACTTTTGGTGTTGCCTGCACCTAGCATTGAGACCTGGTGTATTTTAAAGCCCTATATTTCGAAGTTTGAGAATCGATAAAATTATCCTGTTAAAATATTTCTTGATTTCACAGCAGCATAACTTTGCGAAAATGCAATTTTCGAGACCAGTTATCAGACTATTAACATTGAACATTAAAAAAAAAAAAAAAAAAGCATTTAAAGATACAAATTAGTTAATGATAAGTATAAAATATTGAAAAAAGATTAAAAATTCATTCAAGAACCAACAAATTATATTTTTAAAAATCACAACATTATATTCATATTTTTGGTAGGGAAACAGTTTTTTTTTCCCCTCTCCCCAAAAAGTAGAGCTTTCCAGCAATCCTAGCCAAATGTCATAGCTATTTGTCTTGTGTAAGAAGTGGTTTGGACTTCAGTAGAAATTGTAATATCCAACCTAATAATCCACAGTAATTTTTCTAGATTGTGCAAAAATACTTTATAATTACTTTTACCAAAAGACCATTGAAAAAGAAAATAGTTGCTTATTTTGTATTTCACTAAAAAATAGTTTTCAATGATCTTGGAAGCATTTATAGAATTATATTTACTATTTATATATTTATCTTCTGCATAGAATAAAAAAAAGAAAAACCTAATATTTGTTTCTTATGCTACCTATTACAAAAAAAATTGCAATCTCATTTAATTATAGTAATACGTACTGTACATTTACTCTTCAGATAAAGCAGGTGAAAAAAGTGTAATATTTGGCAACTTAACTCACTTTTGGCATGAAATACACAAATAAAAATGTAATAAAAGAAAGTATATAAAATATGATTTTAACAGAGAAATTTTATCGATTCTCAAACTTATGTATAGGGCTACAAAATGCACCAGGTCTCATTGCTAGGTGCAAGTAACACCAAAAGTGGTTCCCTTGTTAGACATAACTATAAAATGTATGTACAGATATAGGCTTGAAGCGAAAAGTAAAAAAAAAAAAAAGTCAATTCGCAGTAATTTTAAATAACGAAAGAACAAATAAATTAGAAAACATTAATAAAAATACAAATAAAATATTAAATTAAAATGATGATGATGAAACAAATACAGGACGATTTTGTTTGCCTTTGCATCTTTTTCACCTTTCTTGGCATTGGAAATAGGGGAGGGATTTTTCAACTCTGAAATATTTTCATTGCAAGAACATTATATTTGTACATTTCCTAAATCTACAAAATACTGAGAAAAATATTTAAAATAAAAGATTTGAGTGGGGTTATAAATATTGCACAAAATCCCTATAAATTCAAATTTAATTAATCCTTCAATCCTTATAAAAACCTAAAATCCATTAAATGATTATGTTGATCTTCTAATGCAGTTTAAGCAATTCACGAAAAATGCTTTAGAAGATAAAATTCATGAATGCATAATTCAGTACAGAAAGGGTTACGTCAAGTAAATGTAACATTTACGATCATCCATTATTGGCATTTAATCTTACAGTTTGGCAACAGTTTTTCAGTCAACGGGATAACCAAGTAGTACCAAAATTCCTTATAGTGATTACAAAAGTTATCAGGGATTCTGCTAAAACTGGTCCCTTAAAATAAAAGGGGACAACATTAAAAGTTATCAAAGTGGAAAAAAAAAAAAAAAATGTTTATTTTTAGTCTTTTCACCTTTTGTCACCATGTGGCAACTTGATTGGTCTAACATGACTGGCACTCATTCTCAAACCAGAAAGATTTTCATTTACAAATGGAAATTTCAACAAAGTAAATTATTCAAATAGAAATGATTTAAACATGCCACTGACACTCAGTACATGTTGGGATATTGTCTGTCTTCATATTTCTCAGACCCGAAAGATTATTCATCATTTATCAATGGCACAATGTTTAGTTAGTTTCACAATATTTGTATTAAATATCCTACATTCGATTCTAATTAACTAGATTATACTATAAACGCAGAAATGCTCACAAGGTATACATACGAGTCTACGGGTAAAATGAAACATAACAAATGGTGCATCTCCATTAATAATTGTAAGAAATTGATTATAACATTGTATTATAAAATAAAAGCTTTAAAAAATTAAGCATACAAAACATACTGGTAACATCTAGTTTCCATATCTTTGGGAAGTATAGGTGTAAATTGGCGGTCGCCACTCGCCACGTGGCGATTAAAAATTCCGTCATCGATCGCCACCCTAGTCGCCACTCGCCAAGTGGCGATAAAAAATTTATCGATCGCCAAGTGAAATATAGCTTTTTTCATAGAAATATGCATCTCTACTTTGGTTACATCTAATTAGCAAACTGGTTAATTCTTTTTCTTACTGGATGCAAGCAGATTACAACGATTTAGCTGTATTTTCAATATTTCAGCTTTTCGCCATTGCTCTTCAGTTGGATTATTTTTTTCAAGAAATACAGTTTTATCCTGAAAAATATATTCATCAGCTTTGATTCCACATGCATTTCAAATAATTTAATCCTTTTTTTTTTTTTTTTTCACTGAATGCAAGTGGATTTTAAGAACATTGCAGTATTTTCAATATTTCGACTCCTGCCACATGCTCATCAGTTAGATTATTTTTCTTCAATGGATACTGTTTAATCCTGCGGAATGCACTCATCAGCTTAGATTTCAGCTGTATGTAATGCGTGTAGTATGTTAACACATTTACTAATTAAATAAAATCCAAATAAAATTTTATTGTGCTTTATTTGATTATTTTTTTTAATTGTATACACCTAACTGTTGGAATTTTGATTTAGTTATTTTTATATAAAGAAAATAATAGTAATTTAAATTGATAATAATGTTTATGAACATATACAAATAATCTAAAAATATATTCTAAAAAAAAAAAATAATGTAACATTCTGTGGTTTTAAAGTAATTTTCTTGAATTTTGACTGCTTCTCTATTCTTATGAATAGTTAGCTGGTATAAAACTCTGACTTATAGTAAAAAAATTTGTATATATACAACGATTATAGTTTATGTAGATGTCAAGAAGAAACATTATAGTGGCCACTAACTTTAAAAAGTGGCCACTAATGAAACTGAGTCTACCGGCCACTGGCTACTAACTCAATTTCCCAGTTTTCACCTATATTGGGAAGAAAGAGTATCAGGATATTATTCGCAGGACTAATCTGCACTGACTAATACATTCTGTAACTTTATTTTCCTCTCAATTGCATCACATTCACTGATATATTATAATCATGCTCAGAACGTTGGGACTACAACTTTCCACAAAATAATTCAGGAATTCATGTTCATCATAGCATTATCACATTTACTTGATCTATAATAAACAGTTCATGAAAAGATTTTTAACTATAAAATATACAGCTTTCAGAAAAAAATGATGATCAGAACTTTGAGACTATTTTTCAGCAAATAATGTGAGCTCTTAAAGTTATAGCACCATGCAATTAACTTTCAATTTGAAATTGAAAAATTTTTCAAATTCAAAGGTATCCAAATAAAACAAGACGGGAAAATATTCAAAGTTAGATTATATGGTGCAACCGGCGAACACACTACTTCTTGGCGTGATTTCAAAAATCGCCAAATTGGTGCGTTTTTTTGTACTATCTCCCGGAGCTGCAACATTGGGAGACAGCATGCAAAATTATTTGTTTTCTCTTCTCGTATATTTTGAAACTTTAAAGGCTAAAATAAATATTCAATCGGTTTATTTTACCCATATTTGAGAGAAAATAAACCAATACTTAAAATTTCAAATTGTTTCGAAATACATTATTTAAAGGAATTCATTTCATCAAAAATAAAAAACAAAATTTTCACCTACCCAAATTATTAAAAAATAGAACCCTTGTTAAGAGTAAGAGGAGCAAAACAATGTTTTTTTAATTGGAGGGTTTTTTTTTTTTTTTTTTTAAATCAGGAGGCTCTGCCCCTAAACCAGTTTTTTTTTTATTCATAATTTTACCTTATACTCTAGGATGTCATTCAAAAGCATCTATCATTTTTAGTCATTCATCTTCAAACAATCAGCCTCTCTTTCATACATAGGGTAGATGCTCTAGTTTTGGCCACACTGAATCAGTTTGTCCAATATTTAGGCTGAGAATTGATACTAACAAACAATATGCAGTCTTACACCTCAAGCAAACACTCTTATTTACAATCTTATTTGTTTATTTTTTGATAAAATGAGACTTGAAAAAAAAATGTGCGAAAGTGCAGTATGTGCTTACATGTGTTAAGATTTTTGTTTAGCTGACAAGTTTTCAGAATCTTTCAATATTAGGCACTTATCGGGTTTATCTGTTCTGAAATTACTACAGTAGACTCTCTTGAATCCGCAACCCTAAAATCTGCAACTCTCTAAAATCCACACATAATTTACAGATGTAAACAATGAAACTTTCAGTTCAGATGTAGGGACAAAATTTGACTTTTTTAGATTTATGTCAATTCTATATATATTTTAATCTGTATTTTTTGTTAATATTACTGAATTTGTGCTTTTTCATGAAGGAAGAATAAATTTATTTCTGAAAAAAATCAAGATATTGCTGGCATCACTGGTAATCGCAATCTTTTTACCAAATGTATTTAATCATTAATCAAGCTGTTTTGATTATTAAGTCTGGGCAAACCTGAATTAAAACTTCCTTATTTTATTATTTTGATTTGATTATTTATTTTATTATTTTGTAGGCTGTAACTTTATGAGGAAAGTTTCATTGTATAATTTAGGGAAAATGCATCTCATCTTTATAATGAATATTTAATTATACATTGATTATTTACTTGACCTTTGCTTTTAATCATTTAAAAAAAATATCTAATTTTTTATTATTTTAGTTTATTGCTTAATTATTTTAATATTTTACTATACTGTAAGCATTCATTATAATTTCAATTGCATTATTAATCATATTCAAATTACTGTTTAAAAAATGTAAAACAAAGCAATGACCAGAAATCCACAACATTCTAAAATCCGCACAACCTCTGGTCCCAAGCTGTGCGGATTTGAGGGAGTCTACTGTATTAGGTTTTATGAGGTAAGCTTTCTCTCCAATGCAATTTAACATTTAAATTAATTATTTTAAAAGTTTAATGGGAGGTGGCCAAAACTGGTTCTTTAAATTTGCTATATGTACCAGTTATGGCCATGGAAGTGGCCAAAAAGGGTACAGTATATGTTCCAGTTTTGGCCACATGATTCATTACAGTAGGAATTTTAGCCATTAAATGAATTTAAGAACATTTGGATAAAACAAAATTCATTTTGTTTTGTTTTATATAGCAATGGCTTTAATAATAAATAATAAAAGAAAGGCTAATGGCAGTTCTATCAAAGAGATTTTGTTTTCTCTGTCCAATAGATAATTCACATTAGAAAGAAGGACACTGTGCTAGTCACTAAAGAATGATATTGCTAAAGAAAATATACTATTGTGCTTAGTATTGATAAAATCAAAGGGGATGTGATATGTAATATATGATAAATAAACGGAAACAAATTTTGAAAGGTTTTACAACTTATAAATTAAAAAGTTCAATAAATTACAGCAGGATTTCTTGTATTTTTCCTAAAGAAATGAAGTTCCCTAATTTTTTGAAAAATTTCAGGCACACGGGTTTAGAAATACAAAATATTGTGAAAATCTTTACTAGAGATATCTAAATACAAGTAAGAATGTATTTCACATTTATTTAAAAAGAACAGGATTCATTTTACCAAGTTAAAAAAAAAGACAATTCTATACTCTTAAAAAATGGAGCAACTTTAAGATTCTGTCCAGAAAATTGGGAAATCACTAAAATAACTTGCAAAGAAGCAGAATACACAAATAAGGCAGAAGCTAATATAAATCGAAACAAAATCAGAAAATGGTTTCAAGAAATTAACTCTTTGGTGAAGATTCAAATGTTTTAAGCAATCCACAATCTATGGATAATTATAAAACTGATTAAATATTTAATCTTTACATCCTGTAAGCGCTGCTGTCCCTTTTATGAATCAAATTAAATATATTGTGTTTTTTAATTGAAATTTTCTGTTAAAATCAACCTAAGTGTATTTTATTTGATGTGTTTATCAATTCATAAAGAAATTTGCAAGATTCTGTTAATAAAGCAAACAAATATATGTGTGGTAAACTAGGTATTACATAAAAATGCTTTATTTTGACTTATCAATTAAAAACGTTTGTTAAAAACCACATGATATTGCAGTGGCCAAAACTGGTACAAATTGGAGTAAATTACTTAATGAGTTATTACTCAGAATCTAAAATCTTCTGTAAAAAGTTATAATCAACAGAAAGACAATTAAATTTACTAAAGAATGATGTTATGATTTAATATGCTTCAATCAGCTAATAACTATAAAATTTCTATTTCAACTTTTCTCTAAATGTGGCCAAAATTGGAGCATCTACCCTAATTAAATCAAAGCTCAAAAATACAGGTAAAAATAAGAGAAAAATAACTGATTGAATATTTATTCTCACCTTTCAAGCATTCGTATTTGTTTCAAAATATGAGAGATCAGAAAACGAATAATAAAAATCACTCGACAACAGATAGAACTGTTCGCAGCGAGATACAATGCAACAATCCCGGCCTGGCAGTAACGTATTTCTAAAAAAATTCAAATAGTCCTCTGATCCTCCTCTTTTGTCCAATAAGAAAGCATTTTACAAAAAATAAGCCTCTAATTAGAAAGCAGCTTACAAAACAAGGAGTTTAAACCATCAACAGCTCTCTCAAGAGAAATCTTAGGATTGCCATAAGAAAATACCAAGGTTGCCTGCCACAGTGGCACACTTATCGCCCGTCTGGGGCGAATCAGCCGATTATATTTGAAAATTTGAATAAAGACAAACATTAATAAGAATTTTAAAAAGTTTTAGAACAGAATTAAAATTCTGATCTTTTGGTTTTTTAATTACATATAGCTAGAATACAGTTCCGGTCACTACTAAATTTTCACTGAAAACTAATGTTTAGCAAAACTCAGATTTTGGTCCAAAACAGAATATTTGGTTGATCTCCAATGGACTCTATTCAGGTGACGTCAGACGCCAGAGCTGACGGTATGAAGACCTATTATTCTAGCACCGGCAGAATACCAGTATGCGCAGGCACAAACACAGCTAGCAGACAACTTTAGCCGTGACCCAGGTTGAGTGCATACATTTTAACTGAAAATTTCCAAACTTAAGGAATTTTCTCACATACAGAACAACATTTTGAATTTAGATTATAATATATTAAGTATTATATGCTGCTGCATCAAAGAATTTTTTTGCGGTATTTTTGACAAACAATCATTAATAACTCACACTCCATAGACTGCTATGCTAAACACCGCCAGTAAATGAATTTTAGCCTCGACCTGAGGTCGCGTGCATTCTGTGAGGTCCATTATTGTTAGCATGGTTGGGAGAAGAAATGAGAAAAAGATATAAAACTGAAAACAAGAAAGGCAGTTTGGCACCTAGGGAAAAAAAAAAAAAAAAAAAGCATTTGTGGCCTTACGTAGAGTTCTTAATTTGTACACTAACAGTGAGTTATTGAATTTAAAAAAAGATATTTACCTTCTTCTTGGCTTTGCCTCCAGAAGATCCACCTTCTTTCTTTTTAGCACCAGCTTTAGGGTCTTTCTTTTTAGTGTCTTGCTTAGGTGGCTGAAATTAAAAAGTAATAAAAGAACATTATAAAACAGTTACCCCTTTTAATTTCAGTATGCCAATAATTGTATATTATTGCAAGGTTAACAGATTTCCAGCAAGTTCTCAATGTATTAAATGCTTGAAAAATTACACAAAAAATAATTAAAGATAGCAACAGAATTGATATGAAGTGGACGGTCAGGGTTACAAAAAAGCCGGCTAAAATTAAAAAAAGCCAGGCTGGTGGCTTTTATTGGTTTTAACCGCCTTTTTTCGGACATAATTGGCTTTTATAAAGTGAAGCATTGTAATTATAAACTACACATTTTAAAGTGTTTTTAATTAGTTTTAATGACATTTAATAGATCTAGAGTTTAATAAGTAACCCAATTTCTGAATAATGAAGACATTAATACTGGAATAAAACTTAGATGGTTTTGCTAGTGATTTGTAGTCAGAATTGCATATATGTCAGCTAAATTTTAAAAGGATCATACAAACTGCTTTATCTGGTACTCCCCCCCTCCCCCAATTTTTTTCATTTTTACAGCTTTATAAAATTGAAGAGGACAATGGTTACTTAGTTACATGTTTTATTACTTAATTTTAAGAGCTATTTTAATATACAAGTCTTATTTTATTTCTAGTAAACATTCAAAATTATACATAGTCATGTAATAAAAACCCCATTTCTCACTATTAAAAAATATTATAAATAACATATGCATGAAAATGCTTAGCAACAAGATTTTCAAAATTTTATTTAGTTTTTTTTTTTTTTTTTAATCTGTTTAAATGCTCTATTTTTTATACACTTATGTACCAAACTCTCCTCAAAAATTATATCATTTCTAATTTCTCTTTTAACATAGGAATAACTTAATCTCTCCATATGGACACATAAGCGTTTCAATTTTGATGTGGTTACATTTTGCCATTATTAAATATAATCTTTAAAATGTGTAGTATATGTGGAGCTATGTAATATAGAATTTAAAAACACCAGTTTGGGGTCTAACTTATATCCTTTTCAATACTTATAAATTTTTTCAGACATAATGCCCTCAAAGTTGCCTTCTAACATTTATAAAGACTTATTTGAAGAAAATTTATAATTTTTTTTAGTAGAAAATATTTATAAGTGTATTAAAAATTAATTGATCTAAATTTAAAGCGAATTAGCTGTAAACCAACTTTTAAAAATAAAAACCGGCTTTTTTTGGCCTGGTTAAAAGCCGGCAACCCTGTCGACGGTGCACTAATTTCTCTTGGCTTGTTTCTACTAACACACCTAGTGTTGACTCTAAGCCACTTTAGAAGGGTGCAGCACCCGGCTGCCATTTTCGGGGATGAAAGTGCACTAAAGTCATTTTGTAGGAGCTATAAAGCAGCAAAAATATAATTTTGTAGCAGTAAAATCTATTTTTGTTTCAGCAATAATCTCATTTTGTAGCAGCAAAAATTAATTTTGTAGCAAAAAAACTGTTTTTGGAAGATTGAAATTCTAATGCTAATAAATAAGAAATTTCCGCGACCTTTTGACAAAATACACATTTTTCGCGACCTTTTGATGAAATTAACGATCTTTTAATGAAATGCGAAGTTTTTTCACAATCTTGATCCCATTTCTGTTCGATTTTTGAAGTAATTGGTGATCTTTTGACAAAATTTGTGGTTTTATTAGCTATCCTTTGACAAAATTCGCATGTTTTATAGTAGAGATGCAACGAATATTCGACCGAAGCCGGATATTCGGCTTCGGCCGAATATCAAGTCCATTATTCGGCCTTGGCCGAATAATACTGTAATAAATGTTTTTATATTTACACAGTATAATTTATTAATTTGACAATTTATATTCATCATGTGTAATGAAAATTTTATTTGAAATTAACTAACCCATGTTTTTTCATTAACTTTCATACCTCGAATGGGTTTTACTACCCATTTTTATATAAGAGACTAATTTAGGAATCATGTTAAAAAAATTTTATGCTGTCTCAGTAAGTACAAAAAGTATCTGCTTGTAATAAGCTAACATAATCTGTTAAATTTAAAATTAATCTATTCAAAATTGTTTTAATACAGCTGTACAAGCAAATTCATTTTTTTTTTTATCATAATGGGAAGTTTAACATTTATCTCTTGTTACATAAAAAAATATTTCTTTCAATAATATTTTGATGGTTGGTTGGTTGTTTGGAGTTTTATGGCACAAGGTCCTTTCAGGGACATGCTGCGCCAAGAAAAAAGTAAGGTGTAAAACATGGTTAAAATTTAAAAGTTACATTAAAAGACTGTATGAGATATATAAGTTATAAACAAAGTAAACTGAAGAAAGAAATGTGATGATACATGTAATTAAAATAATGTACAATGAAAGTCACAATACACAAGGTTTAAAAATCCAAAATGTAATTAAAAGACAAAGCATATATTTAAATTAAAAATCTCTAAAAGCTCTAAGGTTATGAAAAGTTAAAATTAATCCAAAAAACAAAGCATAACACAGTATAGTAATACTGCCTAAAAAAAAAGTTATAATTCAAAATTTAAGAAACTCAATAAAAAATCATGTAGGATTAAATTTTTCGAAAACAGCATTTTCATCGTCATCAGAGTCATAACTGTAAGATTCCATAGCCTCTTCTGCATAGTTCAGTAACTGTTTGGTATCCTTTACATTTGTGATTGCTGGGCTCAGGCATGATTTCTTGTCTTTCCTCTTCACAGTTTTCCACTGTGAAGAGACTGGCGTTGGAGGTTTCTTCCTTTCTTTTTGCGCACAAGTTTTTTCATTAGCTTTCTGAGTTGGGCGAATTGGTTTCACCAATTTGCTTTTATCTGGAGCTGGCGTTTGTTTAGTCTTGTGTTCGGTTGATATGTTTGATTGAACTGATGATGTTCGGAGGGAATTAGGTTTCTGTAATGGTATTGGAGATGAGGCAGCCTTAGTTTCAGTCTGATGATTAGATGACTTTTTGGATCCAACTGGAGATTTCTGTGACTGAGTAAGTTGATATTCTATTGTAACTGGTTCTGAGGATGGTAGCCAACGTTCCAATAATGGGGTACCATAGCATTTACTACCAAGAGACACATCACGGGTTTCTTTAGTTGATTGTATAATACTTGAATTATTTGGTGGAATAGAGCAGTCGGTCTGGGTACTTATGTGCCTTACGGATTTTGATTGTTGTTTGAGTATACTGGAGTATGATGCCCCAACAGATGGGGTCCTGATGTCAACAAGTTTACGAGCTTCAGGGTAGGAGATTTTTTGGGTTATTTTAACAGCAAGAATTTCCTTTTCACGGATCCAATTCGGACAAGAGCGAGAATATGATGTGTGATCACCCTTACAGTTTGCACAGCGTTCGGGTTTTTCACAAGTTTTACCATCATGTCCGACCTCTGCACAACGTGCACAGGTAACATTGCTACGACAGGTTGTATTAGTATGGCCATAACGTTGGCATTTAAAACAGCGGAGAGGATTAGGTGTATAAGGCCTGACTGGACAGTTTAGATAACCGGCTTTAATTCTAGTAGGTAAACTATGGGTATTGAATGTGAGAATAATGTGTTTTGTAGGAAGAATTTGCCCATTTCTACGGATAGTGATACGACGAACATCTATTATATTTTGATCGCTTAAATTAGATAGAAGTTCTTCTTTTGTGGAAAATAAAAGATCTGGTTCAGATATTACACCACGGCATGTATTCAGAGTATGATGTGCTTTAACAGAAACAGAAAAAGTACTTATATTATTGGGATTTGACAAAAGTTCAGACTGCCTGGCTGAAGAAACCTCAAACAGTAAATCACCAGATTGTAATTTTTTTAGAGAATGACCATCCCCCAAGACAGACTGGAAAGTTTTTGCTATAAGAAATGGTGAAGTTTTTTTGAAAGAACTATCAGAGAGACTATCAGTGCGTTTAATAACAAAAAAACGAGTAAATAAGGACTGTACATCTTGTTGCTCTCCACATGGGAGAGAAGTAGAAGGAACTTTAGTATGTCCATCCATAATTGAAAAAAATAGAATTCAGACCCCGGCCGCACCACCCACTACCGAGCCCAACAAGGGGATGCACATTCGTGCACCAGTGCTAACCAGGGCCCATACGGTCACAAGACACTCCTATGCCAGTCTCTACCCTTAACGAGATGGCTAGTAAGTACTCGCTCACTTGATCCCCAGCCAGTGACACAAGTCAGCTGACCAGCCGATTGATGCATACGGGACCAATATGCACCTCCCGTCTACCTGAAGCAGAGGCCAAAGCAGTGTGTTGGTTTCCCTCAACTGCCAGGATCCCCCTTTCCAGGGACACGGGTCGCCACGCACGGCTAACACGTGGGTGGTTTACAATTCTCTATGAGTCGATATACAGGATGATATCGGCTCATACAGAATTGCCCTCACCTCCGAAGAGGAAACCACAACGAGAGAGAAACAAAGAGGAAAGAAACACGAGAGAAATAAGAGGAAAAGGAAAAGAGACAGATCGCTCAGGAACCCGGGGTTGCGAAGCCCGTGAATACCTAAAGAAGGTATCCCCCTGGGGGTCAATAATATTTTGAATTATACCTATAAAGAACTCTGGTGCTATCTGCTGACAGCAAAGAAAAAAAAAATAATGATAATAAATGATAAAAATGTTTTTGTTAATTGTGAGCTTTATAAAGTCTACAATGATTTCTTTCCACCATTTTAGAGGATATTCCTTTCATCCTTTCTATCAGTGGTTTTTCTTAAGATATTAAGATTTCTTATTTTTTATTTTATTTCATCTGAAAGTTGAAATTGATATTTCTAGTACTTTTTAAATTTTGTCATTATTTTAAAATGTAACAACAACACACATATTTATTAAAATATAACTAGACAATACCTGATGAGGAACTTTTGCTAAGAATTTTTTTTTTGGGGGGGGGGGGAGCTGAATTATAAGGCAATTTTTAGGCCGAACATAGCCGAATATTTTTTCAAGAGTAAAATAATGCTTTAAAAAATCAAAAATTTGTATATAAATAATTTTTTTAAAGAAAACAATACATTTTAATTGTGAAATCAAATATACAAGAATTGTGCATATAGTGCATACTATATTTTGTTTTTAGGTAAAAATAAGTTCATTATTCGGCGGCCGAATATTCGGTACTCGGCCAAACCACTATTCGTTGCATCACTATTTTATAGGCGATATTTTGACAAAATTCATGCATACTTCTTGCAATCTTTTGATGAAATTCGTGTATTCCTCGCGATGATTCGACAAAATTCGCATGCTTTTCATGATCTTTTGATGAAATTTGCAGTTTTTTCCACGATCTTTTGATGAAATTTGCAGTTTGTGATATTTTAAAGAAATTTGCAGTTTTTTTGCGATCTTTTGGTGAAATTTGCAGTTTTTTGTGATATTTTAAAGAAATTTGCAGTTTTTACACAATCTTTTGATCCCATTTTGTTTGTTTTTTGAAGAAATTAGCGATCTTTTGATGAAATTCACGTGTTTTTCTTATCTTTTTATGAAATTTGTGGACTTTTTCGCAATCTTAAGTTTATTAAAATTATGTTTTATTAAATCAAATGTTACAAAATTAAGAGTTTTTTCAGAATCTTTTGACCGTGCTTTGTTTTTTGGAGAAGTTATCTTTTGACAAAATTCACATTTATTCCCGATCCTTTGACGAAACTCGTATGTTATTTGTGATCATTTGACGAAGTGTGGGTTTTTTCGACCTTTTGATGAAATTTGTATTTTTCTCGCCATCTTTTAACAAAATTATCGTTTTTTCATGATCTTTTGACCATATTTTGTTAGTTTTTTTTGACAAAATTAGCAATTTATTGACGAAATTCTAGTGTTTTCCGCGATCTTTCGACAAAATTTGCGTGTCTTCCATGATCTTTTAACGAAATCGCATTTTTTCACGATCTTTTGGCGGCATTTTGTTTCGTTTGACGAAATTAGTGATCCTTCGAAATTACCTTTAATCCTTTGAAATAATTGTATTCATGTTTTTTGGGGGGGTTTTCCCACGATCATTAGACAAACGTTGTGCGTTTTTAGAAGTACTTTGACTGCGGTTTTTTGCTTTTTGACAAAATTAGTGGCCTAGAAATTTTTGTTGTATCTTGATTCGACGAAATCGAGCTAAATTTCATTTTGGCACAAAATGGAAAAAAATAGCTGCCTTGTAGCAGCTTGGTGCAAGAAAGTGAATTTAGTGCAGATCTCACATACCTGCCTTTTTCTTTTTTGTGCCCGGTGGCTCTTTTAAACCCTTCCGATATGCCCAGCTGTCCTTTTTAACATTTTTTATGCTCCCCATGGCAATTCAATTGATCCCGGAAAAATATTGCAAATTCTAAGGAACCAGTTTAAAACATGTTTTGTGAACAAGGTACAAGAGTGCCCTCTTTGAAAAATGTACCCTTTAGAATAGTGTTTTTGAAAAATGTTTTTTAGAATAGAATAGAAACCCTTTTTGAAAAATTCCCAGCAGGCGGCCCTTTTTTACTAGAGTAAACACTACACACCAAATGATTACATTAGTGCTAATTTAAGTGCGGAGAAATCAAATTTAGAGGGAATTTTTCTTTTCAGATATGCAGTATGGTACATTCTAGTCAAGAAACTTTACAAGGATTCAACAAAGCAAAATAAATTTTGGCAATAGAAATATAATTATAAAAAATTATGTTACACTAGCTGACCTGCCCGGGCCTGTGATAATATTCTTAAATGAACCTTAAACTTGTATTAGTTAATCTGCCATGTATGCGGCGCAAACTCTTAGTTCCAATTTCCACCGCCATGTGGCGAACTGTTTTCTAACAAACCTACATCCAAACAAAATTCCATTATTCAAATTTTCCGTAGATAGATTACTCGAAGGGGTGGCAGTATCAAATAAGAATTTAAAAAATTTGCTGAAGATCCTTTACTTTCACTACCAATGATCGCAATATGTTTAATATGAACATCCAAAACAGGTCCCCAGCGGCTGCAGCTCTGCAAATGTAACGTGCTGTGCGCGCTCTGCAAAATCTTAGTTCTAATTTCCACACACAGTTGATGCACCCTGTTCTAAACAAACCTTTTACATGTGGTCTAATTGCTATATAGGGATGCACCGAATAGTGATTTTGGCCGAATACTCAACCAACAGGCGAACCGAATACCGAATATTCGGCCTGCTGAACAGTAACTGCTAGGGCAAATACCGAATATTCGGCCTGCCGAATAGTAACTGCTAGGCCGAATACTGAATATTCGGCTTGTCGAATACTTTTATATTTCAAAGTTTAAAGGCATTAAAATGTTAAATTTTAAAACAATTTTACATAATATTTAAATCAAACTATTATTCTAATAAACAAGAGCTTTTTTCAAGTAAACTTTATGCTGAAAAAAATCTGCTTTGAGTTATTTAAGAGGATAGTTAAATTTTTAATTTTAACAAAATTTTAAATTTCATGTTTTCTTTTGAGAATTAAAACAAATGAATAAAATTTTCTTAAATTCTAAAACAAACATTTTAAAATCAAAGAGAAATTGTGAAAATATTAGTAGAAAAATTGCACGGGATTATAGGGTAGATGTGCCAGTAATGGACACCCCTTGATGTTTTTGGTTCATAAAAAAATAATAAATATTTAGCTTTAATTATTTTTTTTATAATACCCCCTTGCATGTTTTATAAAACTGGGTTATTGTTTACACTTTTAATCAAACCAATCAAGAAGCAGAAAATAATGTTTCAAAGTTTCACTGTTTTTCTGTTAAAATCTTAATGAAGAGGCTAAGAGTTGGCTTCGTTTAATTTATATATTATTTATTTTCTTGCAAAATCTGAATGTTTTTGTTTGAGTAACAATAGGAAACTTAGAATATTATATACTAACGGTGATTTACCAAATTTCATTTATTTTGAAGGTTTTAATAGGGGGTGCCCATTACTAGGATGGTTAATTAGTCATTTTCTAGTAATGGACACCCCATGTAGACATTGCTAAAAATGCAATTTCAGTAATGTTTATAGTGCATAAAATATTTTGACTTAACTACAAACCTAAATAATCAAATTTAATTTTTAAATTATACTAATTAATTATTTTTATATTATAAAAGTTTTGGTGTTATTACATTTTGGTAAGTACCAAAATGTAATAACACCAAAACTTTTATAAATAGCTGCTTTTAAGTTATTTTATGTGATTAATAAAATTTCAATATTTTATTTTATTTTTTATGTAGTACATATATATATACCTCACATATTTTATAATCTGGCAATCAAACCAGCCAGGAAGCAGAAAAATACAGTTTAAGAGCACAGTCAGGGAGGGGCTCATAGGGCTTAATCCCTCTCCGTTTAAATAAAAACAATTAAGTTACAGAAGCTATGAAAAATCCATTTTCTGTCTTAAATGTTTCCTTGTTAAAAAAAAAAAAAAAAAAAAAAAAAAAAAAAAATGCAATACGGGATGAGTTCCATATTCTGTGCCGGAAGATTTTTGGCGAAAAAAAATCTCGCCAAAATGCAGTTTTGTCGACATGAAAAATTTTCCAAGATTGCAGAAAAACATCATTTTTAAATCTTTATATTAATTATAAATCAATGATTTTGCACCATTTTTAAAGATAGAAAATGATATAAAAACATGGATTTATAAATTACACAAAGATTTAAAAACGAAGTTTTTGCGCCATCTTTGAAATTTTTTTCCAATACAATTACACAAATTTTAGCAGCATTCTAAATAAATGTCCTTTTTGAGATTAATACTTGTTATTGTCAGGGGGGCTCTGCCCCCTGAACCCCCCGCTCTTAAAACATTTTCGACAATAAAAAAAGAAAAAAACTGGCCAGAAACTTTTTATAAATTTCAACAATATTTCAAAAACTATTATTTTTAATGCAGGTAAAATCCCGCTCACAACTACCAAAAAGAAAAAAAAGTATAAAAAAAAATGTATAAAAATAGAAAAAATGTATAAAAATAATTTAAAGGAATAATAGAAAAGATGGAACATAGAAACATGTATAAAAATAATTTAAATGTATAAAAATAATTTAAAAATGCTTACACACACAAAAAAAAAAACAGTAAGAATTTAATGTTTATAAAATGATCCCATTTAGGGTCTGAAACAGGGTAGCAACTATTCATCTGAAAAAGCACATGTTTAGATTTATTTAGAATGCTGCTAAAATTCGAGCAATTGCATCTGAAGAAATTTTCAAAGTGGCAAAAACTTTGTTTTTAAATCTTTATGTAATTTATTAATCCATGTTTTTACATCATTTTCTCTTTTTAAAAATGGTGTAAAATCATTGATTTATAAATAATATAAAGATTTAAAAATGATGTTTTTCCGCAATCTTGGAAAAATTAACGAGACTTTACTTACATCGACCAGCACAGAGAGTAATCCGAATGCGAGTGTCAGTGTGGCGTCTGAGCAGATTCTTATCTAACCGAAATCAAAATTTGCTGACTAACAGTTCCCGTGATACTAGTAAGCCAATAAGCTTCAAGATAGTCGTCAACAAGTTGTCCGGTTTTAAAAAGGCATTTCCGAAAAAAAGCAACCCTAAAGCCGTTCCAACGATCCGAAATCCGACGAACAAACTTAAACCAGATCAAAACATTTATCGCCAAATCTTCCGGCACAGGTTATGGGACTCTTCCCAATGCATAACGTATGCACATGCAATGAAAAAAGTAATACTTCATAACATTTTCTATGCTATATTCATGTAGTCTTTTTTTTTTTCAAAATAAAAACGTGAGATATCAAAAGAAAATTTTTTTGCATGGGAAATTCTAAAAAAAAAAAAATTCTGAAATTCACAGCAAATTTTCTGAAAGGTTACACAGCCAAAGGATTGGGGAGGAAAGGGGGAGGGGATTCCCTTCCGGTCTAATGAGTTTTTTAGAGGCCCTTTGATGAAATTCACGCTTTTTCCATGATCCTGTGAAAAATTCACATTTTTTTCACGATCCGTTGACGAAATTAGTTTTTTTCGCGATCTTTTAACGAAATTTGCGTTTTTTTCGCGATCTTTTGACGAAATTCACCGTTTTTTCGCAATCTTTTGACGAAATTTGTGTTATTTTCGTGATCTTTTGGCGAAATTTGCGTTTTTTCGCGATCCTTTGACAAAAGTAGTGTTTTTGAACGGATCTTTGATGAAATTAGCGTTTTTTCAAGCAATCTTTGACGAAAGTAGCGTTTTTTCATGCGATCTTTGACAAAATTCGCATTTTTCAGCAATTGTTTTTCCCGCGCGCAAAACCGTACAATCGTACTGTTCATCCGTACAACTGTACAATTAGAACAAAATCCGTACATTGTACGGCCAATCC
Source organism: Maratus speciosus (assembly GCA_963932465.1). NCBI lineage: Eukaryota > Metazoa > Arthropoda > Arachnida > Araneae > Salticidae > Maratus > Maratus speciosus. The sequence continues at coordinate 457,622,182 of OZ010788.1, forward strand.
GTACAAGTTGGCAGCTATGTACTATTAATGAAAGTTATAGGTAATATTCATGAAACTAGTAAATCTGCAGATCAGTGGCCTCAAACATCAGTTCTACAGTTTTATATTGGAATTTTATTTAGTATTTAAAATATTCAACTCACAATATCATTTCTTTCATATTTGTAATATTAATTATTATAAATGATATATCAAATAATCTCTGGAAGATTATTAAAAATAGTGGCACAAAACTAAACATTAATATTCCAAAACTTTTTTATTATTATTACCTTTTAAATCCACCACTGTTTCAATAATTTGATAGCTGTAATTGTCTGATATTTAGTACTTTAAATTATCCATCTAAAATAATTAAAACATCGATCTTCTGATAATTACAATTGATGCAAACAGTAAATGATTATCACAAATATTTTATTAATTACTGGTATCCTAATTGTTAAATTTATTTAAAATAACTATTTTGTTTCATTAGTATGTATTCATTAAATTCTGGTTCTAAATACAGTCATAAAAACAATTATATTTATTACTTTTTATAGGGTGTCCATTACTGGAACAGAGAATGTCCACTACTGGGCCAGAGGGTGTCCACTACTGGGCTTTTGGGTATTTTGATATATTTCTGTTAAGGGTCATTCCACGTCAAATCAACGTGGGGTCTGGACCTCAACATCTCAGATTTCCATAATTTTTGGTTTATAGTTTGTATCCATGAAGTATATGAAAAATCTAATTTTTTTTTTTTTTTTTTCCCTAGCGGTTTTGTTTTTACGGAATTTTAAAAATTGCCAAAAGTAACCAAACTCTCAATCACAAAATCCTTTACAATTCTTTAACAAATTGTGCTAGAGAGTTAAGTTATATCTCATTTGAAAGCTCTTTTTATGGGCTTTAATATGATATGCAACACTAACAATTTTGTGTATAATAAATTTTTTGACAAATTTTCAAAATTTTTGAATTTAAATTTTTCAAAAACACCATCTTTAATTTTTTTCAAAAAAATATATGTTAATCTTTGACTTTTTGGCTACAAGTATGCCAAATTTCAAGATGGAGAAATGATGGGGTTTTGAACTATTAATTTTTAAATACGAGTTATACATGAAAATTTTCAAGTATCAGGGCAAAATTAACAATTGTACAATTTCTTTCCATATATAATTCACACTTCTTTTTCATTAAAAATTTCAGAGTTTGATGCTAAGCAAATTTATTTCTAAGGCATGAAAATTTTCTAAAGCATATTTTTCAAAATATAATTATATAATTTGCCCGTAAGGGGACTCTTCATTCACTTGAAAGCACTTGATCAGTAAAGTTAATCCTATGGGCAGGTTGTTTTCGAATTTTCCGTTTAAATTTGAATATTTTTAAATGATTTTTTTTTTACACAGGGATAGTTGATGTCGATCTCTCATATGTCTATTTTTTACTTTATCGATTTTGGTAGCAGATTTTTTAATAAAGGTACTTTCACTTTCAGACCGGTTTCGAAAGTTACAGTACCTTTATTAAAAAAATCTGCAACCAAAATCGAAAAATTACAAAAATTCCCTATTAAAGATTGACCTCAGCTATCCTATGAAAAAAAAAATCGTTTAAAAATATTCAAATTTAAATGAGAAATTCGAAAACATCCTGCCCATAGGTTTAGCATTACCAAGCACATATTTCAAGTAAGTTTGCCATCGACCCCTTAAATAAGCCTATCGAAATGCAGAAGATTCTTCCCTTTCCGCACCCATCCTCTCTACTTTCATGGTTTTCACTAAGCACAATTCCTGCTAAGAAAAGTCAGAAAGCTCTGAATAATCAGATGCATTTTGAGTTACCTAAGGAGATTTTCATTGGTTCATTTCAAAATCATTTGGCACATTCCTAAATCATTATAATTTTTTTTTTTTTTTTTTTTACATATAGAAGGATAACTATTTAATAAACAAGCTTCATCTTGAATTACTACTATTAATGATGTCAGAAGATAAGAAAGACTGGGCATTATTTTCTGTTAAATGCTGCAATCCCTATAAAGGTTGGTTTTATTGCACAAAATCCCTTTAGGGACATGCTGTGCCAAACAAAGAATAAAACAAAAGTGAGTTTAAGAAAAAGGCATAATTAAATGAGTTAAAATGGAAATAGAAAAGCTATATAGATGAGGTAACTCATCCAGATCAATCCCTATAAGGAAACAATTCATTTTAAAATCAGGAAAACTTAGGAATGTAACAACTTGGTAGTGCAGTTTAAGATTTAATATTCAAAAAGGGCATGAAAATATGTGATGACTGTAGAATTAAACTATCAAAAGATAGAAGTGCCAGGTCAAAACACTCTTCACTTACTTGAAATATGTGCTTGGTAATGTTAAACCTATGGGCAGGCTGTTTTCGAATTTCTCATTTAAATTTGAATATTTTTAAAAGATTTTTTTTTTCATAGGATAGTTGAGGTCAATCTTTAATAGGGAATTTTTGTAATTTTTCGACTTTGGTTGCAGATTTTTTTAATAAAAGGTACTGTAACTTTCGAAACCGGTCCGAAAGTGAAAGTATCTTTATTAAAAAATCTGCAACCAAAATCGAAAAAGTAAAAAATAGACATATGAGAGATCGACATCAACTATCCTATGTAAAAAAAATCATTTAAAAATATTCAAATTTAAACGGAAAATTCGAAAACAACCTGCCCATAGGATTAACTTTACCGATCAGGTGCTTTCAAGTGAATGAAGAGTCCCCTTACGGGCAAATTATATATTTATATTTTGAGAAATATGCTTTAGAAAATTTTCATGCCTTAGAAATAAATTTGCTTAGCATCAAACTCTTTTTGAAATCGAAATTTTTAATGAAAAAGAAGTGTGAATTATATATGGAAAGAATTGTACAATTGTTAATTTTGCCCTGATACTTCAAATTTTTCATGTATAACTCATATTTAAAAATTAATAGTTCAAAACCCCATCATTTCTCCATCTTGAAATTTGGCATACTTGTAGCCAAAAAGTCAAAGATTAACATATATTTTTTTGAAAAAAATTAAAGATGGTGTTTTTGAAAAATTTAAATTAAAAAATTTTGAAAATTTGTCAAAAAATTTATTATACACAAAATTGTTAGTGTTGCATATCATATTAAAGCCCATAAAAAGAGCTTTCAAATGAGATATAACTTAACTCTCTAGCCCAATTTGTTAAAGAATTATAGAAGATTTTGTGGTTGAGAATTTGGTTAAATTTGGTACTTTTGACCATTTTTAAAATTCCGTAAAAAATAAACCGCTAAGAAAAAAAAAATTTAAAAATTAGATTTTTCATATACTCCATGGATACAAACTATAAACCAAAAATTATAGAAATCTGAGATGTCGAGGTCCAAAAATTGCATTTTTCTCGTTGATTTGACATGGAATGACCCTTAATTAAAATTAAATTTCTATTCATATGGGGAAATGAGGCTATAAGAATGGTTAAATATTGTTGATAGATTAATATAATATTGAAAAAACTGGAATATAATAATTATAACTTAATAAAAAAAAATTTAAAGAAATTCCTTAACGGTGTCCATTACTGGCACATCTACCCTATATTATTTGTCAGTCAGGAAGAGACTAAAGTAAATAATACAATGGATTCAAATTTTATATGGTGGCAACCATTCTCTTTGATTAAGCAAGGAAGTTTTTAAATGCATCCTAGATCGGTGTCTGAAATGGGCAATCATTTTAAGAGATTGTGTACACGTTCTTAAAATCTTAGCTAGAAACACAATATTTTCTGGACAGTGTTCAGGAACTTCCATTTGTACATAATTCTTATGAAAATCCTCGTGATTGGTTAATTTTGGTTTTTAAATACTACTTAACAGCAAATAATGTAAAAATATTCTCTTATTTAAATATGATTCTGTTTCTAATTATTCTGAATATCTTTATAAGTTGACTGTTAAACGTAGAAATTGCATAAGGTTTTAAAAAATGTTTAAAATTTTCGTTAAAAAAAAAAAATGTATTCGGCCAAACCGAATATTCGGTAACATGGCCGAATACTGAATATTCGGTGCATCCCTATTGCTATATTTAATCGAAAGAACTTCTCTCCTTCCCCTCCCTATCTCCATAAATATAACAAATACTATAGGTCAAAACTGGGAAATTTCACTAGCGGCCACTGGCCAGTAAGACTAGTTTTTTAAGTGGCCACTTTCCTTAAACTAGTGGCCACTTTTTTATTTAAAAATACTAAACAGTAAAATTTCTATAAGTATTAGTGATGCAACGAATAGTGGTTTGGCCGAATAACCGAATACTGAATATTCGGCCAAGTTACGGTCGAATAATGAACTTATTTTTGCCTAAAAACAAAATATAGTATGCACTATATGCACAATTCTTGTGTATTTCACAATTAAAATGTATTGTTTTCCTTTAAAAAAATTATTTATATACAAATTTAATTTTTGAAAGCTTTATTTTACTCTGAAAAAATATTCGAATATGTTCGGCCTAAAAATTGCCTCAATAATATAATTCAGCCAAAAAAAGAAATCCTTAGCAAAAGTTCCTCATCAGGTACTGTCTAGTTACATTTTAATAGATGTGTGTTGTTACATTTTAAAATAATGAAAATTTTTTAAAAGTACTAGGAAACATAAGTTTCAAGCTTTCAGATGAAATAAAAAATAAGAAATCTTAATATCTTAAGAAAAACCACTGATAGAAAGGATGAAAGAAATACCTCTAAAATGGTGGAAAGAGATCATTGTAGACTATATAAAGCTCACAATTAACATTTTTTTTTTTATCATTATTATTATCATTATTTTTTTTCTTTGCTGTCAGCAGATAGAACTATTAAGAAGTGTATAGTGAATGTTTTCAGATTCAGAGGAAGGAAATATCTATAAGGAAAAGCAAATTACAGTCACTGCATTTAACAGTATCTGATGCTCTAACATACCAAAGATCAATAAATGATTTCATTGTTGTAGGTAAAAAAATCGTTTACACATTTTGTACACATATTCGTTAATCTTGAACATGCTAATGGCGAATGAGTAACTGATATACAAATTAATGAGTTAAAAATTCCTAAGAAGAAATTAGTTCAACGTGTGTAGTTCAAACTACTTAAAAGGTGACAGAAACATATAAAAAATATTATTTAACGCAACCCTGAGATCTATGAGATATGTTTGTCACTTTTTAAGAAGTTATAATAAGCATGTTTGTATGTTATAAAGTTTATTAATAACAAGGTGAAAATTTCCTTCACGACACTAGTGTAATACAGTGTTTTGACTATTAATTTTAAATTTAACAGATTATGTTAGCTTATTACAGATATTTTTTGTACTTATTAATACAGCATAAAAATTTAACATGATTCCTAAATTAGCCTCTTATATAAAAATGGGTAGATAAAATCCATTCGAGGTATGAAAGTTAATGGGAAAAAAAGTGTTTGTTAATTTCAAATAAAATTTCCATTATACATGATGAATATAAATTGTTTAAATATAAAAACATTTATTAGTATTAGTATTCGGCCAAGGCCGAATAATAGACTTGATATTCGGCCGAGGCCGAATATTCAGCTTCGCCCGAACATTCGTTGAATCTCTAATAAGTATTAAAATCTAAAACTGAATAGCCCAAATAAATGTTAATATGTTATATTGGAACCAAAAAAAGTAGAATCTTGATGAAATTCAAGAAAATTTTATTCTCTCCTTGTAATAAAAGTGGCCGGAAGGTGGCCACTGATAGACAATTTTTCACTAGCCCCTTTTTCTCATTTACTGGCCCTGTGGCTAGTGCTAATTTTGACCTTTAACAAATACAAAATCTTTTAGGCAGCATCTGCATGTTCCACGATCTTTTGCATTTTCTTTATAGTGATTTATTGACAAAATTCGCACTTTTCCCAGAGATCATTTCACGAAATCTGCATCTTTCCATGATTGTTTCACGAAATCTGCGGGTTTTTTTCTGTAATCTTTTCGCAAAATTCTCGTTTTTCTGCAATTTTTTCATGAAATGCTTTTTTTTACGATACTTTGAAGAATTTTGTGGTTCTTTTCCGAGATTCTTTGACAAAATTTGCATTTTTTCCCGTGACCGACAAAATTTGCAGTTTTTTATGTAGTCCTTGGACAAAATTCGCTTTTTTCCCCCCTGCAATTCTTTCACGAAATTTGTGGGTTCTTTTCTACAAACGACTGACAAAATTGATTTTCTTAGCGATATGTCTGAATTTTCAGACTGGTGACTTTCTTTTTTAATTTTGGAAAATTCAGGACAGAGACACCCCCTGCTACTTTCTTATGTTCGGAAGAATTGCCGATTTATATGCCGTACATTCTTAACGAACTTCATACCTTTCCTCCCTGGCATCGAATCGCCACGGTTTAAGTGTTATTCTACGATTGGCGAGTGCTAATTTTGTGCTATATCATATGCAACAGAAAATATCACAATCAAAACTTTTTACATTATTTCCGATGTACTGTTGGGGACTTGAAATGTATGTAAACTGGCAGCAAAGACAAATTAGAAGTAACTATTTTATAGGAAACTAATTTCCAAATCTTACTTTGTGAAAACTTAAAATATTTTAACAATTGAGTATTGTATTATAGAACCAATTTTATCATTTCAATCATTTAAAATAAAACATATTTTGGCTTATCTTTGCACCTTGCTAAGTTTTAATATCTTAACTGAAGAATATATATTTAAATATTTTAAATAAACACATTGTAAATTGAGAAAATGTCAAATCGCTCTTCCATAAAAAATTCTTTCGGATAGCCGGGTACCCGGCTGACCAAAAAATGTACCATTATTCCTATTGAAACGGACTGAGATATATTTTAGATGTAAAATAAACCTTACATCTAATATGATTTTTACGAAATAGAATAATTGTGCTAAAATTAATCTTGTGTAAGGTATATTTTATCTCACGCATAAAAATTATGTTCTCTACAAACTATGTGCAATAAAATGTAATTTTTAGAGAATCTATTTTACTTGATCAAATCATCGAGGAAATTAATTTAAAAATATATTAAAAAAAGAAATTAAACAAGCTAAGGCATTTAACTCGGTTTAATGACAAGATGGCCAATATTAGGTAGCAAACATCCAAAAATCATTTGGAATAATTGGTATACAAATACTACCCTAATTAGAGTGTATTATAAATAAAACTTTACGTGCCATATTTATATGATGCAATTAAGTAAAGACCTCAGACAAGTGAACAAAAATTGAACATTACAACTTTATATTTGGAATAAAATTACTATCGTAAATATTGAAAATACTATACAGCGGAGTTTTCATAAGTTTAGCACTTTTTAGATTTCGAGATTTTAATTCTGATCTTAAAGCTATAAAACCAATAAATATATAGTTTAGCATAACATAAATGAAACGGAAAACAGGTCATACGTGGAAAAAGCATGGCAGCTAGGCTTAATTTATTTATCATATGATGCAATATATTAATTTATTACGCATAGCATTACACAAAATCTTCATGGGGGGAAGAAAGGAAATATCGAAAGCAAAAATATTTCATTTCAGAAATTATTTTTTATTTGAGAGATATGCTGGAAACAACCATAACAGCCCGGCAATGTGAAATGGAAGTAGATCTTTATCATAACACATAATAGTAATTCACAAATGCGTAAATTTATCATTTATTTATATGCAAACTGTAATACACATACTACTTCAAATTTAAGAAAGAATTTGTTTAAAGCTTACCATTTTTTTAGATTATATACCAACAAATAAATTACAGAAAACAAGAGACAACTAGATGATCCGCTTTTTCGCTTCCACGAGGGCTCCTTTGGTTTCGAGTGTTGCCAATTCTTAAACAAAATTAATCACATTCAGATTTTCAGATGCCACTCCGAAAAAAATAATTTTATCTGTGCGTACTCATTGGCTAAATTACTTTAAAGTCTAAGTTATCTTTATAAATCAGAGTAGTATGTCTTTCGCCAGCAAATTTTTCGCTGTTAGCAAAACAAGATTGACCAATCAGAAGACTGCATTTCTGCATACAGTGAAAAATTCACAAAAACGCGGGCTAGTCAATAGGGCATTTTGATATGACGTAAAAAAGGTAGAACACAAATCCGCCATTTGCGCACTCGACTGCACATATTCTTGGCATCTTTTGAGTGAATTCATGTTTACCATATTGGCTTCTTTTTCGCACATTATGCGATTGTCAAGTGCTTCTGTACAACTTTTTTTTAAAGAAAATGCCGAAGTGCCATCTTTTGCAAAACGTGTATTGTTGTTATCGTATAGCGTATAGAAAAATAAATGTAAACGGAGAAACATATACTAAGTAAGTGTTTTGTATATTTTTTTCTGTTTCATTTTCTTTCAGATTAGTTTTTATTTGGTATCTCGTATAATTTTTTTTGGTTACGTCAATGTTAAAAATTTTTTGGTGTTAGATATGATCCTGTTACTTCTACTGCTTTTGCCCAGTGTAATTTTACGAATGTAATATTATGATTAAACAACTTGTAGTCATATGTAGAGTAATATTAACATATATTACAGGTAGGATATATCTTCTGATCAATGACATACTCAAGATTTTTTTTAGTGTGGAGCAGGAATGAAAAGTGCATAACTTTTTCAAAAAAAGTTAGTTCTTTGAAAATAAAAGACTTACCGAATTTTACAGATATCAAAAGCACATCTGTGAAAATATGTATTCATGTACTTTTATTTAAAAGAAAGTCATCGTAACTGAAAGCTAACCCCCACAACCAGTAAATAATATAAGTTACATGCCTGAGTTGAACTCTTTTATTGTTGTTAAATATCAATAACTTACAAAACTGAATGTTTTCAGTGGATATGGTAAGCAGTGTTAGGGAATAAAAGGTTAAAAATGAGGTGGATGAAATTGCAATAATCAGTTTAATCACAATCATTAACAGCTTTTTATATTTTTATCATCTCTCAGTGCTTTTTAAAAAACTTCATACTTTTCTCAGAGATTAAGAGAGGGGTCAGAATCCTCTCCATGCTTTGGAATTCTAATACACAAAAATGTCAGTAGGGTATCTAGGATTTTGTTCCGAGAAAGCGGAGAGCTGAGATGGGAAATGGTCTTGTGTACAAAATTATGTAAAAAAAAAATTATGTAGTACTAAATCATTGCTTAGGGATAAAATTCTTTTATGAGGTTTTCGTTAATGTTACAAATGATACTATTTTAACAAATACATATATAGTCAGCTATTTTCAGTTTCCCATATCTGATTTTGAGTAGTACTTTAATAAAAAATCAACATTTACTGTTCGAATCAAATATTTATGTTTTATTATATTTTGCTGGTACTTTTCGGTTAGCCGGGCGCCAATGTTTTATATACATACATATATATGTATAAATGCATATATATGTGTATATATATACACATACATGTATATATATATGTATATAAAACACGAGTGCCCGACTAACTGAAAAGTACCATTTTGCCTTTCATTTTTTAAATATTATATGTATGCATGTATTACATTATTTTCTCTCTTTTAATTTGCTAGTTGCTTTAGCTGCTAGAAATGAAACAAGGATGGTGTGAATAGGTGTTACGCAGTATGATCTGTTCATCAGCAGCATCAGTTATTGTCACTAACATGTTGACGTTCGGTGCAGAGAGCAGCAAAGTCAACTTATTTCTAGTAGAGTTGCAGCTTGTTGGTTCCTTACTTCTGTGGTGGCCCGTTGGAATGCACCTGGGAGACTATTAGGTTAGAAATAATCTTTTAGTCTTTTGGATGCTAACTTGCAGGCTAAATCACTGTTTGTATGCAGCATGGAGGCTACACTTCTTTTATGTTTTGATGAGGATTTTATTTTGCTTTATTGACTATCTTTATGAAAAGTAAGTCATTTAATTTATTACTTAAAAATAAAATAATGTTCTATTATGTACTGCTGATGTACGAGTAAATTTGATTTAAGACATTAATTTTTAAGGGATTTCGTAATTATCAATTGCATAAATTTAAATTAAAACAATCACTTAGATTAAAAGACTTATAAAATTAGATTATTGGGTACTTTTTGGTTAGCCGTGGTGCCAGTGTTATATATACATACTTATATACATATATATGCATGTGTTGTATATATACACACACACACATACATATATATATATATGCATATATAACACTGGCACCCGGCTAACCGAAAAGTACTGATTATTGTTTAAGGAAACATGCTAATATATATACATATATGCATGTGTTATATATATACACACACACATATATATATATATATGCATATATAACACTGGCACCCGGGTAACCGAAAAGTAGCGATTATTGTTTAAGGAAACATGCTAATATAAGCATGCATAAAAAAAAAAAAAATTAAAGCATCTTTTTATTAGAATACTCTAATAGAACAGAATATTTATAAATAATGTGGAGGTGAAAATAAATTATAAAAGCGTGTGGCATTGACAGAAGTATTCTGCTCTTTTCCTTTAGATGAACACCACTTTGCGCTGAATGCAAATGTTGGCACAAAATTTGCAGACATGTATAAATGGCTGTACAATATATTAATATATCATGCATTCACCATTTTTTACTTTTGGTTGCAGATTTTTTAATTAATTTTCTTTCACTTTCGGAACCTGTTCTAAAAGTAAAAATATCCTCTTAAAAAAAAAACTGCAAGCAAAATTGAAAAAATAAACATTGAATGTAGAAATTTACAGCTATCCAACGACAAAAAAATATACATATTGAAATGTAAATAATATTTTTAAAAGAATCTTCCCATAGATTTAACATTAGCTTGTGAGTGTCTTTGCATGAAAGGATGGGAGCCTTAACCTATTAATCATACTGATGACTTTAAAAAACTAAGAGGAATGAAATTAAATTTTGCAACTCTTAATAATTTAAAAAGAAATGGAGTGCAAAGTCTTGTTTGCATATTTTTAAGTATAAGAACTGAATTTTTTTAAAACAAGACTATATTCTTCCAGAAATTGCATTTAAAATTCCACCAAACTTTCTAGTTTAAAAGTAAAAGCTAAAAGATGTCATATTTTCTGAACAAGAATTTCAAGTTTGATGAGAAGAAAAATGCATTTTGTCAGATCTTTAATGAAGGTAAAGAAGGAAGAAAGAATTTGTGAGCAAAAAATTAAATGTGTAAATTAAAATCTGTAACTCAAAAGCGCAAAGTCGGAGCCGAGTTGGATCAGTTGCCGGAGCCACAGTATTTTATCTAGGTGCGGAGCTGGAGCATCAAAAATTGTTCGGCTCCGGGTCACTGCCGAACTCAATTCAATTTCTTTTTCTTGTTAAATCCATTGTTTACTTTAGTAGAATTCATTTGTATTTTTTTTAAGAAGTGTGAGCTGTATTATCATTAAACTGTGAATTTGTGTTTCTTTTACACTATTTTATTTAACTTGTAAATATGTCAAGCTACAATTTTATAATAGATTTTTTACTCAGTTCTTGATAGTCCAGAATCACAAAAAATATGTACACAAGTGTGCTTCTGACGACAATAATATTTTAAGGAACTTTATTATAATATAATAAATGAATTTTAAGGCATTTTTGAGTTAGCCACAGGTGATAAATCACCAAACATTCTTTATGGTTGGTTACAAGTTACAACAGAGTTAATTATGCTCCAAACAACACACCAATAAAATATGCCAACTGGCTGTGAAATAGCAGCAACAAAATATTTTAAAACTCTTAATGGTAGAAAATAAAATAAAAATAAAGAATAATATGTATTTTTTAAAATCTGCTTTTATCAATTAATAGCTTAATATTAAGTAAATTATAAGTTAAGAAAACAATTTAAAGATTCTGAATACATAGTTTTAAAAATGCTTTTTTCCCCCCTTTCCTGTTGTCATATCTGAAAAAAAAAATTATAGATCAATTGTAATTTTTTTAATAAATTCGGTCGATTTTCAATAATTAGAGTCATTCCAAATTCATGTATTGTAACAAGTTTTTTGGACCAACATGATTTGCAGTCCTGAAATTAGACATGATTTTTATAAATATTGAATGCTTTATGGGTGGTGGTTAAAGAAAAAAAAATACTATTTTTGATACTTGTGTATTATTCGGTCTAGGTCATACTCACTGTGCCAAAAATATTACAGTAACCCCTTATTATTATATACTTTTTTTTTCATTTTAAGTGCATATTATACAGTTGTCATATTAAAGGTGATGGCAGAAATATTTATATACATATAACTATATAATATGATATAGCATACTATATATATATAGACATAATATATTGTAATCATTCTGGTGAGCATAATAAATCACTGGAAATAAAACCACCATCGTTAATATCATTTATTGCTAAAAGCCGTCATTTTGATGTTTATGTATCTGATGTATACTATATTGCTGTTTTGTATTATTTCAGTTTGCTTTTATATTTATTCTTTTTAATGATGTTTTGTATTAAATAACCATTTTGAGCAACATGGACAATTGACAATGATAAACAAAACTGGCAATTGACAACCATTTTTGGCAATCTCTTTACCTGGCCCGGATAAAACGCAAGTACCCTATTTTTACTTTTATACTTGTCCAGTAACAACTCTACAACTTTTTTCATATTTTAATTTTTAAACTAGCTGAGAGATGAATGTGTCATCAATGAGAGAGAACACAATGTGTTTTATTTGCATGTTATGGATGGGGAGATATTGAATAGTGTAATCCTTGTTATGCCATTTGATCCTGTTGTTTAAATTCACAACACTTTTGGACACTTTATGTCAGCCGGGCACATCAGATAAATCGTTAAATATCATTCCTACAGGAATTATTAATTTCTTTTGAAATATAAAATTTTCATTCATTTCATTAAAAAAAAAAAAAATAAATTAAATACAACAAAACAAAATATGTATTTCAGCACCAAGGCGTTGTTTCTAAGTCACACAAATGAAAACTAAAAGGTTCTATTGTTGAAAGGAAAAAAATATTGCAAGATTTACACCCAACTAACATTGAAGTACCCTTTTTGTGATCTACTGACAAAATCAGGGAATTGCTCAAGGCAAATATTGAGACTCCTTCACAAAATTCTCCTAAATAATAAAAAAAAGAAACTCTTCACAAAATTATTTTCCATAAAAGCGACTTCACACTATACGAAAAAATTGTAAGGATTTAAAATGTGGGTAATTTGTAAACAAAACAAACTCACAAGAAAAGTAAACTTCAGAAAGAGGGGGATTTTCTTTGCTGGATTTTCTGTTACAAAAGTTTATTTTTCTCAAATCTATAATAAACAAGTTGGAAATTGCTCGTCAAACGTGGCAAATGAGGTGCATTCGTACTATAACTAGTTTTATAATTACTTTTTACACCCCATATTGTACTGAGTGTATAATTTTTTGCACTTCATAAAGTGCATAGTCTGACTCTGGTCAGACTCAGACTCCGGGAATTTTAACAGATCTGACTCCGACTCTTTCATTCAAAAATGGGCCGACTCCGACTCTGGGAATTTTAACAGATCCATCTCAGACTCTTTCGCTCAAAAATGGGCCCGACTCCGCAGCCCTGCTTCTAAGGCAAAACTTTTGAAAAATTCGCTATGTGAATTAGGTTTCATAATTACTTTATTTACCTTACAGAATATATTTACATACACTTTATGGACCGGAAGGTGGCTGCACAAACCATCACCTCATTGAGTTGATGGATGAAATTCCAGGATTAGTTAAAACTCGATTTGCATATTAAAATGCAACGAGTTTGTCAACTCATATCTTGGTGGTAAACACCTGCAAACCTGATCGTAGTGGCTTACTGGTAGGTTTACTATTGTGTTTTCTTGCTCCCAGTCCTCTATGTTTTGATACCTTTGGTTGCAGGAAATTGCAGGCAGACCAGTTGCATTTTAATATGCGAATCGAGTTCTGTCTAATTCTGGAATTTCAGCCATCAACTGGATAAGGCGATGGTCTGTTCATCCGCCTCCCGGGCTATTACCATTTGTCTAAATTATTGCAAAAATGTGACAGTGACCTTTTAATTGCCTTAAATTTCGTTGACAATGTTGTGGCTCACTTATATTCTATTCGTAAAGCCCTTTCAAGGAAATTTTTGATGAAGCTTGTTTGAAAGACAGTAACTTTCATATTGACCTTAAACTGCCAAGAACTGCATCAAAACAAAAACAAAGATCTAATGTTCCAGCTGATTCTATAAAAGAGTATTTCAGAAGAAATATTTTTATTGCATTCGTTGATCAAATGTTGACTCAACTTAATGAACATTTCACTTGGCACCACAACATTTTGAAAGTTTTTTAATTCTTCTACCTAATGGAAAAGATGCTCCAACAGCAAATTAAATGAAAGATTTTCTTTAATTGTGTGAATTTTATGCACATGACTTGCTTTCTACCAATTCAAAAATTTTGAACGCCGAATTCAAGTTGTGGTGCAGAAAATTTTAAAAATCACTTTCATAACTCGATGCAAGAATGCCATTGAAGCAGTTTCGAAATGTGAGAAAATGTTGTACCTGAACATCTATAAATTATTAAAAATATTTGCAACGCTTCCCGTTACAACCTGTGTCAGCGAAAGGTCATTTTCAAAATTTACTTAAGATCCACTATGGCAGAATAAAGATTAAAAATGGGCTGCTTTATGATGTATACATAAAGAGATTAATGTAACTTCAACTGAAGTAATTTGTAAAAAGAAAATGATTTTATTGTGTAACAATGTTTTTAACTGAATTTTTTTATCTGTTCAATTCAACTCGCCTCCATAGTCGGCTGAGCCACGGTAGCAGTAGGGGCAGCTGCCGTTTCCAAGACTAGAGGCAATGCCTTTCAAAAATTGACTGATGCCCAAAACAGATTAAATTCTCTATTAGTTTATTAATTCCCAAAAATTCGGACTGACAAATAAAGTGTAAAAGAACTAGCCCAAAAATTTGCATCCAATAATTCAATTTGTCAAGGCTATTTTGGATATTTTCCTTTAAACTACAATATGTCTCACGGTCAGATAAATATAAATAGGAAATTCTATAAATGTTTGTTTAAGGGCTCTTTAAGTAGGGGAGAAGGGGGCTAGTGTGGACAACTTGAATAATTCTGTTATTTTTTAGTTAAAGTTGCTCTGTAAATTTTTGCAGATTGACAACACTGATATACACTTCCATGTGTAATTACACAAGAATACATTTCATAGTTCATTTGCAATTTATAAAAAAAGATTTTTATGGTGAAAAAGTAAATTCATGATTTGTTTTTTAATTACTAAGTTAGACTATTTATATTCATTGTTTCAAATGAAAGGGGATATTATATTATAAATTAATCTAATCAGTATACTTTTTGATATTCACTTTTGCTTCAGTGTTAGTCCTAAAAAAATAAATGGCACCATGGGGCTAGTGTGGACATGTCCACACAAGCCCCATTCAGCTTTCAGTTGTAAAAACATTAATTAGGTATATAAATATGTCACATTTTATGCTATTTCGATACTAAATTAGATTAATTTGTGAAGTAATAACTGAATTTTAATGTAGAACACACACATAGTAGAATTTAGTTTGATATACATTTTTTATTTAAATTACTAATGCTAGTCCATTATAATGACATAGGTAGGTAGTATATTTTTCCTAGAGTAAATTATAAGGATTATTTTCTTGTTGGTGCTCTAACTGGAAGTCTAGATTTGCCTTCAAAAAGCGGATGGATGGTGAAAGAACTATTTCCAGCTGTTTTACACCATATACAAGAACACACAAAATCTGATATAGACCACCCTGTTTTCTTTGCTTTTTGATAATCATAATTCAACATTTCTCTTGTAGCAATTACACATATGTGAAGGAAAATTACATTGTGTTACTGTCTTTCCCATCACATTGTTCAAATAAACTTCAACCCCTAGATGTTGCTATTTATGGTGCATTCAAAGGAATGTGTAAAGTTGCATTTAATGACTGGATGTTAAATTATCCTGACAAAACAGTATCAGTCTGATATTCCTTCCTTAACAGCGAAAGCATATCATAAATTATTTACACTAAGTAATATCATATCAAGATTTGTAAAAACCTGGCATTATCCCTTTAAATTGATTAGCATTTGGAGATGATTATTATTATTATTTTTTTTTTTTGGAGCTATACTATCGGCTGTGAATGCCCAGGTACTACACAAGATCTGGTAAGCACACGAGAAGACAGTGGAAACAGCATTTTTGACATGGAAGTTGATAAATTAGAAATTGAAGAAGTAGAAATGAGTGAAACAACAATCAAGCCAGGAGATTTTTTATTGGCTCAAGTTTCTTTAATTTGCAAGAAGTCAAGCCACAGCACATTTTATAAATATGTAGCAGTTATTCAAAGTCTGTTTCTGTTGTCAAGTACGAAACAGTTCCTCACGAGTATTAGCTTTAAGAAAAAACGTTTTATATATATTGAAAATGATGTTTCACAAATAAACATCATTGGGAAAACTCTCACAGCCAGACATTATTCAAAAAGCCGTAATGTTTATTATGTAGTTTCCTGGCTGTGTAAACACTAATGAAAAACATTTAGTTGCTTTGACAATTAGTTTAACCTTGTAAACAAACTTAAGATTTTAAGATAGGTAAATACGTCCATACCTTTTTATTTGTGTACTTTATTTTGACCAGTGTTTTGTGATGTATTTAATTTTGTCTTTAAAATAGATTCATAACATACCTAACTGCAGTCCTCAGTAATAATAAAAAAATATTAGGTATAACATTAATTAAGTTATATTTTATTATGATTAATATATTTACTATGTTGTTTAGGTTCAAATTTATTTTATTATGGTTTTGCAAACACTTATAAGAGTTGTATTACATTGTCTAAATCAATATTCTAGCTTGTCCACACTAGCCCCACCACATGGGGCTAATGTGGACAAAAATAACTTTTTTTTTAAATTTATTAATAAATAACTGTATTGCCAAATAATTTAATATATCAACCAAATCAAAGATAAAATAGCAAATTCTTGTAAAAAAAATACTTGAAGTGTGAAAAAAATATATTTACTACATTTTTTTGCGAAATTTATAAAAATTGTCCACACTAGCCCCCTTCTCCCCTATTTAACTTCTGCACATTCAAAAATTTGTGTCTTTTAAATTATTAATTTAATTAAATTTTTAATATAATAATTTTCATTTTCATTAAAATAAATAAATTATTATTAAATACTGAATTAATTACGGTAATTTGATGAATAATTAGTATCTCCTTGTAATTACCTACTGTAATTATAAGCAGAGAAATTTTGCCCTCACTAATTTTATTTTGTTTCGCCACCAATGCTCGGCACCCCCCATAAAAAAGTCCTGGGTGTGCCACTGTATATGGGTAGATATATTTAAAATATTATATTAATTGTTTTCTTTTACTAAAGAAAAAAATACTTAATTTTTGCAAATAATGTATGAAGTACTATATGCTGGTGAAGGGGGCGAGGGGTACCTACAACTAAAGTTGTTAGTATTCCAAAATATTAGGTCTCCAGATTTTTTTAAAATCAAGCAGCTAAAAATGAAATCTGTTTAAAACGGAAAATTTTCTTGGTTCGTTGCGATACTGTCTCGGCAGATTTTAGTATATTAGTTTTCTATTAATTAAAAAAAAATTAATGATGAACTTTAAAGTAAAACGTATTACACATAATAGAACAAGTGTAAAAAGATTTCAAACTCTTTTCAGTTAGGTAATACTTTAAATAACATACCTACAAAAGTGATTCAATTAAACACACTATACGTAAAAAGTTTTAAAACTCTTTTCAGCTGTGTGATACTTAAAAAAAATATCTACTACAAAAGGGATTCAATTTGTTCACATTACTTAATATTTACGAAATATATAGGTATAATAATTATAGTATATACAATAGGTGTTTCAAATTGAACATTTAATAAATATGCAAGTAATCGTACACAGTATGCAAATCAATAGTGATTTTTTTGCAACTACAAATTTTCCCTTTCTTCGTAATAAAATAATCTTGAGTGAAAAAATTATTTTTTTTTTATTACAGCTGTGTATGGAACCTTTTTCATCCACCATATATTTAATAAACATTTCGGCGATAACCTATAATTCTGATTTTATTAATATTCTTCAATATATTAAATTTAGTAGTATAAATTGTAATACTGATGTTATTAATTTTTTTGTTTACAAACTGCCGTAATACGAGGTTGCCAGAAAATCGCCAAGAAAAACACCAAATCTCCCTCTCCATTAGCGGTGATGACGTCAAAAAGGTAGAAAAAGGTGGACGTCACGTGACTCGTTGCCGTATGTCGAATTACTCTATGGAGGATATTCCATCTCTGTTTTGATCACGTGGTCAAGGTAAAAACTTCTAGCGTAAAGAAGGGAAGGCTCCGTAGACGTGTGATGTAAATCCCCGCTGCTAATTTACAAACCCTCAAGCTTTGAACACCCTTGGCGAAAGGGAAATGTAGCCAAATAATTTGGCGAGAAGAGATCAGTACGCGCATGCGCGTTTGGTAGGTGTCCAAAGTTAGAGGGTTTGTAAATTAGCGTGCGCATGCGTGTATCATCGTCGGTGTAGGTAGAAGCTTGAGGTTTTGTAAATTAGGAAGAAGCTAATATTTTGATATTGAATTAGATAGAATTTTCTTTTAGCGTATTATCCTTTGGAAATATTGTTAAATTAGCGAATAAACGTGGCAATTTTAAACCAAAAGACTTCTATTTGGTATGTAATGATGTTTTTTTTATATATATAATTATACATTTTGTATTTAAATGTAGTTTTATTAAAGTTTCGTAATAGTTGAAGGAATTTAAGTGGTAGCATGTGTATTTTTATAAATTATTGCTTTGAGGCAAAATTATTATTATTTTTTTTAAGGTTTTTATTAATGTTACAAATGATACTGTTTTAGTAAACATGTATAATTAGCTATTTTCCGTTTCTCTGTCCCTACTTTAGAGTACTTTAAAAAATCGGCGTTTATCTTTTGAATCAAACATTTATTCTTGTATTATATTTTGGTTTTCATTTTTTAAATATTAATATGTTTAAGGTGCTTTTATTTTTTAAATATATATAATTGTGCTTAAGATGTTTTGATTTAAAATTCTTAAGATGTTGAGGCTCTCATTTTGTGAATTCTTATAACTTTATCTTCAAATTTGATAAAAATGTAATGTAAACAAAAGAACTGTTTTGCCGTATCGTATCCTTTTTTTTAAATAGCAAAAATTTATTGTAATATTTATATCACTTTAAAAGTATTTTTTCATAATTAGCATTATGTGATAAATATTTACATGCTACAGTAGCATAATTATTTCTTTTTTTGTCTAATGGTTTCAAACAAGCATACTTACATTTCTTAGCTAATAAATAGTTATTCATTAGTAAATAATATTTGCTTTTCAAAAACTAATTTCTGTATATGTATGCATGTACCCATTAGATTTTTTTTTTTTTTTTTTAGTTTGCTACATGCTTTAGCTACAACAGTTGATGATGGAAAGGCAACAAGGATGGTGCGAGTAGGTGTTAAGCTGGGTGATCTGTTCATCAGCAACATCAGTTATTGCCACTAACATGACAACGGTCAGTGCAGAAGGTGCAAAATTCAACTAATATCTAGTACAGTTGCAGCATCGCTGGTTGCTTATTTTTGTGTTGGCCCGTTGGAATGCATCTGGGAGGCTATAGATTAGAAAGAATAATCTTTAGTCTTTTAGATTCAAACTTGCAGGCTAAATCACATTTTATATGCTGCATGGAAGCTACTTCTTTTTGTTTTATTGCCTATCTTTATGAGAAGTAAGTAACTTATTGCTTTTTAGAAATTTTTAGTGCTTTTATGTACTGCTCATATAAGAGTAAATTTATTTAATATTTTTTGATTTAAGACATTAATTTTTAAGGAAATTAATAATTATCAATTGTGTATAATCAGAACAATCGCGTAGATTAAAATAAAGACTTTAATATACTAAGATTATTGTTTGAGGAAGTACCATGCTTAAAATAAGCATAAATAAAATGTAAAAAAAAAAAATAAGCACACTTTTATTAGTGTACTCAGATAGAATAGAATATTCCGGATTTGGGGTCCTATACTGTATTAATATCTGTAACTACTTTTTGAAATAATAAGATGTATGAGATCAAAGAAAGTTTTGGGATTGGCACGTCCAACTAGTTTTTTTTATTTTTATTATATGAACATCCTGATCCCCCAGCATTGTCCAGTCTTGTAATCATAAGCTTAAAATATCTCATCAGTGTTGAAGGATTTTATATTTTCACACGACAATCTGTCTAAACAAGCCGAATGATGGAGGTTGCACTGCCTTTGGCAGTGTAAACTCTCGAATGTGTATGATTTTATATTTTTAAATGAAAATCTATCCAAACAAACCTAGAGTTGTTGGCCCCACTGCCTTCGGCAGCTTGCACTAAGCCTATTACGTACGCCCGGTCTCTTTTTAAATGTATTTTTAAATAAAAGACCGGCATAACTCGAGATAACTTTACATATACCTAAAATCAATGCTGAATGATTTAAATGAAAATTTTTCCAAATGAACGTAGTGTTGGGGGCCCGACTGTCTCCAGTAGTGTAAACCCTCGAATTTGTATGATTTTATATTTTTAAAGGAAAATATTTTCACACACTGATCGCCTGTTTACCAATATCACATAAATATACTAGAGGACTGAAGCGGCCGAAATTTTCTGACCCTGGTTCAGACCTTGCCAGAGATATGCTATCTTGACCCAGTGTAACAGCTAAAAGCTCAGTCCCAGTCTTAGCCAATCAAAAGTTATTATTCACGTTATTTTATTGCCACATTTACGATCTCAGAAACCAAATTAATGGAAACAGAAGCATATTCTTTCATTATTTAAGTATTAAATAATGAAAAATTTGATAAAAGCATAATTTGCAAAATTTAAATAAAAAATTTCTAAATGCAAGTTTAATTTACATAATTTATAAGGGAACCTGAATTTAAAACTTGTAATTGCACTCAATTTTATCAACATTGCTATAAACTAATTTATTTTAACATTATACTTCCAATAAACTTGATAGTTAACATGAAATTAATCTGAAATTAAACGAAAATTCCTTATATTATTCAGATCTATCTACATTTCTATCATTTCAGTAACAAATTAAACAAGTCTGAAATTGTACGTCAAATGTGGCAAATGAGGTGCGTTCGTATGATAACTGTTTCATAAATATTCAGATTTTGGTGCAATAGCTGTTGCACTCTTATGAAAAAAGGCACAAATACAAAATTTATTACGATTATATATATTAAGTTCGGCAGTACGGAAATAATAGGACTAGATCTTAAATAGGATGTCATCACCATGGCAACCTAGAATACCATGACCTATCATGGGATATCATTGAATTAATGACTTAGGATAGTATTTAATTCAAGAATGAAGAAAACTTTTATTAATATCTTTTTCAGTTTTGATTCAATTTTCATAAAAATTTGAAATGACTCGACAAAATTGTGCAACGATTCTATATATTCAATTTTAAACCATTTGGTTGGATAATTTTTGCGTTGTTATATGCTTACAGACGATCTGACCAGAAAATGATTATAGATGCTATGTATTTATATTATTATGAATGCACCTAAAAAAGTAGCTCTCTCTATATATATATTTCACCTTCATTTATTAAGCAAAAATAAAAGCATAATCCTGTTTGTGCTGTCGTGTATATGTCATGCGAGCATTTTCAAAAGGTGATTGTGTTGTGTGGCCAATTTAGTTGCTTTTTTAATTCAAAATAGCTAGCAGAATTTCTGAATAGTTACCTTCACTTCATTAATTACGGAATGTCTATCATTAAATAAAGCAAAAATTACTATTCAAAATTTCAGGCAAATTAATAAAAAATATGCTAAATTGAAAACATCGGTAGAAGGGGGTCTTGCAACAATTCTTGCACACAGCCTCGCTTTCGCTAAGGGCAGCTCTGATCCATATTCTATGTATTGGAGACTTAAGAATCTGAAAAATGCTATACAGTAAAATCTTCTATAAGACGAAATTAATTAGGAAAGAAAAAATATGCGTTATAGACACGTTCTTTTCTTAGCAAGTTTAAATGTATTATATTCTTTTCTCACATATTATTATATACTCATTTTGCTTGAATCAACACATTTTTCTGTTTAAGGCAGGATTCCGTCATAGGTAGGTTCAGGGATGTAAAAATCTAGGTGCCAGCGGATAGTTTCTCACCACTAAATTTTAATAGGTTTTGTCGCTTAAATTTTATTACCATTCTTACAAAAAAATTAGACAAAAAATAGCAAATAAAATTTAGTGGTGAGAGACTCTCTGCTGGCGTCTAGATTTTTACATTCCTGGGAAGGCTGTTTTTCACATGTTTTATTGCCTAGAAATTGCTATTATTTAAAAATAATATTTTTAAAAGTTTAATTATAGAATTATGGCGATTTAAAAATTTATGCATTTTTTGCAAAAATTTTCATGAAGGGCCAAATTTTACTGATTTTTGCATGGAACAGGCCATGCTGAGGCAATAATCTTCATACTTGCTGGGCTGAGACCAGCACTTAAAATTTTGGCCTTTGCAAACCTTTGAAGAATGAACCCATTCCCGGTTTTTTCACTCCCAAAAATTCAGATACCAAAGATGAGAAATTTAATATTAATGAGATTTTTAAATAAATGTAGGCGAGCAGAAATTTTCAGACCCAGACGATCAAAATATATTGGTCCTGCCTGGGATAAACTTTTAGCATTTATGCTAAAAATTTGACCCACCCAGCCAAGAAAAATCAACTAAATCAAGCCCAGAGTCTTAACCAGACTCCATTTTTGATAGAAAATCAGATAACTTCTTAATCAACATTATCCTATAAATAAAATTATTTAAGATATATTTTATACATACTCATGTAAAAATTTTGCAGTTGCAGCTTAAACTAGTATGTCCACAAGCTATGAAATATGGAATGACAACATTATTGATTACTCGGAGAAATTCATTTAAATGGACATTACTACATTTTTTTTTTTTTTTTCTAATGAGTCACCATGACTCATTAGGAAAAATAATGTAGTTTAAAATGGAAGAAAAACATTTAAGAAAAAATAATTTTGAAGTTCTATAAAGATTTTTTAAAATATATTTCTCTATAATTTAATAAAATGAAATAAACTTCTAAAGATTTCGTCGAACAAAGGAAAATTTCACTGTTATTTTCGCAAAAACCTGTCGGTCTAACACGGCCCTCCCAAAAAAATAAGTAGTACTCCAGTCCTGGTCCGGCAAGAGTCTGCAGATAAAAATTAAGCTTGAGCATGGTCCAGCCCGAGTCTAATAAAAAGAGATTAAAAAGGTTCGTGCAGATCTTAATGTGTACATTTTAAGTAAAAATCCTATGAAAATGATTTAAAACAATATTCATAGGTTACATAAAACAAATTAGTGGATATAAATTTTTAAAATGTTTAATATTCCATATTTTCTAAGAAAATATTCTATTTGGGAAAAATGTATTTTCTAGAAAAAATCCCATTTTTTTCCCCCTCTATCCATAAGAAAACAATAGCAGGTAAAATCAGGTTACAAGATCAAATGTTGGACTTTACTCTGATCTGCAAGGTCCGGATTGTATCCTATCCGAATCCAAAATCTCTGCTGAAAGTCAACTTGAGACCCGACAAGAACAAATTTTTTCAACAGAAATATTAAACCCAAATCTAAAATGAAGGAAAATTAATCATATTTTAATGCATTTACGAAAAAGTAGTCTACAATTATATTTCTTGTATCAAGTTATTTTGGCTTTTACCATTTAAACAAATATTTAGCATCTTCTTTTTTTTAAAAAAAAGAAGTTAACTCGAATGAATCAAATTCCAACCCGAACTGAACATTTAAAACCAACCAGACTCACAACGGGGAAAAAAAACAAAAAAAAAACGTGCCAACCCAACCCGAACTTCAGTCGAGTTTGTGTACTATCCGATTATGCGACTCAATGCAGGATTCAATTCTGTACCAAGTGATTGAAATAAATATAAAATACAACTTTGAAATGTTCATGCAAGAAGTATTTTAAAAATATCTACAATAACGCCAAATATTCTTAGAAACGACCATAAAATAAAACAGATTCAATTGCATTGTTAAAATATCTTGTATTTAAGAAACAGCACAGTGATAGTTAGTATTTTTTTTTTTCCCTTGGTAATCATTTCATGTATAAATGCTTTTAAAGCAAAATCTTCTAATTGAAATCTATATTTATTTCTTTGAGATTGTGACAGCTAAACTGTTCCAAACAGAGTGATAGAAGAAGGGAGAAAATCATGAAATTTCTTGCAGATTGATTGGAATTAAATAAAAAGTTTTGATTTGTTTTTGAGAACTTTATTATAAAACACGCATACACACATAAATAACGGTTGTATTCACTATAAGTCATTTTTAATTTTAATCGTATAAAAACTATTGGTGCATTTATTAATACTTAACAAAATCTAATAGCATTTTTCAGTTTTTGATAAGGGAAAAAACATTTAGAAAATGCTGAAAGTTGATTTTTTGAACTGAATTTCCAGATAAGACAGCTCAGGGAAGGTCATCATCAAATAGCCATCGTTTATAACTTAAGATATAATACATTTATCGAAAATGGAAAAACATATTCGATTTCAAATCACTTTGATAGATATGCCAGCAAATTCTATGCTTTTCCGTTTAAAATTACTGGATCTCGATGAATTATTGCACGAGGTTTCTTTTTAATCTCCCCCCCCCCACCTTTAAAGAAAGTCTGTATTTCCGATCTACAGATTCTTTTAGAAATGATTAAAATGAGAATTTTCATATCTTATTCAATTGACGAAATGGGATGCGATAATGTTATTTTATTTGTACATAGCACTAAATATTAAAATTAATATGTTCATTATCTATTTGTAAATAATTTTAATATATGGCACGGTGAAAATAAATGTCATTTTATCCCGTTCGAACACGCTATTTAAGATACTTGAGATAAAGTTGAGACTGCTAACGCCCAATCGTTCTCATGTGTCTCTTCAGTGTATAGAAAAGTTTACTCAATTTCAACGGGATTTTTTTTCTTTTAAATATTATTTATAATGAATTATCAATTTTGAATATCATACTTATATTATTTATATCAAATTAATAATTTCATATTTTGGTACTTGTGGTTTCTAAAATTCAGTTTAATTAATTTTTTTTGTTGCAGAATCATTCGTGATATACCAAGGTAATGATGCAATTTATCATCCGTGCCATATGCCAGAATTTAAGCTGCAGATTTTGTGCAATTTCAGTGTAGTTTTTCGTATTTATATTATTTAAATCATATTAATAATTTCGAATTTTGTATTTAAATTATTTACTTCTAATTAATAATTTCATTTTTATAATTTCTTAATTCAGCTTATTAATATGTTTCTGTTTAGCATGTCATTTGCGATTACTGCGGAAATTTCACATGCGGCGTTTCTTCCAGAAATTACGGTTAGTAAGTGAAATTTATTCCCAACAAGGGCAAGAATTCTTCAAAATTTCCTAAATCCTCCTTTCGGTAATTACTGCTTGTGATAAAAATGTCATTTAAATTCCCTCTCGAAATTTCAGTTTCCTCTTCTTTGTGCCACCCTTCCCCAATCACAACATTTTAAATTCTTAGATCTATTTTTCATTGATTTTTTTAGGGTACCATACTTAAAAAAAGAAAATGGAGCCATTATAAGTTAATCGTGTTCACATATTTATAGATTTTTAGCTATCCACAAATATATTTAAAAATATATATATTAAATTTTAAAAAAAATAGGGTGACTAACTAAGTTACTTTATTTTTTTTCGGCATGTGTGTATCATGTTGGGTATTGTTGGAAAGATCTTGTAACACCGTATTCAAAAATATTTGTTTTAATTTTAGATATTGTCAAAAATGTAATGCAAAAGTATGTTCCCCCCACAGCCTATTTCCAAATCAAGTGAAACTAAAAGGGGCAGTAGCAGTTTATTCAAACTTTGCTGGAATGTTATGGTGATTATCCTGGGTGACATAATTTTGGAGAAAGTCGCATTTTCCGTTAAACACAAACTTAACTTTGCAGGGCTCAGTGGCAGCATTTTTAACTATAAAAGTTATAAAATTGACAGGCCTGACTACTCAGGCGATTTGGAATCAAATAGCAATTTCCATTTTTTAAATAAATAAATTGCTTATCAAGTAAAATGAGATTTTTGTCACATAACAACAGGTTTTTCTCCTTTCCCATGCTATCACGTACAGAAATTCGATTCAAAACTCCAACTTTGACAATATTTTGGCTAAAAATAGAAAACGCCATTTGATTACATAGTTCCTGAATAAGAACACCTGTCAATTTTACATGTTTCTGAACAGCGAACAAAAATGAATTCAGTAATGTGTCAGAAAGTTGCTTCTTTGTATTTGAGCCTTAATTACAGAGAAATATTTTCAAGAATCTACTTTTTACTATACGGCTTCAAAAGTTGTGATGTTTTTAACCCTCTTTTTTTATTTTATTCTAAATTACGTTAATTTTCTCATGAATGTCTAAGCGTCTAACATTGCTGTTGCTATTGTGTATTTTCTGTCTTGTGAACACATATAATCTAAAATATGCTGTAAAATTTTCCTATAAATATGTATACAGTATTCTTTAAAAAAATCTCAATCTTAATTGTATGCAGGGTTGGCAGGTTTTTGACGTGTGTCAGTTCATGTCGGGTTTAAACCATCATGTCAAAAACCTCAAATACAAAATTGATTTGTAAAAATTCACATTAAATGTCACACATGACAACATTACATGTAATATTTTAAATTCACTATTACTGTATATCAATAATTAGTACATAGTAAAGTATTATTGTTAAGTACAACTTTTTAACAGGCTAAATTTTTTATTTTTTGTAAAACTGTATTTTTTTAAAAAATAGACATTAAGCTCACCTGAGCTGTACATTTTTTCTCTTACTTAAAATCGTTTTAATTTCTCTTACTTTTGAGAGCTTAAAGCATTAGCTAGACTTTTTTTTATACAAAAAAAACTTTGAAAAATGCAGATTTTTTTGTATATATAACAAAATAATGTGCATCAATGTTATTCTAGTCTAGGCAATAACCATTTCATTCAAAATTGAAATTGGATTCTTAAGCTTAAACATTTACAAAATAAGAGAAGTAATTAAAAAAAAAAGCTTAAAGTCAAAATCTTTTTAAAACATGCTTTCTTTAAATATATAAAAATGTTTTTGATTTTAAAGCTGAACAAAATTGGCTCGGTCTTCTAAAAGAAAATTCCTTTAAGCCCCATATTGAAAAAGTGCACAATAGAAACCATATCATTGTTTGGCTTATATTTTGTATCCCAACCATCAGGGGCAAGGGTTGACTGATTTAACAGTTGATTCAGCTCGCGCTTGAGCTACAGAGAGAATTCATGGATGCTTACCCATATTATTGTGTATGAAGCTAAAGAATCCCCTTTCCTGTCTTCTTATTTCAGTGCTATAGGAGGGACCCCATTTCTTGGTGGAAAGGTATCATTAAATGCAATAGCTTTTTGAGCCTGCTGCAAAACTTGCTCATCTAGCAATGCTTTTGCTATCAAGTCCTACTAGCTCAGCATCAATTAAGAGACAGACTATTTTCTAACGCTTCATACACTCTAAACTCAGAAATCATCTGGGTATAAATAAATGTGCTAAACACGTTGTGTGCTGCAGCATGCTGCGTGGTAAAATTGACCCAGATTATTTAATTGTACAAAATGATTTTCTTCTGATTGAAAATTCCAAAAAATAAAAATATTTTATTACAATAAATTTAAATAAAAGATCGCATAAATCCTTGACTTATTTAATGTTTACCTATTGTTGTTAAAATGTTTTAGTGTGTTACATGTATTTGGCGGTTTTTGACAGTTTAAACCAGTTTTTGATGCTTGTCATGTCAAAAACCCAACCCTGATTGTATGTTAAGAAAAACTGGAATTTTTTGTAGAAATTGAGCCGCGACTGATTTAATTTTTTTTTTTTTTTTTTTTTTGCATGGGCCAGGACCGGACTGAACTTTTAATTTTTACATCATACCGGGGAAGCTTTCGCTTGGGCCGGGCTGGGTCTAGAAATCTGGCCTGTGTAGACCTCTAAATGAATAAATGTCATTTATAAAGCTATCAAGATTTTTTTCAGTGTCTGGGACATAATTATAACCAATGTATTAAGATATATCCACAGAAATTACATGCACAGCCTCCCTGTTCATTAAAAAAAAAAAAAGTGAAAGGACAGGATCCTGAAAATATCTTCTGTATCTGGTTTTAAATAAGGAACATTAAAAATATCAATTGGCTAAACTTAAAAAAAAATTATACGTAAATTATACTCATTTTAAAATTATCTGTGAACATTTTTACTTATAAAACAGAATCAAAATAATAATATATAGGCAAACAAATAAAGGATATTCACTTTATGAGGGAATTGACTGATGAGTGGACTGGATCACACCTGCAAACTGTATCGTTAAACGGAAAGAATGCAGTTGTTTCTACCCTTTAATAATCAGACTTATCACTGATTTGCACCATGTTTCACTGGCTGGCATGCATTTTTTTTTATTAAATTAGAGTCAAAGTCTTATTTTCACAACTGCAGAAAAGTTAGAAAAAAAAAATTCAGTGGTCAACTGGAGAAAATTTTGTTATAGCTGTTTCTTAAGGCTCCTCTGCACTGAAACTCCCCGATCGCGAAATCCCATGTTAGCCTATGGGAAAACTTTCAAGCGTGATTACTCATTACCTAATATAATTATTATAATACCGTTTTCACCAACTGTAAGTAGACGTCAGATGCTGATGATGTGTGTTTTAAAAAATTATCTCTGTAAATTTTAAGTACGTAAAAAATTTCTATAAACTTTGCAATTTCCATTTGATTAAATTTTATCATCTTCTTAAAGATACTTAAAATTTACGTAGACAATTTTTAAAAACGCACATCATCTGCATCTGACGTCTACTTTCTGATGGTGTAAACGGTATTTTAATAATTATATTAGGTAATGAGTCATCGCGCTTGAAAGTTTTCCCATAGGTTAACATGGGATTTCGAGTTCTGGGAATTTCAGTGCAGCGGCCCTTTAACATTGCGAAAATTCGCTATAAAATGATAATTTAGCATTAAATACAATAGGAAAACGGCAGGACCAAAATGTTAACATCTTCTATTAATTTAAATTTGTGTTGTAATGAAAGCATAGCCTTAAAGAGAGAAATCCTGATGAATTTAGGAAATGCATGCTATTCTGGACAGGGGCAGTTTTCAAATAGAAAGTGGTAACTCTGGTTTCTAAAGTCCACATGGGAAGGGAAAAAATAGTGCAAAGCAGATACTGGGAAAAGGGTCGGGTGCCTTCTCCATATCTAAAAAGAGCAGCATGCAGTGCCCTTTGAAAAATGTCAAATGTAAACACCAATTTAAAGATTAAGACAACTGATAATCATTTTCAGAAACACCAAAAATTCAAATAAATAACAATAATAGCTCAGATAATTTGAGACAAAAATCATGAGAAAAGAAATTTATACCAGTAGAAAAAAAAAAAAAAAAAGATTGCAAAATTAGATATTAACATAATTAGTCTACTTTAATTAAATTTATAAGAATATACATTTCAAAGTTGAATTACATTATAGGAAAAAGTTTTCTTATTTAAGGAACTGTAAACACATAATTAGAGATCAACTGAAAATTAATTTTCATTCAAAAATCGGACTTTCTCCGAAAATGCTGCTGGATCGAAACTATTAGTATTCCAAAAATCTCATTTCTTCCTTCAGAAATTTTCAACATTATTTAATGATTTGAGCTGTAATGGCTCAAATGAGACACTCTTTATTAATTACTATAAACTTCACTGTTTATCAGTCATGACTGACTCGAGACATGAATACAAATTACAAAGCAAGCAATGCATATATGACTAAACTTTGAAGGTGCTTTTCATGTGCTCATTAAAAGCTGCAGACTTAACAGTAACAGAACATTTTTAGTTTGAAACCACAGAAGTTTTTCCAATACTCTTTGAGAAAGTTCTAGTATAACAAATGATCATTTACATAATAAAAGATACATTGAGGTATGCATATCTAAAACATTTTTTAATTACTTGAAATTCATATCATTAGAAAATCATATGTGTAATGTAGATGAATTACATTTTATTTTATATGAAAATAAAAAGTTTCGGTCAAAGGCACACAGAGCCAAATTGGACCACACATATAATTAATTCATATTTTCATATATTTATGTATGTATTAATATCTTTAAAAAAATTATGTTTTCGTTTTTGGCCAAAAATAGGAAGCTTACCGAAATTCAGTTTCAGTCGATCCTTACACATACCTTACATAGCCCTGTGGCAAAAGTTTTGTAAACTTTCTGCTACGACAAGCCTCAAAAACAGCAAAATTTTTCTGCAACGTGGTATTTTTTAATAGTAGAAATGAATGGCAAATTTGTACATAATATAATTAGGAAAAAGACATTGAAGAACTAATATAGCTTAAAGCAGGTGTTATATGTAATGGTCTAATCTGTTTTTAAACTGCATGTAAAAAAACAACAAAAAAACTAAGTTTAATGAACCAGCATTAAAGGAATTGTTTAGCCTATTTCGAGTAATTTACAATAAATAAATTGTCCCAATACTTTTCTTAAGAATTATTTATTGAGTACGAGCTTAAATTCTTGTAATTTGTTGCATTGCACCATACATTTAAAAGCTATAAGATCAATTTATTGGAAGGAGGGAGAAGGATTGTACATACGTACTTTAATTATTTCAAATAATTAAAATATTAAAAATAAAATTTAATAATATATTTCTAAATAAGTTGTCTGTCATACAAGCAAACATAATTTTCTATATTTGATATCGAAAGCAAGCAAAATAAAAAAGGAAACAATAAAGGATTAAGCAGAAATCATTTTATCGATTAAATTATTTTAAACTTTATATATATATATATATATAAACTTGTCAAAAATAAAAAGATTTCTTTCAAGTGAACTGCAACATATAATTTAAAAAATAAAATATATTTTCTGTATGATGTAATGTAAAAAAGGGCTATATTTATTGTTTATAGTATGATAAACAGTAAGAGGAGACCATTTATGCATTTTCAATATTTCAGGAAAACAAACAGTGAATGAAGATTTATGTTACTTAAAAAATTTAACAATGAGAAGTAACATTAAAATGAGTTTCTCAAAAGAATATGATGAAGACTTATCTTTATGAAGATAAAGTTAGGCCTAATAATGCTTAAATAAAAACAATACTTAAGCCAAAAATTTTTAAAACTGAATAAAATATACAAATAACATTCTTGAGAAATAACAAAAATACTTGTTAATTATATGAATTTTTCATTACAATATACACAAGATATTTAAATTTCCTGTTCAAAAATTTTGTTTACACTAAGAAAAAACAAATATGGCTTCCTTTAGTTTACTTGTTAACTGCAGCTGTGAAAACCTATTTAAAATAGCTATAGTAAAGATCTAATAAAGCTTAAATAAAAACAATTCTTAAGCCAAAAATATTTATAACTGAATAGAATATACAAATAATATTCATGAGAAATAATAAAAATACTTATGTTAATTATAAGAGCTTTTCAATACAAGATATTTAAATTTTTGTTTACACTAAGAAAAAACAAATATGGCTTCCTTTAGTTTAGTTGTTAAAACTGCAGCTGTGAAAACCTATTTAAAATAACTATAGTAATATTCTTGAGGTGCAGAGGAAACAAATATCAAAACAATTACTAACTATTTTAGAAGGAATGCTTATAATATATTTTCATAGACTATAATAACACACTGATGTACTTTTAAATTCATATACAAAGACTAGTCAAGTTAACAGCTTTGAAGAAGATATTGTTTTTCATTTGGCACACTAATACCTGCAGTTTTAAAACTGAAATAATCAAATATTTGAAAACATATAATCATTTTAAAATATACTTTATTAATTATAAAATAATAGACTATCCTACCAATATCAAAAGGGTTTTTTTTTTTTTAAAAATATATATAAAACACTGATTCAAAGATTAAGACAACAAACCGGTGGCCATCTTGAAAAACACCAAAAATTCAGATAAGTAACAATACCAGAGATAGATAATAAAAGACCAATAAAAAAGGAATTTTTACCAGAACAAAATAGAATATAGCGAAACAACACCGAAAACTGGCGATATGTAACAATTAAAATAATAAAACTTTGTAAAAAATCACCATAAAATAAAAAAAATACATAGGACGCGTTTCAAGCTAAAAATATTAACAGCTCGTCATCAGCTAAAGTTCTTGTCCCTTACAGACACGTGTTTTACTTTAGTTTATGACGAGCTGTTAATATTTTTAGCTCAAAACGCGTTCTATGTATTGTTTTTATTTTATGGTGATTTTTTTACAAAGTTTTATTATTTTAATTTTAACAAACTAGAATGTTATAAAATTCGATCTTAAGATAATTAGCTTGAATGCAATGTATTAGATTATGCATTTCAAAATTCATTCACACTTAGGGATTAAATTTCATAATTTTAGGAACTGTAAATACATAATGTGCAGTATTAAATGAAGAAAACAAAAACAGTCAATGTAATGTACTCAAATCATAAAAGATTAAGATGTAAAAGTTTAAGGTTATTTTTTATATTTAATTATAACAATTGAGTACTTACCACAAAGTTTAAAATGACAGGATACGTACGAAAAAATATTTAGCTGGACCTGATTTACTTAAAGAAAACTTTGACTTAACAGTTTGCATCATCCTCAAAACAGCTTTCTGTAGAATGGTCAACTAACACATCCATATGGTCGCCTAAGAGCTAGCAAAAAGACATTTAAAGGCAAGAAAAGCAATTGCATTTCAAGCCATTTGAATGCTTTCAACTGGCTGAATATCAGAGTCAACAACAACTCGTCTAAAGTCCATAATTTTGATCTGAAAAAAAATTGGTTTTAAAATTAAGAAAATAATAAAAACAAATGGCTTAGATGTCTTATTAACCCGGGTTCTGCCATCTTGGATTTTTTTCTTGCATGAAAACTCCTTTTTCGCCAAGTATTAAACGTCACCAATGGTTAAATATTGTTGATAGATTAATATAATATTGAAAAAATTATAATAATTATAACTATTAATTGAAAAACAATTTTTAATTCACGCCAAGAAAAAAATCCAAGATGACAGACCCCGGGATAATAAGACATCTGTTCCAAACAAATCATCATACACAAATTGAAGACTTACAATTTATATAAACAAGTCATGCATACACAAACTGGACAATTTATAAAAATACAGTCTAGGGATACTTTGCATCAATCTTTTTAGTATGCAGATGTGCAACAGATTTTGTTTTAAAGGAGAGGGAATCGGAGAAGGCTGTAGATAGTTTTTTCATTTTAAATGCTAATTACATAACTACTACAGATAAAAGATGTAACAAATTGTAATTCGAATGCAATCTTTTTAAATTATAAAATAAAATAAAAATTGTATTTGTATGTTTAAAAATTTTAACAGCTTGATGTATATTTTGTAATATTTGATTACAGAAAAATTCGAACTGGATTTTACAATTCAAATAATTTTTTAGCATGACATGTTAGGCTTAAATCAACTCGCAGCAAGTATCGTAAAAATAAAATAACTTTAAAAAGTAGTACATTATTTTAAAAAAAAATCGGCATAAATTAGGAAAAGTTATATTCAATAATATGTTTAACATAAATAAAATACATACCATTCCGAGAAGTATTTATTGCGGAAAATACCACATTGCAACAAAATCACCGTTCCCTTTCACATTCGGGATTCAAAACTCTCGTCAATTCATTGATTCATTCTCAAATTCTCACTCCATTCCAGCGCGCACTGATCTTCTCTCGCCAAATTATTTGGCTACATTTCCCTTTCGCCAAGGGTGTTCAAAGCTTGAGGGTTTGTAAATTAGCATCCCCGCTAGCCAATGAAACAGTTCATGAGGCAAAGCAGTATTATCTTCCCTTCTTATCAGTTAGAAGTTCCTTGGGTAAATTACCGGTATCACGTGAATTTTTCAGCCTCGAACCCATATTTGAAATAGCCTCCATTTCGTTTCACTAACAGCGAAAAAATGAAAATGTCTAACCGTTCGACTACAGCGCCTAGAAGATACCAAAGACTTTTAAGAAACTAGACTGGCAATTCCTCGGCCACTCTCATTCAAAAGCATGGCAGCGATCTGAAATGATTTGAAGTAAATAGGATATTCCAAATATGGGTTCGAGGCTGAAAAAAGTCACGTGATACCAGTAATTTACCCAAGGAACTTCTAACTGATAAGAAGGGAAGATACTACTGCTTTCCCTCTTGAACTGTTTCATTGGCTAGCGGGGATTTGCATTGAATGTCTACGGAGCCTTCCCTTCTTTACGCTAGAAGTTTTTACCTTGACCACGTGATCAAAACGGAGATGGAATATCCTCCATTGAAACACCTGAACCGCGAGGTTCATACGTCAGCTGTGAGTTATTTGCCATTAAGTGCTATGGCTAGATGAGCTTAAAAAATTAATTTTATCAATATATATGAAGTTTATGGCATATTTTTTACATGAAGCTATTTTTTTATATCTAAATATACGATATAAATATTGAATTTTTAGAAATAAAGTTAAATAAGGCGATTTATTAATAATTTTATGGATGTTTGAAAAAGAGTATCTAATTTTAACATGCCTTATAAACCGAAATAAAGAATATAGAAAGAACCGAAATAAATTTATATGGAAACAGATTGTTAAAGATTATAATTCCACCTTTTTTTAAGTTTGACTTACAAAAGTAAATGGTAGGGAAGTTCAGCTTAAAGGTAGCACTGTAGCATAAAATATAGTTACTTGCAAAATTTTAAATTACTTGTAAAGAAATCTACATTTTTAAAACCAATTTTTACGCAAAAAGGTAATTAAAAAATGCATATTAACGAAAGTAAAACTATATTTTTATCCTTGGAGGATGTTTATTGAAATATTTACTTGCTATATGAAAAAAAAAAACAAAAAAATTGATGAATAATAATGTATTTTTTTTTTTTTTTTTTTTTTTTTTTAAACGGCCTAAATGAAATAGGGTAGGCTAATACTTAATGATCCGCAATAAAAAATACGCTGATAAAAGCATTTTCTTAGGTAAATTAAAATATAAAACATATATATTGCCGTACAACAACTGTGATCAAAAATCCTCTGTTAAACTGACAGTTTGCCGGTCTACGTATCTTAAAAAACTTTGGAAGATACCGTGTGGAAACCGAGGCTAACGAGAAAGACAGGCTACCGCGGTGGGTCCGATTCTTCTTTTTTTACAGACCGCTGGAGTCACGTGATGCTCCTTTCGCACACCTTCATTGGTGCATACGAGCATCACGTGACTCCAGCGGCCTGTAAAAAAAGAAGAAACGGACCCACCGCGGCAGCCTGTCTTTTTCGTTAGCCTCGGTGGAAACCCATAAATCTCCAACCATGCTCAGTGACAGTATGCTGACACGAGTGCCATCTGGTAGCTCTTTTCAATATAAACACTGTGTCTTCAAAAATTATAGAATGGTCAATGGTAAATATCGGAAACTATAAATATAAGATATTTTGGTGTGTTATAAGCTAATTTAGTTAAGGAATGACGTAAAATAGGTTAAAGAATCTCTTTTAGAATAACTATATACCGTTTTTAAATCGCTACCGAATCAAAAAATGGATTTGTGTTTGCAAACGTGAAAATTAGAAAAATCCGTATATCATGTTCGTTTGATTTCAAACGCAAGCTATTTCTTGGCGTTCCCTCCTTGATAATGCGTATAAAATTTTTCATCATGATCACAAATTGCGCAGTAGATTCACTGTTACCACATTGACATTTTGGAACAGATGTCATAAGTTCCCCCCGGCCGCCATCTTGGAATTTTCTTGGCGTGAAAACCCTTTTTCCGCCAAGTAGTAAATGTCGCCAAGCACCGGTTTATACGCATGTTTGGCTTAACGCAAATAAAATGTAAATAATAAACAAAATTCGCTAAAATGGCAACCAGTAATCCTTATATGTGCGCTTCGCGCACATTTTCCGAAAACAAACATCACTGCATTCAACACTTCTCGAGGTGTAGCATTCTCAAAATTCAGCAGTTTTCGCTTTCTAGCAATCTCATAATATAAAAACTTTTAAAGCAAAAATACACATAAAAAACAAAATTCGCTAAAATGGCAACCAGTAATCGTTGTATGTGCGCTTCGCGCACATTTTCCGAAAAAGAACATCGCCGAATTCAGCATTTCTCGCGATATAGAATTCTCAAAATTCAGCAATTCTCGCTTTCTAGCAATCACAAAATGTAAAAAACTCAAAAGCAGTAAAATACATAAAATTATCAACATACCTTAACAAACATCTGCTTTCTTGAAAGATCCAGCTCGAAATATTATAACCGACATTTTCCTAAATAGGCTTATCAATACGTATTCACAAACTATAAACAAACCTTCTTTTCTTGTCAAAATTTCCTCATATTTCCTAATTATTTCAACAACAGCGTTTAAACGGACTACAGAAAACATAGTTAATCAAATACATTCAATAAATTTCACATAAAAATAAAAAGGCAGAACTATACAATACGATATCAAAATACATTCACAATATTCCAACATTAACTTCTCGGTTGCCAGAACGACACGTCACAAAAACACGTCACACGACATTCAACATATCGAGGTTGCCATATCCATAACCACCGTCAACACGCCAACACGCCAACAAAAAATCGCCAAACATTTCAAAACAACAACGGCGGAGGGAACATACGGCATCTAAGCCGACATTTTTATATATATATATACAAATATAAAGCTCTTCCCACTGTTGCACTGTATAACTACTCTCATTTTGTCAAAATTGCTTGTATTAAGAAGACAGAGATATCTTGGGCACTGCTAGTGCATGAATCATCTTTTCATACTGCTGATATATGTTCTAGTCATGCTTCTCCTTTGAATAGCAACAAACTTTTCTCAATAAACATGTTTCTCGAATATTTAATTATTGTTGAAAATCTGATTATAAAATATATGTTGAAATATCTAGTTTAAATATCAACTGTATGTTTCGAATATTTTCCAATGCATCTATTCCATGATGCAGCATCACATGTTACAAAATTTATATTCCAAGTATTTGACTCCATTTCCGAACTATGGTTGATATGTTGATATAAAATGACTAATCCGATATTGCAAAGTGTGAACTTTAAATTTGCAAGTGCATAGAGTCAAATGACAACAAAACCTTCAATTCTTTACCTGCAGTTTTTCAGTTAATTTTATTTCATCAATTTTTAGTGTGTTTCATCATTTGTGATATGTCATAATTTTCTTTTGTAAAAATAGTCACAACTTTGTGATTTGGTGCACACTTTTGGAAAGTTTATTGCATAGGTATGTAATACAAGAATAACTTTAAATAAATAAATATTATATTTATTACATGCTTTTATTTT
Organism: Maratus speciosus; assembly: GCA_963932465.1. Taxonomy (NCBI): domain Eukaryota; kingdom Metazoa; phylum Arthropoda; class Arachnida; order Araneae; family Salticidae; genus Maratus; species Maratus speciosus. The sequence continues at coordinate 457,660,042 of OZ010788.1, forward strand.
AATTAAGTTTTTCATTTCTTAAAAATTGAGTTTTGTAATCGATTTTTCACCGATTCCTGATGCTTCTTGAAATTATGTACAATTGTGTTTCCTTAAAGTTTGATTATACATTAAGACATGAAAACAATTTATAAATCTTTAAACATACTTTTAAAAAATGTATTACCATGTGACTCAACTACAAACACTTGTTTGTTACAATAATATAAATTTTAAGTAACATAAATGTGCATTTTTCTTTCCAGTAACTATTAAAAAATAAATTACAGTTGCAGTAGTTATTACAGTGACATCTTTAAATAGGATGAAAAGTTTTTTTTTTTTTTTTTTTTTTTTTTTAGTTTTCAGGAGTATTTTAGGATATTATTATTGATAAAGATAGAAAGACTAACTTAGAGAGCATTTAGTAGTATTTGAAATCTCTTATTGTTATTTTTCTGCAAAGTAGAGGACTCTAAATTTAAAGTCTGAAATAAAACTTATCTTTTTAGCCACTGTAATTTTACAGCATGAACAGTTTGATCAAGTGTTCAAACTTTGATTTTTAACAGGAAATTACTAATGTATTACACATCTGTTTATGCAGTATTATTAGTAGTCATAAAATCCCATTCACTCTTGAAGGATATAAGAGTGAAATAAAGGTTTGTAAAAATATTTGTATATGTTTTTTTCATTATTAATCGGATATTATAGATGAATCTTGTTGCAATCAGCATATCCCTATGCTATTTTATCCTGTGTTTAATCTCAACTATTTTGATTTAAACGATGGCATTTTAAATACAGTTAAAAGAAATTACTTTTATTCGTCAAGATTTACTTTTAATTCATACCTTATTGCAGCATCAACCAACTTCTCCAACACAAATTCAGCATGTCTGTTTTTTTTCTGTATCTTTTCCGTAAACGACAGTTGAAGATTTTTAAATTTAAAGTAATCAAAACTTATTTACTGTGCTTTTACAGGTCATTTTGTGACTACCACTATTGCCAAACAATCTTCCTGGTACATTTCTTTTGAAAATGTTTTAGAAATTTATTATGATGATTAGTGTACAGAAATTATGGTAGCCAAGGAAAACAACCCTGAGAAACCTATATTTATGATGTAACAGCAATGTCTTAGCTATTTAGTTATTTTACGATTTGAGAAAAAAAAAATAGTTTGACAAGTTGAAGAAAATGATTAACCATTTTACAAATGAAAAATTAAAAAAAAAAGAAACATTTGAAGGGTTTTTTTTTTTTTGTTGTTTTTGCGGAAAATAAACACACACTATAAATAAAATAAATAATAATAATAATAATAATAAATAATAAATAAAAAAAATGAAAAAATAGGATTTTATTAAATTAAGTCACATTCTGGCAGATTTAGACATTCAGAGTGGCCCACTGGGTAAGCGACCGTTATACTTTGTGAGGCGGCGCGCCCTAAACCAGCTAAAACTTGGTTTAGGTGAAGCTAATAGTTACAGTCTTAAATTATTTAAAAATTCTAAAAAAATCCAAATTTGAATGATTTTTTTTTTAATGTTTGTTATATTGATTTTTAAGTTTGATGCACAAAAATATTTATAAAGAATATTTTTGGAAAGGAAAAGGTAAGTTCAACAGTCTTTTTTTGCTAAAAAATACATTTTAATATGGAAACAGGACTGTTTCAATATTGTTTATAAATGTGATAACCAGAATGGCAGTCAGCTATTTTGTACATACGTTAGATCAAACTGTTCAATGTAGCGCTCTTTGAAGGTTCTTTTTGCACCCCTTCGATTATATCTTGTTGCTAGATTTTTTTAAAAATACAGTACAATCTGCCTAAGGCGGATTCTGCATAAAACGGTAATCTGTTTTACATAGAGCTGTAGATAGTTTACTGTATGAAAATGTATTTTAAAGATACTTTGATTTAAAGTGAAATTAATATTTACACATTTAGTAATATTACTATCAGCATTAAGGGGACAGTTTTACCTCAAAATTGATCAAAATATCCATTTTTGTTCTTAAATATTAAATGAAAGCCTGTTTAATTGTGAATATTTTGAAACCACATTTTTATCTATACGGCAATTACTATATCACGAGATATTGTAAATTTCATTAATACAACCAGTGCGCACACAAATTTAAACTTTAAACGGCTTTTCTCCATGTTCCTATTTTTTTTTTCACTTTCATGTTTTAAAAATGCTAAACCTTTTTTGTATTTGAGATAGAGATTTAACATTTTTTGTACATGTTCTTTATTATATACATGATAAATCTGCTCTTGCAATTAGCATTCAGGTTATTATTATTATTATTTTTTTTAAATAAAAGTATATGAAGATGTGTTGCATTTCATCGTTTTATTCTACATATAAGTAAAAAAAATATATTAAATGTAATATTAGGTATATCTAAAAATCCATGCACAGTCTTATATAATACACATTTAAAAATCTAAAAAAAGATAATTGGGCAAAAATATAAATATTTAAAAAAAGTAGTAGGGATTTAAAAAAATTCAAATTTTCATAAACTTTTTAAACATTTTAATTAAATATTCAGTTAAAATATTTTTTTGAAAAATTTATTTTAGTTGAACATTGAAATGCAATGAGTTCACCATTTGAAGCATATATTTTAAAATAAAAAAAATAGTTGAAAATGTAAACTGCCCCCTTATGATTTTTTATCCTCCCGCTGCAAAAAAAAAGAGCTTAAAATAGGTATAATTAATCATAGCATTCTTATTTAATACTAAAAATCTACATACTTAGAATCCTACACCAATCACTCCACAAGCTAACGTTAAACAAATGGCAGCATTTTTTACAAATTTGTCATTTACATTTCAATATTTTTAAATGATTTTTTTTTCATAGAATATATGAGGTTGATGTCTAAATGGTTATCTTTACAACTGTTTCGATTCTTTTTCTTCTAAGGACACTTTCAATTCGGCATCCAATTCTGAAATTGAAAGAATCCCCTGAGAGAAGAACTGGAATGGTAATGAATATTTTTGATGGATAATTTATATTTAATGGATATATCTACTTGTAAGGTAGTAAAATAATGAGTTTTTTAAATATTGCACCATTCAAAAATCCAAGATCTGCATATTTTACAGTGACTGAGTCCGATCCTGCGTGCACTAGCGGCTTTTCAGTGTTCAAAGTCACCTTTCTACCAGAATATTCGTATATAAAATTTAATCTGTTTTAACCGTAGGATTTCCCATGACTAAACAAGGAGAAAATTTTCTTATGAAATTACTGGTAATAAAGTGATTTCGATCTTCTCTTCGAGCCGACACTGCTTGCGTGGTGAAACATTGTTGTATAGATATGAGATGAACATAAGCAATAAAAACAATTTAATTGAGATATAAGGGAAAATATTCATCAGTTATCGTCACAGAAGGGTTGAAAAATATTTTAGGTACCAAATCCATCTGCCGATTGCTTCGAAAATTAAAACAATTCTTGCAACAGATTTATAACACACCTGCCTACACCATCAAAAACACACCAAATCGTACTCTGGGAATTTGAAAACGTGAGGAAATTTTAACATACATGTAGACATATGCACATACATATTGAATCATTATAAAAATTGGGAGAATGGATTCAGAGTATTTGAAAATGTAAAAATATACCATTATTTTCATTTATTTTTTATTGTGATTACAATGACTTCCTATTTCCTTCCTTATATTGTATGTGTATGGAAAGCAAAGTCTGCAATCTTGAGTAATATGAGGGTGTCATTCAGGGTTCTCACTGCCAAAATATTTCATTTGGTGAGAAAACTAAAGATTGAAATCGTCAAATTGCAAGCAATTTTTTTTTTCGGCTATTCTCTCAATGATGTTACTGCACGATTAAACCTTTCCTGTATAATTCAATATTTCTGTTTTGATATTCTTAGTGTTTCACGACGAATCTGTTACTGCCATTATTTGCATTTGGTTTTTAAGTCAAAAGCCAGGGAGAACCCCTTTGCCAACTGTTATCGTTGTTCTTTGGCTACTTTTCTAAATCATTAGCTGTAGAAATATAGTCCTAATAATAAAAAAATTCAAAGTTGTTCTTCATCATCTTAAAAGTAATTTGTGTCAAAATAGTTATTTTTAAAAAATTACGAGGTTTACATTTTAGGTAGCTTTCTTTACAAAAAAGCTACCTATTGCAGCCGTTCGGAGGAAAGCGATTTCAAAAAATTTTGGTATATTTTCATCGATCATGACCCCCAGACCCCGAAACCACCCTCCGTTCAAAATTGATATATATATATATATATATATATATATATATATCTATATATATATATATATATATATATATCTGACCTATGTCACACTGTAACTCCCGTAATTATGAACCGATTTCGATGAAATTTGGTGTGTACATAGTACATACCAATGTCTCGACCGAGTTCGTTGGCCAGCTTCATCCGCCATTTTGTTTCAAAATGGCGGCCATTTAAAATTTTTTAAAAATTTTAAAACTTGAAATGTGGTACCAAAAAATTAAAAATGGAAACATATTTTTTTCTTATGTATTTGACCTTTATACAAAGATTCCGGAGCAGTTTTTGTTTCGTCTATATCTTAAAAAATGGCTGAGTTATAGCATTTTGAATTTCTAGCATGGCTAACATTTTGAAACGTCCTGAATTTTGTCACGCGATAAAAGGCGTATTTATGAACCGATTTGGATGTAATTCAGTGTGTACATAGTATATACCAATCTCTCGACCGAGTTCGTTGGCCAACTTCATCCGCCATTTTGTTTCAAAATGGCGGCCATTTAAAGTTTTTTTAAAAATTTAAAAATTGAAATGTGGTACCAAAAAATTGAAAATGGAAAAATATTTTCTCTTATGTATTTGACCTTTATACAAAGATTTCGGAGCAGTTTTTGTTTCGTCTATATCTTAAAAAATGGCTGAGTTATAGCATTTTGAATTTCTAGCGTGGCTGACATTTTGAAACGTCCTGAATTTTGTCACGCGATAAAAGGCGTATTTATGAACCGATTTGGATGTAATTCAGTGTGTACATAGTACATACCAATGTCTCGACCGGGTTCGTTGGTCAGCTTCATCCGCCATCTTGTTTAAAAATGGTGGCCATTTAAATTTTTAAGAAAATTTAAATTTGAAATGTGGTACCAAAAAATTAAAAATTGAAAAAATATTTTCTTCTTATGTGTTTGACCTTGATAAAAAGATTCGGGAGCAGTTTTTGTTTCGTCTATATCTTAAGAAATGGCTGAGTTATAGCATTTTGAATTTCTAGCGTGGCTGACATTTTGAAACGTCCTGATTTTTCTCACGTAATAACAGGCGTATTTATGAACCGACTTGGATGTACCTTGGTGTGTACATAGTACATACAAATATCTCGACCGAGTTCGTCGGCCGGCTTCATCCGCCATCTTGTTTCAAAATGGCGGCCATAAAAAAAAATTAAAAAATTAAAAAATTAAAATGAGATACCAAAAAATTGGAAAATGAAAAAGATTTTTTTGTATATATTTCATCTTAATACAAAGATTCCGGAACAGTTTTTGTTTCGTCTATATCTAAAAAATATGGCTATGTAATAGCATTTTGAATGTCTATTGTGGCTGACATTTTAAAACGACCTGATTTTTGTCACGCGATAACAGGTGTATTTATGAACCGATTTGGATGTAACTTGGTCTGTACATAGTATATACCAATGTTTCGACCGAGTTCGTTGGCCAGCTTCATTCGCCATCTTGTTTCAAAGGGTTGCCATTTAAATAAAAATTAAATTTAAAATTTAAAATGAGATATTAAAAAATTGGAAAATGAAAAATATTTTTTTTATGTGTTTGGCCTTGATACAAAGATTCCGGAGCAGTTTTTGTTTCTGAAAATTTGTTCTTTTGTTTATATCTTAAAAAATGGTTGAATTATAGCACTTTGAATTTCTAGCATGGCTAACATTTTGAAACGATCTAGTATCTGTCACTCGATAACACACGTATTCGCCTATTTCGATGTAAGAAGGCATGTGGATAGTATACATCAATACCTCGGCCAAGTTCGCTGGCCAGATTCATCAGCCATCTTGTTTCAAAATGGCGGCCATTATATTAAGAAAAAAATATATATTTAAAGTGAGGTGCAAAAAAATTAGAAATTGAAAAAGGTTTCTTTCTTAAGTATTTGACCTTGATATAAGGATTCAGGAGCATTTTTTGTTTGTAGAACTGTTTCTTCATATTAAATCAGCCAGTGCGTAGCTTTACCCCCACCTACTCTATATATATATCTGATCTTTGTCACACTGTAACTCCCGTATCTATGAATCGATTTGGATGTAACTTGGTGTTTACATAGTACGTACCAATGTCTCGATCGAGTTCGTTGGCCGAATTCATCCGCCATCTTGTTTCGAAATGGCAACCATTTAAATTTAAAAAAAAATAATGTAAAATTAGGTACCAAAAGTTTAGAAATTAAAAAAAAAATTTCTTATGTGTTTGACCTTGATACAAAGATTCCGGAACACATTGTTTCGTTTATATCTTTAAAAAATGGCTGAGTTATAATACTTTGAATTTCTAGTGTTGCTGACATTTTGAAACGTTCTGATTTTTGTCATGCGATAACACGCGTATTTATGAACCGATTTAGATGCAACTTGGTGCATACATAGTACATAGCAAAATTTCGACCGAGTTTGTTGGTCAGATCCATCCACCATATTGTTTCAAAATGGCGGCTATTTAATTTTTAGGTAGCTTTCTTTACAAAAAATCTACCTATTGCAGCCGTTCGGAGGAAAGCGATTTCAAAAAATTTTGGTATATTTTCATCGATCATGACCCCCAGACCCCGAAACCACCCTCCGTTCAAAATTGATATATATATATATCTGACCTATGTCACACTGTAACTCCCGTAATTATGAACCGATTTCGATGAAATTTGGTGTGTACATAGTACATACCAATGTCTCGACCGAGTTCGTTGGCCAGCTTCATCCGCCATTTTGTTTCAAAATGGCGGCCATTTAAAATTTTTTAAAAATTTTAAAACTTGAAATGTGGTACCAAAAAATTAAAAATGGAAATATATTTTTTTCTTATGTATTTGACCTTTATACAAAGATTCCGGAGCAGTTTTTGTTTCGTCTATATCTTAAAAAATGGCTGAGTTATAGCATTTTGAATTTCTAGCATGGCTAACATTTTGAAACGTCCTGAATTTTGTCACGCGATAAAAGGCGTATTTATGAACCGATTTGGATGTAATTCAGTGTGTACATAGTATATACCAATCTCTCGACCGAGTTCGTTGGCCAACTTCATCCGCCATTTTGTTTCAAAATGGCGGCCATTTAAAGTTTTTTTAAAAATTTAAAAATTGAAATGTGGTACCAAAAAATTGAAAATGGAAAAATATTTTCTCTTATGTATTTGACCTTTATACAAAGATTTCGGAGCAGTTTTTGTTTCGTCTATATCTTAAAAAATGGCTGAGTTATAGCATTTTGAATTTCTAGCGTGGCTGACATTTTGAAACGTCCTGAATTTTGTCACGCGATAAAAGGCGTATTTATGAACCGATTTGGATGTAATTCAGTGTGTACATAGTACATACCAATGTCTCGACCGGGTTCGTTGGTCAGCTTCATCCGCCATCTTGTTTAAAAATGGTGGCCATTTAAATTTTTAAGAAAATTTAAATTTGAAATGTGGTACCAAAAAATTAAAAATTGAAAAAATATTTTCTTCTTATGTGTTTGACCTTGATAAAAAGATTCGGGAGCAGTTTTTGTTTCGTCTATATCTTAAGAAATGGCTGAGTTATAGCATTTTGAATTTCTAGCGTGGCTGACATTTTGAAACGTCCTGATTTTTCTCACGTAATAACAGGCGTATTTATGAACCGACTTGGATGTACCTTGGTGTGTACATAGTACATACAAATATCTCGACCGAGTTCGTCGGCCGGCTTCATCCGCCATCTTGTTTCAAAATGGCGGCCATAAAAAAAAAATTAAAAAATAAAAAAATTTAAATGAGATACCAAAAAAATTGGAAAGTGAAAAAGATTTTTTTTGTATGTGTTTGACCTTAATACAAAGATTCCGGAACAGTTTTTCTTTCGTCTATATCTAAAAAAAATGGCTGAGTAATAGCATTTTGAATTTCTCTTGTGGCTGACATTTTAAAACGACCTGATTTTTGTCACGCGACAACAGGCGTAATTATGAACCTATTTGGATGTAACTTGGTCTGTACATAGTACATACCAATGTCTCGACCGAGTTCGTTGGCCAGCTTCATCCGCCATCTTGTTTCAAAAGGGTTGCCATTAAAAAAAATTAAATTTAAAATTCAAAATGAGGTATTAAACAATTGGAAAATGAAAAAGATTTTTTTATGTGTTTGACCTTGATACAAAGATTCCGGAGCAGTTTTTGTTTCTGAAAATTTGTTCTTTTGTTTATATCTTAAAAAATGGTTGATTTATAGCACTTTGAATTTCTAGTATGGCTAACATTTTGAAACGATCTTGTATTTGTCACGCGATAACACACGTATTCGCCTATTTCGATGTAAGAAGGCATGTGGATAGTATACATCAACACCTCGACCAAGTTCGCTGGCCAGATTCATCAGCCATCTTGTTTCAAAATGGCGACCATTAAATTAAAAAAAATATATATATATTTAAAGTGAGGTGCAAAAAAATTAGAAATTGAAAAAGGCTTCTTTCTTAAGTATTTGACCTTGATATAAGGATTCAGGAGCATTTTTTGTTTGTCTTTACCTTAAAAAATGGCTCAGATATAGCAGTTTCAATTTCTATTGTGGGTGACATTTTGAAAAATCTGATTTTTTGCATGCGACAGCACTCCTATATATTAACCGATTCCGATGTGAGTGAGCATGTGCACAGCAATTACTAAGGTCTCGACCGAGTTCACTGCTTAGCCTCATCCACCATGTTGTCTTGAAATGACAGGCACTTTAAGAAATTGCCGAATTTGGCAGCCAAATATATGTTACTTCAAAGAAAAGCAGCTTGGATAAAGCTGACTAATTTCGCGAAATTCTCATTCATTATATTGATAAAAATTTGTATTTAATCTCCTATATTCGGTTTCCACTAAATTGAGCTTCGTGTGTTTGAATGATATAATTTGGCTTTTTTTAAATAAGGATTATGAAAGCTACCTCTTCCTCCCGGCACTGGCCGGAAGGACTTTTTCATCTGCCCCTGGGCTCTATACCTTACATTTAGAAAAACCTCCGTAACAGGTAAAACAGTAAAAATTTCTTTTATGTACAATCAAAACTTAACGAACTATGAAACGTTGAATTTTATGGAATCTTAGTATTTTCTGGCACGTCTTTCGTTTCGTTCATAAGCAGGGATGAGAGCGTTCCGACCCAAATGACCGATTGCTACCACTAAATTTTAATAGTATTTCTCGTGGTATTTAATGAGAGAATTTCTGAGATTTAATAAAGCAATGAATACTATATTTAATAAAGCAAGGAATACTATTAAAATTTAGTGGTGAAAATCAACCATTTGGGTCTGAACACTCTCATCCCTGATAAGTGAAAAGTAAAAATAAATAAATAAAAAATAAATCTTGACAATAGTGTGTTTTTTATTAGTATTCTACAATGTTTCGAATACCTTAAAACATCGTACTGGCCCTGATGGCACTTTTAAAATGAAAATCATGCCCAATTCTCAGAAAATATGGGTAGGTATTTTGTAATTAAAGAATTATAATTCATTTCATTATTATTTACTTATTTGTGTTTAATACGTTGTTAATATACTTTGACTTTCAAATAAAAGAAGGTTTTAAATCGAATTAAGAATAATACATAAATTTTAAATTTCAAAACAAAATTGTGCAGAATTTGCTCGAGTGACAAGAGGGCGCATAAATTTTACTTGCTCCAGGGCTCCATTCTTCTACTCTAGTCCGACTCTTTTGCGGAAGCAAGACTCTTAGGTCCCCAGCCACGTCCCGAATGAAAGACTCTCTAGTAAAAGCCAGATTGAAAAAAAAAAATTACATTCCTACGGCACTGATTCAAACACAGAAAACAAAACATGTTCCTGTAGTCAATATTTTAAATCTGATTATGAAATCAAAATTGCTAGAATGTGGGTGGGTATAAAGTAATTTTGAAATTTTGTTTTCTTATTTTTCTTTCCCATAGATGCTTCATCTGAAAGCTACAATTTTTTAAAGCATATTTTTTTTTTTTTTTTCAAAAGTATGAGATGCAAATCTTTTGTTTTACCAAAATTTTCTTTCAAAAGTACAGAATGCATAAATTATGTAGAGACATACATTATACAAGTAAATATGGTGTTTTCATCTTGGATTTCCATACTTTTTCACATTACTTAAAAAATAAGAAAATTTATTATTTTAATCACTGATTTTTTCTTTTTAATGGTGGATTTTTGTTTTAAATAATTTTCTGATTAAAGCCGGCGTTTTTTTAAAAAGAAGTCAGAGAAATTTTGTGATACATCATGATTTAAAAGCTATTGATGATTCATTATTTTTTTTCATTTGATATTAATTAGCTATAGTAATGTGAATTTGAGCAGGATTTGAAATAGATTTTATAATAAGATTTCAGTTGCATTTTACACAAAAAGTATTTTAAATAAATTAACATATGTAGATGTGAAATCTAAATAGTAATATACAATTTAAAAAAGCTAAAGACCTTTAAAAAAACTTAAATAAAAGCCAGTCAGTTTGGTTTTTTAAATAATGACAGACCTTTTTGTTGGCTTGTCCAAGATGTACACTTTGAATATCAGGAAATCATAATAGATGACTAGCTACAACAACAATATTTATATCTAGGGATGCACAGAATATTTGGTTGGGCCGAATATAAAAATATTCGGCCAAACCAAATACTTAAAAAATCTATTTTCAAGCTGCCAATAAATATATTCAAAGACACTCAGTAATCTGCAATCGAACTTTCGATTCCTTTCTAACTTATTTCATGTTAAAAGTTTTCCGATGTGCTCACTAGATGGCACCACTGAATTTTTCCAATCATGTAATTGGCCAAGATAACAAATTTTCCCTCACACATGAAGCTTTCATTTCTAGACTTTTAATCACTTCAATATCAAATTTTATCTTGAGGACAACTGCAGAAACAGTTTGAAAAATAGATATTATGTTTTTAACATCATATTTCTTTATGCAAGTAAGTTCATAGAAAGGTTCTTGTTGTATGTATTATTTAGCAATTTTATGTGTTTTGATGAATACATCCATATTTAGAAATAAGAACAATTATATCGCTAAAAATGTGATACTTAATTAAGTCTCAATTATTTTTGTAATAATTAAATGTACCTACCTTAATAATTTTGTTATAATTACACAACTTTTAAAGATATTTCTTATAATTAAATACTAAGCATTTATAATTTGTTACATAATGTGAATTTCATATTTCTGATCATTATTATACATATTATGCAAATGCACTAGAGAGTAATTTAAAAAAAATTTGCTTGTATATTTTAAGAAAAATGATGGGTGCAGTATTTTTTGAGAAATTATCTCTTTTTAGTGACCTTTTAAAATATAAATGTCCTCCCTAAATCCGTTTTTATGTAAAAATGTCCCACCTCCTTTTTATTATTATTTTTTTCCTTTTGGGGAGGTGGGGTTGGGTAACGTGTTGGGAGCCCTGGGATAGCGAACTAGTTGTTAACATTTTTAATCCCACTACTATATAGGGTGAACTTCCAGTAATTGACCACATGCCAGTAATTGACCAAAACACATTTATGTGTTAAAAACAAGAATCAATGTGTTGATAAAGTATTTTTGAATGCTGAATAAAAATATCTAACATCCAATGAATTGCATAGGAAAAAATTACTTTTGCTATCTATATTCTGATTGAATGTAAAAAATCAAAGAAAATGCACCTTCTAACAATATCAAAAGTGAATACATTCTGTAATAGTAGTGTTGTTTTGTGAGTTGTTTTATTAATCTTGCAGCATCAAGTTTAATTTAGTTCCATTGCTTCATCAAATGAGGTGTGTAGTTCATTTTTGTTTGTTTTAAGTTAATCATTATGCATTTAATATTAAATTCATAAATTAAACGACGTTAAGGGGGTTGGTCAACTACTAGATGTGGGAATGTTGAAAGCATTCAGTAATTGACCAAAATGGTCAACTACTGACTTTTTGCTTGTTTGCATCCATTCCTTTTGATACTTAAAAAAATACATAGATTTCTATTATGAAAGCAATATTCACCATTTTTTTATTTCAAAAATGAGTTCTTTCAGTAGTTGACCAGGGTGGTTAATAACTAAATATGCTTGGTCAATTACTGATCAAGCAAACACACATTTGTTATGTTAAGAGGGTCATAACACGTTTATATAATAATAATGCAAGAAAAGTGTAATTAAAATGTAAAGATAACAAAATTAGTATAGTGAGGCTCTAAATATCATTAGGGTTTGTCACACAAATCTTACAAAAAAATGTTTTACCACCATCAGCTCCAAACATAGTTCGTGGTAGATTTCTATTATAATTGTTGTGGAAGTATGCTGTTAAAATTGCTATATAAAATGTTTTTTATGCTAATTTTATCCATGACAAAGTTCAACCCTAATTAACTGCAGTTGTATAATAAAACATAATAACAATACAGAATTTACATTAACATTACAGTAAGTTTTGAGAGACAAAAATAAAAATATTACTTTTAATAATCAGTGATTTGTTCAATATATTTTTTTAAACTGTAGAAATATATATAGTTCAAATTTAATTTTGAATAATAATTAATGTTAACTACTTTGCACAATAGCATCCCATTTACATAAAGCATAAAGTGCTCAGAATAAATTTTTCCTAACAGTAATTTTTTTTTTTTATTGTACAGTTTGTTTTATTTAATGAATGCATTTCTGGCATTAAATAAATTAGACAAAAGTTTATATAATAATTAAAAAATCTGGTGACAAAAGATTAAAAATTATGTAGAGTGTTGATTGCCAAGTGCTTCAGAAATGTATGCATAACTGTAGCACAAATAGGACTACAACTAAAAAAAAAAAAAAAAAAAAACTTTTCACTAAACAAAAATGGCATTTAGAATATTTAAACATAATTTAAAATTAATTATAAATAACATGACAGATTTTGTCATCCCATAAAAATATAAAGCAATATGGAAAATCTTAAATATATTTTATGCATATATCAATTTTATAAATAGGGATTAATGATTATGTATCTCGGGCCACAAGTAAAAGATTACTGGGCTATATGTGGCCTGCAGGTTGAGCATGGCTGCTTTAAAGCATGACTAAATTATTGGGAAAGTAAAGAAGAGAAACAGAAGAAAGAAGACAGGAAGTAAGGCAAGTTAAAAAAAAAATGGTGAAAAGGCAGCAATAAAGACTTCTACATATAAGCAAAGTCTGATAAATGATTGGGTGTGAAAGGCATGCGAAGAAATTGGGATGGAAGAAGATATGATAGGAATTAAAGAGATCTGGTATGAGCCTTATCATACTAAAATGTGCGTCTACGAGACACAGGCAGCAATTTGCATTGGATGACAGAGTGACAAAGAAGTTGACTTCATGTGTGTTAGTTGTTTTGGTGAAACAGATGAGGATTAAGTTTCATTTTTGTGTTAACTTTAATAATTAATGGATTTTTTTTTATAAATAAATTTCGAAATAGTAACTATTCATTTCTTGTCTATATTTACATATAAATGTAATGTTTTACCACTAATTTCAATCTTACAAAACATTGTGGAAATTCACTAATATGTTTTCTGTTCAGAAACAGTTTTAATTTTTTACAAAAAATCTCTTGGCTAGTTTTTTAAAAGCAGATCATGATGTGTTCATACATATAGAATGTGCATCTATATTTTTCATACAGAGTGACTGACTAGCCAAGTTCAGTGATGAATTTCCTCCACTTTTCTAGATTTTCCATGCCAATAAAAACAATTGGTACTTTTCGGTTAGCCAGGTGGCAACAATTTTTCAGGTGTCGAGATTGTGTGATGTTACATACCAAAAACCTTAATAATTACCAAGGAAAGAATAAAAGAGGATAAGCAAAAAAAAAAAAAAATCTATAAGAGGTTCGAACAGTCCTTATAAAGAGCACAGCTACATATATTGCTACTACTGCAATTTAAAAATCCTTGGCTTTATGACTGAAATTCTTTTTCTAAAAAATTTCTCAGAAATTTCAAATTCGTCAGAGTTTTTTTTTTTTCAGAAATTTGAAATTTCCCCGATTTTTTCTGGCTGTCCAGGAAGCTAGACATCCAGTTTCTGTAGAATAAAACTTGGCAAACTTCCCCATTTTTTCATACGATTAATTTTAAGAAGGTTTATCAGTTCAACTTCAGAGTGGTCAATTACTGACACAGTGATGGTCATTTTCTAACATTAAGTGGTCAATTACTGGCAAAATCTCACTTGACAACTATTATATTAAATAAAATAAAATTGCAAAAAAGTAGGCAAAAAATGTTTATTTATAATTGATCCTTATAAGTGATTGTTGCTTTAAAAAAAAATTTAAAGAAATATCTCCTAAAATTTAGCACAGAAAAAAAAATGCGAAGAAACTTTCACTAAATGGTCAATTACTGGGTAGTTCACCCTATATCCTATATTTTTTATTATGATATTTTCAAAATAGTCAACTTATTGATGATTATAAATATTTTCAGATCTAATATAAACTTGAAATTAAAACATATTACACTTAGCATGAAAACATAATAAACAATGTTCTAAATGCTTTTTATTATTTCTCTTGAAAACAAAATTTAAGATCAACTGATTGTAAACAGATACATTTTGCTTTTTACACTCACAATAAATAAATAAAAAATAATAATAACTACAGGACTTAGTATAAAGCATAAAGAAAACTTTATGTTTATACAACAAAATTTCAAAATAATTTGTTTTTATCAATAAATTTAAACATAAATGCGAGCTTGTCTGCTTTTTCATTCTCTAACCTATTGTGCTGTTTAAATTGAACAAAACCAAAACAGATTTAGTCTAATGAAACTATAAATAAGGTCTCCTTACTGGGCATACTCAGAATATATATATATATATAAATACCAATTAAACTACTTATGTATGCAATAAAGGATCAATCAAATTTAGCGGCGGAATTACAGTAGAAAGACTGTAAAAAATAAATACTTTCGAATATTTGGCGCGAAAAGACGAAAGCGTCACGCGATTTGGCGAGCAATACTTTTCCTCGCCAAAATCAAACGATTTTAATGCACCTGAAAATCGTTTGTTAATTGATTTTTGAATGCGTGTAAAAAGTATTAAATGAATTTAAACTTAAACAATGAGAGAGTTTAATAAATACATTTTTTGCGTATTATGTTGCTTATTATTTAATTTTATTACTTTAAAAATAATTTCATATGTAAAAAATACTTTCATATATTTAAGCGTATTCCAAAATAAAGACCAGATTCATTTACCAGTTATTCATATTTTAATATCAAAAAGAATTCGTCGTTTCCATAGCAACAAAATTGAATCGACAGTGCTCAATTGGAGTTAATTTTGAGATGTTGAAACAATTTTAATATATTTTAATTTTGTTTTAACTCATAAAATTTGATATTTAACTTTCATTATAAATATATATATATATACAGTAGACGCTCGATTTTACAAACCTCTTTTTTACGAACTATTCGTTTTTACGAACTGATGTTCTAGTCCCGACCAGCATCCCATTGAACTGATGTTACTCCCATTTACGAACTTTCGATTTTACGAACACATTATATGAGTCCCATGGAGTTCGTAAAATCGAGCGTCTACTGTATATATATGACAAAATTATAGTTCAATCAAACTAAAACCGACAAAACTAGAGTTATTTACATTAAATTTATTTAAACAAGTTCAATATGAAGCATTTTTATCTTAAAGAGTATTCGACATAAAAAAGTATTTTTTGAAATTTCATTTCATCGCCAACCGATGATAAATCGCCAAATAAACGAAATTTTCATTATTTTTTTACGAACGTTCTATCGAGGTTCCGCCAAAAATTTTTTATAAACATTTGTATCTACATGAGAAAACACTCTGTAATTTTTTCAGATTTTTCTGAATATACCCGTATGGAGACTTTCCTTGTAAGTAAATATTGTTCCACATAATTATTGGTTGTACATTTAAAAATTTAGCTTCAAATGTTAAGCTTGGAAAAGATTTTCTTTAGTATAGGAAAGGGCGGGGGAAGAAGGGGCTAAAAAGGCGAGGAAAAGTTCTTTAGAAATAGAACAACTCAGTCAACAATAGTTAAAAAGTACATTTACAACATGACTGAAAATATAAAATTATCATACACTATATTTCGAAAAAATAAATGTCAAACTTCATGATATTTTAAAAATAGATACCAAATGTGTGGAAATATCAAAATTCAACATAAACATAAGGTTGAAGTGAAAACTTCTGTATAGAATCCTACACAGGTTTTGTTGTGTCTGACCTAAACCTGAAAATTCCATTTGTAAGTCAACCTGCAACCTGACATGTTCTAAAACAACCGGACTATTCCAAAACACAATCCAACTCAAACCTACTGTGAATGAAAATGTATTCATGCTTTAATGCAATTACAATTATGAAAAGTAATCTACAATTATATCTATTTAATATCAATTTTATCTTTTTTAGAGAAAAATGTACATTTCTATATTCTTTAACATTTAAATATAACAAAACCTCTGAATAGCAGATACCTCAAGAACGTTGAAAAAAAGTACTGCTTCGGATCCCTAATTTTCTTGATCGATGTGACTAATTTTCTATTTTTAGGGGGAGAGCGGGGGAGGGTGACCAATTTTCTTTCTGTCAGTTAAGTTCAATCGAGAGTGTTTCATGAGAATCAGATTTAGGTTTTTGCAAGGTGATGTGTTGGGGATTTTCACAAAAGTTTGAGTAGGATTATGTTTCAGATGAAAATAAATATATATTACAGTATTGAACCAGTTATCCAGAATGATATTTCCAATTCATTGATTTCAGAATTTTTTTAGAAAAAAAAGTGCCATACAGTACCAGTTTGACATGTGCATTGCTTGATACAATACAATATGCAGTATAACTTCATGTCAATATCTAGCACTTGAAGTAGAGGCATATTTAGATAGATATTTGGCATTTTGATTTTTATGCAAAGGAAACTTAAGAATTTTTGTTTCCAAGGTATTCCCATAAATTGTTTTCTTTCAAACTCCAGTTAACTTTTGATTTTGTTTGGACTGAATCTTAATTTGTGTAATCTAATACTCAATTTCAAATCAGAATCAATGCCACAGCCACATATATCCTGCAAATTTGACAAAATGGATGTTGCTTTAATGTCCAACCAGTTATCCGGAATACATTTGACCCCAACCATTCCGGAAAAGTGATTCTATACTGGTATTTGATTATCAATGATTTTATACATTCAATTTACTGCACAAGAAATAAAATGTTTGTAGTACACTCCCTCTAATCCGCACAGGTCGGGACCAAGGGTTTTGCAGATTATAGAATTTTGCGAATTATAGGTCATTTCTTTGTTTGCATTCTAGCATTTGAATTTATCAACAAATATAGAAATCACACTGCAAATAAATAACACAGAAATGAAAGTAAATGCCTTTTTTATATAAAAAAAACTATGGCATAGATGCCGTATCTTCCCTCAGCCGTTGTTGTTTTGAATTGTTTGGCGATTTTTTGTTGGCGTGTTGGCGGTGTTTACGGATATGACAAACTCGATATGGAAACCCCGTGTGACGTGTGTTGTGACGTGTCGTGTTCTGGCAACCCCTGAGAAGCTTAGAATTTTGTGGATGTATTTTGATATCGTGTATCGTGTTCTATCGTTGTCTTGTTATTTTTATGTTAAATTTATTGGATGTATTTCATTGACTATAGTTTCTGTAGTCCGTTTAAACGCTCTTGCTGAAGTAATTAAGAAATATGAGGAAATTTTGACAAGAAAGGGAGGTTTGTTTATAGCGTGTCAATGCGTATTAAGACTATTTTGGAAAATGACGGCGGTGTTATGAGAGATATTTTGTGCTGGAGGTTTCAAGAAAGCAGATGTCTGTTAAGGTATGTTGATAATTTTATGTATATTTTGTTGCTTTAAGAGTTTTTTAGATTTTGTGATTGCTACAAAACGAGAACTGCTGAATTTTGAGAATGCTATACCGCAAAAAATGCTGAATTCGGCGATGTTTTTTTTCGGTAAATGTGCGCGAAGCGCTCATACAACTATTGCTGATTGCCACTTTAGGGAGTTTCGTTTTTTCTGTATATTTTGCTGCTTTAAGAGTTTTTTACGTTTTGAGATTGCTACAAAACGAGAACTGCTGAATTTTGAGAATGCTATACCGCGAGAAATGCTGAATTCGGCGGTGTTTTTTTTCAGTAAATGTGCGCGAAGCGCTCATACAAGGATTACTGATTGCCAGTTTAGCGAATTTTGTTTATTATTTACATTTTATTTTCGTTAAGCCAAACATGCGTATAAACCGGTGCTTGGCGGCATTTACTACTTGGCGGAAAAGGGGTTTTCACGCCAAGAAGAATTCCAAGATGGCGGCCGGGGGGAACTTATGACATCTGTTCCAAAACTATTTTCTATATTATAAATACATTTAAATAATACAAAATTAATAGAAAATATTTCTACTTATTTTTAAATCTATCAAACATCACAGTGATAGTGGTTTGCTTTATAGCTTTTAATTTATACTCTGCAATTTAATCTTGCAGCCTTTTAAGAGTCAGGATATTTTGATCAGTAACAAAAGTTTGTTTTCTACAAAAATTAGGATAGTTATCCTCAAGAGCTAAACCCTTCTTTGAAAGCAATTTTATCTTTTATATAGCCAGCAAATGTGTTCAGAATATAGCAGTCTAATAGTTATTTACAAGGATAAGATAAACAAAAACATTTCCTTCTAATTAATGCAGAAATTCATTAAAATTTCTTAATAAATTCATCAGATCTGTCAACTTTTATTTTGGTTAAAGTGTAAAATATCTTGCTTAAAATTTGATTTTAACTGTTTGTTTACATCTAAAATATAGTGTGGATTATAGGCATTTGTGGATTATAGAGTTGTGGATTAGAGGGAGTGGACTGTATACAATAAATGTATAATCATAGATTGTTGTTTTTTTATACAGTACAGTTAAGAAAACATTTTTTTTCCTCTCGGAGTATGAAAAATGTTTCTAACTAACACTTCATTTTTTTATGCACACAAAAATATAAGTTAGGAATTGGAAAAGTGTTTGCTAAATAGAAGAATTCCCTTTTTGAGAATGTCTGTTATGAAGAATTTATTGTATAGGTATAGATTTTTCATTAAAAAAATATTTTAGACATTCTTTTTAAAAATTGGGTCAATCTGAACCCTAACTTTTTCTTTTGCTTTAAAATATTTGTTTTAGAATATAAGAAAGTATTATAAATTTATTTTAATTCACAGAAGCCATAAAGTTGAAAGTTTTATTAATAAACAAAGTTTTAAAACTATCCTTTTTTATAACAATAACTCAGAGCATAGATTACTTTTTTAGTGCAAAGTTTACATGTGAAAGGTCTTGTTCATCAAAATGAAAGTATTTGTGTTATACCAGGTGTGCAAAATATGTCCGATTTGGCGATCTAGGATCGGGGGAAATTTTGCAGTAAAATATGCAATTGATTTCGATTTTAACAATGAATTACATAATTTTCCGTGATAGAAAAATTTTCACTACGAATAAAAAGATCTGTATGGCGACTTTCACAAAATCGATCTCAGGATAATATGTACCATATATAGGGGAGACCAGGGTTAGTTGTGCCATCGAGCTTCCTGACTGAGCCAATAGGTTGCAGCACCTGTCGCGTCATGTGAGTGAAGAGGTTGATTGTTTCAGTGTGCTGCGTATGTTTTGAAGTATAGCGTTGAGTTGTTTTCGAGATAAAAATATTTATCTTGTTTTCTACCGTAAAAGTAAATTTTGCGGCCTACGTTGGAATCGTCATTGCCACTAGCGATACTGAGGTATGTAAACTTTCCTAACATTATTTAAATGATTATACTTTGAGCTGTTATTCTATGTATTTCATTTGTTAATCATGCCTACATTTGGGAAACTAATGAATAAAGTTCAAAATGGCGTAACGCGGGGCTAGTTGTGACGAAGTCTAAGAGGCACGTTGTGTGTCACTACTTACCACAGCGTAATTTTTCCTCATAATTTTAACTTCCTATGTTCCTCAGTAACTGTTCGACCGTTATCCATCAGAGATGTGAGCGTTAAAGATCAGAGTGACAATAAAAAGAAAACTGGTAAAAATGAAACTGTTAATAAACCAAACACTTCAGCAATAATTTTAATTAATGATGGTGAGATTGCAGGACCGTCTTCAGAAGTAAGAAATCTCATTGAATTAGATGATTCTATGACAATTAATAATAGCAATGTGTCAGTGGTAAGTCTTACAGAAGTAAGACCACTCCCTAAAGCAGGACCTCAAAAAGGCAAGCGATCTATTCGTAAATGTTTGAAATCTGCCATTTTAACAAGCACACCTGTAAACGAAAATATTCGAGCGGAACAAAAAGCAAAAGAACGCAGAAAACAAATTGAAGAAGAAAAAGCAAAAAAGAAACTGTATGGAAAAGCTAAGCAGTGCATAAAAGAAATTACACCCAGGTTATTGAAAAAAAGAGAGAAGCATGTATTGGATAGCTCTGAAGATGACGAAAATTGCTTATGTCTAGTTTGCTTGGAGCAATACAAAATTTCTAGACCCGGAGAAGACTGGGTACAATGCATGACATGTAAAAGATGGGCCCATGTCAAATGTACCAAAAATGAACCTTATTATATTTGTATTAACTGCAAGTCAGACGCTGAAACAGGCGATGACAATGAGTGATTAAAAATATAGGATATAGGCCTACACGTTGTAGTAGGCTACCGAGTCAAAGATCAATATGGCCAAAGATAGTGTTGGCTTACTTTTTATTTCTTTCCTGATTAAGACAGTTTTTTTTTCTTTTTATTGCTAAGTTTCTTTAAAAGTATCTTTATAAAGGACTAAGAGTTTACAAGTGTTAACAATTTAACTATTTTATTTTCATTTGATTTACAATGCCATTAAAACATGAAAGTGTTTCATTGTGTTAAAAACGTTATAAATGAATAAATTTCTCATTCTTGATTTAACATATCCCATTTAATCGCCTTTCTTTGTATAATGTGTATATGTTACAATGTACTTGTATGAGTCATTTATGTGTCACAATGTGCCCCAAGCACGTCACAACTTGCCCCGTAGCGGGGGTTAGTAAGTGACAAATTTCGGGGTTACGCAGAATTCATTTTGTGTTATGAAAAACGTTAGTAATGTTAATAGTAGTTTTATAAATATGTTACGCAAGATTTACTCTAATGATATGATACACTAAATGTTTCGCTTCAGTTCAAATCTTACGGCTAATATCGAAAATGTCACTACTAGCCCCGGTCTCCCCCTACTCGTGCATAAGTTGGGAAATTTTTGAAAAAAAAAAATCTATATCTACGCTAATACAGAATTTATGCAAGCCTATAACATCGTAAAATTTTGGGAAAATTTTTATATGGATTCGAGAAATGTTGGAAGTAAAAACATTTTCTGCACCTCAGTGTTACACATGATGTAAAATTGTTTTTAAATATAACTTTTTAATACTTTAAAACCTAGAAATGTAGGAAAATTCAAGCTGAATATTCGATATTCGGTTTACCTGTGTGTCAAATATTCAATATTCGGCTCAAAGCACTATTTGGTGTATTCCTCCACAGTACTGGAAATGAATTATCTGGAATTCTGAAGAACTTCTTTAGGAGAAACACTATATTTTTGAAATTGTTTTTTCAAGAAATTCAATTCAATCTGTATAGTATTCAATTTTCCTTTTCTAGCAAAATTCCTTAAATGCAGGAATCAGCTTGAAATATTTTCTCTCTGTTATCCCTTGTCATATCATAAAAAGTAGAAAATCATTTTTTTTTCTACCTAAATCTGTAGCACATATTCAGAAAAATTACGGTTTTCAAACAAAAATTCAGGGACTTTGCAGGAAGCAGAACCTAAATTTAATTATTTGGAGACCTTTTAAAAAGTTAAAAATTAGGAATTATTCAGAAACATATAACCTTGAGCATTTTAAAATTTCTTTTTTCTTTGTTATAGATAAATGGTGAAACAAGACAACATTCTCATTTTATTTCATGTAAAATAATAAATAAAAAATATACTTTACATTAAAATCTACCAAAATGTGTGAATGATACAGCTTTGATATCAATGTGGTTAATAAGATTAATAATAAAAAGGGCTGTCGGAGTTTCCTCTTAGTCCGCATAACTTTGAAAAAATTCCGTACTATTTATATGCTGCCACCACCGATATGATTACGTGATATCGGTCACGCACTGAGAGGATTGTTTAAATGAAAACCAACGCTTTCAATTAACTAAATTAACAGTTTATTTACACACTATTTACACAATACAAAACACTATTTACACTTAAAACTCGGATGTAGGTGATCCGGTTCAACATTAAATTAAATACAGTAAAGCTGGCTGTGTACTGTTAAAACTACGTTATCTCACTCTCACTCTATACACGTTAAATAAGCTTTACCGGAGATCAATCTCAATCTCCCAACACATGGGCTCTAAGCCTAAGCTCTCCGAGCCTCACTCAACCTTACGCTCCCTCTCAGAGCTATCCAAGGAACTACCCTTGCGCTTGGCACTCCAACCTTCAGTTCAACCCTACGCTCTTATCTAAGAGCTATACGCAGGAACTACTGTCCACCCTGCGCTCTCGGCTCCAACTGACTGTTTCAGCAGAAGAGCCTGCCCCTAGCAACCTTCTGCCTTTTCTCAACGTAACCTCCTCGGGGTTTTCTACCTGGCTCGCATTCCAAGCTCTTTTCTTCGTTCGTGGAATGCCTTTGTCTCTCCATCTTCCACAGACATCTCAAAAGGTTGGGCAAACCCCTCTCCAACTATCTTTCCCTCCCTTCATTCCATCTATACCTTTTCACCGGCTTAGATCCAGTTTTAGACAATGAAAGGATGTTATTTTGAAATTCCAGTACACAGACCATACAATATATAATATATTAAGACGAAAATAATATAGAACCCCAGTTCTAATAGCAGATGTTTCTCAGAACCTGACAAGGGCTATGAGTAACAAGTAGAGATATAAAGACTTGAAATATTTTAATTGAAATCTCACCTTCCACCTTACAAAAATTAACTAAAACTGGTTTGAAAAAGTACATTGCTAGATAGAACAAATACCTGTTTATGATGCTACTTAAACTTTTTTCTTATTTTCATAATTAGAAGTACTGCTTTCTGTATAAATTCTACATTTACTAATACACAGAAAACATCATTTGTATTAATTAACATTTTAATAGGAATATAATAATTGAAATACTATAAAATATGAAATACTATATGAAGTACTATGAAATAATATGAAATACTATAAAAAATAATTGAAATACTAAGTAATACGTATTAGTATTTCAATTATTTTTAAGCTGTGCCTGATTTAGAAACAGTGGAGTAAGAAATATGAAGTCTAATCATACATTAAAAATTACTTACCAGCATTTTACTTAGTATATGTTTGTATCTAAGAAAACTTCCCGTACTGCACTGTCCTTTACATAATCAGACCTTGTGCAGCAGAGAAGTTCACTTGACACGTTTGTGCTTGTACTTTTCCCATCAGCTGACTGGTAAGAAATATCTCATCTTTGGTAACATTACTAGATATTGTGGCGATGCCATCTTGCACAAGTAGGAAGCAATCAAGCTAGTCTTTTGCTCTGTGCTATAGATCTCTCTTACTGTTCCTGTGTTCTTCAGTTCAATCCCTGCCGCTGCACCTTTCTCTTGCATTGGTGACTTGGGGCAAATGGAGACACACCTTCATCAACATTACCTCCCCTTGAGAGAAACAGATGGCAGTATTGAAACTTGTGAAACACTCACAGCACAAAAGCATATGATGCCTACATTATTGTGTACATTTGAATGATTTTAAATGGGGGCCCCAAATGAATATTAAACTTTTTATATGATTTGCTGGAATTATAATCCCCCAGAATTTTCTTGGTAGTTTTATGTTCCTTAGATCATTTAGGGTAATTAAAATCTTTGAATACTTACTCTTTGACAATGATCCTTGAACAATAAGAACTTCTTCTAAAGATGAGGTAGATTCATCGGATTTTCGCTTTTTTGGTAGCGAAACTGAAAGACAACTGGGAATATTTGGAAATATACTGGGTATAGCATCGGACTTTAAAATGGGCTTACCTCTAGGAAAAGTGACTGTTTCACCATTGACAACATGAATATAATTTCTGTTAATAAAATCATCTTGAAAGTGAAGTTCACATACAACAGATTTTGTGGTTAATATTTTATCAAATTGGGGAATCAAACTTTTCTATTTTTCTAGCAGAGCTTCATCTTTTGGCACGCTAAACTCTGAAAGTTTACTAGTTTTCTACTGAGTTTTGCAAACAGGCACAAAACAATGCGTATCGCGTTTTTTAGCCATATTTACTACTTTTCAGTGTTTTAAAATTATTGAAAACCTTTATCCTGCATATAATTTAAATATTTATCATAAGCTGTGTTTTCGGAGTTCAAAACTTATACAATGTTTACATTGAAGAAAGCTAGATGGCGCTGCGATCGATATCTTGTTATTCAGCCTCGTTGTAATATTATGGGATTCAATTTTTTAGCACTATTTTGTGGCCGATTTCGACACTATATATTCTAGGCGCTGTAATTTCCATACTACACTGTTAAAAATATCGTGAAAAATTACCTCTGTTTTTAAAGGCTATCTATTTTCTGACCAATGAGAACGTACTATAGGTGTTTATGCAGTATCCTCATTGGTCAAAAAATAGATAGCCTTTAAAAAAAGAGGTAGTTTTTAACGATATTTTTAACAGTGTAGGTATTCTAGACGCTGTACGGCTGTGCATCCCAAGTACAGCGTCTAGAATATATAGTGTGGAAATCGGCTATACTAGTAATACTTAAAAAAGTGCTCAAATATTGGATCCCTTAAATGTCAAACGATGCTGAAATCCAATGAGTCGATCGCAGCGACATCTGCAGGATATTTTCTAAAACTCCGAGACGATTTGGTCTAGACGCTGTAATAATATGATGTTCACTTTGAAATTTGAAAATATATCGCAGATTACACTTGATTAATTTTAACGCAATTATTCTAATTGATAAATAAATCATATCAGATGTATTTACATCCGATGTATCTCAGATATCGCTGCAATCGGCTCCCTGGATTTCGGCATCATTGCACATTTAAGGGATACAACTTTTTAGTGATGTTTGGATAGCAGATTTCCACACTATGTATTCTAGTCGTTATATCCCAAGTGTCTATTTTACAGACCGCTGGAATGACGTAGTGCTCTTTTAGTACACCTGCATTGGTCCATTGGTGCATTCGAGTAACACGTTAGCCGCGAGATTCTAAAAGATAGTCACGTTTTAGCATTATTGGCTTTTACTGCGTTCGCATTCGCTGTCATCAGTCACGTGTCATGTATGTTGTTGGCGCTTTTAGATTTGGCGCATTCTTATATGTGTTGGAAGGTCTGTTTTGAGTTACCAGTTAGTACAACATAAGCGTTATCGGACGTATGGATGCGAGCTTTGTAAAAAGAAGATAAAGCTTTTAAAATAGAAGTTTTAAAATGATTTTTAACGTGTGTTTGTTTAATCCAGAAAAAAAAAATGTGGGAGGAGGTTAATTCTTCATTATTTTATATTTGATCAAGATACATCATAAATTAAGAGATGTCATTCATTTGTTATGAAATTGCGAGATTTATGTATCCTAATACAAATATAAATGAATGGCGTATTAAAAATGGGACTTTCTGTTTAAAATGCTGTTTAAAGTGACAATAATACACAGTAATACAAACAGATTTTTTCCCTGATTATTGCATTTTCATTCCCTTCTTCGAAAATTGTTTCTATATATATTAAATATTATTTTAATTCATTTATTCTAAAATTGTTGCTATATATATATCGTAGGCTAATTGAAAAACCCGGCTCTTTGCAAACAGCCTAGGCCGTGAATAACTTTATTTCCTACCTGAAATTTTATTTAATAAAATGTAACTTATTTCCAATTGGTATTTATTTGCCGTTATTCATTAAGTAAAGTTTCTGGTTTAGAACAGATTTATTTTAGCCGCGGTTTATACGCAAGTAATTAAAGTACATTTTTATTTTTAGGGTACATTTTTCGCAAACACCTCATGTAGACAATCAACAAAATTTTGAGATGGGGCTCATTTTTAATGTTTTCTGAGCAATACATAAAGTAGATATGATGCAGCATGGTAATATTTATAAAAGTTATGTAAGAAAAATTCACGTTTCAACCTGCTGGAACCTGCAGATAACGCAGATTTTTAGTATTTTCACAACATTAAGTAGCGAAAATGGTTGATTATAAAAAATATATAAGAAAATTTCTGCAATGATTAAATCTGCAGATGAATCAGATTTTTAATGTTTCCGCAGGATCGCGTATAGAAGAGGAATCGTCAAATCAAACTTATTATAAAACATACATATGAAAATTTCTTTATTAATGAAATCTGCAGATGAGACAGATTTTTTGTGTTTGTCCAGTGTTAAGTAAAGAAAACGAATTTCTGAATGAAAATAATTATAAAACATATATAAGAAAATTGCTGTATCCATAAAATCTGCAGATCAGGCAGATTTTTAATGTTTCGCAACGTTACATGGAGATTACGGGTTGCTAATGAAAATAATTATAAAATAATAATTTATAACATGTAAGATTTATATTAATAATAATTTATAATATATAAGAAAATTTCTGCAATGGTGAAATCTGCAGTTAGGACATATTTTTAATTTTTCCCCAGCATTACGTAGAGAAGATGGTTCGATAAATGAAATCAATTGTAAAAAATATATCAGAAAAATTTAGTAATAATTTAATCTGAAATGAGGCACATTATTAATATTTTCCTAGCATTATGTAAAGAAAATTTGTTGCCGAATGAAATGGATTACAGAAAAAAGGAAGAAAATTGCTTTATTGACAGATTTCCTTTTTGCACCTGGTTGATAATTAAGGCTAATAAACGTTATTTTTTAGAAGTAAATTTTGTCCTCCACCCATAAAGATGAACAAAAAAAGAAAATCTGCAGACAAGACAGAATGTTATATTTCGCATTACGTAGAAATAATATACTGCTGAATCACTAATATCAGATATTCAGGTGCATTGAGAGTTTATTTTTATTTTAAGTGTTCTACACACGTAAATTAAATTAAAGTATCACTAATCTCAGATAATCAGAAGATTAAATCATATATGTCAATACGACACTTTTCATACATACTTGCTGTGACTAATTTCATTCAGAAGTCATTTTTCTCTATGTAATATTGAAAACACATTAAAAATTTGCCTCATCTGCAACATTTATTGATACAGCTATTTTATTATATAATTATTTTATGATTATTTTCATTAACCAACACATTTTCACTAGGTACACCGGGAAAAAATTGAAAAATTTACCTCAAATGCACCTGCTCCCTAGTTACAGAAATTTTCTTGTATAAGTTTTATAGTAATCTTAATTAAGCGACCTGTTTTCTATACGTAATGCTAGAAAAATATCAAAATAAGTCTCATTTTCAGATTTTATTGATAAAAATTTTTGCTTATATATATTTTATAATTATTTTCATTCAGAAGTCCATGTTCTCTATGTAAAGCTAGGAAAACATTGAAAATCTATCTACCATTTTCCACATTTATATAAAATAGTTTTAGCGAGAATTATAGCTTACTTTTAGTTAATCTGTTTATCATGTGTATACAGTGAGACATACACAGATTTATAAATTTATATACTAGATGGTATGGGATGGATGGATCTAGACAAATGGTCTAATAAAGATGGAGGGCTCCAATTCCGAAAAATGTTATATTATGTATATACATATATAATATGTAATACATATATTCATACAATACATACAGTTTAATGCATATATGGATACAATACAGTAAAAGAAAATGTTTAAAAAAATTATGTATTTAATGGTATGGGTTCAGTCGTGGAAAAAAAGTAAACACCCCCTACTAACTCTGCAGCTAATTATAATAGAAGGAGGTTACTGGTACCAAAGAATTGGAAATAAAATCTACTTTTAAATGATTTACATAAAATTTGCTTAGGGGACCACCTACAAATCAAAACCAAACCAAGATTTTTTTTTTTTTTTTTTCCAATCGCAACACCCAGTTTAGACAATATTTTAAATCCTCGGTTCAAACTATGCCTAGAAACGAAGTTTCAAGTCACTTGTATGATAAGTTTTTGCATTATAAACATTGAAAATTTAGAGTTTCTAATGTTAAGTTACATTTTCATATTTTATTAATAACTCCTGAAATTATAATCCTAATGTAATAATATTTTGTATGGTTATAATACTAAAAACCCAAGCATAAATGCATTGAATTTATAATTAAAAAAAATATAATATGATTTATGTAATTAATATTCGAAAAAAATATTAATTGTAGTCTACAATTTTGATAAATTTATATTTATTAGGTCCTGCTTGATGCGAATTCTCAATTAAATTTTTTTTTCAACTAGTTTTCAAATTATGCTTAAAAAACATCAAAATGATGGTTTATGGGGGCCGGCTATGATGTGCAGAAAAGCATAATTTGAAAAAATATATTTTACTCATTTTATTGAAACGCTTGGGCTGGCGATAGAACATATTAAGCCAGTGAAATGGTTATATTGGCAAGAAATAATACATTAATAGAAGTGACATACTCATTCTGTAGCATTTCAACAATGTAGTACCGAACTTCAATTTGGATACAGTCCCTAAAATATGGTCATTTTAAAATAATTAATTTCTCTGAAAGTAATCGCCTGAATTTCTTGAAAATTTTTATTTAGGTTTATTAAAGGGTGTAGAATTTATTTATGGTGTCAGGCTTGGGTATTGCTATTGAAAAAAAAAGAAGTTTGGGTTCGTTTTGATATGTAGATGGCCCCCTAAGCAAATTTTGTATGCATCATTTAAAAGTAGATTTTATATCCAATCGTTAGGTACAAGTCACTTTCTTCTACAATAACTTGCTGCAAAGTTAGTAGGACATGTTTACTTTTTTTTCACGACTGTACATACATATAAATATAAATAAATAAACCGACATATCCCTAAGTAAACATTTAAACAGATTGGAACATGTGATGAAAACTTCATTGTACAGTTAAAATACAGTTTTATACACTTACAAAACTAGTATGTTGTAGCCATCACAAAACTTTCTTCTATATAAATCCCATAAACAACACTAATTGATATCAAGGTATACCTGAATCTGAAGTTTGATAAAAATTCGTGCATTAGTTCTTGAGATAGATCTAAAGTGGAAATTCTGAAAAATGCTGCATAGGAACGCCACCTGTAGAGCAATTTGCACCAAAACATAAACAGCACTAATTCATATCAAGGTATACCTGAATCTGAAGTTTGTTGAAAATCCAAACATTAGTTCTTGAGATAGAGCTACTGCGGAAATCGCAAAAAGGCAGCATAGCAGCGCCACCTGTTGAGCGATTTACACCAAAATATATAAAACGTAATTCATGTCAAAGACTCACTGAATCTGAAGTTTGATGAAAATCCGTGCATTAGTTTTGGAGATTGAACTGTTGCGGAAATCGTGAAAAATACTGCATAGCAGCGCCACCTGTTGAGCGATTTACACGAAAAATCAATCAGCACCAATTTCTATCAGGCACTAACACAATATAAATTTTTAATAAATTCCGTGCATTCTTGAGATAGAGCGGCCCCAAAATTTGTATCACATACCGACTGACAAACGGACAGACAGACAGACAGAGTCGCAGACTCACAGACAGACATTTTGTAAAAAAATGTTTTTTCGGAATCTCTGAACCCTAAAGTGTATAAATCCGTCGATGAAAATTCGTTCATTAGCTCTTGTGAGAGAGCTTTAGTGGAAATTCTGGAAAATGCAGCATAGCAGCGCCACCTGTTGAGCGATTTACACCAAAACATAAACAGCACTAACACATATCAAAGTATACCAGAATCTGAAGTTTGTTGAAAATCCAAGCATTAGTTCTTCAGATAGAGCTATTGCGAGAATCGCAAAAAGGCAGCACAGCAGCGCCACCTGTTGAGAGATTTACACCTAAGTGCATAAAACTTTATTTCATGTCAAGGACTAACTGAATCTGAAGTTTGAAGAAAATCCGTGCATTAGTTCTGGAGATTGAGCTATTGTGGGAATCGTGAAAAATGGTGCATAGAAGCGCAACCTATTGAGAGATTTACACAAAAAACTAATCAGCACCAATTTATATCAGGGTCTAACTTAATATAAATTTTTGTTAAATTCCGTGCATTAGTTCTTGATATAGAGCACCCACAAAATTTGTGTCACATACAGGCAAACAGACGGATAGACAGACATTTTGCAAAAAATGTTTTTTAGAATCTCTGACCCCTAATACGTGTAAATCCACCGAAAACCGAAAAATTTCACGAATCCAATACTTTCTTCTTATAAAGATAGAAGAAAGTAAAAAGCGTCTTTGGCTTGTGACCAATTTTAACTCTAGATTTGAACTCTATCAACAGCTGTCACACTCGCAGTTTAAAAAATACTGACAAAAACTCATATATGTATTCCTTTCCAAGACATATAGGAGAGCGAAAAAGCTAAAATCGCCAAACCACAACTACGTCTGTGACACGTGACTGAGAACAGCGAATGAGAACGCAGTAAAAGCCAATCATGCTAAAACGTGACTATCTTTTAGAATCTCGCGGTCTGTAAAGAAAGATACGTGGAATGCACCGCGGTAGCCTGTCTCTTTCGTTAGCCTCGAGGAAAGCCTAGGTGACGTCACACGTAAACAAACTGGAGCTACCATACTTGACAGTCACGTGACAGTCGCGGTCTGAACTAAAATACACGTTTGACACGCAGCTATTAATAAAGGAATTCTATTACTTTGCTTTTATCTGCCGTGCGTCTGACAGTCTGTTGCTAAATATTAAAAACAAATGCAATTTTCGTTGCTAATCTGATATTTTACTTTATTTTTTCAAATAGACACTATTTATTAACGTTTCACTTTATTTCAATTATGACAAAACCTTTCGTTTTAGAGTAATTAAAGTGTTTTTTTTTTTAATTAACCTTATCTGTGCATTGATGTGATTATGTATATTTTGTATTCTTTAAGTATAAGTAAATATCATTAATTTTAAATGAATGTTAGTTCAGATTATTTTTAAGGATTTAATATTCAGAATATTATACCTGTGATATTAATACAGATTAATATTAATATTATATGCTAAGAATATCATTCTTAAGTAGTCTGTGTTAAATTTTAGTGTGTTTATAATATTTTTTTTGGTTACAAAGAGCTAGACTGATTTTTTTTTTTTTTTTTCACTTTTGATAACATTATACCTGGTTACAAATTATTCTATTTTATGTTCTTAACCCCTTAATTCTCGTTCCCGTCAATATCATGGGCTGAGGTGTCGTTCGTTATTTCTCGTGCCCGTCATATTTCCGGGCTAGAGATTTATTGCTGGAAAAAACATCTGAAACCAGAAAAATTTAACTGGCATTTCCGTGTGAAGTCTTTGAATATTAGCGTTTGGGTTTGGTTTCTGGCGCTGGTTGTGATGTTGGACTTTGTATAGCATGTTTCGAAATATTTCACACAAAAGAAAATTATTAATAATCAAAATTTAATGTATATTACATTATTTCAAATATTATTTGTAAAAATTTGTTTAATGATGATAAATAAAGATCTAAGATGTGAAAAATAAAGGTCTTATTCGCATTAATTTGCATGGTGTAAAACAAACATTAAAACACAGAATTCTCGCATGATGGCTTTTCCACAAATGTGAATTTGCTCTATAACATCTTTTTTTTTTCGGCTTTAAAAAAAAAAAAAAAAAACTAATTGCATATTCCATATAGAAACCTTATAATTATTCAATTTCTGTAGTAAAAAAATAGGTACTTTTTTGATGGTTTTTCCAAATATTAAGCGACCGTTAATGGGTTAAAATGATGCCGGAGATTTTGAACTTTTTATAAGATTTTACAGTGATAATTGCCCCACATGGAAATAATTATGCTGAAAAAATACTAATTTTTAGATATTCTGCGTGCTAAAATTGTTTTATTTTGGTTTTTAACTGTTGTGCTAACATGTAAATATTGAGAACATTTAATTTTTTTTAAAATACTTACTTTTGCACTATAGCTTCTAAGCACCAAACTAACTTTAGCACTAAAACAGGGATGGCGAACCTTTTCACGTCCACGTGCCAAATTTTTTCAAAAAAATATTTTACGTAATCATGAGATGACAACAATAAAAAATTTTAATAGATAAAACAATAATGAATCAAAATTACTTAAAATTTTGTTTTTAGCATTAAAAAAATATGGGTAATATTTGATGTTACACTTTAAAAATTTATTTAAAAAATATTACTTCTGTTGTCTCAGCTTAGATACCAAATAATTTATATCAGCTTCGTACTTAATTATTTTCAATAGAATGCAAGTTGAATTGCACTCATTTGACAAGATGTTTTTATTTGAATTTTTCACACACACACACACACATATATATATATTTCGAAAAGAATGTCTTGATGAAAAAATTGTCAAAATAGCAAGCATCAGAAACTACAGCTTTTAGTGTCTGGAATTGAATTCCAAGTTGTTATCATTTTACCATCAGCATTTTTGCTTATCATGACTTTTAATTTTTGTTTAGCGATAATCTTCTAATTCTCTCTTATTCTTAAAAGTTTCTGAGCCAATATTGAGCTAGATTGAGATACATTAAGTTATATTTCAATTTCTTTAATCTGTGTGACAATGACAACCAACCGAAGTAATCGGATTCAGGTAACAGAGCCAACATCTAGATTAATTAATGAATTTTGTGAAATTCTACTATATTTTGATGTATAACATAAATTTACTAGCTGACCCGCCCGGCGTTGCCCGGGCCTTAATAATATTCTTAAATGAATCTGAAATTTTTATCGGAGGTGCATTGCATACAGAGGGGAGTGGGAGTGGAGACCCCAAATTACCAGGGCCGGACTCTTGTTCAGTTCCAAAGTTGTGTAAATTCACAGGTTAAGTTTTTCCATTTTTATATGTCTCATGCTCTTTTTATTCCAAATTAATTGATGAATTCAATTAAAATTTAATTATATTTTCAATAATTTAATTTTTTATTTAAAATCTGTAGATGAAAAAGCAATTACAAATACAACATAAACTGTAATAATTGGAAAAGGAATAATAAAATTGTAAGCAAATATTACTATATAGAATGTTTTAAAAAGTACCATCCAGCAAATTTATTTTCTAATAGAGTAAAGCCTGTTTCTATGGAATCCTGCAATAAACAAAAAGTTACAGCTTTCCTCTCTTCCCAAAAATGTTATTATGCTTTGTTCAATTTAAATAACCTGCATAAAACGGAATTTATCACTGGTCGTTTCCGTCTAAGCAGGTTTTATTGTATCTTACTTCTGGTAGGCCCATAATAATACTCTTAAATGAACCTGAAATTCGAATCGCAGATCCGTACAGAAGGAAGTAAACAAAATTACTTGACGTCATGACAACATTTTTAAATTTCTTGCTGCTGATTAATTCGCATTTCTAATATAGTGCTTTGCAGAAATTGCACGTTTTACTCAAAGTTCCACGGTTGTGCACCCCGAAACGTTTAAATCAATAATTTGGATTTCAGAAGCAACGCGTGCACTCTGCGTTTATTAAGCCTATTTTAGCGATCGCTTATGCTCTGTGTTTAACTTTATTCCCGATTCAATCTATTTCAATTTTCTGTTCTTAATTCGGCTTCTTCTTCACTTTCAAGTATTCACCGAGATCTTTTACGGGCATTTCAAATGATATTTTGAAGCTCTATAATTTCAACAAAAGAGGGAAACATCATGGAGCTCTTTCCTCCTCTACGGCGAAATGTAAATAAACCCGATTGTCCTAAATCTTGCCAAAGGACTTTTCACAATAACCAATGAGATGCGTTTCTCGGGCGTTGCCATTAGACAATAACAAATAATCGCGATTTCTGTGCCACGTACGTTAGCGTAATATATATATAGATGCTGTGCCAAAAATAATCTGCAGCGTGCCACTTACGGCACGCGTGCCATAGGTTCGCCGTCCCTGCACTAAAATGTTATATATTAAATAAAATATGCATTTGACGACTGTGTATAATTTTCGAACAGAAATATTGGTATTTAGAGTATAAAGGGTCTGCTTGGAAAAAAAAAATTCTCTCTTTCTCTTTCTTTTTTATTTTCTACTTCAACAAGCTCTCTTTTTTTAGCCCCCGATATGCTATTTCTTTTAAGCAACAATTAAAGTGTCGCCCCTAAAAAATAACGTTACATTACGTAAGCCAGCCGTAAAACGAAGCAGATGTATCATTGTACGGTTAAATACTGATAATATCTACTGCAATTTTTTAAACTTCTAAACATAGCACATTTTCAATTTTTATATCGTCGTCTTATAGGGGAAAAAAGTACTTTTAAATACAATTTGTTTGAAAACTGCATCTCAATTTATTTTTGAGATATTATTTATTTTTGTAATTTTTAAAGCCATTTCTGTAATGGTGGCAACTGAAGTATTTCATTTCTGTAGAAAGTAAAGGGAAAATAGTAGATTACTATGATATCTTTCAGTTGTCATTTTCTTATACAAACTGAAAAAAAAAATGTAATTAAAATACGTGCTATGCCAAAAGTAATAGTTTGCTATAAAAATGTGTTTTAAAGTATACATATGTGACTTTTTTTCCCCGCATTTACTTTACGCTCCGCTCCCCAATAACTTCAAATTGTGCTATAATTTGAAATTTTCATTTGTTAAATAAATCATCCTTAAATAGTCTCTGTAAATTTTGGTGTATTTAGAATGATTATTTTTAGGGTATGAAGAACTCGGTTGATACTTTTTTTTTTCACTTATGACAACTTTATACCTGTTTACAAGCTATTTCATTTAATATACTTAAATTGATGCCAGTGGTTTTGAACTTTTTATAAAATTTTACATTCATAATACCGCTGCCTGTGGAAAATTTTGGTGAAAGTGCTGATTTTTATACACCCTGCGTGCTAAAATTGTTTTATTTTGGTTTTTAATTCTTATTCTCAGAGGTAAATATTAATATAAGGGGTGCCAGGGCTCTTAAAACTTCAAAATTTTCTATATTTTATTTTTTTTAGATATTAAACTACTATCTTTTCTGAACATTTTGATATAAATGCTTCCTTAAAATTCCCATTAGACCACATGTTATGGTTTTTAGAACTATGTCCGCTCAATAGCTGAAGCGACGTTTCCGAAAGTTTTGAAGTCATTTTTCTCCAAATGACATTTTTGGGCATAACACGCTCGATATCGCAAAAACTTCTCAATATATTTTCATGAAATTTTCAAAATATATGTTTCATGTTAGTCTGTATAAAATAAACCTAAAATTTCCTTTTTATTGTTCAAAAAAATACTTTTTATACTGTTCAAATTTTCCAAAATTTTGCATAAGCTAAATACAATTTTAATTAAAATAATAAAACTTTGTAAAAAATCACCATAAAATTAAAACAAAACACAGGACGCGTTTCGAGCTAAAAACATAACAGCTCGTCATCAGCTAAGCATACACGTGTCCGTGTATGCTTAGCTGATGACGAGCTGTTATGTTTTTAGCTCGAAACGCGTTTATGGTGATTTTTTACAAAGTTTTATTATTTTAATTGCTTCATATCGCCAGTTTTCGGTGCTGTTTCGCTAAATACAATTTTGTTTTAAAAATATAAAAATTCTTTAAATACAAATTTATTTAGGTTCAGGGTCATTTTTACAATCTAATGTATAAGTAGGCACCAAAAATTTCATTCTAGTTGCATTCTAGTTTATTTTTCAATCCTGCGCGTACGCTGTGATACGAATTTTCTGCTCGTCAAACGTCTGACAGTTTGGAGCCTCCTGTAAATGTTATTTCTGCATCTTGCAATTTTTAAATACATGAAATGAAAGAACATACTTATATAATCCATCTCCCCCCCAAAAAAAATTTGTTTTAAAATCATATACATTTTAAGATATTAAATATTAAAAATAGTCTTTTTTTTCCAATTTTAAGAGTCCTGAGAGCCCTTAAGCACATTTTTAGGTAGATTTCAATACAAAAAGCTACCTATTGCAGCCGTTCGGAGAAAGCGATTCCCAATATTTTGGTATATTTTCATCGATCGTGACCCCCCCCCGACCCCGAAACCACCCTCCGTTCAAATGTTGATATATATATATATATATCTGATCGTTGTCAACCTGTAACTCTCGTATTTATGAACTGATTTGGATGTAACTTGTTGTGTACATACTACATACCAATGTCTCTACCGAGTTCGTTGGTCAGCTTCATCCGCTATCTAGTTTCAAAATGGCGGTCATTTAAATTAAAAAAAAAAATTAAATTTAAAATAAGGTACAAAAAAATTAGAAATTGAAAAAGATTTTTTTCTTATGTGTTTTATTTTGATACAAAGATTCCGGAGCATTTTTTGTTTTATCTATATCTTAAAAAATGGCTGAGCTATAGCACTTTGAATTTCTAGTGTGGCTGACATTTTGAAACGATCTGATTTTCGTCACGCGATAACAGGCGTATTTATGAACCAATTTGGATGTAACATGGTGTGTACATAGTACATACCAATGTCTCGACCGAGTTCGTTGGCCAACTTCACCCGCCATCTTGTTAAAAATGGCGGCTATTTAAAATTTTTTTTTAAACATTTTAAAATTTAAAGGAGGTACAAAAAAAAAAAAAAAAAAAAAAAAAAAAAAAAAAATTAGAATTTGAAAAATATTTTTTTCTTATGTGTTTGACCTTGATTTAAAGATTTCAGAGCATTTTTTGTTTTGTCTGGCTGAGTTATAGCATTTTCAATTTCTTGTATGGCATAATACTTTGAAACGATCTGATTTTTGTCACGCGATAACACGCGTATTTATTAACCTATTCTCATACAATATTCTCATTAGTATTCAGTATTGACAAAAATTAACATTGAATCTTCTGTAATCGGGTTCCTCTAATTTGAGCGTCGTGTGTTTGAGTAATATAAGCTGGCTGTTTAGAAATAAGGAATACGAAAGCTACTTCACTACCTAGGACTTTTTAAAACTTATTTTTGTGCTAAAGCTTTTAAAATTTTATATATTAAATAAAATAGGTGATTGATAACTGCGTATAATTTTAGTATAGAAATATTTATATTTAGGATATAAAAGGCCTGTTTGAAAAAAAAAAAATGTTCCACCTTTTTTTTTCTCCTCGGAAAATTAAAAATTT
Organism: Maratus speciosus; assembly: GCA_963932465.1. Lineage (NCBI taxonomy): Eukaryota > Metazoa > Arthropoda > Arachnida > Araneae > Salticidae > Maratus > Maratus speciosus. The sequence goes on from OZ010788.1 coordinate 457,697,835, forward strand.
AACCTTATGTTTTCTGTATGTTCGTCTTGAAGAATGTTTCTTTCTTTTTCATTTGCCAAAATGTTTCTAAAATATATATTTAAAATTACATTTTAAGTGTTAAAATCTAAGCGAAGCAGGCGAGTTGTAAGTAACATTTTAACACTTGAAATATAACTATCAATGTATTTTAAAGATATTATGTCCAATAAAAAAGGGGGGAAACGTTGTTGAAGAATAGCATGCAAAAAATAGAAAATTTTGAAAAGAAATTTGAAAAATACGAGTGCATGCGAAGCCCATAGGTGTTTAGCACTAGAAAAGGGAATTTCCATGGGGACTCGTCACCCACTTGAAAACACCCGCTAGCTAATGCTAAACCTATGAGCAGGTTGTTTTCGAATTTTTCGCTTAAATTAGAATATTTTTAAACATTTTTTTTTTTTTTTTTTTTTTTTTTTTTGCATAGGATAGATGAGTTTGATCTCTAATATGGCTGTTTTTTACTTTTTCGATTTCGGTTGCCGATTTTTTTAATAAAGGTATAGTCGTGGAAAAGAAAAAGAAAACACCCCCTACTAACTCCTCAACAAACTATAGAAGAAAGTTACTGGTGCCGAATGATTGGAAATAAAATCTACTTTTAAATAATTATTAGAATAGAATATAGAAATTAATATTCGAAAAAATTATGAATTGCAACCTACAATTTTTTTGATGGATTTAGATTTATTAAGTCCTGCTAAAAGTCATCCAATACGTTCCGAATGACGTAGTTATCTTTGATGAAATCGACGGAAAATCATACGACAGTACACTTTATAAATTGTTCTGCTAAAGTTCTAGCCACATATGAACATTGGCAGACCACTATTTTCTGTAATAAGAATATTCAAATTTAATTTAAAAATACAAATTATCCTTGTATTCGATAACATAGGTAAACCTTAAAAATAATTACGATAAAAATATTTCAGCGATAAGGCAAACTAGGATATTATCATAGTACTAGAACTATATGAAAGCAACATTTTCCACATTTTGTTAGTCTTCTATTAAATAACTAACGATAACGATAAGCCTCTAAAAATGCTCCGAAAGCAATATTAATTTTTGGCTTAGGTAACATTTCACTTTCCATAGGCCTGGATTGGGACCGAAACTAAGGGGGGCTGAGGGGGCATTTGCCTCGGGCGCCAGAACGAAGGGACGCCAAATGAAGATTTTGTTTGTCGATTTTTCTCACATGTATGTTTAGCACGGTATTATTAGAATCATCTTGTCTGGCGTATGACAAAGCATAGAAGAATCTAAAAGATGATATGGCATAAGGATCCTGTATAAAGCGGATATTTTGTTCGATTCTTTTTTATTCCGTTTTTAAGATTTTAATCAATCAATATTTGACAAAGCCAAGAGCAGATCCAGATCACCATTTAGAGGGGGGTCGTGGATTACCTTTTTTAGGGTGGGAGGGGATCGCATCTCGTTATGAGAATTTTTTTTATATTGAAAGCTATTCCCAAATCCAAACAAACTACTTTTCTGATACTTTCGCGAAGTCATTTTCATTCGTAAATACAAAAAAATTGCATTAATATTCGTAAAAATATAAAATTTGGCGATTTTGCTCAGATACCAAGAAATTAAAGAGTTTCCCATTTTCTTATAAAGGTAAAGATTCATTAAGAAAATGTTCTCAAAGTATTAAATAGTTTTTTTCAATCGAACCTTGGCGGAATGGATCATTTTCTTGTGATCATCTTCACATAACACTTCATTTATAATGGCTGTTTCATAATAATGGAAGACATCAGTCCATCACAAGAAAATAACTCGATTAAAATTCTCTTTGTAAACATACTTTGCGGAAGAGGGGGAGAGGGGGGGGGGGCGCCAAAATCCATGTTTGCCACAGGTGCAAAAAAGGCTAGTTTCGGCCCTGGCCTGGATTATTAGATTTCCTTATTTCTACTCTTACATAAAAAAAAAAAAAAAGATTTATTTTTCTTCAATCTGATAATGTAGCGTTGAATACGGTCACCTACTGAACTATTACACACATAAACAATTATAAAAATTATTATTAATTTTGTATCAGTTTAACCATACAGAAGAGTTTAATTAAATTAAATGAAATTTGCATGGTGCTGCCATCTGGAAGTATTAAGTTGAGCCTAAACATATAAATTCTTGAAAATATAAAGAAGAAAAATCAGGAATCAATTAATCAAAATCTGAAACTAAATAGCGTTATATATATATATTATGGATAAAATTAAATTCAATATCAAATCAAAATTTACAGAATATCTATTTTAAATAGTGAAAATGCTTAATACAGCTTAAAAACAAAGAGATATTCTGTTTTAATTTTCAACAAATGGAAATAAGTTAATTTATTAAATTAATTATTAATTCTGATCTATAAAATATGATTGTAAATAAATACAGATTTTTTACCTTAAATTTTAAATTAATTAATGTGCATTTTCTTTGCGATTTCTTTACTATTTAAAATCTATATTCTATTTAAATTTCATTAAAGGTTTGTAGTGTCGCCATCTCTTGACAAAATGTGAAGTTGATATTAGAAGACGTAATATTACGTAATACCGTAAAACGGAAATTAACCACATTTATGGAAGCATGCACGAATTAATTTTAAAAGCTAATGATGGCAATAATTTAGAAAATAATGTTTCGAAGAATTTATGATAGATTTTATTCAAAATCAATTTTTGAGAAAGTATTAAATTTATACATTTTTTATTCACTTTTAGATTAATTTCGCGCAACTTAATATTCCGTTTGAAAGGGATCGTCAATTAATTACGTTACGCAAACTTCATTTTTTTATGTCTCTCTCCCACGTCCTTAATTGTCACGCTGCAATGAGCTAGCGAATACGGATAGACTGATTCCATAATACCATTTTTATTATTTCATTTTAACCGTTTAATTCTCTCGATAATGTCAGAAACAGTCATCTCACTTCTTATCCAGGTTATTCCTTTTCTGTCTCTTCTAGTTACGCCTAATATACATCTTTCCATGTTTCGCTGTGTTGTTTGTAATCTTTCCATCGTCATTTTTAGGGTTTCGTTCATCTGACGAAACCATATTCGTCTCACTCCTCTGTATGTCTGTCTGTCTGTCCGTCACAGAGCCCGTTCTCAGAAACTATATATGTTGGAGACTTGAAATTTTGCATACTTATAGCTGAACACCTAATATCAAACGACAAATCATAAAAATTTAAAAAAAGTCATATATTTAATCCTCTGGGCTCTAACTTGTGTATTTTAATCTTTTTGTTCTAACTGAGCCCCTAATTAAGTTGAAGACTTGAAATTTTGCATACTTATAGCTGAACACCTCGCATCAAACGAAAAATCATAAAATTTTGAAAAAGTCTTATATTTAACCCTCTGGGCTCTAACTTGTGTATTTTAAGCTCTTTTTATCTAACTGAGCCCCTATTTAATTTGAAGACATGAAATTTTGCATACTTGTAGCAGAACACTTGTGATCCCACAAAAAATCATAACATTTTCAAAAAGTCTTATATTATTGACCCATCTCGGCTCTAACTTGTCTATTTTAAGCAATATTTCTAACTCAGCCCCTAATTAAATTGGAGATTGAAATTTTGCATCTTATATCAGAACACTTGCGATCACGCGAAAAATCATAAAATTTTCAAAAAGTCTTATATTATTTACTCCTCCGGGCTTTAACTTGTGTATTTTAAGCAATTTTTCTAACCTCCCCCCATTGCACCCGGTGGGTACTTTTCTAACTTTTGCCGACACACCTTTGACCACACTTTTATATTATGCACATAGCCTTACATATTTTAGTTCCAGTTTTTACCGCTAGGGGGCGCCTACCTATCTCGGGTTCTATGGCCCGATCCCTTCGACTAATATATCTATGGATAAGATGTAAAACGGAGTTTCATTCGGATAGAGGTTTGTGCAGAATAGCGTGCGTCCCCTGGTTGAGATTTGTGGAACTAACAGATTTCGCAAAAGGATAAAGTGTTTTGAAAGGAATATTAAACGAAACACTCTGTGCGATCTGTGATCACACTTACCCTCTTGTTATTAGTGGCCATGCTCAGATCTCGATTAAGTTTATATGGGCCGAACCAACTTTTCAGGGCCCCCTTTAAAACAAAATAATAGCTAAAGAAATTTTCGAGAGAAATCGAAAATTTTCCTGCATTTTATAAAAAGGCTCCTGAAAACTCAGGCAAACTTAAATTTTCTTTTTCTCTTTGATGTTATAATATCTTAAATATTTCTTAAAAAATAATTATAATAAAAATGTTCTGTCACAGCATTACCTGTCTTAAGGGAACTCGGTAACATTTTTTTTACTGATGTAAATTTACTTATTATATACACATATTATTATAGGTAATGCTTAGAAAAACGAGTTTTGACAAGAAAAAAAAAATCATTTTGCGGGTAAAAATTGAGAATGTAATTATTTTCTTTTAATTTAAAGAATTTTAAAGTTTGCTGTTTTTTGATACAGTACTGTGTTTAAAGCACTAAAACTTCTACAAATATTTGTCAAATCACTCTACTATTTTTTCGTATTCTCAATATAGTGTAATTAATAAAATTAGGGACGGATATTACAATGTAATAAAAAGAAGAAAAAAAATCAAAACATTGCAGAAATAGTGTTTTTTGCTGCATTTTTGCCTATGTTTGTATATATATATATTTTTTTTTCTCATAAGCTAATTCATTAATTGTAAAATCGATCCCTGATTTTTTAAATTAAACTATAGCGAGGATACAAGAAAATAATGAAGTGATTTGACAAATATTTGTAAAAGTTCTAGTGTTTTAAACACAGTAATGTATCAAAAAACTTCAAACTTTAAAATTCTTTAATGACAAAAATAAAATAAATAAAATTATCAATTTTTACCCATAAAATGATTTTTTTTCTTGTCAAAATCAGTTTTTCTAAGTATTACCTATAATAAATAATAATAAATAAGTGTATATAATAAGTAAATGTACATCAGTAAAAAAAAAAAAAATCTTCAAAAGCTACCAAGTCCTTTTAAGCAGCTTTCAGAAGAGAAGAAGAGGAAGAAAAAATAAAGCAGAAAGTTGCTTACAGAAATCTATGATACTCAGATTGGAAATTATTACTATTATCGCCCCCCCCCCCCCCCCTGGGAGATTTGAGATTTTTTTAAAAAAATCATTTTACCCATTTTGGGTTCATATCTGTGGTGGGTCACAAGGCCGCAGCCTAGTCGGCCTGTGAGGAAATAGGCTCTGTCCATTTTTGTACTTTCTACCCCATTCGTTAATGCGGGGTTAGAAACTTTTCCTTTTAAGGGTGTATTCCGATCCAAACTGCTTATTTTCTGATTAATTTTAAAATTCATTTTTGCTCTCAAACGCATCAAACTGAAAAACTCTCTTATTTAGTAACTACATAATGTGCCGTGCTTCTCAATTTTTTGATAAATTCAGAAAATACAGTAAAAAACGCTGTCAAAGTTGGCGTTTTGAACCGAATTTTCCGAAGCGGGCGATCTGGGAATGAAAAAAATGGTCATACTGAGAAAATAATTGTTTAAAAATCAAATTCTAATTAATTGAGCTGAAAATGAAATCACACGGCATGTTAAACATGTCTTCAAAAATCACCCCCAGCAAGTTTCATGTTTTTACTTTTAAAAATGAGTCTGAAATTGTCTCAGAAAATTTCGAGCTGTTGAAGGCGGAAAAATACTTTTTCGAATACACCCTTAAGTAAAGTAGCTTATTACTCTTCAAAATAACACTGTTCTCAAAAGCATTCCATCTTTTTGTTTTTCTCTCGTTCTTGTTCTCTATTTTCAACACTTTCCAACAACGTTGAAAAGTGTTTATGCATTCGGTTTGTCTGTCCATCTGGCCTTCTCTCCACGCTCTAACTCCCGTAAATATACTCGAATTTTCATGGAATTGATTTCTTAGGGTCACCAAAGCATGTTTGGTATTGTATATGAAGTATGTAGGATTAATAGTTCATTTACAGGGGCATTCAAAAGTATTCCATTGCATTATAGTATATGGAGAAAAATCGTTTGCAGAGAACTTTAACGACATTACGCTATTTCAAATGTATTGAAACTATATAAATCACTGAATCTTACTGCGATCACGTTAGAACAGGACATTCATAGCATTTTTTAATCATTTACAGGGACACACAAAAGAAATCGATTACAGTACTGTCTTTGAGTAATAATTGCTGGAGTGTACGGTTTAAAATTTGGTATGCGCTTTTAAATTTAATTAATTTTTTACATGTTACTCGTTACAAATAAATTCTATACCTCATATACAGGGCTGCACAAAAGTATTCACGTACTATTCATTCTTCTTATTCGAGGAAATTGCTGAAGGGGAATTTTCAACTGAAGTATATGTATTTCTTAAGTGGACTAAATTTTGGCATGCATGTAGTTATAGATACAAATCTATGTATCATATACAGGAGGGCTGCTTTTACAGCAGATTAAGATATTTTTTCGATTGTAGATGGGAACAGCTGAAATTGGGTTTTCAAACGTGTTATGCGTTTCCATACGGTTGAATTAGACGTAATTTTTTTTTTTTTTTTTTTTTTTTTTTTTTAACTGTGCAGTTTTGTTACATTATTCTGAATGTGTTGGAAAGTATTTCATGATCTATGCTTGGCGCATGATTTTTTCTTTCTTGTATTTTTTTTTTCTTTTTTGGTTATTTATGATGTCATTTTCCGATGCTATTTCCTGACCAAGGTATACGTAATTCTGCACTTTCTTAATCTCAGTGTTGTTGTAGAGACGATCTCCTTTTTTGTGCAAATGATTTGAACATTACTTTTGTCTTTTCATAATATATTTTTAATCTCACATTAACTCTGGCTTCTGCCTATTCTTCTAAAATCTCTTCCAATTCTTAAGGAGGAGAAAAAGGATCTTTTAAAAAATACCTTACATGCAACAACTTTGGTGAAGCTTTGATAAATGTTTTCTACACCTTAAAGCCAATTTCTGGTGTTTATTTACTTATTTTTTCATTTTTACTAAAATCGTCTTTTTATTACCCCCTGTAGGATAGAGACTGGTCTTCCAACATCCACGTAAAGACAATGTTAAACTGAATGGGGTGGTGGAAGAAAGATAGGGCGTTAAAAACCTCTTTTAACACAGTACATTCGATTTTAAAGAATAAAAAGATTTCATTTTTGAATTTTAGAAGGTCAAAAAATAGATTTCTGGATTAACGCAAGGAAGTTTCTTCAGTTGCTCTGCACATTAAACAGGTAGTTCTAGATATTGGGGTACCTCTTTTAACACAGCATAGATTTAAAAAAAAAATTCATTTTTGAATTTTAAAAGGCCGAAAAATAGATTTCTGGATTAACGCAAGAAAGTTTCTTCAGTTGCTCTACACATTAATAGATTAATAGATAGTTCTAGATATTGGTGTACCTCTTTTAGCACAGTACATTTGATTTAAAAAAAATAAAAATATTTCATTTTTGAATTTTAGAAGGCCAAAAAATAAATTTCCGGATAATTTCTTCAGATTCTCTACACGTTAATAGATTAATAGATAATTCTAGATATTGGTGCACCTCTTTTAACACAGTACATTAGATTTAAAAAAATAAAAAAAAATTATTTTTTTAATTTTAGAAGGCCAAAAAAAAAGATTTCTGGATTAACGCAAGAAAGTTTCTTCGGTTGCTCTACACATTAATAGATTAATAGATAGTTCTAGATATTGGTGTACCTCTTTTAACACAGTACATTAGATTTTTAAAAAATAAAAAGATTTCATTTTTGAATTTTAGAAGGCCAAAAAATAGATTTCTGTATTAACGCAAGAAAGTTTCTTCAATTGCCCTGCACATTAATAGATTAATAGATAGTTCTAGATATGGGTGCACCGCTTTTAACACAGTTCACTAGCAGGAATGACCGAGCTAAGCTCGGTCAAAATTAGCCTTGTGTTTAATTCGATATTTTATTCTCACTGTATCATTCTTGCTGTTTAGCAATAATAATAATTGGCATGATCCTGAGGCATAGTGATACAAAATGACCCACTAACCCAATTTTTTCGAACATGCGACCTAACCAATGCTCTTTTCAAATCCGAAAACGATAGAATACAAAATTTAGTCAAAATCGTTAAAGTCGTTTTATAGATAAAATTAGCTTGACCCACGGTAACCCAAAAGGGACCAACTAATCTAAATTTACTGAACATGTGGTCTTCTCGTGCTGGGAAACAATGTAATAAAAAATTTTGCCAAAATTGTTTGAGCCGTTTTTTAGGTACAGTTAGCTTGACTCACAGTGACCCCAAAATGATCCTCTAATCGAATTTTCTCGAACATGCGACTTAGTCCAATGGTCTTCTCATGTCCAGAAACGGTATAATACAAAATTTTGTCAATGTTTTGAGCCGTTCTTTTCAGGGTTGGCTTTTTACCGGTAAAAACTGGTTTTTACCAGGACATGGTAAAAACCTGGGAAAAAGTGGTAAAAACCTAAGGATACAATAAACTCTACTAGTCATTAAACTGTATTAAACACTATTGATTGAAGCTGTATTTTCATGTAACTGATGCGAAATAAAGAATTAATTCTCTAAAGCTGCTGATATAGTACTTTAATCATAGAAATTTTACCATATTTTCTATTCCCCATCTATATAGAACAACAGATATTCAGTATCGATTTCGCAAAGCATAGTTTCCATTTCACTTATACTCTAATATGATTGTTTATGGATGTACAGCACATTGGATGAACTTACTGGCAGAAGATAAAGCTCCAATATCAATTACTAAACATGTTGATATACAGAAGTATTTCCAAAATCATCTGATAAAAGAAACACCAGTTGCCAAGCGAAGTATGATGGAGTAACCATGTAGAATGTATCTCCACATTTATTAAGAATAGTCCTGCATTGCTTAACATTTGCAAAAATCATGTAAAAGATATTGATATTAGAATTCAAAGATTAGTGAATGACTAATTTATTTAAACAAGTGAAGGATCTATTTCAACAGCTACAACCAGTAGCCAAAGCCTTAAATATTTGTCAGAGCAGATGCTTGTTCTGAATGGCTGAAATTAGTGCATTGTTCTGAATTAATTCCATATAAATATCTTGTTAAAAACAAACTGATTTGGCTTTAGAACCCTTTCTGTTTTTAGCATGTATGACAGATCCAATGCACAAAAATCAAGATCTATTAAGTGGAACACAAAAGGAAAGGGAATGGCGTATAGATTTTATGCCAAATTCTCTTTCACTCCTGTTGTTATATGAAGTTGAAGGATAACCATTTCCAAGAAGCTTCTTTAAAACAAAAGATGTAAAAGCCAAAGTTCGGTGGAAAGCACTAAATAACAAAGAAATGAATCCCGAATTCATACATTTAATGTTGAATTTTCACTCCGTACCTTATAGTTCTTCGTCATAGAGCTAATTTTTTCGAACTTTTCACATATCCATCCACAGTAAATTAAGAAATAGACTAGGGTGTACAGAAAGCTACAAAGCTTTTTATAAAATGCTAAAAGGCTCCAAGGGCATAGACTGGTAAACTTTACTAACATTTGTACAAACTATATTATGTGATAATATTTGTAAGCATTTGGTTTTTATTAAAATGATTAAGTTTTTTAAATGTGATAAAAGTGCTCTTATAATTTTCCATTTCCTTTCAGTAAAAATTAATAAACTAGTCTCCATTAAGATAAATATAATAAATAAATATTGTAATGTGCATTCTCATAATGATAGTTATAATAAGCATTAGGTTTTAATAACGATAAATGTGCAAATAATATATTAAAATTTTGAATTCTTGTAGGTGGTAAACATGGATGAATGTCAACTGAGCTTTTTATATTCCTTAAAACCCGCTATTTTCATATAACATTCTTTTACTTACCTAATCAGAAACTAAATTAGGTGAATATTGTGTGGAAATAGTGGTATTAAATACCCAGAAAACTTTGACTCCTGGGAAAATGAAAAATTGGAAGATAATTTTTATAAAAATGACAAAAAACAGTCAAACTCATAAGTTTTTCAAAGGTGGTGAAAACCATGGTAAAAACATGCTTTTCCAAAGACGGTAAAAACCATGGTAATAACCGGTAAAAACCATCAGACGGTAAATACCGTCCAACCCTGGTTCTTTTAGATACAATTAGCTTGACCCACAGTGACTCAAAAATGACCCAGTAATCGAATTTTCTTGAACATGTGACTTAGCTCAATCGTCTTCTCATGCTCAGAAACGGTATAATACAAAATTTTGTCAAAATTGTTTGAGTCGTTTTTAGATACAATTATCTTGACCGACAGTGACCCCAAAAATGATCCACTAATGGAATTTTTTCGAACATGTGAATTAGCCCAATGGTCTTATGCTCAGAACGATATAATACAACATTTTGTCAAAATGTTTTGAGCCGTTTTTTAGATACAATTATCTTGACCCACAGTGACCCAAAAATGACCCACTAATCAAATTTTTTCGAACATGTAACTTAGCCCAATGGTCTTCTCATGTCCAGAAACGGTATAATACAAAATTTTGACAAAATCGTTCGATTCGTTTTTTAGATACAATTTGCTTGACTCACAGTGACCCAAAATGACCCACTAATCGATTTTTTCTCGAACATGTGACTTAGCTCAATGGTCATCTCATGCCCAGAAGCTGTGTATTACAAAATTTTGTCAAAATGTTTGAGTCTTTTTTTAGATTCAATTAGCTTGTCACCTGACTCATTGTGACCCAAACTGACCCACTAATCGAATTTTCTTGATCATGCAACCTATCCCAATGGTATTCTCGTGCTCGAAAACGATAGAACACAAAATTTCGTCAAAATCGTTAGAGCCGTTTTCTAGATGAACTTAGCTTGACTCACAGTGACCCAAAAATGACCCACTAATCGAATTTTCCCTAACATGTGACTTAGTCCATTGGTCTTCTCGTAATCCAAAACCAGTACATTACAAAATTTAGTCAAAATCGTTAGAGCCGTTTTTTAGATAAAATTAGCTTGACCCGAAGTGACCCCAAAATGACCCACTAATCGAAATTTCTCGAACACGTGACCTAGCCCAATAGTTTTCTCGTGGCCAAAAAGGTTTGTATGTAAAATTTAGTCAAAATCGATAGAGCCGTTTTTCAGATACCGTTTTTCCAGTTTGACCTGGACCCATTATGATACAAAATGACCCACTAATTGAATTTTCTCGAACACAGGACCTAGTCCAAGGGTCTTCTCATGCCCGAAAATGGTAAAACACAAAATTTAGTCAAAATCGTTAGAGCCGTTTTTAAGATAAAATTTACACACACACACAATTTTTGCTCGCATTATAATATAAGAATTGATTAAAAAAAATAAGATTTCATTTTTGAATTTTAGAAGGCCAAAAAATAGATTTCTGGATTAACGAAAGAAATTTTTTTCCGGTTGCTCTACACACTGATAGATAGTTTCAGATATTGGTGCAAATTATGAATGTAGGCACATTAAGAGGTTACTTCAGTCAACTGAAATGACCCGCTCACTAATGCTAATCCTGTGGAAGAAATTTTTAAAGACATCTCGTTTGCATTTCAGTATTTTTAAACAATTCTTTTTGCATTGACCAGCTGAGATCGATCTGTACAAAGGACGTTTTTTATTTTTTTGATTTTGTGCACAGATATTTTTAATTAGGACAGTTTTTCTTTCGGAGCCGGTTTCGAAAGTGAAAGTATCCTCTTGAAAAAAATAAAAAGTAAAAAAGGTCCGATGTAGAGATCAATCTCAAAAATCATTTAAAAATATTAAAATGCAAATGAGATATCTTAAGAAATTTCTTTAGTGAGCGAGTCTTTCCACATGACTGAAGTAAGCCCCTTAAGCATAAAATGAAAGACCCAATTAATAAAAGTTATGCAGAAAGGCATAAAGAGACAATAAAAGGCTCTTGCACCTGGGCAATAAGAACAAAAGGAGTAACAAGAGGTATTACTGAAAGCACGCACTTAAAATAAATAAATGAAATAAAATAAATAATAAAGTTTGTCAGATTTAAAAAAATAGGATTTTATTTTTGAGTAAAAAGGATAAAAAATAGATTTCTGGAATTACACAACAAAGTTTCTTTATTTGCTCTACAAATTGATATACAGTTCTAAATATTGGTCCAAAATATCAGTGTAGGCATACATACATTAAGCATAGATTAAAATAAATGGATAAATCTGAAACGCTATACAGAGAGATATAAAGAGACGATAAAAGGCTCTTGCACCTAAGCAGTAAGAACAAACGGAGTAATAAGAGGTATTGCTGAAAGTACGTATTTAAAATAAATAAATAAATAAAATAAAATATATAATACATTTTGTCAGATTTTAAAGAATAGAGTTTTATTTTTGAGTAGAGAAGGTTAAAAAACAGATTTCTGATCAACAAAATTTCTTTGTTTGCTCTACAAATTAATATACAGCTCTAGATATTGGTTCAAAATATCATCGTAGACATACATACACTAAGCATAGGCTGAAATAAAGGAATAAATCTGAAACTTTATTCAAAGAGACATTAAAAGCCTTATAGGCATAAGAGCAAACAGAGGTAATAAGAGATCTCGGGGGCTGTACATATATAGCGTTATCACTTAGGGGGGGGGGGGGGCACTTGATATAGTAAGATATTTTTAGGGTGAGGGAGTAGTCTTTTGATATCGATATCATTTTTGATCCAACCAAATCGATTTTTATGAAAATACAAAGGTATTATTAAAACCATTAAGTAATTATGAAATCTTTTCATTTCAAAATATGGATTATCCTAACGTTCTGCATTCTTATTCTTCTGCGATATGTGGATATAATGCGTTGTTAGAGAAACGAGGTTCGAAGTGGTACTTGTTATGTTTACTAGTAAAAAAATGGGAAGAATGTTGGTCACCTGTTTTGTTGATAATATGTTCTGCTTAGTGCTTACACCCTCCCCGTCAAGGGGGAAAGTGCAAGAAGATAATATTATTGTTGAATGCATTGCGTAACAAAAGCTATATTTTTAAATAGTAAGCATTTCGTTAAAGTATTATTTGCTATAAAGTTATTTAATAGTTGTATTGAATAAATAATAGTTGTTAGAGTTGTTTAATAGTTGTAATATTGTATAATAGTAATATTTTATTGTCTTCTCTTAATTTAAATCAGTAAAATATGCGAACAATAAATGCATATCATTGCAAAAGTATTAAAAAGAAAGAAAGAAAAAATTGTAAAAATAAAAAGAATTTTTAGACATTGATAACGATATCATTAGGGCGGGAGGTTGTATGATTACGTATGATATCGTAAGAGGGGGGGGGGGGGTCTAAAATCGCCAAAAAGTTGATAACGTTATATATGCATGGCCCCTTGTCAAAAGTATTTTCCCCCCATTTTTCTTTGTTTCTTCCTTTTTCCTTTTTTTGAGTATTTCACAATTGAAGAATTTGTGAGAGAAAAAAATTGTAAAAAATGTATGTATCTATGTAAAAAAATTAAATTTCGAGAAAATTTAAATTAAAGCATTTTATTGTAAATTTTATCGATTTATTTTCCTCTTGGTAGCACATGTTTGAAATGGTATTATTATTGTTATGTTATTGTTATTATTATTGTTATGTTATTGTTATTATTATTATTATTTATGCAGAACCTGGTATAGAGATCTTTTGAATTTCACAAATCTTAGCGATACGTTTTAGCAGGTTTTACCGTATCTCGATTAGTTTGCATATCTTTTATTTAATATTGTAAAAAACATCAGTAATTTCAGTTCTAAATACTAGGGGACACGAAAATTCAGGAAATACGAAAAGGGGTCCGTATATCTAAAAGTTTAAGAACCGCTGCTCTTAGACTATTTTTTTAAGCAATAAATGTAAAAATATGATATCTTCGTGTCCGGACCAACTTAAGGTATTTCAAATTCCTTAATATAAGGGAAAGTGGAACATAAAGATTGGAATAAAAGAATCCTCCCTGGGGGAGCGATCCTCCTTTAAAATATCGTTTTCAAGCACAAAGCACTAATATGCTTCGATTAAAATTGGCCTTCCTCCATAAATGTACAGTCGTGAAAAAAAAAAAAAAGTAAATACCCCCTACTAACTCCTCAACAAATTATCGTAGAAGAAAGTTACTAGTACCGAACGATTGGAAATAAAGTCTACTTTTAAATGATGTATATAAAATTTGCTTAGGGAGCCATCTACATATTAAAACGAACCGTAACTTTGTTTTTTTTCAATAGCAGTACACAATTCTCACAGCATAAATGAACTCTACATCCTTCAATTAGCCTAAAAACAAACTTTTATGCAGTTCGTACCATAAATTTCTGAGAAATTAATTATTTTAAAACGAGCGTATTTTAAGGGCTGTATCCAAAATGAAGTTCGGAACTCAATTGTTAACCGAGAGAGCTCTCATCTTGATCAATGCACCTTAAGAAGTCAATGAAGCCTGCTAGATTACACGACAGCAAAAGAAATTTCAAAATATCTAGTCACTCCTATCATCGACGGCCCCTTAAAACATCATTTTGCTGCTTTTTAAGCATAATTTGAAAACTACTTGGAAGAAAAATGTGAAATTTTGGATTTCCATAAAGCAGGACTTAATAAATCTAATTCCATCAAAAAAAATTGTAGGTTGCAATTCATATTTTTTTCGAGTATTAATTTCATAAATCATAATTATTATCATAAAGTTATAAAAATTGCAATTTCAGCGTATTTATGTTTGGGTATATTAGTATTATTGCTACACAAAAAATTAGCACATTACGAGCATAATTTCTGGAGATATAAATAAAAATATGAAAATGTAATTTAACATTAGAAGCACTAAATTTTGAATGTTTATAATTCAAAAACTTATCATTCAAATGACTTGAAATTAGGTGTCTAGGCATAGTTTGAACCGAAGATTTGAAATATCTCGTTAAAATTGGGTATTGTCATTTAAAAAAAAATGAAGTTTGGATTCGTTTTAATATGTAGATGGCCCCCCTAAGCAATTTTTATATACATCATTTAAAAGTAGACTTTATTTCTAATCGTTCGGTACCAGTAACTTCCTTCTACGATAATTTGTTGAGGAGTTAGTAAGGGGTGTTTGCTTTTTTTTTTCCACGACTGTACTATGTTATCGTTTTAAAAAAGAATGGTCAGTGCTTAAATGTACGGATTTTCCACATTTAATTTTATAAATAAATAATAATAATACAGATATTTCAATAAAATATTAATAGAGCTGTTTTCTTCTTCATTTTCCTTCTCTTTCTTTTTTCATTTTTTTCTTTTTCTTTTCTTACTCTCTTTTTTTTCCCAACAATGTACTGTATCAGTGATCGGAAAAACTACTTCTATTTTGTAGCGGACTACAACGACAACTACTTTATAGAAAATGTAGTTAACTACAACTATAATTACCGTATATACTTGTATATAAGTCGACTCGCGTATAAGTCGATCCCCCAATTCGTAAGCAAAATTTGGAAAAAATTTGAATTTTCATGTATAAGTTGAACCACATTTCTGTTGAAAAATGATTTGTAATCGAGGATAAAAAAAATTAATAAATTTTCATTAAATTAGTAAACATTTTTACGTTTCTAATCAGACTTCTTTTTTAAAAAAAATTCAACGTTTTAAAACAGTATAATTACGTAAAATCTAAGAAAATTAAACTACTTTGAAACCTATTAACATCAATTTAACGTATACTAAAAAAGAAAAAAATCTTTCAGAAATCTATTCAAGCCTTATTTACAAAAGTAAACAACTTCCTATAGACTGCTAAAATATACTACTTTTTTGTATTGTAGGACTTTTAGGAGAGATATCTAGAAGCATTCTCAAGTTGAACTCTTTTTAAAAATGGGATTAAAATGTTGAAAGGAATGCCCCTGTATTGAAGGAAATTCTGTTCCAAGAGAAAATGGGCGCAGAACAATTACAGGGACATTATTGTTAAGCTTTTTTTGTCAATCCCAGGGAAGTGACCATTGTCCGCTCTTATTTCTCTCTCCAACATAAACTCATATGTGATTACTTAAAAGACTTGCCCATTCGCCAAATATCTGCGAAAAATTTATTTATTTATTTACTAACTCGTGTATAAGTCGACCCCCCATTTTCAACTCCCAAATTTTGTCTGAAATTCATATATCTGAAATTCATATATGACTTATATACGAGTATATACGGTACTTATTTTAAAAAGCAGCGGCTACAAACTTTTTTAAAAGTAATCATTACTTCATTACTTTCAGATTTTATCAAATGATCCAACATACACTTGGAATTTAGAACACGGATTAATTAATATGCAGTCGGCCCTCATTATACCGTGTTATTGTCTACAATTAAATTCGATATAACCGAGGTTGCTAAAAAATTAAAAAGAAATTATACAAGAAATAACTTGTTAGCCTCCAAAATGTATGTTAACCTTTAACTGATGTCACAGAAAATTCACATAACTAGTGTGAAGCGGTCTGTGAGACCGCTCCATCGAAAGATGAATTAAAGCCGCGATTAACTCATAGGACGTTGTTTTTATACTAAAATTTTTGTACAGGAGTGTCGTAATTAAAATGCACCTACTCAAAAGTCTCTGGTGATAGTACTAAAGTTCCAAACGAAACAAAATTTCAGCAGTGTTGTAGATAAATTGAAATTTGCAAGTTAAACAATGAAAATTGGAAAAAGCACCTGTCTGTGAGACCGGTAACATCAGTTAAAGGTTAATACATATGTTACAACTTTCTTTGAAATTAAGAGACATACCTAATGCAATAAATATTTATGCATAGTTACATAAAAATGCGATTTAGCTACAACTTTGTGTGTGTGTGTGTGTGTGTGTGGAGGGGGGGGGGGGGGTAGTATTCGAAAATGCAGGTACCCGAACAAGTCAGATTACGAGAAGTTATTATTGTACATGACACTTATGTTTAACTATACGCTGTACAAATTTTATTTGTTATTCTTACAGTAATTTTTCGTTGACATTTGCAATTGGGTGCACAGAATATATTTTGCACAAAAGAGGAAAGTTACAATCACGTGATTTGAAGAATGGACCCCTCCGCTCTCCTCATCCTCATTAACCCTTTATGTACTGAATTATGAATTCATGAAAATTTTATTTTCTAAAGCCTTTTTCGTGAATTGTTTAAACTACATTAGAAGATTTATATAATCATTTAATAAATTTTAGAAGGATTTTAGAAGGATTGAAGGACTTAGAAGGATTAATTAAATTTGAACTTACAGGGATTTTATGCAATATTTATAGCCATACTCAAATCTTTTATTTTAAATATTTTTCTTAGTATTTTGGTAGAATTAGGAAATGTACAAATATAATGTTCTTACAATAGAAATATAGAAGTATTTCCGAATTGAAAAATCCCCCCCTCTCCCCTACGCCAAGAAAGCTGAAAAGATGCAAAGGCAAAAGAAATCATCCTTTTAAAAATATTTGTGTTTTGTGTAACCAATAATGTTTTTGGAACAAGATAAAGTAATGTATCTATAATTCATTCTAAACTGTATTACAACTAATCGATTTATTAAATGAATTTTATAAAAAGTTATTTTAATGGTACTTCTTAGTACTGTCAGTAGGTAAAGGGTTGAGTAGCGTTAAAGATAGTGCCTGTGCTCCCTACAAACTATGTACTATATTTTTTGTATCGCGCTTCTCGCTACACGAGATTAATTACTAAGAAAAAGTAAGCGACTATTGTAGTTTGGCTACTTGTAGCAAAGAAGATAGAGAGTACCGTTCAAGTTCTTTGCTTACAGCGCACTTTTATCTTCCACTGTATTCTATTAAGATGTTATTGCTTTTAATTATTTTCTTGAAAAATATTTCATAATTTAGCTACATTACTAATCTTGAAATTTATTAATACAAAATATATTCGGCTATTATAGGATATGTAAGAACGCTTAAAAAAAGATTTGAATCCACTGAATTCTTTAACCTTTAACTGATATCACAGAAAATGCCACATAACTTAGTGTGAAGCGGTTTGTGAGACCGCTCCATCGAAAGATGAATAAAAGCCTTGATTAACTCATAGGATGTTGTTTTTATACTAAACTTTTTGTACAGGAGTGTCGTAATTAAAATGCACCTACTCAAAAGTCTCTGTGGTGATAGTACTAAAGTTCCAAACGAAACAAAATTTCAGCAGTGTTTGTAGATAAACTGAAATTTGCAAGTTAAACAATGAAAATTGGAAAAAGCACTGCATGGTCTGTGAGACCGGTAACATCAGTTAAAGGTTAAATAACACCAAGGATTTCCTTCTTCTTCTTCTGTTTTTCCCAAAATAAATTTGTTCATTAGAATAAAACAATAATTCGTCCACTTAATTGAAAAATAGATATATTGCAAGCCTTCATTTGTACTCTCAACTCAACTCCTTTCAAGGGTAAAGGTTAAAACAATTGAATATTTGCTCAAGATAATTTTCCAGATTCCCCGTGGGCCTTTAATTTGTCGACTTGCGAGTTACGCTAAGCCAAGGCTCAGTAGTAAAAGAGGTTGTACATGTCAGGTATCTTCTAAATTAATTTGCTCCATGGGTTCCACTACTGGGGAGTCCCCTCAGCGATCCATAGAGGTAAATAGTCATTTGGAACTAAAGCTCAGTGAGCATAAAATACCGAAGTTTATTTAATTCTGGGGTTGGGTAAAAACTAATGTTAGCTGTTGTCTATACAGGGCATCCCTTCTTGCCATTAACCAATAGATAATTCCTAAATCGTTTAGTTTTAGAAATATATCACCAATTGCAAAGAATTTTTTTTTCCAATTGTTTGTTCTTCATTGCATGAAGAACATTTGAAATTTATTTTATTGTTTTATTAGCCCCCGGTATGCTATTTCTTTCTCCCAGCTTATTTTGTGTCGTCTCCAAAAAATAACGTTACGTTGTATAAGCCAGCCATAAAACAAAGCAGATGTATCATTGTACGATTAACTATTCAGCAATTTTTTAAACTGTTAAACATCACACAGTTTAAATTTTTATACTGTCGTATTGGGGGGAAAAAGTACTTTTAAATGCAATTTGTTTGAAAACTGCATCTCCATTTATTTTTGAGATATTAATTTTTTTTGCAGTTTTTAGCGACATTTGTTCAATTTTGGCAACTCAAGTACTCCATTTCTGTAGAAAGTAAAAGAAAAATAGTTGGAAAATAACAATCATATCTTTTTGTTGCTATTTTCTCATAACTACTGAAAAAAAAAAAAATGTAATTAAACTACGTGCGCTATTTTGAAAAAATATAAATGAATGATTTCTGATAAAACATGGAGCTATTATAAACTAAATTTAATTTTAAGTACCTATATTAATATATTACAAACAAATGAAGGCATATGAAGCCGATTTTTTTGTCGAGTTTCTTGAATGATAATATCTCTTTTTTTGGATTTGTGTATTATTCAGCGCGAGGCTAACGAGCAAGACGGGCTACCGCGGTGCATTCTACGTATCTTTTTTTTACAGGCTGCTGGAGTCACGTGATGCTCGAATGCACCAATGAAGGTGGGCGAAAAGAGAATCACGTCACTCTAGTGGTCTGTAAAAAAAGATACGTGGGATGCACCGCGGTAGCGTGTTTTTCTCGTTAGCCTCGTATTCAGCGATAGTGACGTCGCATGCGTACTTTACTGTAGAAGTGTAGATGTTGTTTAATATTGGATCGCAAATGAGGAATTCTTCAACGGATGTGGATGACGTTATTTTATATAAAATAAAAGCGTGTGTTTTAAGTCTTTAAACTGAAATATGTTTTGTACTGAGTTCCGATTATACAAATCCCGCTTAACCGAGTTATTTTCTTCTGACGGACTGATGGTTTCCACTGTTGTGAGAAAACTATTATAAATGAAGTGTTAGGTGAAGATGAAAGAGCAGTCGTAAAAAGTTAGAACTCTGATTTTCGGGTCAGAATGGGAAAAAAATGGCCATAATTTTTTTGAAAAAAAAATATTGTTATTTTTCTTTTTCCATTCATGACCAGAAAATCAGAGTTATAACTTTTTACGGCTACTCTTTCATCTTCACCTAACACTTCATTTATAATAGCTGTTTCATAATAATGGAAGCCATCAGTCCATCAGAAGAAAATGATCCATTCCAAAGGTATAAATCGTTTGAAAAAAACTATGAACTAATTAATGAATTAAGTGAAAATTTATATTTCATTTCCTTAGTCGGTAACGATTTGTGTAAATCCGGTTTATCCGAGTTTTTTGTTCATTTTTGGTCCATATTAACCCAGATAATCGGGACTCTACTGTATCCATATATATATATATATATATATATATATATTATCGAGGGGCGGCACTAAATTCTGAAAAAGAAGAATTCCTGTTTTCTAGTTTTATTATTATTCAACTATTTAAGTCAAGATGGTTATTTAAAAAAATTACAAAATTTAAATTTTTATATGGTTGTTGGATCGATAAGTTACATTTAGAAAAACTTTCTCCAAGCTGTAAAAAGTAAAACAGTAAAAATTCCATTTTTGTAAGAGCATGTTAACCTACCTACTTTGAATTTTATGGATTTTCAGCGTTTTTTGGTGTTTGCTACGATCATATATGCTTTAAGGCAGGATGAGGCATTTAATCATCTGAATTTAAAACACCAAATTCGGGTTACCCGAACTGCAAATCTTTTAATTAGAAAATATAAATATATTTTTCAGGATATAATGTGGAAAATTTATCTGCATCACTGTAAAAATTAGTTTTTACTTGGGCCATTTACGGCCATTTTTCTCCGGATAAATTTTGGTAGAAAAATTTCGAAAATAGTGTGTGTGTGTGTGTGTGGGGGGGGGGGGGGGGGAGTTGTATAGTAATACTTCGATTATCGTCTAACCTCTTTTAACAAATGTTTCGGCTAAAATCCTTGTTTTCCCTGTTTGTTTCACGCACATGTAAACATATAGGTAGAATAAAATAATACTAAACACTAATAATCTGGTTTATATAGTATACAAGCTCGCAACAAAACAAAAACTTGTGATAAGAAAAAACCAAATCTTGCACCCAGTGGTGTAGTCCTGGGAAAAAAAGTGGGGGGACGCTCATAGTCTCGAACATTAGGCACTGTATCACCCATAGGGCAAACTTGATTTTGAATCTTACTTTTCATTTTGTATTCCAGAGAAAAGTAATTGAAAATTTAAATGTAAATATTTTTTAAAAATTTAATTTAACTTTAAAAATTTTAATTTAATTTAAATTGTCTAAATAAATAATTTATTTATTTTTTTGTACGCAGTTATTCAAAATGAAAAAGCAATTCATTCAACGTAATTTATGTTACAACAATTTTAACATTTTTTTTTTTACTCAAAATACAACTTTAACTAGAATGAAAAATTATGCTTCATTGCATAGATTATGAAACATTTTCTAATAGTACCAAGAATATTCTATTATAATTATTTTTTTCATACAAAGAACACAGACACATAAATAAACATTTTAGAAAATGCTTAAGTTCTTAACTGCTCTGCTCAACAAGCGCAAAACGTTTTGACATGACTATGGAAACGATTTGGAATCAAACTGTGTTTTCCATTTTTTTATAAATAAATTACCTATTGAGTTATAAGCGATGGTAATCACGTGACAAAGACTTTTTCACCCTTCCTTGAGTGGTTATTCTTCTTTCGCGTGGAAATTCTGTTCAAAACGTCCACTTTGGCACTATTTTCTGAAAGATCTATTACGTTTGCAAAAAAAAAACGAAAAAAAAACCAGTTCAATTATATAGTTTTTGAACAACAACACCTGCTAGTTTCAGGCATTTCCGAAAAAAAAAAAAAAATTAAAACTTATGTCATGAAGTTGCCCTTTTCAATTATAGAACAGCCTTAACAAACTTAAAAGCCTTTTTTCAGTAATTACTGTCTATAGATTCACTCACGGGATCTGAACCCTACCCGCTTGCTATGTTAATCCTATGGGAGATTTAAAAAAAAAAAAAAATAACTGGTTTGCATTTCAATATTTTTGAATAATTTGTATTTGCTTTGGATAGACAAGATCGATTTCCTCAATGCCCATTTTTTACTTTTTCGATTTTGTTCGCAGTCTTTTATTTATTTATATATTTATGAGGATACGTTGACTTTCGAAATCGGTTCCGAAAGTGAAATTATCCAAACTGAAAAAAAAGTGCAAATAAAATCGAAAAAGTAAAAAACGGCCATTGTAGAGATCGGTCTCAGCTATCCAATGCAAAAATCATTTAAAAACTTTGAAATGCAAATGAGGTATTTAAAAAAAATTCTTCCATAAGATTAACATTAGAAAGCGGGTGTTTTCAGGTGGATGAAGTAATCTCTTAACAAGCAAATTCTTCAGTATATAATCTATGTATTTTTTACATACCACACAGTCAAACTAACAGTGTAATTAAAGGAGAGAACGCATAAAACCACTAAAAAAAGGTTTTCTGGCAATTACCGTTTATTGACGACAATATTTGTGTATCCATATCTTTTGTGCAGTCTTATATATGAATTTATTTGTATTATATTCACACAGTAAAACTTAGTTGTGCGAAAACACGAATAATTCTCTTGAAAGCGGCTGCCGAAGGCGAATGTTTTTCAGCGTGTGTATGCTCCTTTGAATTTTGGTACCAATAATCTTTCAAAGTTTCTTTCCGCTTTAATTATCTGAGATTAAACAAGACAAAGAAATATTTTATAAACGGCTGGTGCCTAAATTTAGGGGACCATACATACGTTTTAAAAAATCTGCCTTCTGCATCGGCCATTTTTGTGTCAGCACTCAGGCCTCGTATTTAGGGAGCGGTGAGTTTTCTGTAGGTGACGTTATCTCCCTTCTCAATAACGTATATCAATTTCACAAAACGCTTTTCAAACTGTTACAGTGTACGGAGAGTAATGCAATGGAATTTCTTTGTGTATCTCTCTATTCTAAAAAAAGTAACTACCGCTGTCACCGCCGCCGCCGCCGGTTTTGAATTTTTTGTGACCGGAGGTTTTCTTCGTTAATATTAAAAAAAATAATGCATACAAAAATATCAAAATTGGTGGTATTATACAAAAATGTTTGATAAACACGCTGATGCAGACAGTTTTCAAATCGAAGAATTATTTAAAAAGATATTTAATGCTAAAGTTGGACAAAATCGTTCCACTAAAAAAGTTTTATAGGAGCAAAAACTATACATGGGAATTTAATCATTTTTAGATCATTTTATACGTTTGAAGCTCCCGGTGTGCAGATTGTATTTCTTTTTTTAATTTGATTCATTTTTTGAGGTTTTATTTCTGTTTTAAATTCAAATTTTCAGCATTTCGAGAGATATTTTTTACGTATTCTAGAAAATGGTATTAATTTATACTGTTGCCAAATGTATAAACAGCGCAAACAATGATGTTTGCTTCAAATTAGAAATTTACTTACACGTGACTATTATAAACAGAAAAAATCAAAAAAATCATTTGGAATTAGAATTAAATAATTATGTACAAAAAGCAGGAACTTATTAAAAATTACGTCATAAAAAGTATACACGTGAATTTTAAAAGAGAAAGGATATTGTAAAATAATAAATTCATTAACATGCGTTAGAAGTCTTAAATAGGTGAAATTACGTCATATTTACGTCACATTATACTTATTACATAAAATCAACACAAAATAATATTGCAAAAAGTTTAAATTTAGAAATTGCGCTAGACATTTATTTGATATTTTGAGAGGATCTTTTCAACTATTTTTGTTAGGAAAGCGCAAATAATATTTAATTTCTAACAAAAGTATTTCCACGTGAATATTTAAAAGAGAAAGAATAGCTTGGTCAAAATTACGTCAGATTAAAAACGATTAATTTAAAATGCCTCATTTAAAAGAACTTTCTTTTCGCTTTGTTAAAAAATACCAGGAGACAAAGACTCTGTTTACTGAATTCCTTTTATGTTAGCTTATTTTGAAATGTTGTTACATGTGTCTACGTCATCAAGTTACTTTTATTTCGACGTTTTATTTGTATTTTTATTGATGTTGTACTAATTTATTTGTTCTTTCGTTATTTAAAATAAAAATTATGTCAATTTGTATAATTTGACGAGTGGTTTGGCGATTTATATAATTTGGCGAAATTGGTAGACTGGATAATCAAGTAGTACCGCAGCGGATTTGGCGTTAAAATTCCCCAATCAAAGAGAAATGAATAAAAATCCGTTTATAGGGAGATCGCCACTGTTTTTTAAATTATAATTCAATCTTTCGAAATCTTTTTAAAGCCGATCAAATTAGCGTGCATTTAGATTCTGCGGTGTCTGGACGGGGGTTGGCGAGCGTAGCTCGTAGGGGGCCGAGCCCCTAGTTCTGTAAATAAACGATAGAAGTTACACAATCTGTATTCTATATTAAGCAGATTGTATTACAGTGATATATATCAATTTCATTATGTTTGAAGTAGTGTAATATTATTAAAATACAATGTAAAGAATTTTCTTTCCGTAGAGCATAATTTAACCTTTTCAGGGTCAAAGCAATTTCATTGCTAAAGCGTTGAAATTAATGAATGACACCGGAATTTGAAACAAATTTATTTCTAATACGAAAAAGCTATATTTCTCACATATGAAAAACCGAATTTTTTTTAACTAAAATTCTGGTGCCAATGTGTCATCCAGGATTTAACTTTAAGTGGTTTCATAAAAATACCAGCGCCCCTCAAGGGGTTAATGGAATAGTTTAATGTATACCTGTAAACGAACTACAAGCGCTACGCATTTCATTTTCATTAAAGAATCTGTATAGTAAATCATAATAAGATTATATATATAGTGTGGCAATTCAAGTTTATATACGGGCAATCAGAATGACGAACCGAAGTCATAACACTTTTCACCTATGTTAGAAAGTGTTAAAGTATTGTATTTTAATTTTGTATTTTTTTATGCTGCTGCAAATTTTATAGATTGCAGACATTGTTAAACAATACTGCCGTTATTCAATAAAATCTGTATTATATTTTAAAAATACTTTACAAATGTAATAAATAAGACTACATCAAAAACCCAAAGTCATAGTTCTATCAGCTTTTTTTTAGAAAATGAAAAAATGAAACAATTATTATTTTTTTTTTTTTTCAGAACACCCGATTATGCTACTGTATCGCCGCACAGTGTAAGATTTCACGAATCTAGCGGGTCAAAATTCAATTTATGAAAATTACCAATATTAAAGTAATAAAATTGATCTTACTAGAGATAAAATGGTTATGTATTATGAAAAAGTACAGTGAAACCTCCCTGTGCGACAACCTCCATTAAGCGACCACCTCCCTGAACAACCATTTTTTCATGGAACGAAATTTATTCCCATACACTCAATACTAATTTTACCTCCATTCAGAGACCATCCTAGTTGGACTCCCTCCATGAGCGACCAATTTCTTTGAAGAGAATGAAACAAATTCAGTTTTTTCCTGGTTGCTTGAAGAAGGTTTTATTACAAAATTAATTGCCGAAAGCGCATTATTCATCAAACTTCTAAACTAAGTTTCGAAATTTTTTTTTTAAATTCCGGTAACTTTTATGTGTTTAAACCCCTTTGTGCCTTTTATTGAGATGTTAATGTCATGATTTGTAATGCTTAAATGCAAATATATTGCTAGCGACCACTGCATCATCCTTAAAAATTCTTCCTTTTTCTATTTCCTACATTAATATTATCTTCCCCTTGTTTTGGAGTTTTTAATAATAATTCTCTTTTAAGTCTAAATCTTTCAATTATATATTTTTTTTTTCTTTCTGCGATACTTCATTTTTCTTCAGGTTTACGGAACTGCTATTTCTTTACATCAAATCTATAATCAATATGTAAGAGGCATTCCATAAATCTTAATTGTGCATGTTGTGCCGATAAGCCCCAAGAAAATTTGTGAGTATTATTCGTATATTATCGAATCATTTTAAAGTCATTCACCACCTTGAATTTTCCATTACAGAGATTGCATTTTTAAGTTACTATGTGCAAGACCTGTAAAGATTTAATTTCGGACAATTTCAAATTCTTCTGTTATTGACTGATCAGTTTCCATGATGAACTTAAACTTTATAGATCTAGAGCAAGAAGTAGATAATGGCTGTGGATTTACCCATTATAAAATTTTGATTTTCTTCATTACAGCTTTTTTTTATATGACGAGTATCCTGTTTTTTGAACGATTTTTTAAATTGTCGTTGCTCTTTAGGGACTTTCAGATATATTTCTAACACGTCCATAGTATCCTTTTTTTCTAGATTGTCTCAGTTTTAAACACATGGCGCGTGGTTATTCATTTGTGTTCCGGGAATAACGAATGCACCTTTTGTCTTTTGATTTCGGTCCACTTAAATAAAAAAATTTGTTTGGTTGTCCAACCTTTTTCTGGTCCAACCTTTACTTCAGCCCTGTAAATATATTTATTGTTAATGTTCGAATCTGTTAATCTCTTATTTTACTTCAAAAAACATTCTTTAAGAGATGTCAATTTCTGCATCTTTGATTACTGTCAATTATAAATGAATGGATCAGCCGCTTAATCTGCTCTAACATAACATATGAGCAATGTTGAAGATTATATTTATGTAATAAATAGTCTGTCAGGATATTTTTAGAATTAACGGGGAATGATTCATGTCTAGTAACATAATTTTTTTAAATCACATATAATTCTCTTTTCGAAATTTACACTTCCGTACGTGACAAAAAATTACTTATATTCAAGAGTGGCAAATAGTGGCAGCAGAAATTTATTTATTCTATATCTACATGCATACATAATTACAACAAAAAATTATATTACAATGTACAATCGTGTACAAAATTTTTGGCAGCTTTTTAAAATTTATTATATGCTATTAAATTTTCAAATAATTTTTATATTGACTTAAAAAAATATTTTTTAAATATAACACTCCTAAATAACTATTATAACAGTAAGATACAAAGTACGTACATTGTTGCAAAGATTCCATACTATCATTAAAAAATATTTACAAAATAAGTATGTTTTAGCCAAAAAATATCAATGGCAATTACAACTACACAATCGCCATTCTAAAAAGATTGAAAGAAAATTTGGTTTTTGAGCCGATTTTTGATGGTGTTGTTGTAGAGTTAGGCTGCTATCACTGTACATTTTTTTCCTCCAAAATGTGTTAGATGTTATTTGAAACATCTAAAAGTGAAATTACTGCAAGTCGATTTTTGGACTTTTTTCCCGCTAGATTTGCAAAATCTTACGCTGTGCGCCGGTTTAAAATAAAAAAAAATCATAAATGTAAAAGAGAACAGAACTAAAAAGTTTTTTACTGTGGCTTCAGGGGGACAGACTCCCACTACCTCCCTGATGAATAATTCTTGGTCATCCTTTCTTTTACTGTTTAATTACTTTACATCCTTTGAGAAGAACAAACTTTATTATTATTTTTTTAATTTCGAGGAAGAGAAAAAAGTTACTAAATTAAGTTTGAAAATCCAGAGAGAAGCAATTCTGCTCAACTACCATTGCTGACACCCATGCTTCTTTTCCACCCTGTTCTACAAAGATATGGTTTTATAACAAAAATATATTGATATTTAAAAATATACAACCCTTATCAAAAATTCATGGTATAACATAGCATACAATTTAAAATATTATTGGTCAAAACTCAAAAGATACTTACAACTCTTTTGGATAGGACTTTTGATCTTCAATTGAGGTCGATAATTTCATACCTGTTTCTGTACGACAATGTTTGGAAGGAATTTTAAAACTTTCCAGTTTCGGTTGCCTATATCGTTTCAATGTTATTTTATCCTTCAAAAATTGAAATTTGGTACAAAATACTTATGGCTAGAATTTAAAAAAGAGGCACTTCAGAGATACTCGCTCGAATTCAAACTAATTCAATGCTTGTTGTTTTCCTGTGTAAAGAGGTAATCCTCGAATCTAATCGGGAAATAATTGTCAATGTGAATGAAAAACGAAGATGGGAGAAGGGGGATAATGGTTTTGCGAGATTCTTGAATTGCACAGTATCAGGAGTTGTCGGTCTGCATTGATGTCCCTTTTGTTGATTTATTCTGTATTCGACTGCAGACGCCATATCGACCATCTGAGGACCCTTACTAACTAACATATGTGACAGTTATGACAATTACCCTCAATGTCCTTAAAGACTCCAAGTCCCATTTACAGATTAATGGAAACATGCTGCTGTTAATTGTCATGTGAGAAAAACATGACCTGGCTTTAAAATTGAAACATCCAGGGATGTAGTGGAGGGTATACCGATGTATACGCCGTATACCTTCTGGATTTTTTAAAGGAACACCGTATGCTCTGTTTCTCAAGAAAGCTATGGTAAATACACTCTAGGGTATACGCTCTGCCCTGAGTGTATACCCTCTGCTTAGAGCGGTATACCCTCTGTGTTTTTTACGACTACACCACTGGTTACATCTGGACATTTTTTAAACAGAGACTGTGATGTATGCAGACGTTTTTCGGAGAGCTTGTGTGGTCTTTCTGTTAGAAATAGGAGAGGACAATTGTTTTCGATTAGAGATTTCCAATTAAAACTAAAGTATACATCTAAAGGAACTAATGTCAAGGTACTATAACTAAGGTAATTATGATGAAACAGCAAGTAAACACCCCCAATCTTCCCTTTCAGTTCACCCCTTTAATTCCTTCAATTGGCTTTTTAAATGCAATTTGTTAAAGAAAATTTAAATAGTTCAAAAAACCATTCTACTTCATAAAATTGTTAATTTATTAATGTGTTTTTTTATTTCAAAAATTTAATAAATCAGGAAGGTCAGCGTCCCCTCACGTCCGTAGCGTCCCCCTTGAAAAATAAAAGTAAGGGGACGCTTGAAATAAAATAAAAAAGTGGGGGGACGCCGTCCCCCTGCGTCCCCCCTCGACTACACCACTGCTTGCACCCCTATAAATTTTTGAGGGTTATTTATATGGAAATTGAGATTTTTTTTCCCTGCTTTGTAATGCGTTAATATATACCGGGTCTCCTAAAATTGTCTTACCGGTTTTAAAATTCATTAACTGCAAACGGTGACAGATGTTAGAGAAATTCTTGAATGAGAGTAATGTATGATGAAAGGAGTTTTTTTTTACTGCGAGTCTCGGTTTTAGTTTAAAATATGAGCGATAGATGACGTTGCCAGAAGTAGGCGCTGAATTGAGGCAGAAATAGTGGGATGGCAACAATGATGGAAATAACGGAGGTAAAGCGTATGGAGTGGGTCTCATTCGCCTATATAATTTTGTTTTTCGGGCATGATTTCGAACTCAGTCGGTATAATTTGGATATCGTTGGTGTCAGATTCTAATTAAAAAATAATATCACACAATCAATAATACAGACTAAGTTCAGAATTGGGACCCTAAGAACGAAACTTTATCGACGAATATAACCCACTCCATGCATTTGACTTCCTTCGTTGGCACCATGGCTGAGTGATTTTGCCATGATTGGACGTCAACTGCTCCCAACGCCATCTATCGCCGATTATTGAAACTAAAACCAGGAATAAAAAAAAAATTAAAAAAAAAACTCCTGACATCACAGATTACTCTCCTGCAAGAATTTCTTTAACAGCTGTAACCTTTTTTTAAAATCAGTGAGTCCATTTTAGAACAACCGGTACCTTGGCATATTTAAGGCGTTATAAAAATACTTAAAAAGAAAACCACTTTCTAAAAATAAATATTTAACTATATTGCATAAGCGTACTCATAACCAGGGCTTTACAACTTTGATAAAATCTGGTAGCTAGCAGAAAATTCTAGTTGGCAGCAGTAAAAATATTCTCCCCTCCTCCTTTATTGATTTTCAAAAAGCACAAAAGTTTTTTATGAATTATTTGATAAAGTATAATAACAAGTATAGCTAAGAATTGGTAGTTTCATAGTTTAGAATATTACATTAGAAAAATAATATAAGCAAGTTTTCTAATAAAACTTATTAAATTTATATACCTCTTGAAAAAAAAAAATACTGTAAAGGCGGAACTAACCCGGGATGTTCGGGAAATTCTGATTGCCAAATGCATCAAATGTCCGGAGATTTCAGTAACTATAAAATCTATATCTGATGAGGGAGACATTAGTGAAATAGTGAAGCAGGAAAACAATTTTTTACCTATTTTCCTATCGAAGTCGGTCAAAATAGTCTGATTATATATTATTTTAAAATTAGCGATTGATAAACTTTTTTTTTTTTTTTTTTGCCTAGAGTTAAATATAAAAGTAAAAAATATATTTTGTTTGAATTTAATTTCTAAGTTTATTTCATAATATTTTGTAACTTTGCAAAATCTATAATGAGACATCATATGAGAATTTAACATTGTGATTGAAATGAGTAACATATGTTTTTCTTGATAGAAAATGCTTGGCCTTTTTTAAATAGATTGTATTCAGTTTTAGATGCCACAGAGGCTGGATTGACATCCCCCCCTCTCTCCTACATTTTAATCATGTGACATGATAGATGGCTAGAGCGGAATAGAATGTTTTCTGTGCATGATATGGGCCCCACCAGTGGCCGAGAGTTTTGCTGTCAAAGCTGGTAGACGGCAGGTGCTGGTATCGAACCCAATATCGCCCGTCGGCCTAACCGTTCGGAGTTTTCCGTGGTTTTCTTCGAACCTTGGGTTTCTTTGCGTAAATACGGGCTGGGCTCCCTTAGAAAGACCCCTACGGAAGGCACTCCCCCCTTCGGGCCTATATCCCTCGTGTTGATAATTGGTCGTCATAAACAACACACCAACTGTGCATGATATGGAAAATGCCTTTTAAACTCGGTTTTTCCATTAAGAGGCGACTCCAGTCAAACGAAAAGACCCGTTTGCCAATGCTAATCCTATGGAAGAAATTTATAAAGATATATCTCGGTCGCATTTCAATATTTTTAAATGATTTCTTTTGCATTGAATAGTTGAGATCGATGTGTACAAAGGCCGTTGTTTACTTTTTTGATTTTTTTTACAGGTATTTCTTATGAGGACACTTTCATTTTCGGAACCGGTTTCAAAAGTAAAAGCATCCTCATAAAAAATATCTGCAGTCAAAATCGAAAAAATAAAAAACGGCCTGCATACAGATCGATCTCATAACTATTCAATGCAAAAGAAATTGTTTAAAAATATTGAAATGCGACCGAGATATCTTTATAAATTTCTTCCGTAGGATTAGTATTAGCGAATGCGTCTTTTCATTTGACTGAAGTAGCCTCTTAACAGTACGAGGGAAGATGAAGATCACTGCTTGTCGAGCACGAGTAGGGTGACGGAGGGAAAAATATCTATATTTTTTTACAGGAAAGAACTGTGTTAATGAACAGATTACAGATTTTTTCTGTAAATTAAACGGTTTTGCACTGGCACCAAAATTAACAGTTTTTCCGTTAATTTGACATTTTTTTTTTTTTTTTTTTTTTTTTTTTTTTTTTTTTTTTTAACAGTGTATTAGTGCAAACGAGTTATCTCTCGGAATCTGATTGCACGCGATAAAGACAGATTTAAAAAAAAATTCATGCTTGAAATATATTTTAAAAACCATTAAAATTAGTAAGTTTATATACAGTTTTCAAACAAATTGCATTTGAAAGATCAATTGTTTTTCTGAAAAAAATTACAGTTTTTTTTTTTTTTCTTTACAGTATGTACTTTAGGGTAGCAGACCCTTTAAACAAGCGTAGCATTACAAGGTTAACATTGCTAACTGATCATATCGTATTTTGGATTATACCTATAAACAAAGTCCGTAAATTCACCACGATTAGAGGGGGGAAAAATCCAAGGACTTTTCTAAAAGAGCCATTTTTTCAGCTTTTCCATTCAAAATCACGGATATTCCAATCTCCCGCAGAGTTGCTTAACTTTTGTTCTAAGACCAGTAGCAGAAAAGCTCTTTTATGCCTATAAATGATGAAATTTATGTACTTATTCCAAATAACGGGCTTTTGGACCACACAGACCGACATTTTCGAATAAGTAAAGGGGGGGAGTGGGGTAATGCAACACGGACACGATATCCATTCTGCGGGGGCAATTGGTACAACCGACTTTTGCTGTCTTGTCAGACATACCGCTGGGAACTAATGGAGATCGTTAGTTGCTCAGTGAACGTAACTGTGATTGAAGAAAAAGAAAGGCTTCTTCTATTTTGTACAGAAATGAAAGTAAAGTTAATCAGGATTATTTTCATATAAATTACAACTGGTTGATCCAAAATCGCCAGATAGATATTTTCAAGGATTTCGAAAGTATTCAGTAGATTTTATCAGTTATTAGATTAAACAAATTGCATGCAACGGAGGTCAAATTAGGTAAGACTTAAAAGTATAGATCGATCGAAAATTCGTTTTTGACGAAAATGCTGCCGAAAATTCGGCGGACCGAAACTGTCTGTATTCCAAAAATCTTTTTTCTTCCTTTGGAAATTTTCAACATTACTCATTGATTTGAGCAGTATCGTATCGAATGCGAAACGTTGTTTAAAATGCGAAAACTGTTTAAAATTTTATCTGTCATGACTGACTCAAGACGTGAGTGCAAATTATAAAGCAAGGAATGTATATATGACTAAACTTTGAAGACGCTTTTCATGTGCTCATTAAAAGCTGCAGACTTAACAGTAAAAGAAAAAATTTAGTTTGAAACCACACAAGTGTTTCGAATACTCTTTGAGAAACAGATGATCATTTACAAATATAATAAAAGATAAGGGCATTTATGCATAAGAATTTTTTTATTAGATGAAATTGTATAATTATAAAATCATTCTGTGTCGTCGACGAATTAATTACATTTTATTTTATATGAAAATAAAGTCTTGGTCAGAGGCACAGAGAGTCAACTTTGGCTACACGTATAATTAATTAATAATTATGAATATTTAATAAACGCATACAATTAATTAATAATTATGGATATTTAATAAACACGTATGATTATTTAATAATTACGGATATTTATGTATGTATTAATTACTTTTAAAAATTTCGGATATTTTCGTTTTCGTTTCTGGTCGAAAATAGGAAGTTTACCGAAATTCAGTTTCGGTTTCGGTCTTAAAAACCTGTTTCGGTCGATTCTTACTTAAAAGTCATCTAATCGTTAAGGGGATGGAGCTTCACTGTTCGTCGTCAGTTGCGAAATCTCATTTACCCCCTGGAAAAATTTAATTAGATGAGCACTCATTAACTAATATGATTATCGAAATACGGTAATTGACCATTAGATTGTAGACATGGAAATTCGAAGAAATGCGTTTTTAAAAACTATTTTCGTACATTTTAATATTTTTAACACTCAATTACAGCCCTAAAAGAAATATATATATATATATATATATATTCCTGTCGTTGTATCTGCGAGATACATGACGGAACACTCTTCATGCACAACGCTATGCATGTTTGGTGCACTGTGAGGTTAGGAAGATAGGTCCCGTACTTCAAAAGCCTTTGCACCCAGAAAACAAGTGGGTAAGTGTGATCGCAGATCGAACAGAGGGTTTCGTTTAATATCTCTTTTAAAACACTTTATTCTTAAATTAATAAATTAAAATTGTTAATTTATAATTATTAGATCCTTACATAATTGACAGCACAATTATATTTAATTTTAAAATAATTAGAAAAATATTTTTAAATCGAATTAAAAATATTCAAGAAAAATTATTTAAATAAAATTAAAAAATCCGAATATTTTTAAATTTAGCAATTTCAAAAATTTCGCGTAGGTATAAATAAAATATAATTTTTTTAAGGAACAGATGTCATAAGTTCCCGGGGCCGCCATCTTGGAATTTTTCTTGGCGTGAAAACCTTTTTTCCGCCAAGTAGTAAATGTCGCCAAGCACCGGTTTATACGCATGTTTGGCTTAACGAAAATAAAATGTAAATAATAAACAAAATTCGCTAAAGTGGCAATCAGTAATTGTTGTATGAGTGCTTCGCGCACATTAACCGAAAAAAAATCACCGTATTCAGCAGTTCTCGCTGTGTAGCATTCTCAAAATTCAGCAGTTCTCGCTTTCTAGAAATCTCAAAATATAAAAAACTCTTAAAGCAGCAAAATATACATAAAAACGAAACTCGCTAAAGTGGCAATCAGTAATCGTTGTATGAGCGCTTCACGCACATTAACTGAAAAAAATCACTGGATTCAGCATTTCTCGCGGTGTAGCATTCTCAAAATTCAGCAGTTCTCGCTTTGTAGCAATCTCAAAATGTAAAAAACTCTTAAAGCAGCGAAATATACATAAAATTATCATCATACCTTAACAGACATCTGCTTTCTTGAAAGCTCCAACACGAAATATCTCTCATAACATCACAGTCATTTTCCAAAATAGGCTTATGAATACGCATTGACAAACTATAAACAAACCTACTTTTCTTGTCAAAATTTCCTCATATTTCTTAATTACTTCAGCAAGAGCGTTTAAACAGACTACCGAAACCATAGTCAATCAAATACATCCAATAAATTTAACATAAAAATAAAAAGACAGAACGAAACAACACGATATCAAAATACATCCACAAAATTCTAACCTAAAATGAGTTTATCAGGGGTTGCCAGAACACGACACGTCCCAACACACACGTCACACGGGGTTCCACATATAGAGGTTGCCATATCCATAAACACCGCCAACAAAAAATCGCCAAACAATTCAAAACAACGGCTGAGGGAACATAAAGCATCTAAGCCATTTTTAAAAGCAAAAAAAAAAAAAAAAAAAAAAAAAATGTTTAAAACATATTTAAAATGCTCAAATAATTCAGAAAACATCCATATTAATTGTTTGACTTCCCAAACATTCACTAGATGGCGCCAAAAAAATGTTAACATTTATTAAAATTCGGAAAAAACAAAAACAAAAAAAAAAACACCTTTCAATTCCTGAATACTTCTTCTCATGATAAGATGAAAAAAGTTTCCCTATTATTTCAAAAAATGACCTGTAGATGGCAGCAGTAAACAAAAAATACTATATTGGTCTAGATTGAAATTCCAGATTTTCTGTGTCTGAAAAAAAAAAAAGATACTTTAAAAATTACCGCCGCGCAAAAAGATAAAATAAGCCTTTAAAACTGCCAAAA
Source organism: Maratus speciosus (assembly GCA_963932465.1). NCBI lineage: Eukaryota > Metazoa > Arthropoda > Arachnida > Araneae > Salticidae > Maratus > Maratus speciosus. The sequence continues at coordinate 457,733,144 of OZ010788.1, forward strand.
AAAAGGAATTTTCTTTTAATTAAATCCATCTGAAAATGAAGTGTAATTGTAAAAATCAAAATTTTGAAGTTCCGCCTGAAAGACTCAAACCCACAATCTACTGCGTCGGAGACATTTGCATTACCACGGTGCCATCGGTGCTCGGCGATAGTTGCTGAATTTAAGATTATGTTTTGAAATCGAAATAGAACGAATTCGATTAAGGGGGCTGATCGCTCAGTTCCGAAGTTCTCCTCTCTAATGTTAAGTCTATGGACTTTTGATGCATTCGTATCTTTAAAATATCTACTCGGGAAATTCATATTTTTAACATCTTTTGTCTGTGTACTCTTCTTAAAAGATGCCGCTTTTTTTCTTAGTTTTCAAAATATTTCTAAAATCTATGCTGAATTTAATATTTTGTGTGTTAAAAGCGGGCGAACTGCGAGTTAGATTTTAACACTTCCTATAAAATTAAGTCTATACTTTAGAAATATTTTGAGAACTAAGAAAAAAAGAGACATCTTTTAGGAAGTGTACACAAAAAATAGAAGTTAAAAACATTCATTTCCCGAGGAGATATTTTAAATATACGAATGCATCCTATGCCCAAAGACTTTACATTAGTGAAGGGAAATTGGAAGCTGAGTGACCAGCCCCCTTAATTAAAATAATATAAGGATTTTTCAAATCTTTATGATTTTGGGAAGGACTGGAAGTATTCATCTCTGTGTAAAAAAAAAATCAAGTCTGTAACTTAAATAGTTTCCGAGTACGAGGCTGTGACGGACGGACAGACAGAGGAGCGAGTCTATAAGGATTTCATGAGGTGAACTAAACCCTAAAATGTCGCTGTGTACCTTACATGGACAAGGCTATAACCGAGTGTTAAGAAGTACTATTAGTAACCGAGTGTTAAGAAGACGATAAATTTCGAAAACTTTGCCGAAGTAAAAATTTAAAATTTTAAAGTTTTTTTTCTTGTAGAGTTCCAAAATCTTGTTACCTTCTTGTATTTTGATTTGCCGGCGCCCATAGTTCATAAACTAGAATATATTTAGTTCATAAAAAATCTTATTAGCTTCCTCATATGAAAAACCCACCAAAGGGGTTAAGTTCACTTGTTGGAATAACTCTCACCTGTTAGCGAGATACGCTTTTGCAGATGTCCATTTTTCAAGGCAAAAGTTTCTGACCACGGATTTTTTTTCAGGCACGCGACTCGTTGTCGGCTCATACATGACAGAGCTATTAGTGATCTGCTTGTTTGAGAGGCACAGTTGCTCATTGTTATCCTCAGGGAAAAAGTTATGAATAACTGTGAGTGTTAAGCGAGCGTTTTATTAATGTGTTGCGTGACTTGACTGGTGATTATGGGTGTCTTGTTTCACGATTCTTTGGAGATACAGAAAATTTCTTACAAGAACAGCTACTAACTTTTATACTGCAATACATCTTCAGAATTGCTGTGAAATCATTACTTAACTATAGTAAATGCTGCAAAGTTTTTGAAAAGAAAATACTAATTTAAATGATGTAAATAAATATGTCTAAGTTCAATTATAAAATGTTCGGGTCGACTTTGACGGATGAAAACGAGAACAAGGAAAAAAAAAAAAAAGATTAGGTAATAAAATATTAAAAATAAATAAAACGTAAAGTTTGGTTACAATACTCTGATGGTGTTGGAAAGGGATTCATAATCTAGGCCTGATACACAATTTTTCATTCTTACTTCCTTTCCCCTCCCTTTAAATCTTTGTTCCGAAAGAGTATAGTCATTAAATCAGAAAACTGTTATCTTATTAGGTGATTTGTAAGAATTCGGCTGACTTTCAGTTTGCTTCGAATTCAAGAGTAACTTTGAAGATCATTTCCAAATTAAGGGGCTACTTCACTCACGCGAAAACACTCGTTCGCTAATGTTAATCTTAGGGAAGAATTTTTTTTTAAAAAGATAGCTCGCTTGCATTTCAGTATTTTTAAACGATTTTTTTGCATTGTGTAGCTGCGGTCGATCTATAACATAGTCCTTTTTTTACTTTTTCTTTCTTCTTCTTCTTCTTTTTTTTTTTTTTAATGAGAACACTTTCACTTTCGGTACCGGTTCCAAAAGTCTCCTAATAATAATAATAAAAAACCTGTAAACAAAATCAAAAAAGTAAAAAATGTCTGAAGATAAAACTTTAAATTGAAGTTGAGTTAACGGTTATTTACGTCTTGTCTGCTTTGACTAGGGTCTCCTAGTGGAGGGGTAGTGGGATACATTATATTCCACCTAATTTTAATCAAGATTTGCAACAGAAAACTTTAATTAAATTTTACTTTGATAACTTTGGCGAAAAAAAAAAAGTTGTAAAATGTTAATTTACAACTTCCTTATTTTAAAATAATTTTTTTCAAAAATTACGGTGTGAATTGACCATTATACAGAAGCACAATTACTTGCCTGTGAAAGGGATAAACTGAGCATAAACATTATAAAGAGATTCCAACCTTTCCTTATATGAAATAGAGAACTAAACCTTTAACCCCAATATTTTAAACACAGAGTTTTGCTCTGAGATATTTCATTCTGTTTTCCGGCACCAATGAATGAAAAAACGTTTTACGACAGGAAAGGGATCGGAAGTGCCAAATTATTCTTGTTAGCGAGACTCCTCTCACAATTTCTCCACCCACACTTTCCCTGAAAAACTCGCGTCTGGTTTTCTCACAGTCACAGGTGTGTGCGGGAGAAAGACGGGCACCTCCGATTGAAAAGACAATAGACGGAAATTAATTTTCAGGCCAATGCTATTGAAAATTTTCCTGGCTCAGTGTAGAAGACTCAAAGAATGATGAAGGGTTTTCTGACAGTTGCAGTAATTTGTTTTTAACTCTTTCTAATGTACTAAAAACCTAAAACACACGTTCCTATCATTAGATCGTAAAAGAATTACGTACCTTGGTAAAGAAAAGTTTATCATCGGATTTCGGCGTTTTGTGAAGAACCTGATATAATTCTTTCAAGTATGTCAACATAATATGAGGTTGTATTAAAAAATGACCCCCAGTGAAGATGTAAGAGACCCGGCGTTTTATGTAAAATTCACAGAAGAATCCAAATATAATATCAAAATTAAGTGTTGGTATTGAAATTTTTTAAAGTTGGAGCCCTCGTGTCCACAATGCTTATACCTCCTGCTCTATTTATTTTAAAACCGCATCAGGTCCCCTTCAAATTTATATTTTATTTTTATTCCGATGTCAGATATGAACTTCATATAAAATTCACCAATGATTATTAAGGGTGTTCTCAAATCCAAAGGGGCAACTTTCTGACATAAGTTTTAATTTATTTTTGTTCGAAAATGCATGAAACTAGCTGGTGTTGTTGTTGTTCAGAAACTATGTAATTGAGCTGTTTTTTCCATTTTTTTGCAAATGCGATAGATCTTTCAGAAAATAATGTCAAAGTGGGCGTTTTGAATCGAATTTCCGTGCGAAGGAAGAAAGAGACTCAAGAGCGGGCGAAAAACGTGTTTGTCACGTGATCAAATTCCTTATAACTCAATAGGTAATTGATTGATCGAAAAATGAAAAAAAAACAGTTCAATTCCAAATCGCTTCCATGACCAGGCTTTCCAATTTTATACTTTTCGGTTAAAAGATGAATCTGTAAATGTGCCAAAACGTTTTGCGCTTGTTGAGCAGAGCAGTTAAGAACAGCCTTAAAAGCACCAATAGACAGAAGAGCCATTCCGTTTTCGATTATGCATTTGAAAAATCCACATGTGACATTCTTTTTTTTTTAGGTAGATTTCGTAAGAAATACTACCTGTTATACGTTCTCTCCTATGTTGGAATTTCTGAAAATTTTTTGCAGATCTACGTCGATCATGACCCCCAGAAACCCAAACCACTCCAAGTTCAAAGCTTTATCTATCTCTCTCTATATATATATCACAATTTTATGGACACGATAACTTCCATAATTATGCACAAATCTTTTCCAAACTAATAGATAAAATCAAGGGGCAGAAAATCTCAGTCAAGTTCGTTAACGGGCAAAATCAGAGCAAGGGAAAAAAAATGTTGAAGAGAAAATTATCGTATTAACAGGATTCTGATAAAATCAGCTATCACAGAAAAATGAAATTAAAAACTCGTCAAAAGCGGCCATATAAAAAAGTTCAACTGGATTTATCTTTAATCTGGATTTAGTTTTTGTTGGCGAAATGAGTAGTTAACTTTGAAATCTACCTGCGCCTGTAGGCCGAGCCAGCAGGGATTTTTTTTCTTTTCTGTACCCGAGAAAAGTTTTCGGAGGTTTTGTGCTTATGGATCTAGACAAAATCGTGATAAGATTTTTTTTTTTTTAAATATTTTGTGTAGTGTATGTAGTTTTATATTTTAAATTATCACTAAAATTATTTAATAACTCTTAATAATAAAATTTTTAATGCTTGTAAACGTTATGAGTAGTGTGGTTTTGACAGTTTGGCGTCACCTGCGTTGCGTCGGTGGAGACCTGTGGAGGATGTGAAGCTCTGTGGAGGTACGTGGAGTGGCGTGCTGATAAGAGTCGCTGGTGGAGGAAACGCATCTCGGTGGAGGGAGAGATGCTGTCGGGAAACGGATAAGAACTTGTCTTATAGTACGAGGGTATTTATTTTATTTTTCGAAATTTATTTTGAGAAGATAGAAATTTTTCGAGAAATTTTTTTTTTTTCGAATTTTATTTTGAGGAGATAGAAATTTTTCGAGGAAATATTTTTTTTTTTTCAAATTTTATTTTCAAATCTTAGAAAATGTATTTTATTTTTCGAATTGAATTTTATTTTCAGATGTTACAAATTATTTTACGAATTTTATTTTTCGAATATAATTTTATTTTCAGGTGTTAGAAAATTTTTGCTAACTGAATTTATTTAGCGAAATTTATTTTATTTTCGAATTTTATTTTGTGGAAATAGCCTCTTAAAGTACGAAGGTATTTTATTTATTTTCGAATTTTATTTGAGGAGATAGAAATATTTCAAGAAAATATTTTTATTTTGCAAAGTTTATTTTAGAGGTGTTAGAATTATTTTTTTTCTTTTAAAAATTACTTAGAGATAGAAATTATGTGCGAATTGAATTTTATTTTTCGAAATTTATTTTGTTCTGTTAGAAAATATTAGAGAATAATTTTATTTAAACGGAACTTTATTTTTATTTTACGAATTTTATTTTTCGAAATTAATTTTAGGGGATATAGAAAATATTTTCGAATTTTATTTTGAGGAAATAGTCTCTTATAGTACGAAGGTATTTTATTTATTTTCGAATTTTATTTGAGGAGATAGAAATATTTTTATTTTGCAAAGTTTATGTAGCAGAGTTAGAAAATATTAGAGAATAATTTTATTTTAACGGAACTTTATTTTTATTTTACGAATTAAATTTTAGAGATGTTAGAATTATTTTAGGAACTTTTATTTTTAGATGTTAAAAAATTTTATGCGAATTGAACTTTATTTTAGGGGAGATAGAAAATTTTTTCGAATTTTATTTTGAGGAAATAGAATTATTTTGCGAACTTTATTTTTATTTTAGAGGAAATAGATTTTTTTGAGAAGAATTGCTATTTTATTTATTTAACGGAACTTTGAAAATTCGCGGGAATTCATTTTTATGTTGGTATTTAGTGGAGATACTCAATTTTCAATGGATGACTTCCTTCGAGAAGAGGTATTTTTGCGTGATGTATTATCATGTTCGTGTTAATTTTTGGAGGATGTGTACTTTAACATGGGGCTAGCTTGATTGAAATTTATTTTGTTTGCATGCGCAAAGAAAATATTTTAGTTGATTTTGATAAACGCCATGGGAAAGATTGATTTTTTTCAATTTTAATTTAACAGCAAATACAAAATTGACTGGAAATGTTTGTAACAACATTTTTAAACTAATCATGTTCGTGTGTTTATAATTTCCTGCATTCGTTAGATAGAAAATTTATGTGAACTTTATTTTTATTTTAGAGGAAATAGAAGTTTTTGAGAAGAATTGCTATTTTATTTTTTTAACGGAACTTTGAAAATTCGCGGGAAAGAATTTTATTTTGGGGAACTTAATTTATTTCGTGGTCTTAATTAAGAGGAAATATTTTTATTTTCGAACTTAACCTATTTTTCAGGAAAGTGTTTTCTTATTTTGAGAACTTTTATTTATTATTTTTCGTTAATAATAGATGTGTGTTAGAAAATTGGGTGGATATTTGCAAAATTATTTGATTTATTATGTTTTTAAAATAATATGAAATAAATGCTTACTTGAGGCTCACATGAGGAGAAAATAGATCTTGCGCATTCATCGACTTCACGTTGTAAACGAAATTATCGCTCACAAATTATAAAAATACGGAAGAAATATTATTTCAACTATGTAGCATAAAGATTTTACACCAATGCAGATGTTAATGAATTCCTACAGATGTCGTGATGCTTCTGTTTATCTCAGTAGAAAATCTGACTTGCACGCACTTTTAGAGCAGATAACATTTGAGTTGCCATTTTTAAATTACAAGTGTTTTATTATAATAGCATTGCCACATTTCGACAAAAGTCTCTTATCAACTGGCTTAGTATGACGCCAAGGATAGCCTCGTTCCCAAATAAAGTAATCTCGAACATGAATTTTATCAAAGTTCACCCCTTTTTCGCAGACAGAAATACTACACACGCAATGACAACATCTGTTTTTAACATCACTCAATGGCCGGCAGATTAACTTAGAGTAAAGCGGTATGTGTTATCATTTTATGCTAGCGTCAGCCAGTCTGTGCGGGCGACACTCAGTCTCTGCCTTCTTGTTTGTGGTGGACCACTATAACGCATTATGCTTTTCGAGTAAATTTATTAAAACTAGTATATTTAAAGTAAATACAAAGGTTTTAAAACTTGCAAGACTATAATTTATTTAAAAGATTCTTTCTTTTAGATGAATGGACATTTGAAAAATTTTGCGGAAAGATTTTAATTTTGTGAACTTAATTATTTTTTTTTTTCGATTTAAATTTTCATGGATACACTCTTCGAGAGGGAATGTATATTTTTAGATGTGTTAGTTTTAGATAAGTTATATATGACATGCGTTAAAATTAAATTTGTAAACGTAAATAATAATAATAACAAGGAAATAATAATAGTAAAGACAACATTGAAATAATAATAATAATAATGACAACCTTGAAATAATAATAATAATAATAATAATAGTAAAAAGCAAAAAGAAATATTTCGTTGGTTGAAAAATAAAGTTTTCTCTTTAGAGTTGATATATATTTTGCAGTGTTAGCATGGTTCGACTTCGGAAATAATTTTACTTATTACATAAAATGAATTTTTCACACTTCTGCTTGAAGAATCGCTTATGTTAGAGTTGAAACAAAGGCAAGTTAAAGATTAAATAATTCACTTTTAGATATTCTGCACATTTTCAATAAGCATTAAATAAATTTTCAGGAATAAAGGTCACGAAATTTCTGTTAACCTTACTCGCCAATCATCGCCGGTCACGTGACTAGCAAAATATTTTAAACCAATCAGGGTTGAGTATTTATAATTTTCTGCACACGCGCGCCCTCTATGATTGTATAAATTTGCATGGAAGGAAGTAATTTCACCATTCTGTGTATTGCCATTGAATTGTTAGAATCTGCTCAAGTGATTCAGTTGTTTTAATTTTTTGTCATAATGGAACGAAGCATGCAATCATCTTTGTTAAGTGTTGTTGATGACTCCAACTCGAAAAGTCAACCCTTATCATCAGGATTTAAGGATCAAGACATGGAATTTTCATCGTCGCCTGTTTCGAATGATGTGAAACCTTCTTCATCAGAATTGAAGAAACAGGAGTTACCCTTCGTGTGTACAATTTGCAACCAAGCCTTTTCCAGAAAGTTTGTGTTGATTAGACATATGAAATCTCACCTCAAGAAAAAACCATTTGCTTGTGATTTGTGCGAAAGATCTTTCGTTCAAAATAGTGATTTACAACGACATAGGAGTATTCATTCGAAGACCCCTATAATGTATAAGTGTGATTTTTTTGAAATGACGCATTTTCAAGAAAATATGACTTATTAAGACACAAAACGATTCACAAGACCCCCATACAACATAGATGTGATCTTTGCAGTGATGTATTTTCCAGAAAATATGACTTATTAAAACATAAGAAGACTCATGTGAAGTCCACCCCAAAATATCCATGTGATGAATGTGATGAAAGTTTTCCTAACAAAAGTGTTTTACTCAGACATAAACGCACTTCACACAAGGTTTTACCCAAACAAACTGATTCTTCTTTAAAAGATGCCTTGTTTGAAAAAGTGAAGCATTTTGAAAGACAAAATGCTCTTAATTCGCTTTCTGTAATTAATCTCACACCTGACGAAGGGAATGATAAAGACTTACACATATTTTTTAATAGTATAAGATCAGACCTTTTGAATGAATTAAATTACCAAGTGGCAGAAAAAAACTCATTGAAATGGTATGCAACAGTTCATGTAGTTGTTAGCCGTTTAGCACAGGATGGTGAAATGGACTATGCTACTCCCTTTTCCGTTCAAGAGCAACTCTGGAGATGACGAATGATAATATACCTCTAGATATTGAGGAAGCATTTGCCAAAATGAATAACTCCTTTGAAAAGTTCACGCAGCAAGGTACAGGATGGATGTTAGATAGAATTTTGAATTTAGAAGTGTATTCAGCTAAACTTGGCATGTATTAAAACTTGTATACCTTGTTTAAACTCTGTTTACTTATGTTCTTGTTATTGTAGCTTTGAAAATAAATATTTTGTGAGTGACTATGCTTCGTGTTTTGTATTTTTTTTTCACATATTAACATACTTTACTATTATCATATATTATGTAAATTACTTTTAACATCTGAATTGGTTACAAACACTATAATCTGAGTTCAAAAACATTTATTATATCACACATAAATCTCTTATACTGCAAAAATAAAATTCATTTGAAAAATGAATGCTAAAGATTAGAATTCTATAGAGATTAATTAGACATATCAAAAATCCACATACTTGAAATTCATCTTCTTCGAACAGCGACTCATCGTGTAATAAGAAAAATAAAAGATGGCGTATTCTTTATTAGTTAGAAAACCACGTGATATCACATGACTTCCATCTTCCAGGTGAGTGGCTGATAATGCATTTGTCTTTCATAGGGCAAACACGTTATTCGTTATCAACGATGTCAGTAGGCGATAAGAATAGCTAGGCTTTGTGGTGTATAGCATTGCTATCCAAAGCTTGTTTGAACTTGTTTATACTACCTTGCCTGCATTGTAAGTTTATTTTTAATTACTTAGATATTTAAAATCACCAATTGCTAATTGTAATTAGATCATTAATTGATTTTTATAATAATAAGTGATTTATTCTTATATTGTTTAAATTTCATTAAGTGTTGATCTTAGAAATAAGTTAATTTTCTTTAGATTTCATTCACTTAGTCTTTAAAATTTTGTTTTGCGTGTTGGAAATTATTTCAAAGTATTGAATGATGTATTTGTGAAACGGACCATTCCTAAAAAATGAGTCTTGAAAAATAGTCACGAAAATATTTGTCTTGAAAATTTTTGAAAGACATGAAAATATCTCGAAGAAATTATTATACTTGTAAAATATTTGAAGACCTGAAAATGATTTCATTGATCGAAGTTGAGTTGAAAAATATTCACAAAAATTATTTGAGTTGTAAAATATTTGAAAGTGTTGCCATTGAAAATAACTTGGTTTCTTGAAAATATATACTTAATTTCTAAAAATTTCATGAAATTGCATGCTTGGTAGAATGAACGAGGAGAACCAACCCTTGGTTTCTTTAAAGTTTTTGATCACTTTCATAGTTGAAAGAACAATGAGAGTCCCTGTTTCATGAGAACATATGCATGTTTCCTAAAAATTTTAGGAATTGAACACTTGCTTGGAAGAATAAATGATGAGAGTTCATGGTTACCTTTTGTGAACTCATTCGTGAAAAACATTTCTTGATACACCATGGCAACTGAGTCGTGCTAGTTTGTTTTGAAAATCTATTTAATGACATGATTTTGCAGGAAAAATGAATGAGAGTCCTTGTTTTCTAAGAAGGTTTATTTGATTAATGCTCATAAATATCGCATGGGTTGAACTCATACTTGGAAGAAAAAATGATGACAATCCTTAGGTTTTTTGAAAAATATATGAATTGAACACTTGTTTGGAAGAAAGAATGATAAGAATTTTGGAAGGTTAGAAGGTTTGCTTGATTTCTTAAAGTTTTTGGTAAATGCATGGATCAAACACATGATTGAAAGAAAGAACGATGAGAGTCCTTGGAAAATTCATGAGAACTAATTTTAAAAATATTTGTTAGTTAACAAAGCAAAGTTTTTGCAAAAATAAGTTAAACAAATGTAGTTAAGAAAAAATTAAGTTAAAAAAATTTAAAGGTTTGAAAAAAAAATTAAATGAAGAAAAAAAATTTAAATTAAGAAAAAAAATTTAAATTAAGAAAAAAAAATTTAATTAAGAAAAAAAAATAAGTAAAGAAAAAAAAGTTAAGTTTAGAAAAAAAAATCATGTTTAGAAAAGTATTTCAAGGTTGAATGTTTGTAAAATTTGATTGTTTTCTGCTTTAACTCTTAAATGATTTCATCCTAGCATTCAATTGTTCATCCTGCCAACCATATGTTTATTCAACACCTAACCAACCAAGCATCTTCTTACCACACCAATCGATTATTTATAGTATTAACCCTTTATTTCTGCACAAGTGCAGAAAGTAAACCGATGATAGAATCGAAAAAATAAGTGACTTATCAAATAGACTTTGTTGAAACTCGACATTATCCAATATTTTCGAAAATATATACTTAGACTTAGAAACTCATTTAGCATCGAGTTGGAATGAAAATTTGCAAAGTTTTTGCAATTGCCACGAAAACTCACTTATGCATTTTTGGAGATATATAAAAATCACCTCAATATTATATTCAAAAATGCATAAGTGAGTTTTCGTGGCAATTGCAAAAACTTTGCAAATTTTCCTTCCAACTCGATGCTAAATGAGTTTCTAAGTCTAAGTATATATTTTCGAAAATATTGGATAATGTCGAGTTTCAACAAAGTCTATTTGATAAGTCACTTATTTTTTCGATTCTATCATCGGTTTACTTTCTGCACTTGTGCAGAAATAAAGAGTTAATACTATAAATAATCGATTGGTGTGGTAAGAAGATGCTTGGTTGGTTAGGTGTTGAATAAACATATGGTTGGCAGGATGAACAATTGAATGCTAGGATGAAATCATTTAAGAGTTAAAGTAGAAAACAATCCAATTTTACAAACATTCAACCTTGAAATACTTTTCTAAACATGATTTTTTTTTCTAAACTTAACTTTTTTTTCTTTACTTATTTTTTTTTCTTAATTAAATTTTTTTTTCTTAATTTAAATTTTTTTTTCTTAATTTAAATTTTTTTTTCTTAATTTAATTTTTTTTTCAAACCTTTAAAATTTTTTAACTTAATTTTTTCTTAACTAAATTTGTTTAACTTATTTTTGCAAAAACTTTGCTTTGTTAACTAACAAATATTTTTAAAATTAGTTCTCATGAATTTTCCAAGGACTCTCATCGTTCTTTCTTTCAATCATGTGTTTGATCCATGCATTTACCAAAAACTTTAAGAAATCAAGCAAACCTTCTAACCTTCCACGATTCTTATCATTCTTTCTTCCAAACAAGTGTTCAATTCATATATTTTTCAAAAAACCAAAGGACTTTCATCATTCTTTCTTCCAAGTATGAGTTCAACCCATGCGATATTTATGAGCATTAATCAAATAAACCTTCTTAGAAAACAAGGACTCTCATTCATTTTTCCTGCAAAATCATGTCATTAAATAGATTTTCAAAACAAACTAGCACGACTCAGTTGCCATGGTGTATCAAGAAATGTTTTTCACGAATGAGTTCACAAAAGGTAACCATGAACTCTCATCATTTATTCTTCCAAGCAAGTGTTCAATTCCTAAAATTTTTAGGAAACATGCATATGTTCTCATGAAACAGGGACTCTCATTGTTCTTTCAACTATGAAAGTGATCAAAAACTTTAAAGAAACCAAGGGTTGGTTCTCCTCGTTCATTCTACCAAGCATGCAATTTCATGAAATTTTTAGAAATTAAGTATATATTTTCAAGAAACCAAGTTATTTTCAATGGCAACACTTTCAAATATTTTACAACTCAAATAATTTTTGTGAATATTTTTCAACTCAACTTCGATCAATGAAATCATTTTCAGGTCTTCAAATATTTTACAAGTATAATAATTTCTTCGAGATATTTTCATGTCTTTCAAAAATTTTCAAGACAAATATTTTCGTGACTATTTTTCAAGACTCATTTTTTAGGAATGGTCCGTTTCACAAATACATCATTCAATACTTTGAAATAATTTCCAACACGCAAAACAAAATTTTAAAGACTAAGTGAATGAAATCTAAAGAAAATTAAGTTATTTCTAAGATCAACACTTAATGAAATTTAAACTATATAAGAATAAATCACTTATTATTATAAAAATCAATTAATGATCTAATTACAATTAGCAATTGGTGATTTTAAATATCCAAGTAATTAAAAATAAACTTACAATGCAGGCAAGGTAGTATAAACAAGTTCAAACAAGCTTTGGATAGCAATGCTATACACCACAAAGCCTAGCTATTCTTATCGCCTACTGACATCGTTGATAACGAATAACGTGTTTGCCCTATGAAAGACAAATGCATTATCAGCCACTCACCTGGAAGATGGAAGTCATGTGATATCACGTGGTTTTCTAACTAATAAAGAATACGCCATCTTTTATTTTTCTTATTACACGATGAGTCGCTGTTCGAAGAAGATGAATTTCAAGTATGTGGATTTTTGATATGTCTAATTAATCTCTATAGAATTCTAATCTTTAGCATTCATTTTTCAAATGAATTTTATTTTTGCAGTATAAGAGATTTATGTGTGATATAATAAATGTTTTTGAACTCAGATTATAGTTTTTGTAACCAATTCAGATGTTAAAAGTAATTTACATAATGTATGATAATAGTAAAGTATGTTAATATGTGAAAAAAAAAATACAAAACACGAAGCATAGTCACTCACAAAATATTTATTTTCAAAGCTACAATAACAAGAACATAAGTAAACAGAGTTTAAACAAGGTATACAAGTTTTAATACATGCCAAGTTTAGCTGAATACACTTCTAAATTCAAAATTCTATCTAACATCCATCCTGTACCTTGCTGCGTGAACTTTTCAAAGGAGTTATTCATTTTGGCAAATGCTTCCTCAATATGTAGAGGTATATTATCATTCGTCATCTCCAGAGTTGCTCTTGAACGGAAAAGGGAGTAGCATAGTCCATTTCACCATCCTGTGCTAAACGGCTAACAACTACATGAACTGTTGCATACCATTTCAATGAGTTTTTTTTTGCCACTTGGTAATTTAATTCATTCAAAAGGTCTGATCTTATACTATTAAAAAATATGTGTAAGTCTTTATCATTCCCTTCGTCAGGTGTGAGATTAATTACAGAAAGCGAATTAAGAGCATTTTGTCTTTGAAAATGCTTCACTTTTTCAAACAAGGCATCTTTTAAAGAAGAATCTGTTTGGGTAAAACCTTGTGTGAAGTGCGTTTATGTCTGAGTAAAACACTTTTGTTAGGAAAACTTTCATCACATTCATCACATGGATATTTTGGGGTGGACTTCACATGAGTCTTCTTATGTTTTAATAAGTCATATTTTCTGGAAAATACATCACTGCAAAGATCACATCTATGTTGTATGGGGGTCTTGTGAATCGTTTTGTGTCTTAATAAGTCATATTTTCTTGAAAATGCGTCATTGCAAAAAATCACACTTATACATTATAGGGGTCTTCGAATGAATACTCCTATGTCGTTGTAAATCACTATTTTGAACGAAAGATCTTTCGCACAAATCACAAGCAAATGGTTTTTTCTTGAGGTGAGATTTCATATGTCTAATCAACACAAACTTTCTGGAAAAGGCTTGGTTGCAAATTGTACACACGAAGGGTAACTCCTGTTTCTTCAATTCTGATGAAGAAGGTTTCACATCATTCGAAACAGGCGACGATGAAAATTCCATGTCTTGATCCTTAAATCCTGATGATAAGGGTTGACTTTTCGAGTTGGAGTCATCAACAACACTTAACAAAGATGATTGCATGCTTCGTTCCATTATGACAAAAAATTAAAACAACTGAATCACTTGAGCAGATTCTAACAATTCAATGGCAATACACAGAATGGTGAAATTACTTCCTTCCATGCAAATTTATACAATCATAGAGGGCGCGCGTGTGCAGAAAATTATAAATACTCAACCCTGATTGGTTTAAAATATTTTGCTAGTCACGTGACCTAAATCACCTAAGATGATTGGCGAGTAAGGTTAACAGAAATTTCGTGACCTTTATTCCTGAAAATTTATTTAATGCTTATTGAAAATGTGCAGAATATCTAAAAGTGAATTATTTAATCTTTAACTTGCCTTTTTTTCAACTCTAACATAAGCGATTCTTCAGCAGAAGTGTGAAAAATTCATTTTATGTAATAAGTAAAATTATTTCCGAAGTCGAACCATGCTAACACTGCAAAATATATATCAACTCTAAAGAGAAAACTTTATTTTTCAACCAACGAAATATTTCTTTTTGCTTTTTACTATTATTATTATTATTATTATTATTATTATTTCAAGGTTGTCATTATTATTATTATTATTATTATTTCAATGTTGTCTTTACTATTATTATTTCCTTGTTATTATTATTATTTACATTTACAAATTTAATTTTAACGCATGTCATATATAACTTATCTAAAACTAATACATCTAAAAATATACATTCCTTCTCGAAAAGTGTATCCATGAAAATTTAAATCGAAAAAAAAAAAAAATAATTAAGTTCACAAAATTAAAATCTTTCCGCAAAATTTTTCAAATGTCCATTCATCTAAAAGAAAGAATCTTTTAAATAAATTATAGTCTTGCAAGTTTTAAAACCTTTGTATTTACTTTAAATATACTAGTTTTAATAAATTTACTCGAAAAGCATAATGCGTTATAGTGGTCCACCACAAACAAGAAGGCAGAGACTGAGTGTCGCCCGCATAGACTGGCTGACGCTAGCATAAAATGATAACACATACCGCTTTACTCTAAGTTAATCTGCCGGCCATTGAGTGATATTAAAAACAGATGTTGTCATTGCGTGTGTAGTATTTCTGTCTGCGAAAAAGGGGTGAACTTTGATAAAATTCATGTTCGAGATTACTTTATTTGGGAACGAGGCTATCCTTGGCGTCATACTAAGCCAGTTGATAAGAGACTTTTGTCGAAATGTGGCAATGCTATTATAATAAAACACTTGTAATTTAAAAATGGCAACTCAAATGTTATCTGCTCTAAAAGTGCGTGCAAGTCAGATTTTCTACTGAGATAAACAGACGCATCACGCACGACATCTGTAGGAATTCATTAACATCTGCATTGGTGTAAAATCTTTATGCTACATAGTTGAAATAATATTTCTTCCGTATTTTTATAATTTGTGAGCGATAATTTCGTTTACAACGTGAAGTCGATGAATGCGCAAGATCTATTTTCTCCTCATGTGAGCCTCAAGTAAGCATTTATTTCATATTATTTTAAAAACATAATAAATCAAAAAATTTTGCAAATATCCACCCAATTTTCTAACACACATCTATTATTAACGAAAAATAATAAATAAAAGTTCTCAAAATAAGAAAACACTTTCCTGAAAAATAGGTTAAGTTCGAAAATAAAAATATTTCCTCTTAATTAAGACCACGAAATAAATTAAGTTCCCCAAAATAAAATTCTTTCCCGCGAATTTTCAAAGTTCCGTTAAAAAAATAAAATAGCAATTCTTCTCAAAAACTTCTATTTCCTTTAAAATAAAAATAAAGTTCACATAAATTTTCTATCTAACGAATGCAGGAAATTATAAACACACGAACATGATTAGTTTAAAAATGTTGTTACAAACATTTCCAGTCAATTTTGTATTTGCTGTTAAATTAAAATTGAAAAAAATCAATCTTTCCCATGGCGTTTATCAAAATCAACTAAAATATTTTCTTTGCGCATGCAAACAAAATAAATTTCAATCAAGCTAGCCCCATGTTAAAGTACACATCCTCCAAAAATTCACACGAACATGATAATACATCACGCAAAAATACCTCTTCTCGAAGAAAGTCATCCATTGAAAATTGAGTATCTCCACTAAACACCAACATAAAAATGAATTCCCGCGAATTTTCAAAGTTCCGTTAAATAAATAAAATAGCAATTTTTCTCAAAAAAATCTATTTCCTCTAAAATAAAAATAAAGTTCGCAAAATAATTCTATTTCCTCAAAATAAAATTCGAAAAAATTTTCTATCTCCCCTAAAATAAAGTTCAATTCGCATAAAATTTTCTAACATCTAAAAATAAAATTAATTAATATTTGGAAATTTTTTTCCAGAGAGAAACATTCGCCTTGAATACAATATTTCAAATGAAAATCAAATTTCAAATTATTTTTTTTTGCTTAAAAGGCGCAAAGACCAACTTGGTGAAAAATATTCCATGCCGGGAATCGAACCCGGGTCATCAGTATAGCGCACTGACGTTCTACCGCTAAACCACATGGAACGATACCCAGCCTGGAACTTCTCACTATTATAAGTTGGTAAGGCTACAAACGCAGCACAAGATGGAATATTTTCCGTGAGCCACCAACACGGGGCAAACACAGACACTTAATTAAATCCAGCATCGATGAATCTATATTAATTAATATTTGGAAATTTTTCCAGAGAGAAACATTCGTCTTGAATACAATATTTCAAATGAAAATCAAATTTCAAATTATTTTTTTTTTGCTTAAAAGGCGCAAAGACCAACTTAGTGAAAAATATTCCATGCCGGGAATCGAACCCGGGTCATCAGTATAGCGCACTGACGTTCTACCGCTAAACCACATGGAACGATACCCAGCCTGGAACTTCTCACTATTACAAGTTGGCAAGGCTACAAACGCAGCACAAGATGGAATATTTTCCGTGAGCCACCAACACGGGGCAAACACAGACACTTAATTAAATCCAGCATCGATGAATCTATATTAATTAATATTAGGAAATTTTTCCAGAGAGAAACATTCGCCTTGAATACAATATTTCAAATGAAAATCAAATTTCAAATTATTTATTTATTTATTTTTTTTTTTTTTGCTTAAAAGGCGCAAAGACCAACTTAGTGAAAAATATTCCATGCAGGGAATCGAACCCGGGTCATCAGTATAGCGCACTGACGTTCTACCGCTAAACCACATGGAACGATACCCAGCCTGGAACTTCTCACTATTACAAGTTGGCAAGGCTACAAACGCAGCACAAGATGGAATATTTTCCGTGAGCCACCAACACGGGGCAAACACAGACACTTAATTAAATCCAGCATCGATGAATCTATATTAATTAATATTTGGAAATATTAATTAAGTGTCGTGTATAAATTAAGCCCGTGTTGGTGGCTCACGGAAAATATTCCATCTTGTGCTGCGTTTGTAGCCTTGCCAACTTGTAATAGTGAGAAGTTCCAGGCTGGGTATCGTTCCATGTGGTTTAGCGGTAGAACGTCAGTGCGCTATACTGATGACCCGGGTTCGATTCCCGGCATGGAATATTTTTCACTAAGTTGGTCTTTGCGCCTTTTAAGCAAAAAAAAAATAATTTGAAATTTGATTTTCATTTGAAATATTGTATTCAAGACGAATGTTTCTCTCTGGAAAAATTTCCAAATATTAATTAATATAGATTCATCGATGCTGGATTTAATTAAGTGTCTGTGTTTGCCCCGTGTTGGTGGCGCACGGAAAATATTCCATCTTGTGCTGCGTTTGTAGCCTTGCCAACTTGTAATAGTGAGAAGTTCCAGGCTGGGTATCGTTCCATGTGGTTTAGCGGTAGAACGTCAGTGCGCTATACTGATGACCCGGGTTCGATTCCCGGCATGGAATATTTTTCACTAAGTTGGTCTTTGCGCCTTTTAAGCAAAAAAAAAAAAAAAAAAAAAAAAAAAAAAAAAAAAAATTTGAAATTTGATTTTTATTTGAAACTAAAAATAAAAGTTCCTAAAATAATTCTAACATCTCTAAAATTTAATTCGTAAAATAAAAATAAAGTTCCGTTAAAATAAAATTATTCTCTAATATTTTCTAACTCTGCTACATAAACTTTGCAAAATAAAAATATTTCTATCTCCTCAAATAAAATTCGAAAATAAATAAAATACCTTCGTACTATAAGAGACTATTTCCTCAAAATAAAATTCGAAAATATTTTCTATATCCCCTAAAATTAAGTTCGAAAAATAAAATTCGTAAAATAAAAATAAAGTTCCGTTTAAATAAAATTATTCTCTAATATTTTCTAACATCACAAAATAAATTTCGAAAAATAAAATTCAATTCGCACATAATTTCTATCTCTAAGTAATTTTTAAAAGAAAAAATTTAATTCTAACACCTCTAAAATAAACTTTGCAAAATAAAAATATTTTCTTGAAATATTTCTATCTTCTCAAATAAAATTCGAAAATGAATAAAATACCTTCGTACTATAAGAGGCTATTTCCACAAAATAAAATTCGAAAATAAAATAAATTTCGCTAAATAAATTCAGTTAGCAAAAATTTTCTAACACCTGAAAATAAAATTATATTCGAAAAATAAAATTCGTAAAATAATTTGTAACATCTGAAAATAAAATTCAATTCGAAAAATAAAATAAATTTTCTAAGACTTGAAAATAAAATTCGAAAAAAAAAAAAAATATTTCCTCGAAAAATTTCTATCTCCTCAAAATAAAATTCGAAAAAAAAAATTTTCTCGAAAAATTTCTATCTTCTCAAAATAAATTTCGAAAAATAAAATAAATACCCTCGTACTATAAGAGAAGTTCTTATCCGTTTCCCGACAGCATCTCTCCCTCCACCGTGATGCGTTTCCTCCACCACCGACTCTTATCAGCACGCCACTCCACGTACCTCCACAGAGCTCCACATCCTCCACAGGTCTCCACCGACGCAACGCAGGTGACGCCAAACTGTCAAAACCACACTACTGTTATGTCAGGGTCTATTTGTAATTTTGTAGCACATGTAAGATTTTAAATATTCGACATTATTTGTTCTTAAAAATCCATTTTAAACTTGTTTTAAATGCATAATATACTTTTCGTCCGCTTAAAAATAATTGAGAGAGTTAATGTTTTATACAGTTTAAACGTTGCACGGATCAGTATTTGAAGCAAAAACCTAATCAAAAGTGCAAAAATTTAAATTTGCTCAACAATTACAAAAAGCATATTTTATAATAGCTGACTACCTGGTGCATCTATCTATGTCTATTTCAGGAGCGTGAGTAAAATCCGGTACCTCCTAGCCTCAGTTGAAGAGAGTGCTTTTTTGTTATGCTTCAGCTTTATTTTTTATTTTATTTTATTTTTTTGTATGGTTTGATGAATTGTTGAACTACTATACAAAATAAATAAATAAATAAAAATAAATTAAAATTAAAAAGGTTTCTTTTTAAGCCTTTTTATCTCTAATTTACTATATATATTGAAAGCTTTTTAAAGATGCGTCAGGGTTTGTCGAACCATTTTTGAAGTATAATTGTATTGGCTATAGCTTTGAAAGCCAATTTAAAAAAATGTTCAGCATATAATTGCAATTTTTATATACAAATTGTTCTGATAATTTATTAAAAACACTCAAAGACTAGCATCTCCATTCTATAGACTCAACTTTGCTAAATAACTAAATGCAAATAATACATATGTTAATGCATTAGTTTATATAAATAATTAAGAGTTTATATGTAGCATAATTAACCACATTTAATTAAACCTTACTTATAAATAAATAAAAAAAATCTATCGAATTGCTTTCCTCTTATAAACAGTAAAAAGTTAAGTAAATTTTCTATTATATATATATTTATTTATTTAAATAAATATACTTTTATGCGTATATAACACTAATTAAGCGTATTTACTAAAAGTAAGTCAACAGTAATGGTTTTTAACTTTAAAACACATGAAAAACAACTTTGGCGATGATTTTGCCTCATATTGCACTGTGCGTCGCTATGAATGATTACTGAAATATAATTTCGTAACAGAGTAATTAAAGAGAGCACATTTGACTGTTTGTCTATCATGCTTTTGCTTTCAGTAAGGAGATTAATGGGAGTTAAAAAAAAAAATTATAGGTTATTATTCATATATTTTTTTCGAAATTTACTTAAAAAAATATTAATTTTTCAAATTAATTTTCGCGAAAAATTGAAATTGTAACCTATAACGTTTTTAAACAGAAATATATTTCTAGAAGCTTCAAATATGCGAATTCAAAATTACAATTTATTTCGCCAAGTACAGTTTTTGAGTTATGCTTTAAAAACTAGTCGCATTGGAATCTGAAAATTTAACATAAGGAGTGCCATAATTTAAGTGTGCCTAATTCTTAAACTACTTTTGCTAAACTTTCCTACTCGGTATAACTGTTGAGAGTTCAAATATTGTCGCTTTAAAGGACACTCTAACTTGACTTCTATTAATGATAATGCCCTCTAAATACATCAATAAATTTGTTTTACCTCTCTCTGCATAATAGTGCTTCTTCTAATAGTCTCCTCTTAGGTAGCACTCATTTTTGCTTTCTATAATTAATTATAACATTTGTAATTCATCAATAAATTTGTCTTACCTCTCTCTGCATAATAGTGTTTCTTCTAATAGTCTCCTCTTAGGTAGCACTCATTTTTGCTTTCTATAATTAATTATAACATTTGTAATACATCAATAAATTTGTCTTACCTCTCTCTGCATAATGGTGCTTCTTCTAATAGTCTCCTCTTAGGTAGCACTCATTTTTGCTTTCTATAATTAATAATAACATTTGTAATACATCAATAAATTTGTCTTATCCCTCTCTGCATAATATTGCACCTTCTAACACTCTCCGCTAGAAGCTTTACCGCTTTTTCTATAAATAATAACAATTTTAATATATCTATAATTTTTTTTTGTCCTCCTTTCGCAACCCCCCCCCCCTCTCCTCAGCACGTTATTGAATGCTTCAATTTTGTCCGCTAGGCGGCGCTTATCTATGAATTCATTTCAATATATCATAAAACTCAATATTTCATTTCCGGATTTCTACTCACTCTTATTATTAAAAGGTAATTGTATAGTGCACTATTTATATGATTTAAATAGAACCCATGTCCTTTTAATTGATATTTAATAAAATATATTGTGAAAATATCAGTTGAGTGTAAGTAATTTCGTCATATAAAAGTATGTCATATTAATACCAGTATTTTAGTATGATTTATAATGTTGCTAAGCGAAAAAAAATCATCATTTTTTTTTCTTTCTTTCTTTTGGAGTTATTAGTTTAAATTTGTGTAACTATTTTACAGTATTTGCGGGCGTATGTTTTATTATTATCTTGTAATAAAATGTTTCTGTTTGATTTTTCATATATATATATATACAGTGCGTGTAAAAACTTTAAGGACAGCAAAAAATTGTAAAAATTTTGATAAATTGAAAATGCGACAAGTGAAATGGTAATATAATGTTGATCATAAAGTGGAAATACTAATATAAAAGTCAACAGAATGTATCTATGTCCTTTTTATTGCGAAAAAATCATAATTATGCAAAAAAACACTATTTTTGACTGTGTAAAAACTATAAGGACGCCAGTATTTTTCTTACAGAAATGTTATATAGAATTATTATTAAGGATCGACCGAAACATGTTTTTAAGGCCGAAACCGAAACGAAACCGAATTTGGCGATCTTCCTATTTTCGGCCGAAAATGAATATGTCGAAAAAAAATTTTAAGTAATTAAATTGTATGTATTAAAGTAATTAATACATACATAAATACATTATTAATTAATTATGCGTATTTATTAAATATGTATAAAAATTAATTATGCGTATTTATTAAATATACATAATTATTAATTAATTATGCGTGTGGCCTAAATTGTCTCTCTGTGCCTTAGATCCAAAACTTTTTTTTTTTTTTTTTTTTTAAATAAAATAAAACGTAATTAATTCATCAACGACACAGAAAGTTTTACTAATTATACGAATTTCATTTAATTAAAAAATATTTTAGTTTTATTTATACACACCTCGATTTATCTTTTATAATGATTTCTGTAAATGATCATCTGTTATACTAGAACTTTCTCAAAGAGTATTCGAAACACACCTGCGCTTTCAAACTGAAAATTTTCTATTGCTGTTATGACTGCAGTTTTTAATGAGCACCGTGAAAAAGTTTAGTTATATATGCATTGCTTGCTTTATAATCTGCATTCAAGTCTTGAGTCAGTCATGACTGATAATTACAAACAACGAAGTTGATAGCAATAAATTTCCGAAGGAAGAAACGAAATTTTAGGAACACTGATAGTTTTCGTAGAAAACGAATTTTCGGCGAAACTCAGTTTTTGGACCGAAACTCGACCGAAACTATCAGTATTCCAAAAATCTCGTTTCTTCTTTCGGAAATTTCCAACACTTCTCATCGATTTTGAGAGCATTTATTGCTATGAACTTCGTTGTTAACGCATAATTAATTAATTTTATAAATAAATTTTATAAATTTTATAAAATAATTTTATAAAATTTTATATTAATTTTATAAATTTTATAAATTAATTATTTAATAAATACATATAATTAATAATATATTTATTTATGTATTAATTACTTTAATACATACAATTTAATTACTTAAAAATTTTTTTTGGACATATTCGTTTTCGTTTTCAGCCGAAAATAGGAAGATCGCCGAAATTCGGTTTCGGTTTCAGTTTCGGCCTTAAAAACATGTTTCGGTCGATCCTTAATAATAATTCTATATAACATTTCTATAAAAAAATACTGGTGTCCTTATAGCTTTTACAGAGTCAAAAATAGTGTTTTTTTTGCATAATTATGATTTTTTCGCAATAAAAAGGGACATAGATACATTTTGTTGACTTTTATACTAGTATTTCCACTTTATGATCAACATTAAATTACCATTTCACTTGTCACATTTTCAATTTATCAAAATTTTTACAATTTTTTGCTGTCCTTAAAGTTTTTACACGCACTGTATATATATATATATATATATATATATGCGGTTTTTGATGATGGTTGGTAATGTTTAATTAATGGTTATATATATATATATATATATATATATGTTATTAAAAAAAAATTACTTTTACTATTCATTTAAATTATTCTAAATTGCCGGCATATTCATTATTTCCTTTTTTTTAAATACTCTCTATTATTTATTTTTAGTTAAATTCCTAAATTTAAAACTCGTATCTTAATAATAGTTTTATTCAAAAACTTAATCTAAACTTTTAATCCCTTCATTAATTTTATCATCTACCAAACTGTAAAGTTCTGAACGCAGTTACTTTATTTTTCGAATGTTTATAAAAGCCATTTTTACATTTTTATTTTATTTCATCTCATTTTCCCGCCAGCTTATTCACATCGAAATCCTTTCATTAGCAGCGCCGGGATTTTTTTCTGAGACGTTTCTCGATCGCTCTCCATTGGTTGAGTGACGGATCGCAATTTCAGTTCGAGTCTTGTTCATGAATTTGTTTGGTTAGCCTGAAGTTTGTATTTCAATCGGATTTCCTCCGCGCATTTTACTAAATAGCTCGAGCATGAGCTCAGAAGTAGATTTTTTGTGCTGCTTGATTGTTTACTTAATATGTTACCTGGTGTCCTTAGACACGTAGAATATTGTTATTTAACATCTTTTTCGCATGAATAACTAGTTCGTGCTCAAGCAGGATGGCTCTGATTTCTCATCCTGTGGGAATTGTTTATGTTGGTATGTTCTGATGGAATAGACAGTTTCCGATGATTACGTTTCTATGTTCTTATTGGGAAAACCCTAGATTTCTTCATAAGCCTTTTTTCACCACTCATGCGGCCTAATCTGCTTTGTCTTCATCATGAATAAATGACTGTTTGATTGAACTTTACCAATCTCATCATCGGTCCACAGCTGCTAAATTTCCACAGTGTTGACACCTCCAATAGCGATGCTTGCACTAAGTGGTACGACTGCTATACAACCTCACCAATGGCTGATTAAAAGATGGTACTAATCCAGTAATATGTCGTAAAAAGCACGACGTGATTGTCGACTTAACCCATTAATTTGTTTCGTTATATATATATATACATACATACCTTTGATATCTTGCTTTGGCACATATCTATAGGAACACTTCCCCCTCCTCTCTTATTCTTTTTCTCTTCCTCCTCATTTATTAAGGTACTTTTTTATATATTTTTTGATCTTTTTTTATTTCAATTATTATTGCTATTTGCCAATGCTATCTAAATTCCTAGAATGACTCCTGGTCTTAGGCACTTTTTACTGGGAGGAGTTATTATTGGGCCGTATTATTGGACACTTATTATTGGACCGTATTCATACCCAGGGGTTGAGATTTCGTTTAAACAAATCTATGAAAGATGATATAAAAATAAAAGATTGTATTCCAACAAAGACTGGCCATCTCTTAATCAAATATGATAATCAGGATAAGTTTCAAAAACTTAGACAAATAAACCACAATGGATAATCTTAAAGATTCAATTGAGATTATAGAAAAAATTCCATCTCAAAAGCGTATCTTTATAGCCAATGTACCTGATACATGTACGTCAGATTCACTAGTTAAAACGCTCTACTATTTAGCCCAACGTTATCGTGACAAGAAAATAGTTACAATCAAACATTTTGCAGCAAGATGTCATACCGATCATTATATTGTGGGCGCAAACAGCATGTATGGTAACAGAGCATGATTTTCTTCGGAAAGAGCGTAAGCTACTTGGCTTCAGCAGATGTGCCATAAAGAGTACCTATATCACGGTATCAAGATGTTTCAGTTGCCAAGGATTCAATTATACTATAGGTGACTGCCAAGAAGATTTTTTTTCGTGGATTCTGCTCTAAGCGGCATAAAACAGTAGATTGACCAAGCAAAGACGATTAAAAACACCAATGCATACATTGTTTAACTGATAACAACTACAAACAAAAGGCAGGCAAATTACCGTGCCTTCCGGAGCATATGACCCGCATAGAAAAAAAAGTGGCCAGCCTTCAACATAGGCTACATAAACTTACAAATAGTATACATCGTCAACTGCTTCGGCTGACCAATTTCTGTTTAATGAGCGTTTCTCTCTAGTTTTCCTTCAAGATGCTTATCGTTTTGGTACTCGTCCACTTGATCTTCCGCGGGGTACAGAAGTATACAAAATTGTCGTATTGTAATAATTCACTCCAATATTCAACATTACTCTATTTTCCAAACATCGCATTTAATTTTTATTAATATAACATTAAATGATATGCTCATAACTGTTGGTACACAAAATTGTGTCCTCCGTCAGACCTTGAGGAGACCTTTCAAGCTTGGAAAAACTTTACTCAATTTAATAAATATTTTTTGTTTTGAGGTGACCTCAATGTTCGCTACCTACTTTGAGGATATTCTTATGAGGACGCTAGGGGAAGGTCACTGATATCTTTACTCACATATAAACAATATCTTATTTTAAATGATCCACACTGTTCACCAATTTTCGAACAAACTACCTTCATAATAAAATACAAATTAAAACTGTATCTATATATGTTTCCTTTTACTAATTAAGAAAGACATGTAATTTATCCTCTGTTCTGTCATCTTATTTACATAAGATTTAAAAAAAATTGTTAAAACTCCACAGGCCCATGGATTAATCAGGCCCTGAAATTGACGTTTTAGGTAGGTCTATGAATTGAATATTATTGTCTATGAATAGTATATAAACATTTTTATATTTCTTACAATACAAGTCAGTAAAATCTATTTGTACTGATATTGTATGCAATCTATATCTGTTTCCTTTTGTTTATTAAGATAGATATGTAATTCCTCCACTGTTCTGTCCTCTTATTTACATAAGATTAAAAATTTGTTGTTACAACTACACAGGCCGATGGATTAATCAGGCCCTGAACTTGACGTTTTAGTTTGGTTTTCTTATTGTCTATGAATAGTATATAAATATTTTTATATTTTTTACAATACAAGCCAGTAAAATCTGTTTGTATTGATATTGTATGCAATCTATATCTATTTCCTTTAACTAATTAAGATAGATATGTAAATTATCCGAAAATAGATGCTATTTTTCTCTTCGAAACATTCTAAAATCATCTCAAATATCCCGGACAGCTAAACTTAAAATTTATAAAACTATTATAAAACCAATAGTAATTTATGGTAATGAGACCTGGATCACTACACAAAAGATTAAAAGTACTTATTACTTGGAAAAGGAAGATCCTAAGACAAATTTTTGGACTTATTAAGGAAGACTATACATGGCGTATCATGTCAAATATGGCGATTGAACAATTATAATAGCGAAAAAAGATATAATAAATTCTAGAAAAATAAGAAGAATGCAATGGTTAGGCCATCTAATCAGAATGAGGGATGAGAGAAGTACACAGAAGATATGTAAGTAAATTAATAGGGAAAAGAAGTATTTCTAGATCCCAGAAAAAATGGATAGAAGTGGTAGAGAAAGATTTAGCACAAAACCAAATTATCAGGTTGTAACGAAAATTTCCCGCCACAGCTAATACGGTCTGTGCAAACAGTTCGCGTTGTCGTGTTTGCTCATATTTTGTCAAACGGTTTTGGGCATTTCAAAGAAAGAGACTTGCTTTATAACACTGCGTTGTGAAATTTGTAAAAAAAAATATCGTTATCATTAAGTACAAGATGTCTGAAATGGAACTATCCCGCTACCAGATTAGAACCTTTATTTAGCTCCAGTTCTGTTGCAAAAAGTCAGCTACAGAATGTCACTGAATTAAGTGTACAGTTTTAGGTACTAGTGTTGTATCATATGACACTGTGAAGTTTTGGCGGAATTGTGGTTATATACAAAATTACAGGTAATTATATATCTTATAATTAGTATTATGTAATGGTGATTTGGCGGAAAACTTTCGTTACAACCTAATAGAAATTATAAATTAAAGGATAGAGATCGGAAGGTCTGGAGAGGTATATTGGTACACGTAAAAAAGTTTACAAATTTCATGAAGATTTATTAGTTTTTTTTTTTTTTATCCTCGATTACAAATCAATTTTTAACATACTACCAGAAATGTGGTTCGACTTATACACGAAAATTCATTCTTTTTTCAAAATTTTGCTTAATAATGGGGGGGGGGGGGAGGCGACTTATATACGAGGTATACGGTAAACATTTTTATATTTCTTACAATACAAGTCAGTAAAAGCTATTTGTACTGATATTGCATGCGCGCAATCTACATCTGTTTCCTTTTACTAATTAAGATAGATCTATAATTTCGTTTGCTTTGTCAGCTTATTTACATCAGATTACAAATCTATATACACTGCTCAAAACAATTAAAGGATATTTGAAGTTTTATATAAAATAAAGATATAAACGAAATTTTTTTTGCCGAAAATAGAAGAAGAGAATCACAAATGCAAATTTTTCTGGTTTTCAAACTGTGGAGTATGCAAATTTTGAGTTCGACGTCAAAAACGTCGCTTCAGCGGCAGCGAATGAAATTTGACTTTCAACTGGATAAAAGAGAATGAAGACAAGGATGATCGGCATTCAGTGATTGCTTTGTTTCGATGAGTACGATGTCTCAGCGAAGTCATTTGACAGATTCAGAAGCTTTGAGAATTGTTGGTAGGTTAGAAGGGGGCCAAACTCAAGCCGAAGTAGCGCAAGCCATTGGAGTGTCACAAAGTGTCATTTCCAGGATCTGGAACCGTTTTTTGGAGAGTGGATGTGCAGGCCGAAGACCAGGGTAAGGTCGTAGACGGGCAACAACGCCCAATGAAGATCGGTATTTAGCGTTAACAGCTCGGAGACACCGAACCATGAACGCTATTCTTCTCCAACAACACCTTCGCTCGGCTACAGGCACCACGATTTCAACTCAGACTGTCCGAAACCGGCTCCATGCTGTAGGTCTGTATGCTCGCCGACCGATGGTATGTGTTAGATTAACATCAAGGCATCGTCGCGACCGCAGGGAGTGGGCAACCGAGCATGTCAACTGGAGGAGAAATGAATGGAGCAATATTCTGTTTTCTGACGAGTCCCGTTTTTCTGTGCATCCGGTTAATAGGCGTATTTTCATCTGGAGGGACCGTGGCAGTAGGAATAATCCTGCGTTCGTGCACGAAAGTGTCAGATTTGGCGGTGGAGAAGTGTTGGTGTATGGTGGCATCTCCATTGACGGGCGCACTGACCTCTACATCATTCGAGATGGAGCGCTGACTGGTCGCCGATATAGGGATGAGATCCTGAAACCTATTGTATAGTCCCTTACGCTGCAGCAATTGGAGATAACTTCATTTTAATGGACGATAACTGCAGGCCACATTGTGCAAACCTGGTGGAGGATTTCCTTTTCGAGGAAGGAATCGTTCGAATGGAATGGCCAGCGTGTTCTCCAGACATGAATCCAATCGAGCACGTTTGGGACGCTCAAGGAAGACGAGTTTCTGGCCGCCAACAACCCCCACAAACTCTCCAAGAACTGGAAAGAGCTCTTCTGGAAGAGTGGGGCAAAATACCCCAACTCGTCATTAATAGCCTCATTGAGTCCATGCCTCAAAGGTGTTCAACGTTGCTGGCCGCCCGTGGAAACCATACCCCCTACTGAAAATGATTTTCTTTGAAGAAAACACCTTTTCTTATTCTTTTTTTTCCCATATGCACAAATTGTGTTTTTTTCCTTTAGTACACAAATGCGCAATAAAATGCATTTTTTTCTGCCAAACATGTGTAATTTATTCTCATATAACCTACTATGTCTGTCGACCATGTATCAATCAGCTAAACAGTTTACCAGATACAAAATCCACCTAAAACTGCAATATCCTTTAATTGTTTTGAGCAGTGTATTTAAAAGACAAGGCTGTTTTCTTAGTCATCTGGCCTGAACTTTCTACTGAACCGATTTTGATAATTTTCTTTTTAAATGAAGGTATTTTATTTGTAGATGTGCCCGCGCTTAGTATTTTTTTTTAAATAATCTCATTTTTATATTTTAATTTTAAATTTAAAAATCCTTTATGAAATTTCTTCACATTGATTGCAATCGAGTTACTTCCATTGTTGAAGAGAGAAGGGAAACAATGGGAATTTCCATATCATTACTGATTACACATGTTTCGTATTACAATAAAAAATAACTTTTTTTAAAACTTTTGAACAGAAAATGACGTCACGATTTAAAATAACGCATTTTTACTTACAAAGCTCTGACATTTCAATGTTTTTTTTTTCATTCCGCTGATAAGGAGATTGAGGCGCTCACCTCATAGGGCTTTAGTGGGTGAAAATGATGTCGTAGTAAAAATGAAACGAGTATTTTCTTTGATAAAACTTATTATTTTACTACGAATGCGTCTAAAAGTAAATTTCTAAATTTCTAGCTTTCATATTAGAACCTCAAGTGAAGAGCGCGAATGTTCAGATGCAAAATTGTAATTAACAAACGTGACATCAAGTTTGGGACTATATTTATTAATAACCTATAACACGTTAAAATATTAGTAAAATAGTAAATATGAAAAGTATGCATGTAATTTTTTACGACAAATGCATCTAATTGTTTGCTTTAATTTTGCGAAGGTGAAAAAGATGTTATTTTTAGATTTCATTGAAAACAAAAATTATAATTGCGTCATAGTAGCGCACTGTTCGTTAATTTTTCATTAATACGTAATAACAAAGATCAAAGCCTTAATTAATAACTTCACAATTTCATTATATTAATTGCATATTACTGATTACGTATAGGAATAAAGTTTAATTTTTCAATAATTTGAAGAGTTGAAATTAAACTTTAATTAATATTTGCTTTAAGAGTTTGGCTAGCCAATATGATATTGATTAATTATTATAATTATTTTTGTTAATTTTTTATAAATCCAGTCAATCAGTTCTTTTAAATATTTTCATTCGTCGAATTCGACTCGTTTATTGTTAAAACCCCAGAGGCCCATGCATTAATTAGGTCCTAAATCCCTAAACGTAACGTTCCGAGTTAGTTTTCCTTATTGTCAATGAATATTACATGAATTTTTATCGATTATTTCAAATTTTAAGCGAAAACCACGATTTCTACTCACTGTCCTAGAACGGGTATTACACTAGTAGTAATAATAACAATAGTAATAATAATAACAATAACAATAAGTTTAATTATCATGAAGTTACGTGATATCTTGAAATTATTAAACATAAAAAATACATTTATTGCAACTGAAATGAAAAATAGTCGCAAAATAATAAATGCCGAAAAAAAAAAAAAAAAATTAAGCTAAATTTTAAAACTAATAAATTTTAACCATTTTCTTCAAATAAGAAAACTGTATTCACTAAAACGTTAATAAAAGATCCACTTTTGTCTACGAACAGGTGACTCTAAACCGTTTATTCTTACATCACCTGCAAGAAGTATGAAGGACAGTGTTTTACAGATGCACAAGAATTGCACCAAAATCCAGGTGCGACTAATGACACTGCACTCCTCTTTTGGAGTAAATAAACAAACTAAATCCACTTTTAAGAAAATTAAATGACTGATAATAAACTAACAAATCTAAATGCATTTTGAGATGTTTAAAGGTGTTAAGCAGATGGAAGATTTCAGAGTCTCAGCTGCATATGACAATATCATATATAAAAGACGTTAGGGAAATTACGTTAAAATTATTTGAAGAATTTTAACTTCATATTCTTAAGGGGACAAGGGACCTTCAAACTCATTCTTTTTATGTATTTTAAAAATTGCACTTTAAATACTATTCAAGGGAACATTATATAAATTATGTTATATATTTATCACACAAGAAATAATAATAATAAAAAATGTATGAGAAAAATAAGGAATTTTCCTGAATATTTTAAGCGTAATGAAGAACTTTTCAAAATGCCCCATCCGCATTCCATATCTATTAAAATCCCCAATATTGTTTTTTTTTTTTTTTTTTTTTTTTTTTTTTTTTTTTTAATGCCAATTTGGTTTTACGTATACAAATAAAACTGCGCATACTTGTTTAAACTAAATATAATTGGAAAAGTTAAAGGTAGTTAAGGCTGTTCTCAACTGCTCTGCTCAACAAGCGCAAAACGTTTTAACACATTTACAAATTCATTTTTTAACGGGAAGATACAAAATTGGAAATCCTGACCATGGAAGCGATTTGGAATCGAACTGTGGTTTCCATTTTTTGATCGATAAATTATCTATTGAGTTATAAGCGATTTTGATCACGTGACACGGCATTTTTCTTCCCTTACAAACTGGATTTTCTTCTTTCGTTCGGAAGTTCGGTTCAAAATGCCAGCTGTGACAGTATTTTCTGAAAGATCTATTGCGTTTACAAGAAAAAGAAAAAGAAAAAAAAAAACAGTTCGATGGCATAGTTTCTGAATAACAATACCTTCTAGTTTCATGCGTTTCCGAACAAAAATGAATTAAAAGTTATGTCAGATAGTTGACCCTATGGATCTGAGAACAGCCTTAAGTGCAAAAATATGATGAAAAAATGCCGAAAATTTTGTAAAATTTAGAAAATATCCCCCCCCCCCCTACGTTTATATTTAAATATATAAAATTCGATGACAGTTTCATTTGTATATGTAAACCAAACTGGCATAAAAAATATTGGGAATGTTAATTGATATGGAATGTGCAAGGGGCATTTTGACAAATTCTTTGTAACGCTTAAAATATTCAGGAAAATTCCTTATTTTCCTCAAAAATTTTTAAATTTCTCGTGTGTTAAATATATACCATAATTCATATAGTGTGCCCTTGAATAGTATTTAACAATGAAAAAAAATATAAATAAAAATAAAAAAATGAGTTTGAAGGTCCCTTGCTCCCTTAAGATGTAGACTGAAAATAAGTAAATTAATTAATTAATTAAATTAAGACAAAAATTCTGTTTAAATATGTTTGCTTGAATATTTTAAGTACTTTCCACTGTGTTGAAGATATATGAGAAGCTTTTATATAATAATTTCGGCTTTATAAATCTCGCCTTATTTATTTGTTTATTATTTGTTTACGGTTTATTATTATTATTTTAAGGAATACTTAAATTGACCAAATTAGATCGTTTTTAATGTAACACACTGAAAATAAATTTTATAACTTTTCTGATATTATTATTATTATTATTATTATTATTATTTATTTATTTATTTATTTATTTATTTGCTTCGATTCAAAAGTGTACAAATAAAATTTAAGCTAAATAAATATAATTCGAAGTACCAATTTAGTAAACGCGTAAAATTGAAATTATGCTAAAATTATCTGAAGAGTTTTATCTACATATTTTTACGCGTTAGAATAAAATAAATAAATAAATAAAACTAAGACAAAAATTCTATTTAAATATGTTTATTTGAATAATTTATATATTACTATTTTCCACACTGTTGAAACCATATGGAGGAACTTTTACATAATTTCTGCTTTATAAAGCTCGCTATTATATATATATATATATATATATATATATATACGGTTTTTGATGGTGGTAGGTTATGTTTAATTATTGGTTATATATATATATATATATATATATATTTGCTTATTAATTTTTATTCTTTGTTTATCATTTATTATTAATTTATTTTAAGAAATGTTTAGATGGACTAAATTAGATCGTTTTTAACGTAACACACTGAAAATAAATTTTATAACTTTTTTTATACAACTTTTTTTTTCTCATGTTTGAAATTCAAAAGTGTACAAATAAATTTTAAACTATTGTCAAAAGATACAATTCGAAGTAACAGTTTAGCAAATGTGTAAAATTGAAGTGTGCAATATGACCTAAAACTGTACAATATTATGTTTAAAGTATAATTTTTCTTCTTCTGCAAGTCTTTGGGACACAAGATTTGCATGCTTGATACAAAATGAGAAGCTCGGTTCGGTGTCCACGTATTCAAAACCAGCGCGGTATGTGCAAGGCTTTTAGGGTTTTCCTTGTGCGAAAACAGTAATTTGGTTCACTCATTATCCTTTTAAAAGTCATTACCTGGAGGAATAACTCCTAACTTAAATCCAATCCAATCAGTAAGTCTCGTTTTCACATGTTTTAATTTAAATTTTTATTCAAGTTATTTCAATTAATTAAAAACATACTAAAATTAAAGATTACTACTTAATTTTTATTACTTAATATTTATTACACAAATACTATTTCTATTACTTTTTAGGGTTTCGTTTATCTGACGAAACCTTATTTCGTCGCGCTCTTATGTCTGTCTGTCTGTCTATCCGTCACAGTGCCCGTTCTCAGAAACTATATATGTTGGAGACTTGAAATTTTGCATACTTAAAGTTGAACACCTCACACCAAACGGCAAATCATAAAATTTTGAAAAAGTCTTATATTTAACCCTCTGGGCTCTAACTTGTGTATTTTAAGCTTTGTTTTCTAACTCAGCCCCTAATTAAGTTGAACACTTGAAATTTTGCATAATTATAGCTAAACACTTGCGATCACACGGCAAATAGTAAAAATTTCAAAAAGTCTTATGTTTTACCCCCTTCGGTCTCTAACTTGTGTATTTTAAGCAATTTTTCTAACTCAGCCTCCTAATTAAGTTGGGAGTTTGAAATTTTGCATGTTATAGTTGAGCACTTGCGATCACATGACAAATCTTAAAAATTTCAAAAAGTCTTATAGTTACCCCTCCGGTCTCTAACTTGTGTATTTTAAGCAATTTTTCTAACAACTCAGGCCCTAATTAAGTTGGAGACATGAAATTTTGCATACTTATAGCAGAACACTTTCGATCACACGAAAAATCATAAAATTTTCAAAAAGTTTTATATTTTTACCCTTCCGGGCTCTAACTTGTGTATTTTAAGCAATTTTTCTAATTCAGCCTCTAATTAAGTTGGAGACTTGAAATTTTGCATAACTATAGCAAAACTCTTGCGATCACACGAAAAATCATAAAAATTTCAAAAAGTCTTATATTCCCTCCGGGACCTAACTTGTGTATTTTAAGCAATTTTTTATCCTTCCCCCTTTTCACCCGGGGCGGCACTTTTCTAACTTTTGCCGACACCCTTTTGACCGCTCTTTCATATTATGAACAACCGAATTACATATTTTAGTTCCACTTTTTACCACCAGGGGGCGCCTACATATCTCGGGTGCTATGGGCCCGACTCCCTCGACTAATATATCTACGGATAGGTTGTAAAACGGAGTTTCGTTCGGATAGAGGTTTGTTTAAAATAGAGTGCACCCCCTGGTTGCGAAATTTGGAACTAACAGATTTTGGAAAATAATAAAGTGTTATGAAAGGAATATTAAACGTAACCCTCTGTGCGATCTGTGATCACACTTACCCACTTGTTTAAAATGCTTTTACTCGCAACAAAACAAAAATATATTTTCACAAATTAAGTCTTGTAAAGGAAAGCGTTTTCTCTGCCATTTTTATTTATTGTATTTTTTTTTAATTAAAAATCTATTGAAAATCATCCGGTTACAGACATTTACTTTTTTTCAAAGTGTTTTTTTTTTTTTTTTTTTTGGATGCATTTCTTATTTTATGTCTCTTGGTATTTGAGATTGAATGTTCAAATTATTTGTAAATAATATACGTGAAAAAAATGAGAAGAAAAAATAACGAAAGATGGTTATAGTTCTAATCGATTAAAAAATATATATAAATGGAAGAAAAAAAGTACTAATTTAATTCGTATAAATATATACTATAATATTATAAAGAAGTAACAACGTTTTTTTGTTTGTTTGTAGGGGTAATCTCTTGAACTACCGAACCGATTTCAAAAGTAATGATGGCAAATTGATGGTGATATTCTCTGTTCAAACAGAGGCTATAGTTTATGTCGGTCCCCTATCCCCGGGGGGTTGCATGAGGGAAAAATGTTCTCAAAATGCGATTTTTGAGCTTTTGAAGAGCCTAGAAACTTCAAATTTGTTATGATAGCTACTTATAAGATGTAAATGCTTTCTAAAAACAGTTGAAAAAAAGTCGAACTTTAAAAGGATTGAAGTGTGGGCACTTTGAAATGTGGGCAATTGAAGGACAAAAGCGTTCCAAAAACGTTCTAAGTTACGATTTCTATAGAAATGTTAAAGATAGAAACCTGAAATTAAGCATGGTAGATACTTATAAGATGCAATTGCTCTATAAGAACAGTTTCTAAAACATTCCAAATTTAAAAGGGGGAGATGAGCGAAAAGCATTCTAAAAACTTTCTAAATTATGACAGGATGGAATCTCAGGAAATATCAAACTAATTTTCAAAAGTAATGGGGGCAAATTGATGGTCACAGTCCCTGCTGCAACATCGGCTATATTTTATGTCGAAGCCTTTACCAAAAGGTGGGGAGTGCAGGAGCGAAAACGTTCTAATTTTTGAGATATTGAATGGGCTAGAAACTTGAAATTTGCCATGATAGTTAGTTATAAGATATAAATGCTCCATAAGAACAGTTTCTAAAAAAAAAAAAAAATCTTAATGTAAAATAGTGAAATGAGAGAAAAGCGTTCTACAAATTTTCTAAATTTCGATTTCTTTTGAATTGTTAAAGATAGAAATTTAAAATTTGGCATGGTAGTTACTTATCAGATGTAAATGTTCTCTAAGAACAGTTTCTAAAAGATTCTAAATTTAAAAAGGTAAAATGGGCGAAAAGCATTCTAAGAACTTTCTTAATTACGATTTCTAGGAAATTTCAGGAAAAACCAAACATATCTCAAAAGTAATGTTAGCAAATTGATGGTGACAGTCTCTGCTCCAACATTGGCTATATTTTATGTTGGTGTCACTATACCACCAGGGGCTGGTAAATCGTTAGAGTTGAAGATTTGAATATGGCATGATGGTTACATTTAAGATGTAAATGCTTGCTAAGAACGGTTTCTTAAAAATTCAAAACTTCAAATGAAAACTGAAAGGAGCGTAAAAGCTTCAAAATACATTCTAAATTATCATATAATGAGAAATAGTTTTAGCTCTCCTTAATTTAAGTCTCATTTTAGCCTAATGCACTGTAATAATAAAGTTTACTCAAACTGTAGCTTAATTAGTAATTTTAAAAAGAAGAAAGGTATTTTAATTCGTACATAAATATCCTTATAATAGTATTCGGATTTTAGATGCATTTCCTATTGTATATCTTGTATATCTTCTGGTACTTGAGACTGATTATTTATTTTTTTGTAAAAAGTTACATCAAAAGAAAAGAAAATTTAACAAAAAAGAAAAGAAAGAAAAAAAAATGATGGCTATAGATTTAGTTCTAATCAATTTAAGAGAAAAAAGAGAAGAAGAAGAATTCTATTTTAATCTGTATAAATTTCCTACCTTATAATTGTATGCGGTTTTCATATGCATTTCTTATTCTATATCATATACTTGAGATTGAATATTTAATTTTTTTGGAAATGGTAAAAAAAATGGTATTGAAAAAACCAAAAACAAGATGGCTATAGTTTTAGTTTTAATCAATGCAAGTGAAAAAAAAAAGTTTGTTATAAGTTAAAATATGTTTTTATAATATTAATTAATAACGCTATTATTAAAATTTCATAAATAAAAACATATTGTATTCGTCATCATCAGAATCGCAGTAGTCGAAATACTCATAATATAAATTTTCTTATACTTCTGACCATTAGTATGTATAATCGACAATTGTAAGTATAGTCATACTTAAGCTTAACATTGAAAATCTCTTTTCGGCTATTTCACTCATGCTAAATATACAGTAGCGCTCAAAAGTATTTTGACAACCTTATATTCTCTCTTATTTTATTTAATATAAAAATGTAAAAGAAAATATATTCCCTATAATTGAGAACACTATGACTGCAGTTATTCAAATGTATCAAAAGTTTCAACTTGTTTGTTTACATTCAGCGCCACCGAAGAAATATGACTGCTCCTTAGCTCAAAAGTATTTTGACAATTAGTTTGCAGTTAATTGTTGAAGGTGTCAGTGGCGCTATAGCTTCGATTAGTGTTTATATTGACTTATTGTGATTATTTTTAAATGTCGAAATGTAAAAAATATTGAAGTGATTCTAGAAAAGCCGCTGTAAATGCACTTAAGAAAGGTAGACTGCAAGCAGAATTAGCTCGTTCTTTTAACGGGTCTCAGCAACTTGTTATTACATGGAATAAAGTTTTTAATAAACAGAAATACATCGAAAATAAGCCTCAAAGTGGCCATCCGAAAAAAAAAAAAACGACTTGAATGTTGACTGTATTCTAAAAATGATATCTGCAAGTGATTGTCGTAAGTCCGCTGTAATAATAAAAAATGAATATAAAGAAAATTATGGCATAGAAATACTCGTTTCATCAGTCAAACGACGCCTAAATCTCTATGGTTTACGTGGCAGAAGAACAGCAAAAACACGTTTGTTATCTACTAAGAATAGGAAGGCTAGAGTCGCATTTGTAAAACGGCATAACCCTTTCAGGGGCAAAGCAATTTCATTGCTAAAGTGTTGAAATTAATGATTGACACCGGAATTTTGATTAAAAAAATTCGGTTAATTATGTGTGTGAAATGTAGCTTTTTCGTACTTAAAAATAAATTTGTTTTCAAATTCCGGTGGTCAGTCATTAAATTCAACACTTTAGCAATGGAATTGCTTTGCCCCTGAAAGGGTTATGCCGTTTTACAAATGCGACTCTAGCCTTCCTATTCTTAGTAGATAACAAATTTGTTTTCGCTGGTCTTCTGCTATGTAAACCATAGACGTTTAGGCGTCATTTGACTGATGAAACGTGTATGTCTATGCCGTAATTTTCTTTCAATTCATTTTTTATTATTACAGCGGACTTACGACAATAACTTGTAGATATCATTTTTAGAATACAGTCAACATTGCAAGTTGTTTTTTTCGGATGGCCACTTTGAGGCTTATTTTCGATGTATTTCTGTTTATTAAAAACTTTATTCCATGTAATAACAAATTGCCGAGACCCGTTAAAAGAACGAGCTAATTCTGCTTGCAGTCTACCTTTCTTAAGTGCATTTACAGCGGCATTTCTAGAATCACTTCAATATTTTTTACATTTCGGCATTTCAAAATAATCACAATAAGTCAATATAAACACTAATCGAAGCTATAGCGCCACTGACCCCTTCAACAATTAAATGCAAACTAATTGTCAAAATACTTTTGAGCTAAGGAGGAGTCATATTTCTTCGGTGGCGCTGAATGTAAACAAACAAGTTGAAACTTGATACATTTGAATAACTGCAGTCATAGTGTTCTCAATTATAGGGAATATATTTTCTTTTACATTTTTATATTAAATAAAATAAGAGAGAATATAAGGTTGTCAAAATACTTTTGAGCGCTACTGTAGTATAACTAAACGATATATTTATGGATTTCTTCTCATGTTAACAAAACCAGAGGATTTAACCAAGGCTCCCTGAGTTACAGAACATTACTGTCTGGTGGACAGAACAGATGTGAAAGACATTTTTATTTATTTTTTTAGTTGGAATTTTTACATTTAATATATTTTTACTTTCTTCTATCTTTACAAGAAGAACACTGTAAATTAAAATGTCTGAAAATCAAACACTTAAGTGTCTGAAACGGAGTGTTCAATTTTCAGACATTTTAAAATGTCTGAATTTTTTCAGACACTTTTTGCGTCTGAATTTCAGACACTTCAAACGTCTTAATAGCATCCATTTTTTTGTAAGCATCATACGTAGCCATGTTTGACCACGTTGAACCCTGGAAAAATATTTGGCTGGGGTCTTGCCCCCCTCCACATGCCCTCCCCCCCCCCCCCCGCAGCCTGATTTTTTTGGTGCTCCTAATTTTGGTATGCAATTTTCGTTAAGCTGTTTATTTAAATCTTTTACGACATTTTACTGATTATAATCAATATTTTGAACTTCAGGAATAGAACAAGATTAAAGCAAAAAATATTTATCTAAATATTTGTTTTGATGATAAATATGATTTTGAATATGATTTTTTTTTAAATCTTATTTTACTTTAAAAGTTCAAAACATCGATTATATTCAGTACAATTTCGAAACGGATTTAAAATATAAGCTTTACAAATATTGCACATTAAATTTGGTGGCACTTAAATCGTAGGGGGACGGGACACTGCTTTAATACCCATGCTTTAATCAAGAAGTTCTTTTGCAAAAAATGCAACCCTACACTATGGTTATCTAAATAGAGATGTCCGGTACTCGGGAGTATCCATTGTGGAGGTTAATGGACATTCCCGAATAGCGGACACCTCTATTTAGCGAATACTTTTTTAATCCGCAAAGCGCACGCATACATATTTGTATATTTTTACCTCACAAAAGCAGACATCTCCGATCATCAGACAAATTCCGCGATCCCGAAGTTTCCGCTATTAAGGGCTTTTAAGATACATGGATAAATATATATTTTTTTATAATCTTGTCCTATTCTAAAAGTTTAAAATATTTATTATACTCGGCTGAATGTCGAAAGAGATTTAAAATGTCAGATGTACGAAAATTGCAAATAAAATCCCCCCATCTCCCCCAAAAAGGAAAATTCATATAATTTAAAAATTAGATTAAAAAAAAATTATATTGACACATAGGCAATTTTACATATCTATCAGATGATAATCACAACAGCTATTTAACTATGAGTAAAAAAATTAAAAAATAAATATTCCACTTTAATAACATTAAGAAAAAAATTACTTCGGTATTTTGTTAAATATATTTTGTGTTTTTAATCTTGCCCTACTCTAAAAGTTCAAAACTTTCATTATAATCAGTGCAATATCGAAAAGTATTTATGATATCAGCTTTGCGAAAATTGAATACAAAATCCCCCTCCCCCCACCTCCCTTCCCGAAAAATTTTTTAAATTCGTATCATTTAAAAATTAAATTAAAAAAAAAATTATATTGCCACATGCCACTTCAGCAAGTTTTTATGTAGATCACAGGGTAATCACAAAAGTTATTCAACTATCAATAAAAATAAATAAATAAATATCCTACATTAATAGCAAGAAGAAAAAATAACTTAGTTTCCAAGCTTCATTTGTCTTAAATATATATCTTAACATCTAATTGTCATTCTTGTAATTTTCGTATAAGTGTATATAAATACAGTTACAAAAATCACAACATTAAGTACAAAATCTAGTTATAGCTTTTTACTTTTTCCCATTATAAATTTCAAATTACTTTTCTACTAAAAATAATCAAAAAATCAATATTATACTTGATTTCAAATCAAATACATATGTATATTTTTACTGGCAGTTTTAAAATTAAGGAGCACATAATAGATGAATCATGACAACGTCATACGTTTTCAGGTACTTTATTTATCTTATTTTTTAATCTGCGGTTTTACGTTAGGAAGAAAGATCTTTCCAAAGCTTTTTTTTTTTTTTCTTTCATTGTGGTCGTTACGTGAGATAAGAATTAACCATTGAAACGAAACTGCGATTGAAAGCAAGGGAATGAGTATTCAACTTAAAATGTCTCTCTTTTAGTAATATTATTACTTTAAATTTGGGAAAAAAAGATGAAAATTCAGAATATATAATTTGTAATAAAAGGCAACGTCATAAGTTTAAAAATATATACTTCTAGAATTAATGGGTTTTGTCGCAAACAGATTCAAAACTAATTGAATTTCATGCAAGATTTTGTTTATACTATAAATAAAATCATAAAAGACACTAATTTCAGTACTATAAAGAAATTATGACACTTACTTCAATCGAT
Source organism: Maratus speciosus (assembly GCA_963932465.1). NCBI lineage: Eukaryota > Metazoa > Arthropoda > Arachnida > Araneae > Salticidae > Maratus > Maratus speciosus. Next base: position 457,774,275 of record OZ010788.1, read on the forward strand.
GTTGCAAGAGGTCAGAAAAATTCCTCGATTTGAAATTTCAAAAACTACCCCAGTGAAGGAGAAGGGCTTGCATAATTTTAGTACGATATTTCATAATATATCCGACTAGCCATATTTAAAGAATGAAATGTTTCATCCTCAAATTAGGACCCGCCAGACAAAAGTTTCTTTTTTTTTTGCTAGCTTCGACAGGACGAAGATGAATAACACAATATTATTGATATAAATGAATACGAATTAACACTAAGTCCATTGCACACGCTTTGTAGAATTTCCGGGTGTAATCTTCAAGCGTCGTCTACTTCTGTTCTGTGTCTATCCCGCCCTTATATGGACGACAGCTTCTAAGAGACATTTGATGTCAAGCACACACGTCAGATGCATGTATTCAATAAATAAATAATCCAAGTGAATACGAATTTAAATCACAGAACTTCACATTCCGCGAAAAACGAATTAAAATACACGCGTACATAAAAACAAACTTCGTTTGAATTACAACGTATACCAACTTTGAACGAAGACATCTAAAACGCATGCGCGACTGGCAGTGCCCCAGTGCCCCCTGGTGGTTATTGCGTAGGAAGAATCAAAACGTCTTAAATTAAGACACGTTTGAAGCAACGAAGTGTCTTAAAATAAGACGTTTGCGGATATTTTAGACACTATTCTCAGTTCATTTACACCATGATCATACTAAGACACTTATGTATCTTAAATTAAGACATCTATAATATCTTAATTTTCAGATTAAGACACTTAAGTGTCTAAAATTCTTTTTCAGTCACATATGTGTCTAAATTTAAGACGCCTCTATTTGCAGTGAAAGTATTGGATTCGTGAAAATTTTCTACTTCTGGTTTTCGATAGGTTTATACGTTTTAGAAGGTCCAGAACACGATATGAGGGTTTTTAGAAAATGTTTGGCTGTGAGTCTGTCTGCATGTGATAAAAATTTTGTGAGCGCTCTATGCACGGAATTTCACAAAACTTTGGATTCAGATAGACCTCGATATAAACTGGTGTTTATCAGTTTTTGGTGTATATCACCCAGCTGGCGGCGCTGTTATGCAGCATTTTTCACGATTTCCGCAATAGCTCTAGCTCAAGAACTAATGCACGAATTTCCATCAAACTTCAGATTCAGGTATAGTGGAGACCGGGGCTAGTAGGCGCAGTTTTTAGTTATTGATTTTTATTAATTTTTTGTTTAAGTTTTTTATGAAACTTTAACTGTACTTTTAAAGAACAGGCATTGGGCTATAAATACCCGGAGTTTTGAGTTTGTAGCTTTTGTAGTTTATGTTTAGCGGAAGCCTAAAGTAAAAGGAAAATTGGGCGCCAACTTACCCCGTCACGGGGCAAGTTGCCTATACCTATGGGGTAAGTTGGCACACGCTTTATAAAAATTTAAATAAGACATGCAGTTAAGAGAAATCAATTTCCTTATTACCTGTAGGTTTAATCAAAGGCGTTATCGCCGTACAATGTAAATTCTAAATTATACAGACATAAAAATAATGAATAAAACATTAACATTGAGTAACATCTATCCTACTCGATAACATCATTAGAGTTATACAGTTGTCACAAATAAAAAATCGAGTGTCTCCGTTTGGGCAAGCCCCGTGTGCCCAAAATCTTGCATTGCAACCACTTTTTTCGGTGTTTGCTGTTTTTCAAGCTACCAGCATACACCAGACACCGAGCCAACTTGCCCCGTGTTCAATGCGCCTACTAGCCCCATAATAAATTTCTTCACAAAAGGGACACGTAACCATCTAAGCTTAAATAATACAAGTAAATCACATATGGGGTAAGGTACAGTTAATCTACACTTAGAAAAATTGCTCAAGTTAAATCGCAATTATTAAGATAAGTATTAGAAATTAGAAAAAGAATGAAGCAACAAAAAATTACTTATGAGCGCAAAAAACAGAAAAATCGTAATAAATCTCCACTGTACGTAGGTAACGCTGTAAAACTACAATGAGGATTGTAAAATGCAAGAAGAAATGTACTCTGTGACTGGTTGCACAATCTATCCACAAACAGGCGATTTATGGGGACTGCGCCTACTTACCCCTGTAGCCAACTAGCCCCGGTCTCCCCTACCTTGATAAATATCGATGCTGATTAAGTTTTGGTGTAACACGCCCAACAGGTGGCGCTGTTTCGCTACATTATTCACGATTTCCGCAATAGCTCTATCTCAAGAACAAATGCACGAATTTTCATCTAATTTCAGATTCAGTTAGACGTTGACACAAGTTGTTGCTGATTAGTTTTTCGTGTCAATAGTCCAATAAGTGGTGCAACTATGTTGGATTTTTCACGATTTTTGCAATAGTTCTATCTCAAAAACTAATGCACGGAATTTTATAAAACTTCAGATTCCGTTAGATGTTGACATAAGTTTGTTGCTGATTAGGTTTTGATGTGCATTTTGTGTGATTTACACGATTTTAGCGATAATTATATCTCAAGAACTAATGCACGGAATTTCATATCTTTAGAATCGTCATAATGGGCTTAGATTGTTATTTAATTTTGGCACTGTGCTAGCGAATTTTGAAGCATAACATGTATAAGATAGAAGAAAGTTTTTGGATTGGCACATCTGACTAGCTTAGATTGTTCACTAAAAACACCGCAAAGAGCCTTTTTCCATGAAAAATATCAATTATGTATTCAAATACAGCCTTTTTGATTCTGTTTATTTGAGTATAAATCTGCAACTAAATTGTACATCGTTATTCTGCAGGAAAATGTATCATATGGTAATGTCTGTAATATGCTTTTTAAGTCACATTAACTGAACTTTGATTTTGGAGAAGTTCTATTTACCTTTCACTCCACAATGTATCTCCTACTTGGTAAAACTTCTCTAAATCTGATAGGAAGTGAGAAAAAAGAAAGAAATTAATTATCAAGTCAAACGTTATTAATTTTTCAAACACCTAGAAATTTTTAGGCTAATATTCTGGATATTCAAGGCGTGTTCTCAAATTCCTTGCTAAACAAGCGAGAAATTTTCTGACACATTTTCTAACTTCTTTTTAAACATAAAGACATACAATTGATAGGTCTGACTGTAGGAGCGTTTTGGAATTGAATGATGTTTTCCATTTTATGATAAATAAATTACTTATCAATTTATAAGCAATTTTTATCACGTGATGGCAGGTTTTTCTTTTCTTTCTCGTGCTTGCGCGTCTGGAAATTCCTTTCAAAATGCACCCACTTTGAAAGAACTTTCAGAAAGATCTTTTGCCTTTATCAAAAAACAAAAACGTCATTCGATCTCGTAGTTTCTGAATAATAACACCTGGCAATTTCATACGTTTTAGAAAAAAAAAAATAGAATTCAGAAATGTGTCAGAAAGTAGCTCTTTTGCATTTGAGAATAGTCTAAAAGATACTACACTGAAACAAAAATTCTGTCACTGGCACTTAGAAAATAAATTGTGACTCAGAAAAAATAGTTCCATGTCATCCTTATAAATTCTAGTTCTTTTTGCTAGAGAGGTCTAGTTATCCCTATTAAAAATTGAAGGGCATTTTCCTATATTATCGAGGTGAAACTTATTTAAAAATCTCTGCAAATAAAAGAGAAACCCAAGAAGTGAGTTTTTAGTAATTATAATTCCCAGTTTATGAATTAATTCTAGAAATAAAGTGATAATTTCTCGCAATTCAAACGATTCATAATATAATATATCGTTCCATCACCTATAAAAGTATAGACTATAAATTCTCGATCATTTCGTCTATTCAGGTTATTTGTTTACCTTATTCGCATAACTCGGAAATCTATATATTTCTAGTTTAGAGATTTAGAAAATGACTACTTATTCGTTCTAGATGAAGGCGGTATATTTTTTCTTTCAATGTATGTTAACTAAAAAAGCAGGGACTGATTTACAAATTTGGGGGCCCTGTTCACAGATGCTTACGGGAGCTCCCTTGTACCGATACTTACAGGGGGATTTAGTGAAAAAAAAAAACCCATTATGAACTTTAAAATATCCGTTAAAAAATTAAATATGATAATCATTAATTTACTTTTAAATAATTATTTCACAATTATGAAATTTAAATGAGTTGACGTTTTATAATAAATTGTGTGGCGTTGATTATCTTTTCCTGTTCAAGACTATACATCTGGAATAATAAAGTATGCAATAACTAATAATAAATTTTCGACAAAACGAAGTTACAATTATTTAAAACATTATGGGGCTCTACTGCCTGCAAGCTACGCTCACCAGCCCTCAAATAATCTGACGATAACAGGAAAACGATTAAATAAGAATTAAAAATACAATGTATTTTTAAAGTGATAAAGATGAAGGAAAATATTCACTATAATAAAGTAATTATAAATGGTTGTTTCAGCCAAAATATATAACTTTATAAAAATACAATATGAACACAATAGAATGCCGAATGAAATGTAAAATTCCATTAGATATTAAAACTACATCAGATTTTGGGCAATAATTGAAAAACCTTCAGCAGCATTTGGGTTTGGGGGTCCCTGATTTTCAGGGACCCTGGACCTGTGCCCCGAATGCCCTGCCGTAAATCAGGCAATGTAAAAAAGACAACATCTGAAGGAATCACGTATATAAATAAGTTAGGGTCTAAAAACTTATTTTCACATGCGCTTCACTTCCTTTCGACATGCCTAAAATATATTCCCGTCACTCATTAGGCTCCCATGGTGCTTGATTCGAAATCCCATTTAGCACAAGGCAAAACTGTTAGGAAAAACGAAACAAAAGATTCCTCCCATACAACCTGTCCCGCTTCTAACTTCCTTTAGTAAAAGTCCCGGGGCTATTAATTCTATCTACAAGATCGTTCCGTTATAACTAAAGATGTATTTGCTTCTCACATGACATGGGCAAGCAGCTCCTTCCTGTTCTTCGGCAACTTCTCAAGGGAATAGACGCTAGCTGTAGGTGGGATAATGTTGCATGTAATAGAGGGTGCTAAATATAATTGCATTTATTTCGTCTGCTCCTCCGCCAGGTTTTTTAACCCTTTGGGATAGGCAGTGTCATGGTCAACTCATGTGTCCTTGGAAGGAAAAAACTTCGCCTATTTCACTTTACTTTTTTTTTCTTGAGGTGCGCGCTTTTTGTAGTTTCTCATGGTCTTTTGGAGTAAAAGGTGGCTGAGAACTTTTTTAAACTATGCATGCCTTTGTTATGCAGTTTTATTAATCATGACTTTTTCCGTCTGATTCTGATCTTGCTGATATTTTCCCACTTCTTTTTAATTGATTGCACAATAACTTAAAATGACCGGATATCAGAGAAGAAAAACCGGAGGCGCATTCGACCGTCCACCCCCTCTACCAAGATTGTAGTTATAAAAAACAATTATTACAAATTCTGTTATTAAACATAAAAAATATTTGGATTAATGAACTCATTACGTCTGAAAGGATAGGTGTTCGTTCACTTTACACAACTACTTAGATTGCAAAATTCAATTCGTTCATTTAAACATTTAAGGGGACAAGGGCGTTTCAAACTAATTTTTTTATTTTTTTTTTAAATTGCACTTAAATACTATTCAAGGGCACACTATAAGAATTATGGTATATATTTACCATACAAGAAATTAAAAAGAATTTTTTTTAGAAAAAAATAAGGAATTTTTCTGAATATTTTAAGCGTTATGAATAACTTTTCAAAATGTTCCATGCGCATTCCACATACCAATTAAAATCCTCAATATTTTTATGCCAGTTTGGTTTATATATACAAATAATGTGTATACTGTGCATAGTTTTTTAAACTAAACATAATTAGAAAAGTTAAAGGTAGTTAAGTGCAGAAATAGATTGCAAAAATACTGAAAATTTCATAAAGTTGAGAAAATATTTTTGTTCTTACCTTTATATTCACATATATTAAATTCGATGCACAGTTTTATTTTTTATGGCATAAAAGATATTGAGGAGTTTAATTGATATGGAACGCGCATTGGGCATTTTGAAAAGTTCTTCATAACGCTTAAAATATTCAAGAAAATTCATTATTTTTCACCCAAAAAAATGTTTTTTGTAATATCTTGTGTGATAAATATATGCCATAATTTATATAGTGTGAATAGTATTATACCCTTAATACCCTATAATAATATACCCTTGAATAGTATTTAAAGTGCAATAAAAAAATGAGTTTGAAAGTCCCTTGTCCCTTTAAGGGGACTCTTCACTCATTTGAAAACACCCGCTCGGTAATGTTAAATCTATGAGCAAGTTGTTTTCGAATTTCATCGAATTTCATGTTTAAATTTAAATATTTTTAAATGATTTTTTTTTCCGCATAGGAAAGTTGAGGTCAATCTCTAATATGGCTACTGTTTACTTTTTCGATTTCGGTTGCAGATTTTTTTTTTATTAAAGGTACTTTCACATTCGGAACCGGTTTCGAAAGTTAAAATACCTTTATTAAAAAAATCTGCAACCAAAATCGAAAAAGTACAAAATTGCCCTATTAGAGATCGAGCTCAGCTATCCTATGCAAAAAAATCGTTTAAAAATATTCAAATTTAAACAAGCAATTCGAAAACAACCTGCCCATAAGTTTAACATTACGGAACGAATGTTTTCTTCATTCTCTCACTTATTGAGAGGCAAAATTGCTTATCGTTTTCAATCGCCTGGAAAACATCCTAGACACACCTACTGATTATGTAAAGAAACCATTCTTATATTATACAGCAGAATCTAAAGCTGATTCATTTCCATATACTAATCATATCGACGAACTATATTTATAGACATGCAAAGAAACACATCGTATAAAGAAAATTATAACAACATGACGCCAGGATTTTCAACTTCAAAGAAAAGTTCAACTGTAAATTTTCAACTACGAAACATTTTCTGAATCTCTAATAATAGATAATGATTTCGAAATTTGTATGAAGTTAAGTCATGAAGAAACGATTAAAATAATCACAGGCAAAGAACAAGAAAAGATAACTCATTTGAAATAAGACTCTGGGTCAGGTGATGGAAATCACACATTTCTTAAATATCCTAATAAAAAGTCAGTAATAGGCGAAATTAATACTTAGAAAACTTTTATTTACATGGATGTGCTTCGGCAGACAAAAAACTGATTTGCTTATCCGAGATAGAAAGGTAGGTTATGTGAATAAAAATGAATATATTATGCATTGCAAATAAAGGCGTCTTAAATTAAGATACATATGTGACTGAAAAAGAATTTCAGACACTTAAGTGTCTGAATCTGAAAATTCAGTCACAATAGATGTCTTAATTTAAAACACCTAAGTGTCTTACTATGATCATAGTGTACACGAACTGATAAAAGTGTCTAAAAAATCTGCAAGTGTCTAATTTTAAGACACTTTGTAACTCCGCTCCGCATTCACCAGGGGGCACTCTCAGTTGCGCATGCGTCTTCCTTTCGAACTCGATGTTCGTTTGTAATTCAAACTGAATGCTTGTTTTTATGTACGCGTACATTTTAACTAATAATTTATTTTGACTTGATTGTTTTTTGCGGAATGTGAAGTTCCGGGATTTAATTTCTATCGACATAGTGGTACTCCGTATTAATATTTATCTATAAAACTAATACAGTGTTCTTCATCTCGTCAAATTTGTAAAGAGAACTGTTGTCTGGCGGGCTATGTTTTCAGGATGGAAATTTTCCATTCTTTTAACAGAGCTAGCCGGATGTGCAAGGGGATTTTATTTTTTAAATATCAAAATCTGCCTAACTAACGGATACTAACGTAGCCTCCAATCCGGACGTCCTCTGGGCGAATGTGCTTTTGGAATAATCAGACCTTTTCCCAGGTAAGTGGGGTCTTAACTATGTATTTAAAACTCTCTGTGATTGTTTTCTCTTTAAATGAAGACCTCACACGAGTCTATAGCTTTATTAGTTCCTGAGTTGTGCCAAAATATGTTCAAAGCATTTTGCCTATGGTATTTCCATGTTAAAATTTTATTTTGCTAATATTTAAATTTCTACTCTTCAAATCATCTGCAATCATATTTCTGTATTATTTTCTATCCAATGTTATCTTTAAAATAAATTTTGGTGTCTCTGCATGGTGTATATTAGCGGTTACTGAATTTATTAATTTTACACCTTCCTAAGCCTTTTCTTATGTAGCCATTACTTTAAAAATCGCAAGTGACATCGCCTGTTGATTGGCTCATACTTCTTAATTACCATCAAGACTACCTTAATAGTATTTTTTTGGTGTAATTATTACTCTGAAGTACCCTTTTTAATTATTTATTTATACGTATACAATATTTTTATAAGCATTTAATGCGGCAGCATTTGTAATGTTTACATCGATTTTTACATTTCTGATAGATTTATTATGTGTTATGTACTGGAATTCAAAAGCATTTATAGTAAACATTCCTGTTAATAGCTGCTTTTATTTATTATTTATGCTTTTCTTGTCTAATGAAGTTTTCTTCTGCTTCATAGTGTGTACATCATAAATTTTAAAAAAGAATATAGTTCGAACATCCTTCCATTCATTGATTCCCCCATATATTTAATACAGCGAATTACTTGTGTTCATTTATTTATTTTAAAATGTTTTGACTGATAAAACTCATTAAATCCGGTCATTCTAATTAAAAGATTTCCCTTTGATATAATTTTAGTGTTTCCGAGTATTTTAGAAATATCCCATTTGCCATACTGAAAATAGTCAACATATAATCATTTTATGATTCAAAAGTCAAAACCACAGCTTCACGATTTGATTGTTTGAACGGAAATTGACGTCACTAATGTAGACGTTGAAGCAGAAAAAAATTTGTTGATGTCAACAAAGATTTAGAAAAAGGATCTCGCGTTATCTCTAGTCTGTTAAATTTTAATGATTATTTTTAGATTCTTAAATTCATGTAATCATGTACCGTTAACGTAATTGTAAGAATGCGGTAAAAATATACAGATATATTTCATTTGAAATAATTATATAATATTGATTTTTTCATTACTTTTAGTTAAAAAGTAATTTGAAATTAAAAATGAATACAAAGTAAAGAGGTAGATTTTTATAAAATATTTATTTGCATACAGCTAGATTTTGCACTTAAAACTGACACGTACATTTATCGAATCATAATACAGGGTTGGACTTTTTCCAGAAGGAGGGCCTGATTAAAGCATGGGCAGACCCCCCCCCCCCCCCAACGATTTTACGTGCTCCAAATTCGATATGGATTTTTTTTTAAAGCTTATATTTTAAATGTGTTTCAACATTGTATTGATTATAATCAGCATTTTGAACTTCAAAAGTAGAATTAGATTAAAAACTAAATAAAAAAATAAATACAGTAAAAACTCTCAATCGCGGCCACCTCGCGAATTGAACGCGTTTTGGAACGTTGAATTTGCCTGCTATTCGATTGTGTTCGCTTTTATGAAGTAAAAAAAAATGTATCTATCTTGAAAAAGGTCAGTGTTCGCTGAAGAAAATTGTCCTATGAAAGTTTTGTTGTAAAATCTCCATAACGGACACTCCTACATAGAGGTCACAACTATTTAAGAAGCACATTTTTGATTAACAACATGCACATATCTTATATTTTTTTACCTCAGAAAAACAGACACTTCCAAATGGCGAACAAATTCCACGGTTCTAAGGTGCCTACTATTGAGAGGTTTTACTGTATTGTGGCAAATATTTTAATTTTTAATCTTATTCTACTCTATAAATTCAAAATATTGATTATAATCAGTACAATGTCGAAAAAGATTTCAATTATCAGCTTTATGAAAATTGCATACCATATTTTGGAGCCCCTAAAATCAGGCTGTGTGTGTGTGTGTGTGTGGGGGGGGGGGGGTTGGGGAGAGTAGGGCAGAATAATGGCCATATATTTTTTCAGGATCAACGTGGTCAAACATGGCTACGTATAATGCTTTAAAAAAATGGCTGCGATTCAGACGTTTGAAGTGTCTAAAATTCAGACGCAAAAAGTGTCTGAAAAAATTCAGACATTTTAAAATGTCTGAAAATTGAACACTCCGTTTCAGACACTTAAGTGTCTGAATTTAAGACATTTCGATTTAGAGTGTGCATGGGAATAAAAATTAAAACGAAAACCAGTTGTATTTTTTATTTTATCCAAAATATATTTTACCCCATAAAATGTTTTAGTTCATTACATATAGTATTTGGATTTCTGCTGCATGCTAATTTCTGTTATTATACTTTATATATTATTATTTATGATGTAGGTGATAGTATAATATTTTGTCTGACTTAATAAGAGTAATATGTTTTAATAATTTTAATTTTGACTGTAATATTTTTTGATTAAAAAAATAATTAGAGAAGTCGTTTATTTTTTTAATATTAAAAAAAAAAATATTTTTTTCTTCAAGGGTTGACCCCACTTTCACAGATTCATAATTTCGAAAGTTTTTCGTCGTTTTACTCTTCATGCATACAAAAATAATATTTTATTAGTTAGAAATCAATACCGGAACGCCAAATGGGAATCTTGGAGTTATCGAAGTAGAGCGTGCAATAACAAAACAGTAAAGAGCAACAAAAACTTTAAGGGAGCTTTTTTTTTTTTCCCTCAGAGCAGCATTTGCGAAGACGGTAGATACTCTAGCGTTGCCAATTTTCAGTCAATTAACTTGATCTTTTTAAAAATTCACTGTCACATATTTTTCTAATAAAGTAGGTACTTTTTTTTTTTTTTCAAATAGTGATTGTATCTGTCTAACTTTAAGTAAAGAAATTTTGGTTGAAATTTTACGTCTTACTTTGAATTGAGGCTATTTCGCTAAAAATTAATATTTTTTAAAACGGCTAGGCATTTGACTAGTTTTTGCACTAAAAAAACTTCTATTTTTTTATTTAATTGTTCCGTAGGTCAAGTGTACGATGGGCTATCGTGTCCACTGCTTCAGCACTAGTTGACCACCTTTTTCCGAAACACTTCCGCCTATCATTTGTAAAACCATCATTTTTTAATCTAATATATAAACTAAAAAATATTTTTAAAAATATACTCATTTCTACTTTAACATATGTGTAATAAATTAGCATATTCATTTTTACAAATACTTCGCACATAAAAAAAAGAAAAAAAAAAACCGACAAAGTTTTAAATTTTAATGAGTCAACGTACCCCTTAAAAGGTTAGCATAAAATATCATTTTCACTTTACAATCGTATAATTCTAACTTTTTTCTAGATCACTTCGAGTTCGAATTAAAGAACGTCGACAGTAAAAGATAAAAGATAATAAAAATAGTAACCTCGGAATGTATTTCTGAAATTCCGAAAATATTAAGCCATTAAATATGTCGATGTCCTGTGTAGCAACAGTTCCAACTAATTTCGTATACTTTGGAATGTGTCATTTAAATTTCTCTTTTAATATGTAGTAAAGTTTTAATGTGTGACGAGTAGATGTCAGAGAATTTTTGAAGTTATCATTCACGAGAGAAAGTCATTACTCCTGAGGGATAGCTCGATCAAGTTAAAGAAGAAATGCCTGATATCCCCAATTAACGCTAATCAGACTAGCACAACAGGTAGTCAAGGTGATCAACTCTCGACTACTGTCGTTTCATCAATCATATTAGCTAATCTCAACCGATCGTAACTTGAATGACACTTGGCTTTCAACTTAAAGACAGGTCATTCAGAAAACCGAGAGTTAATCCTCCCTGAAAGGCCTCCCAATTTCTTGAGTTACTTGGAATTACAATTATCGATTTAAAATGAGTTTCTGTGATAGATACTCGTTTTATTAAGATTAGATGAGAGAATTTTACTCATTCATCTATTCTCTACATGCTGCAAGTCAATCAAATAAACTTTGCACCCATTCTTGTGCCCCCGTTTATTTAAGGGGGCACAGGACCTTTGAATTTGTCGAAACAATAAAAAACCTCTCATTTTTCAAAGTACCAAAACACAAATAATATGCAATTAAGAGGCTACTTCAGTTAGGCGAAATCAACAGTCCGCTAATGTTAATCCCATGAAAGAAATTGTTTAAGATATCTCGTTTGCAATTCAATATTTTTAAATGATTATTATTATTATTATTATTATTATTATTATTATTGAATTGGCTAGCTCAGATCGATCTGTATGAAGGCCGTTTCTTACTTTTTTGATTTTCCTTACAGGTTTTTTGTATTTGGATGCTTTTTCTTTCGGAACCGATTTCAAAAGTGAAAGTATTATCAGTTAAAAAACCTGCAAAGAAAATCGAAAAAGTAAAAACGGCCTTTGTACAGATTTTGCCGGCCTTTGTAACGGCCTTTGTACCTCAGCTACTCAAAGCAAAAAAAAAAAAAAAAAAAAAAAAAAAAAATTATTTAAAAATATGGAAAGGCAAACGAGATATGTTAAAAAATGTCGGTATGACAGTATAAGGAATTTTATCAAATAATTCGCCATTATCGTTAGGGCATATGAACAAATGTCACCAGCAGATATTTTCCCATTTTCTCATTAATTTCACAACTAAATAAACTAAAATATATAATATCAATAATTTTTAATTATACATATTTTATAATTTTAATGCAATATAGTAGATTCAGGGGACATTGCTTATTTGAGGCAGCCATTTAATTCGGACAAGACGACAAGAATAAAATAGAAAAATATCATTATATTTACTTCTGATAACTGGGGCAACCGTTTTATTGGGACAAATCGGAAAGAACCGATGTGTTCCAATTAATCGGAATCTACTGTCTTATGTAAATAATCTTTAAATATTAATACTTTTAATGTAGTATTATATAAACAATCTTTGAATATTTAATAATTTTAAATGTAATATTATGTGAGTTATCTTTGAATGTTTAATATTTCAATAATATCATATAAATCTTCTTTGAAAATTTAATAGTCTTAATATATTATACAGGGTGTCCGGTTTCAACGGTGTCCAATGGCTAATTCCTAAACCGTTAGTCATAGACATATAGTTCCAATTAGAAAAATGCTTTAAATCAGATAAAGAAATATTTTAAAAGCGATTTGGGTCAATAAAAACATTTCTTAAAAAATTACGAAATTTAAATTTTTATACACTCCCCCGGTCCTATAAGTTATATTTAGTAAAATTTTCCTATTACACTGACAAGTAAGACAAAAAAAATCCCATTCATATAACACTAAAATTGTGCAAGTTATGAAACTTTTAAAATGCATGACTTATGCCACTTTTCTGCTCTGAAAACAAATGAGTTCGGCTTGGCTTTGAGGGGTCATATTCCAAGTACTTAAAGTATACGAAGATATCATTTCATGTGTATTTGCGCTTTGAAAAAAATCGTACAAGTATTACGATTAAGTTAACATTTATTAAGATTCAGATTGGCTGAAATAACATATGTTTTACTTTGTCAGGATTTGAGACTGTTTCTTTTATGATTTCTTTTAATAAAATTATGATTTTTTTAATAAGTTTTTATGATACTTCAACGATCTTATGTATGTTTTTCCAGTTCAAAATTTGTATTCGAACTTTAACCGACTTTCAAATATCCGAACGAGATTACATTTTACATACTGGCGCAAATCCGATAACAATTTAATATTATTATGATTTTCGGTGGTTACTATTTATACTTATTTTATAGGATAACACAAACAATTTCCGATAGATTACCGCCAAGAAGTTTATGAAAAAGGTTTAGATTAGATAATACAAGACGGAGATTGTTGGGTTTTTTAACTTTTATGCATTTTTTAGCACTGAATCCGAAAATTGCCTTAATTTTTAACCATCATGTCAGGATATTTCGCAAATCATAAATTGTCGAATTTAAAGAATAGCAAAAATCGGATAATATAAAGTAGAGGAGATGGTTGATGTATTTTTTAACTTTTCATAATTGATTTTTACGTACTTTTTAGCACTAAATCTGAAAATGACTTTCATTTTTAACCATCACGTTAGAATTTTTTTGCAAATGTGTAAGTTAAAATATAGCGAAAATCTCATACTATAAAACATATGTAAAACTTTTTTTTTATTTTATTTTATTCAATAATTTATTCGATATTTTTGCTTATCTTGGGATTCTTACAGTTTGGTGGTGTGATGAAATGGGGGAGGAGATTAAATTTTAACTTTGAACTTTTTAACTTTGAAATTTACAATTTGCGAAAAGTCTTGATGTGATGGCTAAAAATGAAGGTCAATTCCGGATTCAGCGGTACAGAATACATAAGAATCAATTATCAAAAGCTAAAAAACATGAAATAACCCAACTTTTGCAGGCTAGAGTAATCTAATAATATTTTAAAATACGTATCATTTTATAAAGAATTGAGGCTGTTAATTTAGTATCATTTTATTTAACAAAAATTCTGTTTTTTTCTTTCTTCTTAAATGTGTATTACAAATTGTATATTTTGCATTAATATGTCAGAATGATTAAAGATTTCAAATTTATATTGCAATGTTAATTTTACTCTCAACCATTTTTTGATATATCTGACGAAATTATATTTCGACTAAATTTGTGAATGACCCCCAATTTGCAGCAAAAAATATACTCCAACTTTAAACAGGTATTACTCAATCAATTTTAATCGTAGAACAACGGGACTTTTTTTGTATTACTTGTCAGTGTAAAAGGAAAATTTTACTAAATATAACTTATAGGACCGGGAGACCGTATAAAAATTTAAATTTCGTAATTTTTTAAGAAATGTTTTTATTAACCCATATCGCTTTTAAAATATTTCTTTACCTGATTTAAAACATTTTTGTAATTGGAACTATATGTCTATGACTAAATTAAATAAAGAAAACATGTGACTAATATTTAGATAAATCATTCTTAATGTGTCAAAAGGTCTGATGAAAAAGGAGTAAAAATCCTGCACGGTGGTTTTATATTTTCCTGATTCATTTATGAAAGATTAATATATTTTTGAGGTATTAACAGGCGGATCGGCATAGAATAAAATGGACGGGTAAATGATCACGACATTTCAAAATTCATGAGTTTCGACGAAAAATTTTTTAATTTCTGTGTCACCAACGACACGTACAGGAAATGTCAAAGTCACCGAGAAGGAAAAAAATATATATCTAAATATATATTATGTATTAACAGTTCTGGGAGCCATATTTCATGCAGATTTCTTATTGGACGACCTCAAGATTTAGTGTGTTGTGTAAAATTCACAGAATTCAAGTTTTCAATATTCCGCATTTCGAATTCGTAGAACAGGTCGAAAATGCATATTTTATTGTCCGGAAAGTCTTGATCTTTACTGTAAAAATACCATAGGCGTAACTTGGGCTCTAAGACTAGGGGGGGGGGGGGGCAAAAATCTCGAGGCCCTTTTGTACAAATTTATACCCCCCTTCCCCTCTCACCTTAAATTAAAAACTTAAAAGTTTTAATATTTAAACAAATTTTAAATGTTCAACGAAAACGTAGAGTAAGATCATAAATTACACATTTTATATATTTAAAAGAATATATATATATATTTTTATCTTTTCAAAGTGTATTCCCCTTAAGGCTGTTCTCAAATCCAAAGGGTCAACTTTCTGACATAAGTTTTAATTCATTTTTGTTCGGAAACGCATGAAACTAGAAGGTGTTGTTATTCAGAAACTATGTCATCGAACTGTTTTTTCCGTTTTCTTGTAAACGCAATAGATCATTTAGAAAATACTGTCAAAGTTGGCATTTTGAACCAAACTTCAAAACGAAAGAAGAAAATCCAGTCAGTAAGGGGAGAAAAATGCCGTGTCACATGATCAAAATCACTTATGACTCAATAAGTAATTCATTGATCAAAAAATGAAAAACACAGTTCGATTTCAAATCACTTCTATGGCCAGGCTTTCCAATTTTATATCTTTCCGTTAAAAAATGAATTTGTAAATGTATCAAAACGTTTTGCGCTTGTTGAGCAGAGTAGTTCAGAACAGCCTTAAAGACCCAAATAATAATATTCAGTTTTAATTTATACTAACTAACACTGCCGGTCGTACCTAGGCCCGTAAATAAATAGCATAAAATGCAAGTAAATAATAAAAAAAATTGCGGCACGAATTCCAAATAGCATTTATTGAAATAAAAAAAAAATAATAAAATTTACTATTCCGCTTGAACATTGAAACTTGATTAATCTTACTGATGTTATAAATCACAGCAAACTATGGAAAAATGCTAAAATTTCAAAAATCGCAGAGGGAAAAAAATACCATATTGGGCTAAAAGATTAAAACAAAATTTCTTTTACGAAACTCAAAAAATCTTCTTAAAACGCAAATTATCTGTAAAAATTGCATAAAAAATTTCAAAAATTGTTGTATGAATTCCGAACAAACGTTATTGAAAAGAGGGCAGAATTTATTATATTGGGCTAAAAGATTAAATCTGGATTTATTTTACTAATGTGAAAAAATAGTCGCGAATTGTAGAAAAAAAGAACCCCAAAATAATAGCATAAAAAATCGCAAAGAGTAAAAATGTCTACAGTAATGGCCGTATCAGACGGGGAACGATAAACAACAAACATTTCCCACAACATTTTAAGAAACATGTTCGTTCAGCTTGCTCCGTGTTCAGTAAAAGACTAAAACATTGTAAACCGAAATTCTGTCATGAATGGCAAAAATTCGACGCGAAACGCAAAAGAGCACTGAAAAACGTATTAAAAATCGTGAAGGACAGAATTTTCTATATAAGGCTAAAAGTTAGAAATCAAATTCCGTTTCCAAATGTCCAAAAAATGCTGCAAAACGGGAAAAAGGGTATAAATCTCATTAAAAATAACTAAATATTCAAAAAGCGCGAAAGTCAAAATTTACTATATTAGGCTAAAAGCTTGAAACCGAATTCTTTGGAAGAATGTCAAATATCACTTACGGAAGGAAAAAAAAATGATAAAAAATCGAAGGCTAAAAGTTTAAAACAGAATTGCTTTAACGAATTTTAAAAAATCGCTGCGTTACACGAAAAAATGCTAAAATTCGCATTGAAAATTGCACTGAAAATCGTTAAAAATCAAAACATACTTTATAAGGTTAAAAGTTCGAAACCAAATTCCTTTTCCGAATGTTAAAAAATCGCCGTGGAAATTCTAAAAATAGCAAAGAATTCAGTATTAAAATTTACTATAATATTTTCAGTATAATATTTACTATATTAGGCTGGACGTTTAAAACAGCATTCTTTTGCCAAATGTCAAACAATCGACGCGGAACAGGAACAAATGCTAAAAATCGCTTTGAAAATCACTAAAAATTAAACAAATAAATAAATAAAACGCGAAGGACAAAACGTTCATTAAGACTAAATGTTTAAAACCAAATTTTTTTCCGAAAGTATGAAAAATCGCCGCATAACGCAAACAAATGCTAAAAAATCGGATTGAAAACCGCATGAAAGATCACTAAAATTCAAAAATCACGGAAGATAAAATTTACTATGTTAGGCTAGAAGTTTAAAACAGGAATCCTTTTTTGAATGTCAAAACGTCGCCGCAAAACGCGAACAAATTCAAAAAATCACTAAAAATTCAAACATGGGGACGAAAGGGGCTCGCAGAGGACAAAAATTACTATAGTAGGCCAGAATCCGCTCATGAATGTTAAAAAATCACCGAAGAACGCAAAAAATCGCTAAAATTAAAAAAATGGGGAGCAGAAAATTTGCTATTTTATGCTAAAAGTTTGAAACCGCATTCCTTTTGCCAGTGCCAAAAAATATCTGAGAAATCCGAAAAAACTATAAAAATCGTTGAATGAATTCGTGAACAATTCAAAAAATCGTTGTACGAATTCAGAATTAACTTTATTGAACAGAGGACAAATTTTACTATATTGGGCTTAAAGATTGAAACCGGATTCCATTTATTAATGTAGAAAAATTGCCTCAAAAAGTGACAAAACTTGAAAAATCGTATTAAAAAACCCCAGAATTCAAGAATCGCAGACAAAAATTACTATATTATGCTAAAAGTTTGAAACCGAATTCCTTCTGTACATGTGAAACATTTTCCGAGAAATGTAAACAAAAAAAAAAATCACTGTACGAATTTCGAATCAATGTTATTAAACAGGGGGCAAAATGCACTATATTGTTTTAAAATTCTGACACCAGATTATTTTATTTTAATGTAGAAACGCGGAAAAAAGCTAAAAATCTGATGAAAAACTAATTAAAAAATCCAAAATTGGGGTTCGAGGTGCATAACAACATACAAAGAAATTCTGCTAAATTTTGCAAGCTCTGAGTGCAGCGGTCTCTTCAAAACATAGTCGACAGAGTCACTTTCTCTCTCTATTTCTCTCATTCACAGACACACCCAAACACTTCTGCCTTTTTTTTTAAAATTATTATTATAGATTGTTTTTACTTTTAAAGTATTACATGCAAATTCTTATAAAATTTACAGTATTTTGATGATAGAATAAAGTAAAAAAAAGCCGTTCCTGGTGCCGTTCAGATTTCTCTAAAAAGCATATTTCCGCTAACTGCTGTCCGTCCACTGCTGTATATACTAACTGCTCTCTGACTATCTTACTGTAATTGTTCTGCTCAATACATAAAAAAACTAATTGAAAAAGGATTTGTTCTATAAGCGGAAGGTATGATTTATATTACTATGTTTTCGATGCTTATAGGGAAACTCATTGAATTTTAGGCACCGTCTAATGTTTGACGGGTATTATGAAATAGGAGTCGATGCAGCATGGAGGGTCAGGAAGTTTGTATTCATTTTATTCCAAGGTTAATTTATCCTAGATAATGGTAATGGCAGTGGTCGAAGTCAAAAGACAGCTTATCAAGAGATCTATTTCACACGTCCGTCCATATAAACAGCTCTATATTAGGAAAGAGAAAATAGGTTGTGTATCTCTGAAAAAAAAAAAAAAAAAAAACAGGGGAAATATTTGAACTATTAAAGATCTTGCAGACGAAAGACAGAGATTACTGTTATAAACGTGAAGACTGTGTAATTTTGAATTATCCAATAGTTCGCATAAAAGATAGCACATAAAGAATTTAAAAAAGAAGAAGACGAGAAAATTAAAATACAAAATTGGGCCTTAGCCATTAAGCAATACAAAAAACTGGAGGGGCAAAAGATATGTCTTGCCCTGTTCCTGGGAAAACTGCGGGGGCATATGCCCCCCCCCCCCCTGCCCCCGCCAGATTGCGCCCATGAAAAATACTCCAGAGTGCCAATTTAAAATTTTTGCATTCTTCAAATCTTAATCTTAAAAGAAATTTAAATTAGAATTGATATAAAAAGAACACAGAAAAGAAAAATTATCAACAAAGTATACAGGAAAATTTTAAAAGTCCCCATTGAGAAAAATTCCCTCTCTCTTTGAACAACAACAAAAAACTACTTAATCTATGAATTATATAAAATACAACAGTTTAACCGTATGAGCACATGTTATGCTTTTTCATTGTCAATACGATGGTAATTATCACACGAACTCCAGTCAACCACTCGTAGAGACTTCGAATAACCGCTGTTTTGTTGCTGCCATCACCGATATATGCGTGATATAGGACACAATGTCAGAAAGATAATAATTAAATACTAATTTATTCAATATCTAATCCGTGATATATCACATTGCTAACTTTATTAGATATTCCATAATTTCGAGCGTATTTTCACTGCTGGAAATTAATTGAAAAATTAATTAAAATTATACTAACTTATTCAGTTAAAATTAAAGAATAATTTATTTACAGATTACATAAAAAAATCTAACATTATTTACAATTATAGACTCGGATATAGCAGATCCTGCCCAACACTAAGCTATACGTTGATTGAAATAATGTTTACATACTACTGGATAGTATTATTAAACTACGCACTATTCACTTCTCAATTTATCGAACTCAGCAAGGCTTATCGGAGAATCACTCAGGTATCTCTTCTCGCATACACGTTTCTCCCCGCAGGAATAAATGCTTTCGCAGGAACACTTTCACTGGCAAATCCACAGCTCCTACTTCCAGCCTCTAACCAAGAGACTTCAGCCAAGACTACCTGACACACTCTCTCAGCCTCTATCTCCCAAGAAAAACATTTTGGGTCCTCCTCTTTACAATCAAGGAATCACCTCATATCCCACTGCCCTTCGCGTCCTCGCGCAGTCATTCAGTAGAGATAACTAAGGACTTCTTTTGTTTCTTTATCTGTTTTCTTTGATGGCCACATTATCGTATATAAAAGAAATACTGGTAAGTCGTTTACACAATGGATCTTTTCATGCAATAAGATATGAATATAATAGCTCATTTCAGACTTCAAGATAAGAAAAATGTTTCTCTAACCCAAGTACGTAGAAAATGATTTACTTATAAAATACAATAAATAAAATAAAACAATATTAATTAACAGTAATCTTAATTAGTCACACGCTCATCAACGTCAGAAACCTGACAGCGCCTTTAAATGAACAGAAATTAAAAAAAAATATTCCTAATACATTAATTACCAAATGTCCTTACTGATTATGTTTAATAAGATAGAAGAAAGTAAATGAATTAGCGGCATATAATCTTTATGTTTACAATTTTACAATTCATTGTTTAAAATAAATTTGATACATTAAACATTAATTCGGAACTTCAACACCTGCCTCTGTAAAAAAAAATATCTTTGTTCTTTTTCTCAATGTCCTTGGAAGCTATGTTCTCCGTCGGACAACTTTGTTTTATTTTCGGACAAACAACGCAATGAAATCAACTAACTTTTCTTGCTTGCCTTTCTTCAAATCCGCCAGCGTTTGAGGACGATTGAACAGCAGATGTGAGTGCACGGGGCCGATCTTGCTTTTTTTGCAGACTTGGCTAGAGGTCTGCACGGGACCGGGCTTGGCCCGAGGCCCGTACCCGGCCCGGCGGAATGAAGGCGAATTTTCAAACGGGCCGGACCGGGACGGCAGAATTAGGACAATTTTTTCAACGGGCCGGGCCGGGCCGGCAAAAAAATTAATCGGGCCTATCGGCCCGATATAAGAATTTAAGCGAAGCAGATAAAATACGAGCCATTTTCAATGAATATGATTTTCTCGAGAAGTATAAATGTGCGTCACGACCCGATGCGAGTTTAACAACATCAATACAGAAATGTAACGTGTCCATCGTAGAGATCGGCATCGTACAGTTACAAGATGTCTGATTCCGAGTTTAATTTTTTTTCAGCAGACTCGTGACGGGAAGGAAGTGGTCTTAATCGATCTCAGGATGTGTAGAACAGTCATTTTGTTTTGTAATATTAATAGTGATAATGAACTTCTCTTAACAGTATCTTTGGAAATATACCTTAAAGTGGTTCTCATATTCACTGCTCAACAATGCAAAGCTTTCAGACACATGTTTCTGACAAAAACTTTAACTATAAAGGCATAAAATTGGCAGGCCTGCCTATTGAAGGCATTTGGAAACGAATAGCTTTTTCCATATTTAATAAATTACTTACAGAGATAACAGCGATTCCTGTCACGTGACTGTACGTTTTTCTCCTTTACTGTGCTATCGCTTCCGGAAATTCGATTCAAAACGCTAACTTTGACAGTATTTTCAGAAAGATATATTGCTTTTATCTATGAAAAAAACGACATTTACATAGCTTTTGAATAAGAATACCTGCCAATCTTACGCGTTTCCGAAAAGAAAAGACTTCATAAATGTGTCGCAATGTAGCTCCTTTGGATTTGAGAAAAGAATGAGAGAAATATTTCTATATAAAAATGAGAGAAATATTTTCACAAATCTACTTTTTATTATACAGCTTCAAATGTTATCTTGTTTTTAATCCTTTATTCTGAACTACATTAATCTTTTAATGAATCCTTATTTCCATTTTGAAATGTCTGTAGACACTATGACTGTAAGTAATCTTTAATGTTTATTATTGTGCGTTTTCTGTTTTGCGAACATCATAGTAAAGTAAAATATACTGTAAAATGTTCCCATAAATATGTATGTAGTATTCATTAAAAGAATCTTAATTGTATGTTGAGAAAAAACGGATTTTTTTTTTTTTTTTTTTTTTTTTTTTTTGTAGAAATTGTATCTGACTGGGCCCGTTTTCATTGATTTTTGTACGGGCCGGGCCGGGTCGGGCCGAGAACTGTAATAATGCAAACGGGCCGGGCCGGGCTCGGGCCGAACTTCCAATTTTTACACCGGGCCGGGCCGGGCCCGGGCCTGGAAATTCCGGCCCGTGCAGACCTCTAGACTTGGCCCGGACCTAGAATTCATTCTTTCCGGACATATCGGCCGGCATTAGAAAAAAAATATATATATATATATATATATATATATATATAAAAGTTAAAATTATAGTGATATTGTAAGTTTATTAATTAAATAAATTTATTTGGGTTTAATGCATTAGAAAGAAATACATTTTTTAAATATGTATATATATATTTAATAAGATTCAAAATTTTGATTTTTTAAATCTTTTACTTTATTTTTTTAACCATATTCCTTTTTAGGGTTTCGTTCATCTCACGAATCCCTTATAGTCTCGCTTCTCTGTCTGTCCGTCACAGGCTCGTACTCGGAAACTATTTAAGTTACAGAATTGATTTTTTTTTTTTTTTTTTTTTTTTTTTTTTTTTACATAGAGCTGAATTCAGTGAATACCACTGTCATACACAAAATCATAAAATTTTGAAAAAGTCTTATAGTATTTTAATTAAATGAATTCGTTCTTTTTCGATTTCACAACATAATCTTAAATTCAGCAAATATCGTAGAGGACCGTTCGTTCTTTTTCGATTTCACAACATAATCTTAAATTCAGCAAACATCGT
This sequence comes from Maratus speciosus, assembly GCA_963932465.1. Lineage (NCBI taxonomy): Eukaryota > Metazoa > Arthropoda > Arachnida > Araneae > Salticidae > Maratus > Maratus speciosus. The sequence goes on from OZ010788.1 coordinate 457,797,133, forward strand.
AGAGGACCGACAGCACAGCCGGTAAGGCGTACGTCTCCCACGCAGTAGATTATGGATTCGAATCTGCCAGGTGGAACTTTAAAATTTTGATTTTTATTATTACACTTCGTTTTCAGATGGATTTAACTAAAAGACCCTCCCCCCCCCCTTTTTTTTGCAATTTTAAAGGTTTATTTTCTTTTGAAGCGGTAATTTTTAAAATATCTTTTTTTATTTCAGACAGAGAAAATCTGAAATTTCAATTTAAAAAAAAATCCGGAGAATTATTCTCTTATATTTAAAAAAAAAAGAAAGAAAAATGCACATTTAGTAACAATTAATGTTTAACATGTCAGATGATATAATCAAATCCATATTTAATATAAAAAAATCCTCATTTTTAATAATTAATTCGATACAGAGGAATAAATATTGGATTCCTCTGGAATATTTTTTGTTTGTTGCTGCCATCTACAGGCAATTTTTTGAAATAATAGACTTCTTATGGAAAATTTTTTCAAGTTATCAGTAGGCATTATTGAGGAATTAAAAGTTTTTTTTTTCTTTTTGAATTTTAATGTATGTTAACATTCTTTTTTCGCGCCATCTAGTGAGTTTTTGAAAAGTGAAAGAATTTATATGGATTTATTCTGAATTATTTCAGCATTTTAAATATGTTTTAAACAATTTTTTGCTTTAAAAAAATTATTTGCATTTATACTTCTGCTAAATTTTTGAAATTGATGAATTAAAAAATATTCGGATTTTTAAATTTTCTATAAATAATTTTACTTGAATATTTTTAATTTGATTAAAATATGTTTTTTAACTACTTTAAAATTAAATGCAATGGTGCTGCCAATTATGTAAGAATTTAATAATTACAAATTAACAATTTTGATTTATTAATTTAAGGAGAAAGTGTTTTAAAAGATATAGTAAATAAAACCCTCTGTGCGATCTGCGATCCTCCCCCCCCCCCTTTTTTTTTACTGTTTTTTCATTTGAACGTAATTTTCTAACAAACTGTTTCTGAATGTTGTTATTCCGTATTCCATGATTTGCCATTGATCTGGAAAATGCTGTGCTTAATTGTTGCATATTTGTATACAATATTCTTTTTAAAGATTTTTTTTTATTTGAAGATAATGTTTATTAAGAAAGGTTGGCATTTTTTGTAGAAATTGAGTCAGGTCTTGCCTGATTTCACTGAGTTTCGCACGTGACCGTGCCATAAACTTACAAAGCTATGAAGAAAGAAAAAAAAATAAAAAGGGTTGCGCCCGGGCTTGAAAATCTCGGCCCATGTAGTTTGCTCTATAAGCTGAGCAAATGCGTAGCGAACGAAAAAAAAAAAAAAAAAAAAAAAAAGATACATCAACTCTTTGTTGTTTTTTTTTTTTCACGTCTCCCGAAAAAGAAATTTGTCCGTTGGCATCATTTTTTAAAACAATTTTATATGTATCGATTATAACAAATTGATACCCAATTATTCTTCATCGACAATTTTATTGAGAAAATTGCAACAATGTGCATACATTCAGTTGCTTTTTTATAGATGTTGGAGATATAGGGATTCTGCGAGGTTGTGTGTAGAACTTTGTGGATTTTTCTATTCAAAAAGAGCTGCAGTTTTCAAACGAATTTAATTTGAAAGTATACGCTTTTTCCCCTATTCGATGATGTAAAAATGGAAATTATGTTGCATTTAGAAGTGATGTATGAGCGATAAAAGCAAAAGTGATACTGTAGGCCATTATCACCATGGTTATGATTTCGGCATTATACTATATTTTGGCATTTTTTCTAATAGTATATAGTCGAGTTTTGCCGTGTATACGGTTGGTTTGGGGACATTTGCGATTTTCCAAAATTTTTTTTTGAAAATTATAATATGCGCGTAAACTGGGATGTTTACTCTTTACCCACCACCTTCATACTTTTTCTAATGCCTTTCGATAATATCGTGCTTTTTAAAACTTTCGAAGATAGTTAAAAAGTGCTCATGAATTCGGTTTGTCTGTCTGTCCGTACTTTAACTAGCGTAGATATTAGTTAGATTACCAGGAAATTCATATATATATATATAATTGGGTCTTATAATGGCATGTTAGGTATTGAAAATGAAACGTATAGCAGTTACGGCTCATTTGCAGGGGAACTCAAAAGAATTTCGTTACATTATAACCTGTTGTGGTGGTGGTGGTGGGGAATCGTTTGCAGTGTATTTTAAGGGTGTATTCGAAAAAATATTTTTCCACCCTCAACAGCTCGAAATTTTCTGATACATTTTCAGACTCATTTTTAAAAGTAAAAACATGAAACTTGCTGGGGTGATTTCTGAAGACATGTTTGACATGCCGTGTGATTTCATTTTCAGCTGAATTAATTAGAATTTGATTTTTAAACAATTATTTTCTCAGTATGACCATTTTTTTCATTCCTAGATCGCCCGCTTCGGAGAATTCAGTTCAAAACGCTAACTTTGACAGCGTTTTTTACAGTATTTTCTGCATTTATCAAAAAATTAAGAAGCACGGCACATTATATAGTTTCTAAATAAGAGAATTTCTCAGTTTGATGCGTTTGAGAGCAAAAATGAATTTTAAAATGAATCAGAAAATAAGCAGTTTGGATCGGAATAGTTAATATGTATATATATATATATATATATATAGTTAATATAGTAAACTTAATGATATTACACCATTTTATATTTATTAAAATTTATTAATTATAATTTAATAAACCATATTGAAATTTTTATATATCACTGAGGTGTACTACAAGGCGTTTATTGTGGTATCTGATGTGCATACAGCTTTTCGTTCATTTACAGGGACACAAAAAAGTATTTGCAGGTCCCGACTTAGATTATCTATGGTAGGGCCCCGGGCAAGCATCATTTTGGGGGGCTAACCACATAAATTGTTTGCGAATAATGTGGAAGTGGTTAGTACTAAACTTCATACATATTGTATGTATGCATAAATTTGGTACCAGGTACTATTCTCATGTGTGTACAGGGCATCACCAAAGATAGTAAAAAATTTAAGAAAAAATACTAGCAGGATAACAGTAGAAAAAATGGTGAGTTGATTGACAGGAGTATATTTGTTTGCAAACTTTTACTTTGCTAACTTGAGTATGTTATACGATGTCTAAAAGAAAATGCTCCCAATTGATCATAATTAATGGTTTTAACTTGCTCGTTATGAGGAAAACCTCAATAAAGAATTTCTTTTAAAAACAATAGAATACTAAGTTGTTATAATAAAATGTTAATCATTAGTTTTCTAATGATATAGTTCGTTTTTTTTTATGCCTGGAGGGGGTTACCTGAAGCAGAGAGGGAAAGGAGGACCGCACTCTTTTCCTAAATGTTTAAAAATATATGAATTTTGATCACTTTGGGCCAATTTTAACCATTTGGCTCCATTTAATGAAAATACTGATTATTCCCATGAGGGCCCCTAATAAGGAGCCCCGGGACAGATGCCCACATGCCCCTGCATCAGTTAGGCCCTGAGTATTTTGCTACAGTACTACCTATGAAGAATAATTGCTTGAAGTGAGTTTTCAGTTGTGGTACGCGTTTTAAAATTTAACTTTTTTTTCTGCATATTACTTTATGCATAAATACTATAGATCATATATAGGGCAAAACAAAAGATATCAAGTACATTTCGGTTTATTGGCAGAAATTGGTGAATGGGAATTTTCAACTGCGCTATGTGTTTAATTGAACCATCTTTTAATCGCATACTATGAAGTGTGCATTACAAATCTATGGATCATATAGAGTGCTGCACAGAAAAATTCTGATATTTTTCAGACTATTGATGGTATTTGCAGAAATTGTGCTTTCAAACGCGGTATGCCTTTTCGAAATTGTTTATTTAGACAGCTTTCACCTTCATGAACTGTAAAGTTTTGTTCAGTATTCTGAATGTGTTGGAAAGTGTTTCATAATCTATGCTGGACGCATGATTTTTTTCTTTTTTTCTATTTTTTGGTCTCTATACTTGCTCCATATAACGAGAGGCTTCTCTGATATAATTATGGGAATTTTGACTTCAACAGGGAATAGTTTTTTAGTGAATTGTTTAAGGGGACCGGAAAAGGGGTACACGACATTTCGGTCCCGACACTTCGGTCCCGCCATTTCGGTCCCGCCGTTTCGGTCCCGAGACATTTCGGTCCCTGGCCATTTCGGTCCCGAGACATTTCGGTCCCTAGCCATTTCGGTCCTGAGACATTTCGGTCCCTAGCCATTTCGGTCCTGAGACATTTCGGTCCCTGGCCATTTCGGTCCCCAGCCATTTCGGTCCCTGGCCATTTCGGTTCTTAGCCATTTCGGTCCCTTGTCATTTCGGTGCCCACCACCTTATAACTCGTATTCCAATTGTCGTGGGCCGCCAAACGCTGTAAAATAAACATTATTTGGGACCTTTTTAAATTTTTTTAACAACCCCCAACCCCCAAATTAAAAAAAAGCTGAATATAACAGTCCGATAAATTTAAACTTTTATAACTCGTGATAATGAAATCACAGCGAGCTGAAAATTTGTTTGATTGAACAATGTGATGTAATTTTACAGGGGACATAGTCTTTTTATTATTATTATTATTTAACAAAATGGATTTTTTAAGCTTTATTATTTGTTATTAATATTAGGTATTTTATATATACTATAAACTGCCATAGATGATTTTTTGGTTGTTTTCATACGTTTTTTAGAACCTTTAAATTATCATCATTAATTAAATAATTTAAAAAACTGTTCTTATTTTTTCTCCTTCTTACAATTAGATTAATAATAAATGTCTTCAATAATTCATTTGGACACTTATAAGCTATTGTAGGTAAATATTTCCTCAAATCATTCTTCTACATCCTCTCCTTTAATAATTCAGAAATGAGATATATTTATTGCAGCAAAAATATTTAATTTTTATTATTACTTTTATAATACAAAGTTATAATTTTGTTTTCATAAGTTACTTTACCATTATAAACACGAGTTGCAACCCGTCGAAATTCGACGTACTAAAATGTTTGAAAGGAACTGTCAGATCGAAATTGTAATAAACCTACAAACATAATTGCAACAAAAAAATCATCTTACATTGGTTGTCTAACTCTTAAAACAAATAATATTTTAAACCCAAAATTATCAAAATATTATTTCTAGAAACTTCAACTGCTTAAATTATTGAAAAATTAAACTGTATTAGATTACGTAATCAAGGTGAGTAATTATGATGGAGTTATCGATGGAACTCTTATGTTTGTTTTTACGGGATGAAAAATCAGTAAAAAGGATTTCGCTTTGTCACATCATAAAATTTTCCCCCATAAAATCTAAACTGTACGTTATTTTCACATTCTCGTAATTTACATACGCACCACTCAAAATCACAATTTGAAAGTATTTTAACGCGCAAAAGAATAGATTATTAATGAATGCATTTCCAAAGTTAAAGTCACGTTTGTCCGATACAACTTTTCATGTGAACATTCGCACAAACCTTAAGTTCTAATCTTAGTACCCGCGAAAAAAAAATTCAGAAATTTGACTTTAGTTGTCATAGTATTCGCCATTTGTAGTATTGGTCAAATATTTAGTTTTATCAAAAAAAAAAAAAAAAAAAATGATCGTTTTGTTTTAAATATATCATTTTTACTCAATGAATCATTTTGCCGAACGCCTCAAACTCATTTATCAGCGCAATGTAAAAATATTAAAATGTAGCATTTATGAAGAAGAATGCGTGTTTTATTTAATGTCTGACATCATTTTCTTTTCAAAAATTATAAAAAAGTTACTTTTATTTGTAATGTGAAAATGGCATCAATAAGGATATAATGAATAAAAATAATAAACCATGAATATTTTCCCTTTACTTTCAGTATAAATGGAGTACTTCAGTTGCCACAATTACAAAATTTGTATTAAAAACTACAAAAAAAAAAATTAATACCTCAAAAACAAATTGAGATACAGCTTTCAAACAAATAGTATTTAAAAGAGAATTTTTTTCTTTATACGACGGTGTAAAAAGTTAAAATGTGTGATGCATAGAAGTTTAAAAATTTGCAGTAGAGAAAATGCAAAACCAAAATTTTATTTCAAATGTCAAAGTGTTGCCATTCGGAAAATGACGTATGCGTTACGCACAGATATGTTTGTCCTTTATAATATAGATTGGGAAAACAATAGTGATTTGGTAATTAGGTGTGCCAGGAAAAATATTTTGTTGTCAGAAAACTCCACCCACCGCTTTATTTTTTTTTTTAAATAATTATTGGTTGCATTTTTAACAGTCTTCTTACCCATTGCAGACGATTTTTGTGAACTAATTTTATTGAAACTGGGCCTATTTCTTTGTAATAAGATGATTATTTTTTATTTTATGTAATAGTGTAAGGTGTAAGTATTATTTTAATTAATTTTATTTTCAATTTTTAACTGACAAAACTGAGGTTTTTAGGTGCGTTCGTAATTATATAAATACGTAGCACCTATAGTCGTCGTTCAGTCTGTCCGTCTGCCCGTCTGTCTGTCCGCATATAACAGAGCCAAAACAACCCAACTGAATGGTCTGAAATTTTAAATATATGATTGTTGCATAATTTTGTCGAGCCATTTCAAATTTTATGGATATCGGATGCATAGTTTAATTACAGGGACTGTCAAAAGTTTTTCTTTACATTGCGGCCAATGGGAAAAATTATTGCAAGTGCATTTTAATGATGTTACAGCCTTCCGAGTGGTCTGAAATTTTAAATATATAATTGTTACAAAATTATGTCGAGCCATTTGAAATTTTATGAAAATCGGTGTATAGTTTAATTACAGAGACAGTCAAAAGTTTTGCGTTACATTACGGGGAATGGGAAAAAATTATTGCAAGTGCATTTTAATGATGTCACAGGCAATGCACTCATGAAGTGCAAAAAAATATATATATATTCAGTACAATATGGGGTGCAAAAAATAATTATAAAACTAGTTATAGTACGAACGCACCTCATTCGCCACGTTTGACGAGCAATTTCCAACTTGTTTGTATTTGTCGTTTATTTATTGATTTTTAATATTACCCTTTTCCTCCCACTTTCCCAGAAAAAATTAATAATTTTTTATTTTAGTTTTATTATTAATTATATTAATAGTTTTAAATTTCGGTGACTTTAAATATAAAATAAATAAACATGTAAAAGAAAAATTTCAGTTTATAAATACTATATGATAAATTGAATATAAAATGTATTGTGCATTGAGTTTATTTTAAAGTAAAAAAATGTAATGTATATTAATAATGTTATTAATTTAATAAATTAAGGATACATTAAATAAAAAATAATATAGGAATTTTTTGAAAAAACAGTCAAAAACATAAAGTCTAAGTAATAATTAATTAATTAATTAAACATAATAATAATAATAATAATAATAATAATAATAATAATAATAATAATAATAATGCAACATTGTACAAATACGTAAAAATACCTTTTAACAGTATTAGGTGATATTATGCAGATTTTAATTTTTTAAGTACAGTTATAATTTACAATTCGCAAAAAGTAAGAAATTATTAATTAATTATAATTAAAGAGCAAAAATAATATTATAAGCTAACTAATAAATGAATAAACAACATGTTTATCTTCAGAACCCTTATCACTTTTATACATCCTAATGAAGTTAATAACGTTATAATAACCGAAAATTAAAAAAAATATATATTTGCATTTACCCTATGAAAACTATTATATAGTTCATGTAATAGTTTTTAAACAAGCAATTGATAAATTAGTTATCTAAACAATTAATAATTAAAATAATTTTGAATTGATAAATACGTTTAATAAAAACAATTTAATTTTTGATTTTTTTTTTACTTAACAATATAACTATGAGTGTTTTCAACTTGTCGTGCAAGTTAAATTCATGCTGTATCAAATTTATTGCAAACTAACGGCAAACAAGTAATCAAAAATACTGCAAACTTACTGCAAAGTAGTAATCTTTCCATATCACACTATAAGTTTAACCCCTTCGAAGGGGTCAATAGACCTGATCAGGTCTATTGATGCGAAAGCGCCGTCAGAAGGCGCATGCATAGGTTTATCACCATAAACAAGTTTAGGTAATATTTGTACTTTTCATTTCGAGCATTTTTTGGTATTTAATAAGTATAGCGTTTAGAAAAAACGGTGCCTACCGAATAAAATTTCTGCGTATATGCTGATTCTCATTGTTGTTGAGTCTCTCAACAGAGAGATTTTTTGCTTTCGTCACTTTCGTGAATTAAAGACAGTCTTGCCATCAGTTTCACAACAAACTACTCATGCAAGTGGGTGATGGTATACCTTGCGGGAGATTTGCTGCGAATTTCTCAATTCAAATTTATCACGGCAAGATAATATCAGAAAAAATCAAACTTTCTGCTAATGTTCATGCTATCCGGGTTACCTCAAAAATTTCCATGGGGAGCGCGGCGGATCGCATGAACGGCTCATGCGATTGACACTTATGTGAAATCATTATCCAATATCTATTACAGCACAAATTCTTAATTCAATGGCAAGAAATTAAACATGAAAATTGCTGTTTCACACTTAACCACTTGGCCCTAACTTTATTGTAGGCAAATGTTATGTAATATGAAACTTGATTTAACCCATTCGCTGCCAAAACTAAGAATTTTCAAATTTTTTGTTGAAGGTCGTTTGCCAGCACAAATTCAGAAAGATAAATTTCGCTTTACTAATACAGCGAAATTTCTGCCAATAAATGAGTCATTTTTTTTAATTCTAAAATAGTGGTGACAAAGTAATCAATAAATTAAAGCCACGAGTATACTCGTGAATGACAGCGAATGGGTTAATTAAATTTAACTCTTCAGTATGCGCTCAGCTTTTTACATCATAAGTGAATCTTTTTCACTGGTAAATATTAATGTAACTTGAATGTATTATTAGTTGCAGTTATAGAGATTGGCCTTATATTTTTTATCCATGCTTTTTTTTTTTAATTAAGAAATTAAATAAGGATATACCTAAATTCTTAAAGTTACTCGAAATACTTCTATCATATATACACAGTCAAGACAAGATTCCAAGGACTGGTAAAAAGCTCCATTTTAGACAGGCTTCCATGTAAAGAAGTGTAATTAATTATACTTCTAAGATACACTACCTCAATAAGATCTATTGTTCGTTTCGCAGGGATTCTGAAACTCTTCCGTTTGAGACAGGATTCCGTTATAGAAAGATTCCGCTTTCACAGGTTTCACTATGCTTCACTAAAGAAGGGTGAAAATCCCCTTTTCAGACAGGTTTTCAGCAAATTTAATTGTATCGCAATTCATATTAAGACCATGTAACGCTTACGTTAAAGACAGGATTCTGTTATAGGCAATTACTATTTTGACAAGTTTTATTCTATTCATATGATATAAATAAGTATATTTATATAAATACACAGAACTTTTAAAAATGGAACCTGCGTATAACGGAGTTCTGTCTTAAACATAAATGTTCCATAGTGCTACGGAAAAGAATACTATACAAATACACCAAATAACACGGAAATCTGTGTAAAACGGAATTTTTCACCAATATTTACAATTTTATCTTGACAGGTTTTACTATATATATAACATGAAGGGAAAATTCTGGACCCTCCCCCATCCCCCCCGAAACGAAATCCTGGCTACGCCACTGCATGTCGTCCCGGTTTTTTTAAGCCATTAAAGATAAAAAATGCCGTGTGGCCACAAAAAAGCGCCGGCTGACTAGAACAAAGAGAGCGCGAGTAGAATAATTCTTCTATCTGGATCTTTATTTAGCATAATCAAATGGGGGAAGCCAGGACATCTACACTTGACATATATATATACATGTATAATATTCTTTTGAATGAATAACATATAGATATAAAAAAAAAGCCAAATATGTTTTCTAAATTTCCAAATTTCTTCATTGTGATATATTTATAAAATTTCTTAATTTAAAATGAAATTTTACGTAAAAGTGATTCACTATACATTACTATTTTGAGATTTTATGTTATTTTTTTGTATTTTCATTTTTATTTTTTATTTGCCATATTAAAACATGTAGGCTGCTTTAATTCTAAGTATATAAGTCAAATAAATAACAAAGAAATATTTGAAATACAGAATTAATTTTAAATACGAAAAGAATATTTTATGACAATAGAAATTTTAAAATTTTGTTTTATGTTTATTGTGCTCGTAGTTTTTGAATGTAATAAGCATATAAAAGTCTTAAATATATTAAAAAGGATTTGTAATTGTTGCAAACCACTTCACCGTCGACAGGTATGGGGAAAAAGTGCTTTTATCCCCGAGTTATCTCGGGGCAAACGGTGAAGTGGTTCAAAATTAAAAATATTTTTAAACTTGTCATTCGACACCGGTAGAAATAGCGGTAATATTATTGTTACATGTAAAAAGATTAATGCAAACTTTTAAATAGTTTTTCAAAAAACAGTAAATTAAAATAATTATTAAAATAAAATAGAAAGTTCCAGTCTGTTCCGGTGCAGAATTTAAAAAATAATGTGTCTTTATCACAATTCCATGCTAAGAACCCCCTTTTTAAAAAATATGTAAAATGCAATACATTTAAAATTGATGCGCCGTTAAATAATAGGATAAAATAAAGATTTGTAAAAATATTTGCAGATTTTTTCATTATTAATCACATAGTGTGCAAATTATATACAATTGAATATGTGCATTTTGGCATGGGCATTTGCATATGAAAATTAAAGCTCGACTTATAAATATTTTTAAATTGTCTGGACTTTATATTTATGATAGACTAAAATATGAGGAGCTTCTATAAAGAATCCACAGAACTCTCCCTTCCCCCACTCCTGAAAATGATTACTTCTACCATATAAAATTTGCATGGGGTGCTACAATTTGATTGCGAGTTATAAGTGTTTGCAGTTTTTGGGCCCTTATATTCGGTTATACTAAAATTTTAAGGGTTCAGTTAAAAAATCTTATAATGTACCTCCTTTTTTAAAGAATACGTTTACCGTACAAAATATGAGTGTGATTACGATAATTACAGAGAGAGTTATAAATGTTTTAATTTATCAGGACCTTATACTTAAGATACACTAAAATATATAAAAAGTCAACAGAGCCCTCCACCCCCTGCCTTATAAAACGATTATGATTATCATAGGAAATTTGTGTGGGCTGCGACAATTTTGATCTGTGTTATAAGTGTTTGCGTTTAGTCCTTATATTCGAGTTATACTAAAATTTAGGGAGTTCAGTTAAAAAATTTGATAATGTCCCTCCTTTTATAAAGATTACGTTTACCATACAAAATATGAGTGTTTGCGATAATTATAGATCGAGTTATAAATGTCTTAATTTATCAGACCCTTATACTTATGATACACTAAAATATAGAAAATGTCAATCCTTCCCCCCCCCCCCTTGTTTTTTAAAATGATTACCATACGAAATTTGTGTGTGTTTACTAAAATTTTGAGGCCTTTATTTAAAAAACCCTACAATGTTCCCTATAAAATTGTCACCTATTTCAAGTGCACAAAATTTCAGCTTGCTGGAGAAGGGACCGAAATGTCTTGGGACTGAATTGTCTCGGGACCGAAATGTCTTGGGACCGAATTGTCTCGGGACCGAAATGTCTCGGGACCGAAATGTCTCGGGACCGAATTGTCTCGGGACCGAAATGTCTCGGGACCGAATTGTCTCGGGACCGAAATGTCTTGGGACCGAATTGTCTCGGGACCGAAATGTCTTGGGACCGAATTGTTTCGGGACCGAAATGTCTTGGGACCGAATTGTCTCGGGACCGAAATGTCTTGGGACCGAAATGTCTCGGGACCGAAATGTCTTGGGACCGAATTGTCTCGGGACCGAAATGTCTTGGGACCGAAACGGCGGGACCGAAATGGCGGGACCGAAGTGTCGGGACCGAAACGTCCTGCTTCCCCGGAAAAGCCCTATTTCCGCATGTTAAATTCACCAACTTTATGTACCTTTTTCTCAAAAATGGTGAAAGATAGAGGTCTAGATTTTTTAGAGTAGTTAAGATAACATGATTTACGTATTTTAACAGATCATTTTCTTTCGAAGTGAAACTCAAAATTAATTATTAATTATTTATTGAAAGTCATTTTTAAATTAGCATTTTTGGTAAAATTTCACTGCCTAAAATAAATAATTCTCAATAAATCATTAAATCCCTGTGTTAAAGTATACAATATAACATAATATAAGTATTAAAAAAAATCTGAGTTCTTAAGTTTAATAGATATTGAAAAAAAGCGAACATAAACATGAAAAATCCAAGTTTTGAGAAAAAGTCAATTAAAGATTTAAATGGCCATTAAGCTGTGGAGTACTCTTAGAAAGAATGAATAATTTCAACACTTATTTTTTTTATATATAAACATGCGTGACACATCGTTGGAAAGATATAAGTTTAAACTACTTAATGATATAAAAAAGTAAAAATCGATTTTTTGGTTGAATTTTGCTTTCACGGTTCCAGGGTCGTACTGGCCCACCGGGCAACGAGGCAACCGCCCGGTGCGCCCATCGTCACTTTTTTATTTTTTCCGTTTAAACATGCTTAAAGTTGTGCATTCTGAAAGGCATAAAATTTTCAAAGATTTTCCTTTAGAAAATTAAAAAGCAATGCTTTTCATTTTTTAAAGTATAGCATAAGCAAACTATGTGTGATCAAAGACAATTAGATAACCCAATTTCGAGATAACATAAGTTATCAAATATGCCATTGTTACACATGATATCCTGGACCAGACTTTGTTTCAAAGCCTGTATACTAATGATAAATTCTAAGAAAAATAATATTAAGCATTCACTTATCATAGAGTCATATACGACTAAATAAGTTCTGTTCTAAAAATACTTCTAATAAATATAATAAGTCTGCGTCTAATAAGTTTGCATATTTTCTGCATCGAAGTATTTAGCGCTCCTGGTGCTGCCAGGTATTTTTGTATTTCTGCCTTTGTGCAAGTGTATAAACGACTGAACACTGTATCGCCCTGAGTGGCTGCCCGGTAATTTGATATTTCTGCTGTTTGTAAAAGTACAAAAGACAATAAATAAATAAATAAATAAATAAAAAATAAATAAATAAAAATATAGGTATCCAATTTAAGACAGGAGATTTTCATTTTAATTTCATTTGGTCCCATTGTCAAAGGCGGCTTTGGTAATCACGGCGCCCTTGGTCAGATATTTTTAAGCGCTTCTGTTAAAATAACTTAAAAAAAAACTAATATATATATTTTTTGTAATCAAGGCGTCCTTCGTCAGATTTTTTCAAGCGTTTCTGTAAAGATAACTTTGAAAACATTAATATCGTGTTTTTGTAATCATGGCGCCTTTGGTCAGATGTTTTCAGCGTCTCTGTAGGAATAACTTTCAAAAACTAATATCGCGTTTTTGTAATCATGGAGCTCTTGGTCAGATTTTTTCAGAACTTCTGTAAAAACAACTTTCCAAAAATCAATATCGTGTTTTTTAACCACGGCGCCCTTAGTCAGATTTTTTTTCAGCGCCTCTGTAAAAATGCCTTTCAAAAAGCTATTATTATGTTTTTCTAATCATGGCGCCCTAAGTCAGAATTTTTTTCAGCACCTTTGTAAAAAACTATTATCGTGTTTCTCTAATCATAGTGTTCCTGGGCAGTTTTTTTTTTTTTTTTTTTGAGATTCTGTAAAAATAAATTAAAAAAACTAATATCGTGTTCTTGTAATCATGGCGCCCTTGGTCAAATATTTTTTCAGTGCCTCTGTACAAATGCCTTTCAAAAAACTATTATCATGTTTTTCTAATAATGGCGCCCTTGGACAGATTTTTTTGTCAGCGCTTCTGTAAAATTAAATTTCAAAAAACTAATATCGTATTTTTCTAATCATGGCGCCCTTGGACGGATTTTTTTCAGCACTTCTGTAAAAATAAATTTCAAAAAACTATATTGTGTTTTTGTAATCATGGCGCCCTTTGTCAGATTTTTTCAGCGCCTCTGTAAAAATGCCTCTCAAAAAGCTTATATCATGTTTTTCTAATCATGGCGCCCTTAGTCTGATTTTTTTTCAGCACCTTTGTAAAAATAAATTTCGAAAAACTAATATAGTGTTTTTCTATTCATTGCGCTCTTGGACAGATTTTTTTTCAGTGCCACTGTAAAAATAAATGTCAAAAAACTATATCGTGTTTTTCTAATCATGGTGCCCTTGGACAGATTTTTTTCAGTGCCACTGTAAAAATAAATGTCAAATAACTATATCGTGATTTTTTAATTATGACGCCCTTGGTCAGACTTTTTCAACGCTTATGTAAAAATGCTTTTCGAAAAATTATTATCGAGTTTTTCTAATCATGGCGCCCTTGGTCATTTTTTTCAGTGTCTCTGTAAAAATAAATTTCAAAAAACTATATGGTGTTTTTGTAATCATGGCATCATTAGACAGATTTTTTCAGCACCTCTGTAAAATAAGTTTTAAAAAACTAATATCGTGCTTTCGGAATCATAGCGCCTTTGGTCAGATATTTTTCAGTGCCTCTGTAAAGATGCCTTTCAAAAAGTTATTATTGTATTTTTCAATTATGGCGCCCTTGGTCAGATTTTTTTTTTTCAGTGCCACTGTAAAAATAAATTGCAAAAAACTAATGTATTTTTGTAATCATGGCGCCTATGGTCAGACTTTTTTTTCAGTGCTTCTGTAAAAACAATTTTTAAAAATATAATATCGTGTTTTTGTAATCATGGCGCTCTTGGTCAAATTTTTTCAGCGTCACTGTAAAGCTTATCTTAAAACACTAATATCGTGTTTTTCAAATCATGGCGCATTTAATCACTTTTTTTTTTTTTTTTCTTTTTACAGCGCCTCTTTATAAATGCGTTTCAAAACGCTATTATCGTGTTTTTCTAATCATGGCGCTCTTAGTGAGATTTTTTTCAGCGCCTCTGTAAAAATAAGTTTTAAAAAACTAATATCGTGTTTTCGTAATCATGGCGCCCTTGGTCAGATATTTTTCAGCGGCTCTGTAAAAATGCCTTTCAAAAAGCTATTATCGTGTTTTTCTAATCATGGCGCCCTTGGTCAGTTTTTTTTCAGCGCCTCTGTAAAAATAAATTTCAAAAAACTAATATCGTGTTTTTGTAATCATGGCGCTCTTGGTCAGATTTTTTTCAGCGCCTCTGTAAAGTCTAACTTAAGAAAAATAGTATCGTGTTTTTGTAATCATTGCGCCCATGGTCAGAATTTTTTTCAGCTCCTGTGTAAAAATAAATTTTCAAAACTAATATCGTGTTGTTGTAGTCATGGCGCCCTTGGCACCACAAATACACACATAAATTGATGTTCTACTAGTGGAGCATTCCATTATTTCTTAATGATAATATAACTTAGACCGCCAAGACTAATTCTTAAGATTTTGCAATGGAAACTTATGTAAATTTTGCTTTTGAAAAAAAGAAAATGTTAATTTTTCATATCTATTTAAAAACTCAATAGTAATTTTAGCATCCGAAAATGCCAATATCTAAAAACGTTTTTTTTTTTTTTTTTTTTTTTTTTTTTTTTTTTTTTTTTTTTTAACGTATCTGCTTAACCGCTTTAAACTTCAAACACCACCCCGATTTATAAATTGAAAATACACATGTATTTAAAATAAATTGATAAACCACTAAAATTGTAAATCGTTTTACTAAAGAATGGATGAACATAAGTAAAGAGAAGTGCAGATGTGTTTGTGTTCAGTTTTCAATGCTGTTAGTCAATAACGTGGGAGTTCCTAAGAAGACAAATTACCATTTCGGCGGAATTTCAATTTAACTAGGTATGGGTTCTATAGATGCCCAGTGGCTTCTGTAGTAATACCAGATATGTGACACTTTTTATTGATTATACCGTATTCTGACATTTCTGGAGCTCTGTATCTTTCTGGAGAAAATAGAAATCGGATGTGGAGGTATTTTCCCATGAAATACTAATTAACACACGAGACACGCTCGGCGTATTGGCATGGGCATCTGCGAAGACAGAATCGTTAAAAACGAAAAATAAAATATTGAATTAAGCAACTGTTATAGCAGTTTTATAATGTTTTGTGCAATAACACAAAACATTCGTGTATGGTGTATTTCACAAAATTCCTCTTCAGTCGAGAATTCTTAATTGTTTTACATATTTTTAGCTGCCCAAAACTTTTGACGACATTATTAAATAATTTTCATTGATACATACATCAAATTTTTAAAAATTCCCATTAATATGAAACGAAAAATAACTTTGCCAATAAATCTTCGTATTTTTTAGATAAATTTCATTTTTTCAAGATATCCAGTAAAAAATAACTGCAAAATAATGGACACATATAAGTTCGATTGCAGTAGGAAAAAACGTGTTATTCCTCTTTTTTTCAATTTTTTTTTTACATTACGCAATTAAGGGGGCTGGTCACTCAGCTTCCGATTTCCCCTCACTAATGTAAAGTCTATGGGCATTTGAGGCATTCGTCTATTTAAAATATTTCCTCGGGAAATTAATATTTTTAACTTCTATTTTTTGTGCACACTTCCTAAAAGATGTCTTTTTTTTCTTAGTTCTCAAAATATTTTTAAAGTATAGACTTAATTTTATAGGAAGTGTTAAAATCTGACTCACAGTTTGCCCGCTTTTAACGTATTAAATATTAAATGCAGCCTAGATTTTAGAAATAGTTTGACATCTAAGAAAAAAAAAGAAATACTTTAAGAAGAGTACACAGAAAAAAAGATTTAAAAAATGTGAATTTCCCAAGAAAATATTTTAAATATACGAAAGCATCAAAAGTCAATAGACTTAACATTGCGGAGCAAAATTTTGAAGCTGAGTGGCCAGCCCCTTTAAATATTTCTATTTTCTTTGACTTTGTATTTTATTCTGTAATACAGTGCTTAAATATAATTTTGATACATATTACTTTTAAAAAATGCAAATATATTTGAAGCTATTGCCGCTCTTCTGGTACGTTTTTTATTTTATTTTATTTTTTATTTTTATTTTTTTATTTTTTTCTTGCGTGTGAGTTGCGGCGACCATTGTAGTTTAAATTTGGCTTATCTGAAATTAAAATAAACAGTAATTTTTAATTAAATATGACTTAATTTAGTGACTAGACGAGACAAAGGGTGGAAATTAAGAAAAGCTCTTTTATTATGCTGATTATTTGAAGAGGGTATTCAACTTTTATAGTAGAAAAAAACTGATTTTTAATGATTTGAAAAAAAAAAATCCTTAATGCACTGCGTAATTATATAAGAAAAAAAGCTGACAAAATTAGAAATTAAACAAATCAGTATTATTAAAGTTATCGTGTCGTGGTCATCTATTTAAAGATGCAATTTTGAGAAAAACTAATTTCAATTTTATGTTATAATTATAATAAATTCTTTTTTTTTTCTTTTCTTTTTTTTATTACTTACATAGAATCGTCTATTCCAGATTGAAGTCTTAATTCCGTTGATAAAGCCGCTAAAATAAAAACTCGATTTTCCGAAATTTATAACTTATGATTATGTGTAAATCCTTAGAGCGGTTCTCAAAAAAATATATTTTAACATTCAATAATGCGAAAATTTCTGCTTATTTACAAACATAAAAATAGTGTTCGACAGAAACCGAATTTCGGTTACTTTCCCAGTTTCGCCCGAAAACTAAAGCGAAACTGTTTTAAAAATAAATTCAAAGTAATTACCATATGCATATATGTGAGTGTTACCTGGAATAATGTTTTGCGTAGAAACGGCAGTATATAATTATTAATTAAAAAATAATTTGATTGAAATAAAATTAATTCAATATAAGGTGCTATAAACATGAAAAAATTATTAAAAATAATTTAATTTAAAAATAAAGAATTTAATCAATATTAGTTATAGCTTTTAGATTTATCCCCTTGTATGTGAATGCATAGTATGTGCGGCTCTTTGGATGAGAGTGCCGTTTGGGGTAGGTTAGGGAGGGGCAGTTATAGTAACACCGAATATTCGGCAGTATTTTAGCCGAAACTAAGAGTTTGGGCAGAAAACGAAAATGAAACCGAATATTCGGCCAATTTCTACAAAAAAGAATGAGACTTGCAGGCTTGGTTATTAGAGTGATTTGAAATACAATAGATTCTTTTCTTTAAATTAATTACATCTTTAGTTAAAATTGATTTTTGTCTCGTGACAGTTTTCTTCCTCTTCCCCTACTGTCGCGTCCGGAAATTCGGTTCAAAACGCCACCTTTGACAGCATTTTATGAAAGTTCTTTTACTTTTCTCAATAAATATATAAGACAGTTCGATTACAAAGATTCTGTTGGGCAATAAAAAATAGCCGGTATTTTCGGCCACGTAAAGCAATCAGCAGTTGTAATGAAATTTAACGAAAATCTTTAAAACAAAACTATCATGCAATATAATTCAAGTAATACTACTTTTCAAAATAATACATTCAACGTAATAGTTTTAAAGAATTATTACTTTTCCGAGGATTCCCCCCCCCCCCCCCCACAACAAACATCTCCATTATTGGGCACAGCCTTGTTAAGTTTGCTCATTTGAAAGGAAACCGAAATACACTATGTCCCAGGGAAAAGAGTACCGATATCAGCCATCTATTGTCCACTTTGCAGAAACTGGAAATGCATGTATTTCTAATTTTCAGCCGATAGTCGGTATAAATGAAGTGCCCCTGATGTGAAATCTGCTTCGTTTGTCATGTGAGCTACTCCGTCTTTATATTATTTCCCTGTGTCCTGAGTTATTTACTTATTTTAGTGCAATCTTAAACATTTTTCTTAGTAAACTTGTGCTTCATACTTTTTAAAAAATAGTGTACAGCGTACAGTATTATAAAATACCATCACCATCACAGCTCAGATATGCTGATGTTGCATCTTGCATAACAAGAACTGTGAATTGTCCATGGAAAAACAATATAAGGTAAGATTTAAAAAAAAAAAAAAAAAAAAAATCGGGGTTGAAAATTAAATGATATTTTTAATATTTCCCGAAATGTGATTTATTTGTTGTTATGAACTAAATTGAATAATAACGAAAACTGTAGTAATAAAGTTAAATAATATTTGTCTTTCATGCAATTTCAGACTATATATATATATATTTCAACTGTTTAAATAGCGGGATTCAAACCAAACGCTTCTTTATGATATCTTTTTAATGTTGGAAAAATAAAGAAATAAAACATTAAAAAAAAATAATTCACGTAAAATAGATGCCATTCTTGCCCTGAAAAACAATAACTTACACTAGAATAATTGTAACACAATTATTCTAATTTGTAAAAATGTTTTACACCATAATTAGTATTTGTATCCTAAAGATCGTATTATATAAAATATTATTGAATTATATAAAATAATGTCTTGCATTTTTGAGCTGTGACCCAACGAAATTATTTTTGTTTGTTTTACTTTAATATTTTATTTTCGATTTGGAGATAATTGTATAGAGATTGTTATTCGGATATTCGGGGTAAAGTTTGAATTAACTCATTAGATAAGGTGAGTGGAATTCGAAAATAGAGATAGCTTTTTTAGAAAAGTGTGGTGGAAAAAAATACCTCTAAATTGGCAACACTGGTCAAACATAAGATTTTCTTTAAGTGCAATGTTTTGCGGGGAACTATTTTTGTGCATATTACATTTCTATAGTATAAAATACTAACTTGGGTGTCATAACTATTTTAGTAATAAAGTTTTCGCTATAGCAATATATTTTTAAAGTGATTTTTTATACATAATTTAAAAAGTATCTGTGTGTGTGTGTATGTATATATATATATTTCTATATATAAGCATTTGCGCCCTTTTGTAAGGCATTCGGCGCCCTTTTTATCCAGTTTGCCACCGCCCTCTCAGTTATGTCAGTACGACCCTGCACGGTTCCCTTATAAAAGGGTCTCAAGACTCTTAAAATTGAAAAAAAAAAAAAAAAAAAAAAAAAGAAGAAGAAGATAATTTTCAATATTTAATATCTTAAAATGTATATGATTTAAAAACACAATTTTTATTGGATCAAAAGATATATGTATATTATTTCATTTCATGTGTTTAAAAAATTGCATTATGCAAAATTAAAATTTATAGGGAGCTTCAAATTGTCAGACTTTGTCGAGCAGAAAATTGGTATAACAGCTTACGCGCAGGATTAAAAAATACATTTTGCAACTAGAATGAATTTTTTTGTGCGTAATTATACTTCAGATTGTAGTAATTACCCCGAACTTAAATAAACTGGTATTTAAAGCATTTTTATATTTTTAATACAAAGTTGTATTTAGCTAATACAAAAATTTGAAAATTTCAATAGTATAATCTAAAAATATATATATTTTTTAACAATAAGAATGAAATTTTAGGTTCAGTTTATACAGACTAACGTGAAACATATGTTTTGAAAATTTCATGAAAAAAATATTCAAAAGTTTTTGTGGTATCCTGTGCATTAGGCCCAAAAACGTCATTTGGAGAAAAATGACTTCAAAATTTCGGAAACGCCGCTTCAGCTATTAAGCGGGTATCATTCTTAATAGCCATAACTTCTGTTCTAATGGGAATTTCAAGGAAAAAATCATATCAAAATGTTCAGAAAAGATAGAAGTTTGACATCTAGAGAAAATAAAATTTCGAAAACTTTGAAGCTTTAAGAGTTCTGAGACCCCTTAACAGTGATCTGTTAATGTAACAAATTATCAAATTTTGGTCATCGATCTGACAGTGATACTTGTGACCTCACATCGACTTGTAGAGTAGAAGCAGAACATCTGCTTCTGTAAAGAAAATTTCCTTGGCCTTGGCAAACCGTGGTTCTTGCCCCAACAACATTGTTTTACATTCGGATAAACAACGCAATGAAATTAACTCCCTTACCTTTCTTCAAATCTCATCAGCTTTGGGTGAGGTTAGATAGCAGGTGCGAGAACTTGAAACCGCACTAAGACACGAAAAAAAGATAAAATAATCATGTCTTTTTGCGAGTTCACGATTTGAATTTAAATCCTTACCGACCGTAACCGGTCACTCAGGCAATGTCGGACACAGCAGGAGATGGACGATTTAAGTTGAAGACCCCTCCCTAGACCGAAATAATCAAGAGTCGGTTTTAAGATCTTAATACTTTTGTTTTGTTTCAGATTCTTTTGTGCGAGGGAGGACATTGAAAATGAAGCTGAGGGTAAAATAACAGTGTGCTTGCTTTGCAGATCTGGGATTTAAGTTGAAGACTTTTGTGAATGTGTCGCGTAAAGAAAATATTGAATTTCAGAACATAGGGGATTAAGAGGGGTGTTTAGACGTTAAGTGCAGTTTAAAAAGGAAAATATTTAGTTGTTTTTAACAGGTCACTTTTGAAAAGAGAGTTTCGAAGGAACTGTTGATATGTTGATGTAAGAGCGCGATTAAACAAATACAACTTTAAATGAAGCCGACAAAAGAGATTAAAAGGAATTTTCAAAAGAGAATTTCCTTAACAGGAGGGGTTTTTTTTGGAAGTTAGTACGTAAAAGGTGTTAATATTCAATTTTGTCTATTCAAAACCATAGGCGCCGCCAAGAGGTCGTCAATTGCTTCTCCCTGCATTTTGTATTTATCTTTAAATATAATTATTTTCATATAAGAAATTTTAATATGAATACCAAAAGATATGTTTCAATTTTCTATTAAAACAAAAAATCCCTTCGCAAGTGCTTCGCATGGTCCGCCGGTAATAGGGCTCTGCTACAAAATGGTTTATTACCTGGGACACTTTAAAATTCAGCTGCCAACATTTAGAAAGTTCATGTCAAATATCGATGTATTGCGTTTTTCAGAAACTGCCTCTCTAAATTTTAGGTAGCTTCAAAATGACAATATATTTTGGAAATTTAAAACAAAAATTATTGTTGTTTGAAAAGTACATAAAGTTTAGGAAAATTGTTTTTGAAAACATAATGTATCGGTAACAGTCTTAGGTAAAATGGGTTAATGCATCTTGCCCGTAGTATCTCCTTCACGCGTAGTTATCAAGTTTCTTATGCCGAAAATCAAATTTGGAAAAATGTATTAAATGTTGGATAATCTTATAATGAAGTATTGCTGAACGTTAATCGCTAACAAGAAATTTTTCAATTTTGCGCTTAAAAAGTAAAACAGATACAAACAAACCAGAAAAAAAAAAAAAAAAAAAAAAAAAAAAAAAAAAAATCTATAGTTTTATTATTACATAAACTCCTATAAATATAAACTTTAATTTCATAAACAAACTGTACCAAGCAATATATGTAATTGGTTTTTTTAACTTTTTCTTAAAATACAGCTATTTATTTATTTACAAATTTAGGAGGCCTTTTTATTAAAATCCATTAAAGTTAGAGCGTTGAATTTCAGATATACTTGTGTAACTAATCTGATTTTTTAAAGTTATCTAAAATTATTAGTGTAACTATAATATCGCTCATCCGAAAGAAAAGTGACACAACTGTAAAATATTACACTTCACAAGAGATGCAGAGGAGGATTATCCATTAGGCTGAGTAGGCTGGAGCCTATAGGGGCCCTGAAAGAAAGGGGACTGCGATGCTAAGATTTTCTTTCAGGTTTTTTCTTCAAATTGGGCTAATATTTTACGCAATAGAGAAATGATGTGCAATATTCTTTGTTTTAATCATTTATTGTATCTTGTAGGTTATTAGCATATAGATGGCATTATACAAACGCTATTCCCCTTTCAATTTTTTCTGTATTCATCAGAAGAAAATTTTGGATTCTTGGGATTTTTTTTACTTCCAATTTGCAACGGATTTACACAGAGGTGGCTTTTGTAGAGCGGGGCATGGGTGGGATTTTGTTAGCACCTTTACGAATTATATCTTTTAAAGAAGCTATTGAGTTTTAATCAAGCATTTTGCCTATTTTTCTCCCCTTAATTTTTCGCAACCTGGGCGTTCAGACAATTTCCCCACTTATTCTAGTAAAATTCATTGTTGAACAAAGAGAGTTCTTTCGAGATGAAAGATTCCACATAAATTTATGTGTAGAAATACATTAATTTGTAAATTCATTTACTGTAAATCCATTCTGAAAGAACATTCATGCAAAATATTCAGAAATGTTCTTAGACTTATATCACACTGGATGATTCAAAATAGTGGTTATGGCGATTATCGTTTAACGGCTGACGATAGAAACATACTCACTGTAAACTGAAATGTCTGAAATTCAGACATTTAAGTGTCTGAAACGCAGTGTTCAATTTTCAGACGTTTTAAAATGTCTTAAAATTTTCAGACACTTCTTGCGTCTGAATTTCAGACACTTAAGTGTCTAAAACACGAGTGTTCAATTTTAAGACGTTTTAAAGTGTCTTAAATTTTTCAGACACTTCTTACGTCTGAATTTCAGACATTTGAAATGTCTTAATTGCGGCCATCTTTGAGCCTTTTTTTTTAGCCAATATGAAGCCATCTTTGACCATTTTCTTTCTAAGCCATATACGCAGCCATGTTTGACCACATTTAATCACTTTTTATAAATGGGAATAATTTGTTACCATACAGCAGAGCTGATTGCAGCGTGGGAAAACTGGGATGCTTCTCTGCCCCTGATTTTAGGGTACCCCAAATTGGATATGAAATTTTCATAAAGCTGATATTTTAAATCAGTTTTGACCTTATGAGGATTGTAATCAGTATTTTGTAGTTTTAGAATAGGATAATATATATATTTTTTTCCCACCTAAATATGTATTTATGTGTTATCATATATGCCCTACGGCATCAAAAATGTTTATTACTTTTAGTGAGAACTTCAAATTGCTTCTAGTCCAAAGACCTAGTATTCATTCACCCCCTCCCCCCATTGCCTTCATATACTGTTACAAAAAAAATAAGCCTATTCGATGCCGTCAAATACATATTTGGATAAATATCATTTTCTTTAGCCTAATCATGTTCTAAAAGTGCAAAATATTTATTAAAATAAGTGTAAGATCAAAACGAATTTAAAATATCAGCTTTATGGAAATTTCGTACCAAATTTAGGGGCCCGTAAAGCTAAAGTCCCATAGAAACAGCCCAGTTTGCCCCATGCTGCAATCAGCTCTGCTTTATGGTAACAAATTACTCCCAAATATAAAAAATGATTCACTCCTTCAGAAAGAATCCCATCCCTGCTATGTTGTGCAATTTTTTCCCATTTAAATAAGATATTCCCAGTAAATTATTTTAAGCATTTTTATTTCTGTGTTAAATAAAATCTAACACTGGATTCCCCCAAATTTACAGTATATGAGTATTATATTGTAATATTTATTAATCAATATTTATTATTAACCAATATTATGAATTTTTAGAGTAGAATAAGGTTAAAAACAAAATATATTTTTCTTAATAAAGTAAAACCTCTCAATAGCGGGCACCTCGGAACCGTGGAATTTGTCCGACGTTCGGAGGTGTCTGCTTTTCTGAGGTATAAATGCATAAAAATTTTGCATATTTTCAATATAAAAATGTGTTTCCTAAATAGTGGTGTCCTTTATTTAGGATTGTCCTTTATGGAGATTTTACTGCAAAGCCTTCATACGAACAGTTGTCTTTAGCGAACACTCACCTTTATCAATATACAGTAAAACCTCCCTAAAGCGACCACTTCCGTTCCAATAAAAATTAGTCGCTCCGAAAGGTGGTCTCTTAATGGAGGTCATGTTAAAATCTAGAATTTAATTGTTGAAAAAATGTAACAATTAATGTTACTAAAATTATATTTTTCAAATTAAGAAAACATATGAAAATTTAAGTATCAAAACAAAAGTTAATTACATAAGTTAATTACTGCAGAGTTTAAAAATGAATACATTGATGTTTGCTTTGCTTTTATGGTTTATCTACTATAAATTTTATTTCCAAGTCCTTTCGAAATTCAATAATTCAATAAATAAATGCTTTTTTTTTTTTTTTTTTTTTTTTTTTTTTTTGTCTGGAACACGAATTTGGACGATTTCATTACTTTATCTATTCCTTTGAGAGTTTCCTGACAGAATAGGGCAGGGGCGTTTATGGACCGTCATCCTTAATGTGTCATCAGAGTTAAATTCATTACCTAAAAAGGAACAAAGGGGTTTAAACACTTAAAAGTTACCGGAATAAATAAAAATTCTAAACTTAGTTTAGAAGTTTGATAAATAATGCGCTCTCCGGAATTATTATTCCAATAAAACCTTTTTCAAGCGACCCGGAAAAAACGGAATTTGTTTCATTTTCTTCAAAGAAATGGGTCCCTTATGGAGGGAGTTCAACTGGGGTGGTCTCTGAATAGAGGTAAAATTAGTATTGAGCCTATGGGAATAAAATTCGTACCATGAAAAAATGGTCGTCCAGGGGGTGGTCGCTTAATGGATTTGGTCGCACTGGGAGGTTTCACTGTATATATATTTACCTCATAAAAGCTAACACAATCGAATAGCAGACAGATTCAGCGTTCTGAAGGTGCCCGCGATTAAGAGTTTTTACTGTATTTAAAATTTTTTGTACTTAACTTTTAATCTTATTCTACTTTTTTAGTTCAAAATACTGATTATAACCAATATACAATGTCGAAACACATTTAACGTATAAGCTTTAAAAAAATTGCATATCGAATTTGGGGCAGCAAAAAATCGTAGGTGGTGGGGGGCGGGGAGGGGGACATGTCAAAGTTTACCCTTGCTTTAATCAAGTCCTTCTTCTAGAAAAATTCAAACTCTGTATTGTGATTCAGTAAATATAGAATAATTCAGCTTTAAGTGCAAAATCTAGTTATGCTAAGTATAAAATTCTATCTTTTTACTGATATTCATTTTAAATTTCAGATTTCTTTTTTACTAAAAATAATCAAAAAATCAATATTATAATTGATTTCAAATGAAATATAGCTGTATATATTTACCGTATTTTTACAATTATGTTAACAGCACATAATTACATGAACTTAAGAATTTACAAATAATCATTATGACTAATACAGAGATAAGGCGAGAACATTTTCTAAATCGTTAAATAAGAAGATTTATTGAAGACGCCAACAAAATTTTCTCCGCTTTACGTCTACAGATTTCAGACGATTTCTGATGAGTCTTCAAATTGTGGTGTGAATCACCGGGCTAGAAAATGAAAACATCTGAAGTTGACTGCTTTCAGTATAGGAAATAGAATATTTCTAAAATGCTCGGAAACAACAAAAGTATATAGCAGAAGGAAAAAACAGATTTCATGACCGGATTTAAGGGTCCTGTCCCTGCCGGCGAAGACACTCACGAGCTAATGCTAATCCTATAGGGAGGGATTTTTCTAATATCTCGTTTGCATTTCGACATTTTTAAATAATTTTTTTTGAATTGGATAGCCGAGGTCCGTCTCTACAGCGCACCTTGGTTACTTTTTCGACTTTGGTCGCAGATATTTTTAATAAAGTTACTTTCATTTTCAAAACCGGTTCTGAAAATGAAAGTGTCATTTAAAAAATATCTGCAACTAAAATCGAAAAAGTAACCAAGGTGCGCTGTAGAAACGGACCTCGGCTATCCAATGCAAAAAAAAAAAAAAATTATTTAAAAATGTCGAAATGCTAACGAGATATTAGAAAAATCCCTCCCCATAGGATTAGCATTAGCTCGTGAGTGTCTTCGCCGGCAGGGACAGGACCCTTAATGAGTTTTATCAGTCAAAACAGTTTAATCTAATAAATGAAGACAAGTAATTCGCTGTATGTATGGGGTAATTAATGATATGGGTAAATGGAAGGATTTTCGAACTATATTCTTTTAAATAACTTAAAATTTATCACGGTGCATAAAATCTGAGACCCAAGAAAACGTCATCAGACATAAAAAGCATACATAATAAATAAAAATTAAATACGGATGTTTACTATAAAGAGTTGGGAATTTCAGTACATATCACATATTAAACCTATGGGAAATGTAAAACCGATGTGAACGTTACAAATGCTGTCGCATTAAATGCTTATAAAAATATTGTATACATAAATAAAACCCATATAAAAGGTACTCCTGTGTAATAATTACTCTAAGAAAACGCTGTTAAGATAGCCTTGATGGTAATTAAGAAATTATGAGCCGATCAACAGGTGCTGTCACTGCTATTTTTAAAGTAATGGCGTGCGAGTAGACAGAGAAAGAAGGCTTAGGATAGTGTATCTCAATAGATTTAGTAACAACTAATACACCATGCAGACTTGCCAAAACTTATTTTAAGGATAACATCGGATGTAAAATAATACAGAAATATGATTGCAGATGATTTGAATAGTAGAAATTTAAATATTAGCAAGATAAAATTTTAACATGGAAATCCCATAGGCAAAATGCTTTAAACAAATTTTGGCATAACTCAGGAACTAATAAAGCTATAGACTCGTGTGAGGTCTCTATTTAAAGAGAAAACATTCGCAGAGAGTTTTCAATACATAGTGAAGGGTCCACTTACCTGGAAAAAGGTGTGATTATTCCAAAATCACATCCACCCAGGCGACGTCCGGATTGGAGGCTACGTTAGTATCCGTGAGTTAAGCAGACTGATATTTAAAAAAGAAAATCCCTTTGCACATCCGGCTAGCTCTGTTAAAAGAATTGAATATATCCATCCTAAAAACATAGCCCGCCAGACAACAGTTCTCTTTACCTGCTTTGACGAGACGAAGAACACTATATTATTGTTATTGCTTGACACCTTTCATTAATAAGGAATATCACTATGTCGATACGGATTAAATCCTGGAACTTCACATTCCGCAAAAACCGAATCACGTCAAAATAAATTATTAGTTAAAATGTAAGCGTAGATAAAACAAACGCTCAATTTGAATTACAAACGAACGTCCAATTCGAACGAAAGGCATCTAAAACGCATGCGCAACTAGAGTGCCCCCTGGTGGTTAATGCGGAACGGAGTTACAAAGTGTCTTAAAAGTAGACACTTGCAGATTTTTTAGACACCTTTCTCAGTTCGTTTACACCATGATCATAGTAAGACACTTATATGTTTTAAATTAAGACATCTATCATGACTGAATTTTCAGATTCAGATACTTAAGTGTCTGAAATACCTTTTCAGTCACATATGTGTCTTAATTTAAGACGCCTCTATTTGCAGTGCTTCGAATTGCAAAAAGTAAACAAATCAAGTACAACTTTTGTTTCTATAAGGGACTGTATACACATTAAAATACGATTTTTTTAAATATAGTCCATGGGTCCAAATAAAATATAGTTAGAAGCATGTTATCATCCGCCTAGGAAAGTACATTAAAAAAATTTCCAGTCTTTTCCGATCAGAGCTTACTGAATTATGACACTTCGAATTTTATAAAATTTCAATGTTTACTTGCATAAAAAGTGCTTCTTTCTGTTTTTAGTGCCGGAAAATACTGAACTATATGACTTTGAAGGAGGGAATGAGCTCCCAAAAAGTCATCCCCCGAGAGGTATTTTTTTCCTTTTCTGAAGAGAAGCAAAAGAAGATTTTGCATTTATGTATTGTAACATAAAATTGTAGAACTTAGCTGTGCATGCAGCTGTAAAAACGCACATAAAAGCGTAAAACACTTAAAAATAAAGTCTTAGAAGTGATAGGTAGGATTGAGTAAATTTATTAAAAATTATAAAATGCATTAATAAACATCGGAAAAGGGAACAACTGTTATAATCAAATATCAAATTTATTAAGAGGTTTGATATGAGATTGAATTCATGCTGGGGGACCCGAGAGAAGAGTAACAAATTCATTGAGCCATTGTATCCGGGATTTTTTATATGTTACAGCACAGAACATCTGCATTCTGCATAATTTTACAATTAAGGGTGCAGCCGAGAGCCAACAAAAGTTATACTACCAAGGCGGGTCGATCGAGCTTTGACTCTGGGCCCCCTGACTCTGGGGTCCCCCAAATTTCGTATGAAATTTTCTGAAGCTGATATTTTTAATCTATTGTATAACCTTGTCTAATCATAATCAACATTCTGTACTTTTAGAGTACAATGAAATTAAAAACAAAAAATATTTTTACCTAAATATATCTATTGGCATGCATATTTGTATGCGTATTTTAAGTAGAGGTCGACCGAAAGTTTGGTTTCCTTTTCGTTTTCGACCCATAATGTTTCATTGAAAATGCTACCGAAAATCCAGCCGAATCTATCTGAATTTCTAAAATCTCCTTTCGTCCTTCGAAAATTTTAAACATTGCTCATTGATTTGAGCTGTATCGGCTCAAATGAGACACTCTTTATTTATTGCTATGAACTTTACTGTTTATAATTATCAGTCATACGACTCAAGACGCGAGGGCAAATTATAAAGCAAGGAATGCCTACCTGACTAAACTTTAAAGACACTTCTCACGTGATAATTAAAAGCTGCAGACTTAACAGTAACAGAAATTTTTTAGTTTGAAACTGCAGAAGTGTTTGGAATACTTTTTGGAAAAGTTCTTGTATAACAGATGATTATTTATTATAAAAGATTTTATAAAAGATAAATCGACGTATCTATTACTTGAAACATTTTTTAATTACAGATGAAATTCGTATAATTAGAAAATCATTGTGTGTCGTAGATGGATTAATTACATTTTATTTTATATGAAAATAAAAAGTTTTGATCAGAGGCACAGAGAGCCAACTTGGGCCACACGTATAATTACACTTATAATTAATAATGTTCTATATTTATGTATGTATTAATAACTTAAAATTTTTCTTGCACATTTCCATTTTCATTTTCAGCCGAAAAATAGGATGATTACCGAAATTCGGTTTCGGTCTTTAAAATCTGTTTCGGTTTATCCTTAATTTTAAGGCATACAAATTGTTTATTACTTTCTTCTATGTTCAATAGAAGAAAGTATTGTAATCGATATTTTTTTTACTTCCGGTTTTCGACGGATTTACACGTTTTAGGGTTCAGAGATCCCAAAAAACATGTTTATAGAAAATGTCTGGTCTGTCCGTGTGTCGTCATTGTACCATCAAAAAGTGTATGAAGTTATACATAGAATTGAAGCTTTTTTTTTTTTTTTTTTGAGTTTTTGGCTATGGCAAGCAGGTTAATTTGGAAAAAATCCGCCGGAAGGAAGCGCTGTAATAGCGATTTTTGTGCCATTTTGAAAATTGCACCATCGAAAAGTGTATGAAGTTATGCATGGAATTGAACCAATTTTTTTGTGTATGTTTTTTGGCATGGCAAGAAGGTCCTCCCTGAATTTGAAAAAATTCCGCCGGAAGTTGGGTGCTGTAATAACGATTTTTGTGCTATTTCTTAATATTGTACCATCGAAAAGTGTATGAAATTATGCATAGAATTGAACCAAATTTTTTGTGTATGTTTTTGGCCATGGTAAGAAGGTCTTCCCTGAATTTGGAAATATTATACCGAAAAGGGACATTATAATAGCGATTTTTGTGTTTTTTTTTTTTTTCGTAGTTCTATATCGACGGCTCGTGAATAGTCGGGAACTTCCTATCCTGATAAGCCGATTATTCGCGAACAGCTGATATACAGAAGAATAAAGGAAAACTGTTGATTTTAATAAGCATCATGATCAAGATAAACTCGTTTTTACTCCGATTAATTGACTGAAGCAGATATTTAAAATGAAAGTCAAAGTTTATATAGTATTGAACTAATAAAAATGAAATATTAACATCTGTAACAACATTATATATATAATAGCGCTAAGTGTATAGCAGTTCCGGAGTGAACTCATCCGGACCCGGATAATCGCAATCATCCTCGGGAAAAAAATATCGCGGCTATGTTAGGCTTAAGCATTCCGATCCCGTGAATAAGGCAATTGTTCGACTTATAATAATCCGACGTCGTAGCACATCCATTCTTCTTCATTTTCTCTAAAAGCTTCAAAAACTATACAATTATAATGATTTAAGTTCTAATTTAAAAATACCCAGCTATCAACAACAGATTATCGATATAAACAAACGAATACCGTTGCCATTCATAAGCACAAATTTCAAATCTAGAAACAAATGAACGACTCTTCATTTGATCGTTTCATTTAAAAAATACTGTATAACATCCGATTCAGCTCTTAAAATATTTGTAAAAGCATATAAAAGCCTTTAAATATTTTGAAATGCGTTTTTCACCTTTACATACCAACTTATATTTTGTGAAAAAACGGAGTTGATTATTAAACAAAACATTATAAAACAAGACAGTGGTTCCATGTATGAACTACGCTTTATTTCAAAGCTGTTTTGGTGCCTAATCTCGGCAATGAATATAAATGATGGAGCTTTTGACTGAAATTATAGTTTTTTATTTAAAAAAATAATGGAACGTTACGATGTACTAAAAAAATTCGAGATCATTTTTTAAATGTTTTCGTTATGTAATTTTAAAATTTCGTTAAATATAAATAAAATGAAATTTTCTTTTGTCATGATACCTTTAATAGAATTTAAATTTTGTTTTATTAATTTTTTAAGATGTTAACATTTATCCGCTTTTTTAAGAATTTTGTTTGCATTATAAATAAAATGATTTTTTCCCCAGGTGTTATGAAATATAAAATGTTATCATGATTGCATTAGTATGAGAAAATATCTTTTCACATTCTCATATTAAATTGCAATTTTGTTTTCACTCCAAGGTTATGTTCAAATTTTACAATGTTAAATATCAAAATTTTATATGCAATGATGTAATTAATATATGTAGTACATGACATTGTATATTCCTTACATATTAATTACATTTGATAAGAAATATAAATTTTATTTCCAATGCAAGCAAATTTCAAATGGATATAAGCTAAGCTCTTAAACATTGATAAAATTAAATTAAAATTTTACGAAAGAAATAATAATAATAATTTTGATTTTGTCATTTTCTACAATACAAACCCTTTAATAATAAAACCTCCATTCTTTTTTTTTTTTTTTTTGTATGAAATCTTATAAAAATGATACGCAGATCAACATTCCGACATCTTTGACGAGTTATATACTAGTTTTGAAATATTAAAGTATATGAGATAGAAGAAAGTTTTGGGATTGGCACATCCAACTAGTTTTTTATAGTATACTATCCACTTATACACATTTTATAGTACACAGTATACTGAAAATGGTCCCCGAATGAATACAGGCCTTGGGATTCTCTTTAGTTAATCGGGCCTGTACACCACTGCTTAAAACTAATTACATTGCAGTAATAATTTTTACAAAGTTCTCATGACATCTATAATAGAATAGGAATGACTGACGAAAACGTCATTCTTAGAAATTACGTACTGTCTTTTTCTGACAAATGACATAGTATGATGTCGTATTGAGAGAAGGGAAACAAATGCCGTTGCGACAGAAGGTAAAAGATGGAGGTGGAGCTCTTCGGACATATACAGGATTTAAACTTCCGGTGATGATTTGGACGTTTTTAAACACCTGTTTGCAAGAAAGAATACTTGAAGGGGGTGGGTAAGGGAAGAAGATACGGAGCGGGGGAGGAGGGAGGGGGAGGGTACAGTCAGATAGTATCAGCATACCGTATAGGATTAAAAGAGATATTTGCATTTCCACGTGTTTTTATTTGTGATATTAATTGGAAAAAAAAAACATTTTGGATTTATGTTAGACGTGCTCAAAAAACATAGGTAAGTTTATTTTGCATCTTAAAATTTTATGCCCAAACGGCAGTGCCCGGTTACCAGCCAGGTGCGTGTGACACTTGCTCAGGAGACAAAAATTTCGGGACTCCCAAAATTTACTAGTCTCCAGAAACAATTTTATTGAAAAAAATCTTAATGCAATCAAAATTAAAAATCTGTTTGATTCATTATAGAAGTTATATAAATTAAAAATATATTAAAATGTAACTATAAGAAAGCTGTTGAAATGGACTGTTCAAATTTTGAACTACGACTATTCCCGATTTTTATGTAGAAACTTGTTTTTTAATATTTAATACGGATTTTCTTTTAAGGAATGTAAATGCATTTACATATTTTTTGTCTACGTATTAGAAACTCAATTTAAAAAAAAATCATTTCCGATTTCTTTTTATATATGTATGGTTTGAACTTTTACATGTGTTCTAATTTTAAGACTATTTTATTTATGGAATTTGTGATTTCTTTTGCCTTTCATAGGTTTCACAATTTTGCGTAATATTAATACATGATTGCGTTGCATCACATTAGACTTTCTCGAATTCTTTTGCACACCATCAAATTGTCAATGAAATTTTAATGCTTGTAATAATTCGTTTTCTATACACAATGATGGTAAATTTCTCATAGGTAAATTTCTCATTTACATTTTCCCCTTAATACGTAAGTAATGTATTCTTCGTACAATTGATACTCACCGCTTAAGGAAGACTGCTCAGAACTGGCTAGGTCCGTTCCTAAGAGCCTGGATGTCTTATTATTTTTATTTATATTTTATACAGGATATTTTATATTCCATTCAAAATATTTTGTTTTACCATATATAGAAAGTACCGCCAATCATATGAAATTGAACATTTTGAAAAATGTATATTTTCTCAACTCTTTACGTACGGCGAACGTTTTATGCTGCTGAAAGAGATGTCCGGAAAAATTTTACAGTACAGGCATCCCCCGACTTACGCAAATAGTGCGTTCCGTAAAGTTTTACGTAACTTGAATTTTAAGTAAGTCGAATTTGTAAGTTGCTTAGGTAAAATTTTGCAAGAAACTGCAATATTTATATGTATATATAATCATTATATAATTACAATTCATCCTCTACATCCAATTACTAAAATTAAATTAATAAATTTAGCTTCAATACATAACACTGACATTATACAAAATAAAAATGGAATCTATGACTTGTAATATAAATAATTTAGTTTTCTACAGATACATAGATGATATAATTATTCTTTCTGTTACAGATAATAATTCTATATCTCTTCCTGTAAAGTACCCTTCTAATCTAGAACTTAGTACTACCTTTTCAAATAATTCTAGTATCAATTTTATGGATGTTCAAATTAATATTCTCCCTAATAACACCCTAACATTCAACATTTATGATAAACGCAATGAATTTTCATTTAATGTAATTAATTTTACGAACTTTAATTCCTGCTTGCATATTTCAGTATATAGAAATATTCTGCTTAATCATTGTCTTCGTATCAAACGTTTATGTTCCTCTCAATTCTTACAGCCTAATATTTTTAAATTAAAGCAATTAGCATTGTCTTATAATTATCCCACCTCTTTTACATCTGCATGGCTCAAATCTTAATATTCATTTTTTTTTCTACTTCTTACCAGTATAAGCATTTAATATGTTTAAAAAAAAACAACTAAAAAATCGAAAACACTATTATGGAGGGTGGGATGTGGATTGCTGAAAAAATTATAAAAATCATACACACAAAAAACTATATGTATGTATATATATATATATATATATATATATATATATATATATATATATATATATATATATATATATTCTTAAAAACAAACAAAAAAAAAGTTTGGTGTATGTGTATGTTTTTCCATACATTATACACTAAAAACATAAAAAACATAAAAAATAAAAATACCATTATGGAGTATTGAGGTCGGGAATGCTAAAAAAAGTTTAAAACTTTGTATGTTTTTGTGTGTGTGAGCGTGTATAAGTGTATGTATATATGCTTATATATTATATGGACATATAATAAATAAATAAATAAAAAAAATAATAAAAAGAAATACGGGGTATCATGCATTTAACATAATAAATTTTCACATATTGCATCATCATTTAAGGATATATTTTTCTATCTCAATATTCCTCATTGCTTTTTAAATTTTCAAATTTATTTACATAATACAAGGCTAAATTTAACTATCTCAAATATTCCTCATCTTTTTAAATGTTATTTATATTCTCATTTTTTTATATTACAATTTTTTGTCTTTAAAACTTTAATTTAATCAATTGCCCTTTTATTTATTTTTATATAATTTTTTATTTCTTTCTTTATTTATTTGTAATAATTTATTCCTTTTCTTTATTTTATTTTGTATTCACTCAGTACTTAAGTTTATTCCTATTTTTTTCATTCTAGTTTAACTAAAATATAATCTAAGTCTTTTCTTAATTTCTTCAATCATTTTCATTCATTTTATTTTATTTTTTATTTATTTATTTATTTATTTATTTATTTATTTATTTATTTTTTTTTTTTGGGGGGGGGGGGGGGTTAAGATGGCAACTCTAAACATTATTGTTATTAATCCAGTTCCAATTTACATTTTTCCTTTCTGACACCAGTTGGCAGCAAAGTTATGGGTTTTGGATCTCTTAGCTTTTTATTATCTATTTTCTGTAATGTTTGCGTTATAAGGAGCTAAATTTTGTCATTTTAGGCTTAATGCCGACAAAATTGGATGGAATAACGCATCTTCTATGAATGAACTCACAAGCTCCTCTGATGATCCTGTGAGTCATTCATAGTTTCTTATATTACATAATGGTTTCATATGTTCATTTCTAAATCATCTTTAGAACTTTATCAATTTCCTCATATATTTGTGATTTCAAATTTATTATATATATATATATATATATATTATTTACACCGTAATATTTTATAAATAAAGCTATAAAGCATCATACGACAGTATTTACTCGTATATAGACTATAAAAGTATGAAAAAATATAAAAACAAACATAAAGAACACTTTTGAAATATTTTTGTGGAATACGGAATTTATAAATCTGACATTGATGAATTGATTTACAACAATTTTTAATCTACATCAAATGACTATAAAAATAAGAAATAATTAAAGAGGACTAATTTAACCTATTCTCCATGAATTTCTGATGGCAAGACAAATGAATAGCACTCACAAAATAAAATAATCCTTGATAAGCACAAACTGTATATTTATTATGAATTAGAGGACTACTATGAATAACTGACAATAAAGATTAAGTTGTTTTATTATTGATTTGATTATATATGCCAATAAAAATGTATCTCTATAATGTATAAACTACGGTTGTGATTTATATCTATGTATTTTATTTATAAAATGAATATCAAAAGTGTGCAACTGTGTATCAAAATCACCAGTATGTTCACAAATGTAATTTTCGAAATTTATTACTTAACTGCGAATTTACGTAAGTCGCGTATACATAAGTCGGGGGATTCCTGTAAAAATAACTTGTCATTTATACATAAAACCATTTTCATTTTATTATTTTATATTTTCATTTTATTATTTTATAATAATTGAGAGATGTCAAAACAATAATTTTTGTTCAATGACATTATTATTTGTTTAAAAACAATATTATTCGTTAATTGATCTAAACATTGTTGTAAATATTTTACAAAAAAGCCTATAATTAAGGGTTTAATAAGACAGTTATAATGAACGAAGTCATTATAAATTTCCTATTATCGTATTATTACATTAACCCTTTAGCGGGCGGTGTCAACATAAAAGGACACCTAATTTTAATTCCAAAACTGACAAACAGCACCAAGAAAATTTAATTAAAAATTTCCTTTTATAAAGTACGGGGAAAATAAGCAAGTTTTTATTTTCTAATAAATTCGTTTGTAATTTCTGGTGTCAGTCCATCATTCCATCATTTTACAAACAGAATTACTCCGCGCCAGAAAGGGTTAAGCTGCAAGTTTATTTGTGCTTTGTCTTGTCAGGACTCGAAGTGTACCGGAGCAAACCGGAACGATACTACGGGTCGTGAAATTATGACAAATATTGTTCCGGTTTGTGAAATTATGGTAAATATCGCTCCGGTTCGTGGAATTATTAAAACATATTATTATAGTTTTAATAGGGGGGGGGGGGGGGCTCTGCCTCCTGCAAGCTATGCTCGCCAAACCCAGTTCATATTTTGCAGCCTCTAAAAACATGGTATGTTTTAAAAAGACTACCCAGTTACGGAAAATTGAATGATGTTATCACGAAAAGAGACGGGACTGTCTTCTGGTATCTATCGGGTTTCCGTGCTTTTCCGTTTAGATAGGGCATTTTTCGGTTACCATGTTCTCATCCACCGCTGTCGCGATAGCTGACTGCTGTTTTTGGGATTGATAAGTAAAATAAATTGCACATTTGAAAATCAGCTTGTATAAAATGGTTAGGTTAAAAATGTCGCTGCCCCTCGGACTTTTATAACGACGCCATAGACAATATTTTCCCGTTGATTTCGAGGTTAGAAAACTCCGTCTGCTTGGGAATAACATTCAGAAGCACGGTATTGAAAAGCACTGTGTTTTGAAAATTTGCGTTTACATTTTATGTTTTAAACCAGATTTAGACAGTTTCAGGAAAAGATATAACTTTTGATGAATTCCTTCATCTGTTTTAATGCACCCTGATGCATATTTTCCTGTTATTTCTAAAATGTAATTTTTTTTATTTTAATTATTATGTATATAATAATTTTCTAATATGTATTTATCAAATTCGTACAAAATAAATCAAAAGAGTTTTGTGCATGCATTTACCTGTATTTATGCTGCATCAAGCGATGTAATACATAAGCAAATTTTCCAGCTGCCTTACTTTTATACACCATGTAATTTCCAATCTTTCCAATATGACGTCACATGAATATTGCCAATAGGAAAATCGTTTTAAATGTATAGGTTTAATAAATTATGTAATTTTCCCCTTAAATGCGTTTTGCGTGTAATAATTTAATTATTTTAAAGATTTTTTTTTGTTTTTTTAGATCTACGTGTAAATATATTATTCATTTTAAAAGTGTTTGGCAATATTATTATTTCAGATTTTTAGGTATGACCTAATTTTCATCATTAAAAGTTTTTCAGGCGCAATAATTTAATTATTTTAGGCATTTTAGGTACGACGATATCATATATTTGGGCATTTTACATATTACGTATTTGACACCATTAAATGCGTTTCCTGTGTTATTTTTTTAATATTCACGTGCAAATTTAATTTTTATAGCGTAATTTTCCCTATTTCCTGCTTTTAACAAGTGATCATTTAATTATTAATTTAAAATTTCGTTTTGTTTTTTAATAGTAAATTTGTTTTTTATTTGATTTTCAGCTGACGTTACCTCTACTTCAAATTCTACTGTGACCTGTGACCATGATGTCTATGATGACTTATTCGCATGGTCCCAAGAGTTTCATAATAACTCTTTAAAATTTCTAAATTTAAAATCTTTAAAAATGTAATGTTATTGAAATATTAAGTTGTTATAAGTTTTAATAACATTTCTCTAACAGCGGCAACATTTTTTTTTTTTTTTTTTTTTTTTTTTTTTTTTTTTTGCTGCGAATGAAAGAAGGGGAAGAGTAAATGATGTAATTTTCACATTATTGATGTCATTTTGACATTAAAACTGAAAAGAAAACCAAAGGGGAAATTTTATTCTCTTTGCATTCAGTTGGATAATTATTATTTCATATATTCGTTTCAGATATCCGAATGGTTCCAAAGGTCTCATAATA
The DNA here is from genome assembly GCA_963932465.1 of Maratus speciosus. NCBI lineage: Eukaryota > Metazoa > Arthropoda > Arachnida > Araneae > Salticidae > Maratus > Maratus speciosus. Next base: position 457,835,724 of record OZ010788.1, read on the forward strand.
ACTGTTAATTTTTTTAATTATAAGATATTAAAAAAGTAACATTATTGAAATATTAATTTGTTTTAGATTTTAATGACATTTCTCTAATAGCGGCAACAAAATATTTTTATTGCTGTAGATGAGAGACGGAAAAAAGGGTAAATAATGTCATTTTCTCTTTAAAATTGAAAACCTTTTTTTATGTTTATGGAATTTGAAGATGACAGATGATTTCTAGTTTCTAAGATAAACCGATTCCTGATGATCGAAATGCGAAAAAAAAAGTTTTGATTTAATTTTTTTTTTTTTTTTGAAAAACATAATTTAATCACAATATTGTCTTCCCTATCGATTGAAATAAAAGATAATTTAAATTTAAATTTGACAATGACGAAAAAAAAGGTATAATTTTCCCTTTCCTTCACAAAAATGGAGTAATTTGGTTGCCATCGTTACAGAAATGTCATTAAAAAAAATTAATATCTCGAAAACTAATTCAAATTTCAAAATTCTAATACCACTTTTGACATACGCAGATCAATACGGATAATTGGTGTTAATTTCCCTGCTTAACGTTCCATATTTAATTCTAATAAATGTGAAACATAATCAGTCGCTTCATAAATTCATTTCATTAGGATTATATATATATATAGATATATTGTAGATATATGTAGTCTCTGTAACTTTTCTTTATTATTATTTTGAATTTTGAATGCATTTTGAAAATTGTTTTTCTATGGTTAGATATAAATCTATCTACACTTTCAAATAAATAAATAAATAAATAAATAAATAAATAAATAAATAAATAAAAATAAAAATAAATAAAAAGTGTGAAAAATAATTTTTAAATAGCGTTCCGGTTAGTGAATTTTTCCATTTCAAGACCTGTGCGTTCCCAGCAAAGAGAAAATTGCTGGCCAGCAGCAAGATAGGTGCTGGCAATGATGGAGAAGTGCTGGCTGATGGTCTAGCACTGCTGGACAGCTTCAGTTAACTTTGCTGTTGGAAATCATCAGATAAAATTCTGGTGGGCATCCATTTTAACTCATGCGCTGGCCCACCACTACATGGAAGTGCACGAACTTTTGCAATATTAGTGCTGGGAACCCTTACGCTAGGTGGCGCTGCGAATATCGAAGACATTGAGTATTTGAACACAAATCTGAAATGAATATCTTAACACAATTTAAGCTGTGAAGTTAATTTTTTTTGAAACTGTAAAAAATATAGCACCACTGCCACCAACAAAATAAATAAGTAAATGAATAAATAAATAAATTTTTTATTTCAACGCACTTTTTTTTTCTCTTTAAATCTGGTTTAATAGGTTACAAAGGATTTCGGTTTTCATAATTTACGCAGTTCAGAATCAATAATAATAATAAAAAAAGCGTATAAAATACATAGGATTTCTATACAATAGAATAATTTCTATACCAGTTTGATGGTAAATCACAAAGAAACAAACTTGAAATAGTGTAATGAGAGCTTGAAAACTACGAGCAGTCGTAGAGTACGCTGAAAGCACTTGTTCATGTCCGATCAAGAAAACCAAGCAGCATTGAACGCGGTTAGTACTTGGGAGGGTGACCACATGGAAACCGCTGAAAGTTCAAATATTTCTATAGATATTTCTATATCTCTTGGTGAAACTAGCTTATAGAATAAAAAAAGAGCCATAATTGTATAATACTTTGTTTTTTATAGATTTCTATAAGAAATTTTTGTAAGGGAAAGTGCTGGGCCAGCAAAGAATAGCAGTGGGATAGGTGCTAACACTGCAAGAAAAGTGCCGGATTGAAGTAATGTGATGGCATACTAATGCTGGCCTGCTGTTGACCATCACTGAGGGGCCCGCTGCATTCGGCTCGGACACTTTTCGACAAGTTTAAGAAATGGCACCCTTGCACTTTACCGCTGATGGCACTGCTGGCTGCCATCTTTTTTCCAGCTGATGGCCCACTGTTTCTTTCTTTGCTGGGTTGTTACAGCATCACTCAATAATTATTGGATAGATTCGAATGATATTTTTACTATGACGCTTGATCCGCAATTTATCAAATCGGCTATTTACTGTGTCATTTGGTGCAGGATTTAAGAAGATAAAACGGAAAACTCACGTGATGGCGAAATCATTGAACTGGAATTGTTATTAATTCATAATATTTACCATAAATGTTTAAAATATATTACATTATAACGAAGAGAAGGAATTGTTTTTTAACTTAAATAAATCATTTTCAAGGTTGGAGTATCATAGTTGAGTTTATTCCAACAGAGTGAAAAATATCCAAACCAGGACTTGAACCTGGGTATTTTGGCTTGCCGAGCCAATGCTCTAGGTAGCTCGTAAGGATACGATAAACCAGGGTACCCAGGTTCGAGTCCTGATTTTTACTCATCCATTAATAGTACATTTTTTGCTCTGTTTGAAATAAACCTCAACTACGATACTCCAACCCTGAAGCTATATTATATTAATCTATTAATAGTAATGATGGCTGTTAAATCGACGAAAGTAAAATAAATTAGCTCTTGTATATTGCAGTTTGGAAATATGTAAAGAACATTTTATTATCATTTTAAATACTGCATTTGCAGAACATACATATATTATTTTATTACAATTTTTCTTAAAACTAAAGTCAGTCAAAATATAATTTATTTAATATAAATCGATAACTAAATTATCAAAACAATTGGACGTCAAACTAGAGTTCTGCATCGAGCGGCATAACCCAATTTTACCCGAAGTCGGGTTGTAACTATTTTTTTTCGTTGCAACTCGGATTGTTACAACTCGGGTTGAATCTAATTGTTTCGGGCTCGGGTTGGGTTTTGAAACCTGCGAGCCGAGTTCAGGCTAATTTGATTTTACAAAGAAAAGTCCATAACATTTTTTCAGACTAAAAACTGTTATTTGAATGTGAATAAGCCTTTATACATTGTTTCTTTATAAAAGACAAAATTTATATTTGATATCGCCCCTATTTTGCAATAAGGGTGTAAGGTACAAATGATTAATTGTTCAGGAGAGCCAAAATAAAGAATTCTTCACATTGTAATTGCTTACTGCGTAAGTACCCTTTGGAGTAAAGTTTTAAAATTTAGGTATATTTCTCATCCAGTTTTTTCCTGCAAAAATTTATGATTGGTAATTAGGGTTCAAATGGCTCCTTAAGCCCTTAATTTCTGACATATACGGATAGTACCTGTGCCTTAAGGCTGGTCTCAACTGCTCTGCTAAACAGACGCAAAACGTTTCGACACAGTTATAAATTCATTTTTAACGGAAAGATATAAAATTGGAAATCCTGGCCATGGAAGCGATTTGGAACCGAACTGTGTTTTCCATTTTTTGATCAATCGATTACCTATTGAGTTATACGCGATTTTGATCACATGACACGGCGTTTTTCTCCCCTTACTGACTGGATTTTCTCCTTTCGTTCGGTAGTTCAGTTCAAAATGCCAACTTTGACAGTATTTTCTGAAAGATCTGTTGCGTTTACAAGAAAACGGAAAAAACAGTTCGATCACATAGTTTCTGACTAACAACACCTTCTAATTTCATGCGTTTCCGAACAAAAATGAATTAAAACTTATGTCAGAAAGTTGACCCTTTGGATTTGAGAACAGCCTTAAGCTCTACTCAACTCTCTCATTAATAGAGATACACGAAAAGCCCTTATTAGACATTATAAAATATTGCTTCCTGACTCTATATATGCACTTAACGCAATTTTGAAAAATAAGTGCCTTAGCGGTCTTATTGCAAAACAGGGGCGATATGGTATTGGGCAAATATGCAGAATATTATTTATAATATAGAATACCTGTAGAGAATTTATTAATAATATATTCTAGAATTAGAATTTGTTAATAATAGAATATAGAATTTATCAATAATAATAATAATATTGTAGTATAGGATTTATAGAATAGCTGTAGAATATTATTTAATAATTTTATTAAACTATGGATAAATTTTCTTTGATTTAG